>CM052895.1:16806539-16833973 GCA_028534135.1 Potos flavus | reverse complement strand
CCTTCTGAAAGGTACTCTTCTGGCAAGCTGAGATAGATTAGCCAAATTTTGGTTTGACAGGGTGTCTCCTGAGATGTATGCTAGCTTCATATTGAATTAGCAGAGTGGAATATTACTCAGCCATCAGAAAGGATGAATATCCAACTGTTGCATCAACTTGGATGGGACTGGTAGAGATTATGCTAAGTGAAATAAGTCAAACAGAGAAAAGTCAATTATCACATGGTTTCACTTATTTGTGGAACATGAGGAATAGCATGGAGGACATTAGGAGAAGGGAAAAATGAAGGGGGTGAAATCGGAGTGGGAGACCAACCATGAGAGACTATGGACTCCAGGAAACAAATGGAGTTTCAGAAGGGAGAGGGGAGGAGGGATGAGTGAGCCAGGTGATGGGTATTAAGGAGGGCATGGATTGCATGGAGCACTGGATGTTATATGCAAACAATGAATCATGGAACACTATATCAAAAACTAATGATATACTGTATGGTGACTAACATAACACCATAAAAAATATTAAAAAAAAAGAATTAGCAGAATTTTAGATTAAATAACAAAATAGCTAAAAGTGCTGGATTTAGCCCTTCCAAGTCCATGACTTCAGGACTTACATGAAATAGTTGGACAGGCCTGTACCCAGACTTCAAAGTAGACTCATCATAACTGGTATATAGCATAACTATTGCATTTCCACGTAGATAATTCTATATAGAAATACAAAATATCAGGTACCAAAAATATTTTGCCATATTTATATTTATACAGTTATAAAACTACACATTTTTTTCTCGCAGTTAAGGCAACTGCATTCCTTGACCCAAACTAATTCTCCTTTTCTACTTCTGGAACTCAACTATCCTCTACTTTGAATTTCTTTTTTTTTTTTTTTTAAATTATTTTTCTATTTTTTATTTTTTTAAAGATTTTATTTATTTATTTTAGAGCGAGTGAGAGAGAGCATGAGAGGGGAGAAGGTCAGATGGAGAAGCAGACTCCCCATGGAGCTGGGAGCCCGATGCGGGACTCGATCCCAGGACTCCGGGATCATGACCTGAGCCGAAGGCAGTCGCTTAACCAACTGAGCCACCCAGGCGCCCCTCTACTTTGAATTTCAAGAGGACTGCCCAAGAGATGAGTATTTGTACAACAAATGCTTACACATTTGAACACATGTTTGAGCGCCTATGATATACAATGCACTCAACACTGTGGGGAGAAAAAAATGTATCAGACAGTAAGTCTATTTTCACAGAGACTGCTGTTCAGTAAGATATGTGTGTAGGGGTTTGTAAATATCAGTACAAATCAGTATGTATTAGGAAATTAAGTGGTATTTACAATAAAGAGTACAAAGGACCTAAAGAGGAAATATATTTCCAGCCAGACTTTTAGGTCTAATTTCAGAAAAGTGATAGCTTTTGCCTTGGCCATTAACAGATAAGTAAAATTGCAAGAGATATAAATCAGTGGGACTGGGAGTTGAAATAAGAAAAAAGCATTAAGAAAGACAAAGTTTGACAGTTATGCATTGTTTGCATTCATGATATAGAGAAGTGGATTATACAATGAGAAAGGTAGACTGGGACTACCATAGAACTCATGAATCTAAGGCTAAGGAATTTAGAGTTCACTTATTTGGAGGAAAAGGGCAATAAAGATTTCTGAACTAATGGATGAGACAGATTCGAAAGATAATGTGCTACAGTGTAAAGACCAAGGAAGCACATATTGCAATAGTCCAAGCCTGGAAGAACGACAGAAGAAGTAACAGACAGATGGATAGCTCTTTCATTTGAAAAATGAGTAAAACTTGGCAACTGATTATGACAGGAATTAAGGGGACAAAGAGTTAAACATGTTGCAGATGTCTCAGCTGAAGAACTGATAGCTGATGCCAGTAACAGAAATGCTGATGTCTGAAGAAGCAGGTTTATAACCTGGTCCTACCCTTGGTTCTATTCCAGGCACAATTTCCAGCAGAGTATGTAAGCAAACGTCATTGATTTCAAAGGCTTGTTAGTTCACAAGACATCTGCATTCCTGGTACTCTGGCAATACTTAAAACTTTAGCAGGTGCCCCAAATATTTATTGCCTTCAAGGAGCTAACTTTGCATATTTACTGCCTCATTATCCTCCCAGTTCTGAACAAACTCCTGAATCGCCAACTTAGTGGAAAAGCCGTGGCTCCACGCCAAAGTTCAGTAATATAGATTAGTCTTTCCCTCTGGTTCAACAAGTAAAACAAAACCCCAAAACACATAAGCATTTTTTTGGCCATATCAAAAAATGCTCTGTGTTTTTATAATGACATGATTTATAATTTTCCCTAACTTATGTAATTTTATCCACTCAACAGCTCGGCAAAGTAGGCAATCTAATGACCACATGAGAGGTTTAATCAGTAAAAAAATTATATACGCTTAATGCACTTTCTTTTAACTTATCAAAATACAGAACTCTGCTAGAGCTTTTTTTATTTTCTTGACACCATTACAAGTATAAGGCATCATAAATGTGCTAAAATCAAATTACAAAACTGTGTCATATACCAGTCTCAAGACAAAGAGTTTTGTCCACAACTTTATGACCCCTGGACTACTTCAAAATATAACATACCTTAAAAGGGAATTTTCTACATATAGGAAAAGAAAGTACTGAGCCGTCAGATGCTCATCGCCAAAAAATAAGTATTGTTTTATTAATGTAAAACAGTGACCCTTTTCAAGTCTTTAGGATTATTTTTATTGGCTACATATTTTTTAAGTAATGGGCTCAACTTTAGCTACTCAGAAAAAGGTGAGATGTTCAGCTATTCTAGTAAGCAGAGAAACACAAATACAAATTAAATTAGAATTTAGAACGTGTTATTCTCAAAGCTGGCAAAAGGAGCTGAAAATGTAGGCACAAGCAGTCCTCTAAATTTGGAAAACTAGTGCCACATGGCCTCCAAAAATAGTGCACCACTTCATATTCTTCTCAAAAACCTGTAAGAATATCTGTTTCCCCACACATTCCAACGCTTTACATTCACTTACACTGTTATCAAAATATCGCTTAACAGGTCTTTATTGAGCACATACGAAGGGTGTTAGATAATGTTAAATAACAACAGCCACAAAAAAAAACAGAAACAAAAAACCAAACCAAAACAAGACACAGCCTCTGTCCTCGGGAACCACAATCTAATTAGACACTGAGAGATCAAATAATGATACAAATAATGTAAACCTACAACAGTGAAAAAATTAGGAATGAAAACCACAGAGAGCCTATGAGAACATATGTTAAGAGATTTAACCTATCCATAGAGTACTTTTGTGAAGAAATGATCTGAGAGAAAGTAAGAAAATGGGGAGGAAGGCAGGAAGAGTTTTCCTGCCAAGGGAAAGAAATGGCCCTTATAGTGGAAGTAAATATGGAGGAATCTATGGATTTATGTATAGATTTATGTAATGTGATAGGTGAAAGGAGAATTGCTGTGGTCTGAACTAGCATTCTATGAATGATGCTAAGTTTTTGTTTGTTTCATTTTTTGTTTTGTTTTCAATAAAAGCCATGGATAGACCCCTAAGAGCTTTGTGGTGCCATTTTTTTCTAATGGGGCTTTTCGTCAGTTTGTGTATTGAATTGTAGGAGCTCTATTATACTAAGGAAAATATTACTTTGTCACGTATCTTGCAAATACTTTCACTGATTGCGATTTATCTGCTGACCATCGTGCTTCTTTCCATGCAATGATATTTGAGTTTTTAATTTTATGTAACTTTTCCTTAAATATTTCTAGGTTTCATATCTAGGATAACAGATATTCCCTACTAAAAGACAAAAAAAGAAAAAAGCCAACAAAACAAAAAATATTAAGGTACACAATCATTTTGGTGTGTTCTGATGTAATATACAATGTATAGAATCAGATTCCTGTTATATCTATATACATTTTTTTTGAGAGAGAGTGAATGTGTTTGTGGGGAGGTGGGAGAAGCAGAGAGGGAGAAGGAAAGAGAGAAAATCGTAAGCAGGCTCTATGCCCAGCGTGGAACCCAATGAGGGGGCTTAATTTCATGACTCTGAGATCATGACCTGAGCCAAAATCAAGAGTTGGACACTTCACCAACCGAGCCACCCAGGCAACCCAGATTCCTGTTATTTTTTTTACTGAATGATTCATTTCTTTGCACTGAGTATAGGTGCAGCTTTTATTATGTGCTACATTTCTACATCTTTTCCTACTTATAAGTTTATTTCTTTACTCTCTCTTCCATTGACTTATTTCTTTATTCAAGCACCAACACAAACTGCTTTATCTATTATGAAATGTATTAGTATCTGATAGAGTTCGCCCTTCTTCTCTCCACTGTTTTTTCTTTTTTAACAACAAGTTTCTTATGTTGATTTTTCCACATGGGATATATAACTGGTATGTCTAATTAAAAAAAAAAAAAAAAAAAGGAAAGAAAATTCGATGGGCATTTTTGGGCAGGTCACATTAAATTTATATATAGATAATTGTCATTTTATAATATTGACTGTTCCTATCCCAAACCGAAAATGGCTTTCCATTTATTTAAACTACTTTTATGACTCTCTGTGTGGATATAAATTCTTCTTTTTATAAGTCTTGTACATTCCTTTGTAAGTGTTTTCCTAGGTATTTTATCTTTTTTTTTTTTTTAAAGATTTTATTTACTTATTTGACAGAATCACAAGTAGGCAGAGAGGCAGGCAGAGAGGGGGAAGCAGGCTCCCTGCTGAGCAGAGAGCCCGATGCGGGGCTCGATCCCAGGACCCTGAGATCATGACCTGAGCCGAAGGCAGAGGCTTTAGCCCACTCAGCCACCCAGGCGCCCCTTTATCTTTTTTTATTTTTTATTTTATTTTTTATTATTTTTATATTATTTTTATTTTTATATTTTAAAAAATTATTAAAAATATTATTAAAAATTATTTATAATTATAAAATAATTATTATTAAAAATATTATTAAAATATTTTTATAAATATTTATATATTTATTTTATTTTTATTTTTATTTTTATTTTATTTTATCTTTTGCTATCTTCAATATAAATAGATTTTTTTCTCTCTTTATAGTGTCCAAGTGGCTGCTGCTTATGTACTGAAAAGCAAAAATTTTTATATATTTTTGTAACAGACCAAAAAATTCTCTTGTTCTAATAGAGCTTTTTTTTCAGTAGGTTGTCTTGAGTTTCCCAATTATACAAGTAATACTCATTTTGCCATTCCTTTCTGGTTTTAATTTTCTTTTACAATTATGAATATTTTCAGGAAACAAGTATGTGTAATATATACATTTACACATACTATATATATTTGTATGTGTGTATATATGTTATGTAGTCTAATACAACTTAAGCATTAAGGGAAACCATCACGCAAATAAAAAATCTTAACAATCTGATCAATTCTAAGGTCCATGTCAAATCTTTCAATCAGGTCTCATGTTTCTGTCTTCAAAAGAAGGCACAAAGTATGTACCGTTTTAGAAATCATTTCAATCCGGAAGTCCTAAAGATAGTGTCATATATTTTCTAAGTCTTGTCTGTGATATATCAGTCTCTATTTTATTCAGAATTGATTTTTATAAGTAATCTGAAGGTATTCAATTTCATGTTTATTTGTACAGTAAATTAATTCCATCATCACGTTTTTCTGAAAAATCAACTTTCTCTACTGATCTGCCAAAACCTTGTTCAGACATCAGGTTTTCATGTAGGCATGGACCTCTTTATGACTCTGTATTCTGTTCCACTGGCCCGTATCTGTCTCTACTTGCATAAATGTCAAAATGTCTTAGGTACAATACTTTTGAAATCGGCCTTGATTTCTGTTAGGGAAAGATTCCCACATTATTCTCCTCCTCATCCTTCTCTATTTGTGCCTCTATCTGCATCTCTTCCTTCTCCAATTAAGTTTGGGTTATTTTGTCTATTTGTATTTAAATACAAATTTTGAAAATATTTGCCAACCACAATATAAGAAGCTGTAGTGTTCTATTTACCAGAATTTCCATGAATCTCTAAATCGTTTACAGCAGAACTGACATCTGAAGAGAATATCCACTAACATGGTTTATTTTCACTGACACAAGTTTAATAATACTTTTTGTTGGATTCATTCCTATGTACTCAGTGTTTTCTATTGCTACAGTAAACAGTATTCTCTTTGTTAATGGCGTTTTGTATTTTTGTGTTGATCACTGATTTTTGTATATTTATCTTGTATTTAATAATCTTACTAAATTCATAAATTAATTCCATACTTCTACATTATATCATGTTTTTATAGGGAATCATACCATTTGCAAATTAAAGTAGGTATGTTTCTTTCATTCTTATCTCTACAGCTCTTATTTTTCTGCCATGCTTTGTGTCTTTGGTACATACACGGATGTAGTAAGATCCTTGTGATTTTCTCAATTTTGTAGAAATGTTTCTAATATTTCACCATTAAGAATGACGTTTCCCAGGGGTGCCTGGGTGGCTCAGTTGTTTAAGTGTCTGACTCTTGATTTCGGCTCAGGTGTTTATCTCAGGGTTGTGAGTTCAAGCCCTGTGTTGGGCTCCATGCTGGGCATGGTGCCTACTTTAAAAAAAAAAAAAAAAAAAGAATGATGTTTCCCATCAATTTTGGTAAATATACATCATTAAATTTTATCTTACTGGTTTTTTTATTGGACATCTACTGATATATTATGGTTTCTGCCTTTAATCTATTAATGTGGGGATAAAGATTTTTAAATGACAAATGACCTTTGCTATCCTGACACAAAGCCAACTTTATTCTCTTGTATTACTTTGTTTACAAGGTTGCTTTATTTTGAATTTTTTTTTTTCATTTTTTCATCATTCTCAGATGAGAAAGGACTATAGTCTTCCTTCCTCATAATTGCACTTACTGGCTTTTATTTTTATTTTTATTCTAAGATTTTACTTATTTATTTGACAGAGAGAAAGAGCACAAGCAAGGGGAGTGAGCGGCAGGCAGAAGGAGAGAGAGAAGCAGGATCCCCAAGGAGCACGGAGCTCGATGTGGATCTCTATCCTAGGACCCTGGGATCATGACCTGAGCTGAAGGCAGATGCTTAACCGACTGAGCCACCCAGGCACTCCCCTTATGGATTTTTATATTACATTAATAATAGCCTCAAATAATGAGTTGTAGGGTGTTCCTTTATTTTCTAGAAAAATTAGATTAATATTAGCATTATTTATTCATTGAACCTATTTCTGTCTGAACTGGTGTTTTCTTTGGGAAGATTCTAATGTGCTGACACAATTTCTTTAAACAGTTATAGGGCTTTATGTCCTCCTATTATGTTTTCTTAGAAGTTTCCCATTTCATCTGCTTTTAATTTTTGTCATGATAGTATTCAGTGTATTTTCTTAGTGTCCTTTTAATACCTTTGGTATTTGTTATGCTACCTTTTTTCATTTCTAATGCTGATGAATTGTGAATTTTTTTCCTTGCTCAATTTTATATTTGTCACTTTTATTTGCATTTTCATAGATCTAATTTTGACTTTGCTTTTCATTTTCATCGCATTTTTCTATTAGTTCCTACTCCCTGCAGTTTCTTTCTTCTAATACCTTTTACTTTGTTATTTTTCTAGCCTCTTAATATGAAAACTTAAGGTCATTAATTTCATAATTTAATTTCGTATATGTGTTAAAAGTTACTCATTTTCCTCTATGTGCTGCTTTATATTCAGTGCTACAAACTTGCAAAGTGGCATATTTGTTATTGTTTAAAACTGAAAGTTCTCTGGTTTCCCTAACGATTTCTTCTTTGATCTGTGGGTTTTTCAAAAGTATGCTTATAAATTTCTTAATGTATGTATTTCTCAGTTTTCTTTTTGTTATTGGTTTTTTAACTAAATCATGTTGTGATAAGAGAAGTTCGTCTGTATTTTAATTTTAGGAAACTTGTTTAGACTTAAAGAATAAAACAATATACGGTCATTCTTCATGAATATCTGGTATGTTTTGAAAAGAGGTTTTCCTTATTAATTGCCTGCAGGTTTTATATCTGCCCAGTATGTCAATCTTTCTAGTTGTTCAAATCTTTTCCCTTCCATGTAGATCTTTCTGTTCAGTTGATCTAACAGAAATACCACCTACTATTGGGGCCTGGGTGACTCGGTTGGTTAAGCATCTGACTCTTGATCTCAGGGTTGTGAATTTGAGCCCCATGCTGGGCTCCACCTGTGTGTGGAACCTACTTAAAAAACAAAAACAAACAAAAAACAAAACAACAACAACAAAAACCTCCTACTATGATAGCAGTTACTTAACTGTTTTTTTTAATTTATCCATTTATGCTCTGAAACTCTGTAATTAGAATCTATTTGATCCTGATTTTTTTTTCCGTCCCATGTCCTGAAGCAAGCTACTTGCTTCCAGCAGGCTAGAAATACACATTGCCATGTGAGGGGCTATGAAACTTTGGCTCCCATTTACCAGAGTGCATTCAATCCTCAGCTCCTCCATCCAGTACCAAGATTTAGCCCCCAGTGAATGAGAAATTCCAGCTCTTTTATATGGAAAGATTCCTACCTCTCTAGTGTAAGTTTCTCCTTCTGGCTCTTTATCTTGGCTATTTATATTTTTTAAAAAATTCCCCTTTTGGGATTTTTGAGCATTTGTAATGGGAATGGGAGACTTCAATGTCTTTTCAACTTCCACTCAATCCAAATCTTAATGTGAATCCTCATGTGAACTTTTAATGTGAAAAGAAATGCCCCCCCCCCAAAAAAAGAAAAGAAAAGAAATGCCCAACATATTACTTAGATATAACAATGAAGTTCCTTAGGAAGAATTTTTTTTTTCATTTCTGCTAGAAAATTAGTACATTTGTATATTCAGCTCTTCAATAAGGCACAGGAGGTTATACAAACTACACTTCTAGAAAAAACAAATTTATCTTCATTTAATAAGCACATTTTTGAGTTCATACTGTGCCAAGTATGCAAATACCACTGTTCTAGGATGCTGTGAATATAATTGTGAACTAAGGAGGTAAGAATTCACTATACACATACAGATAATCGATAGACAATTATATAGTTGGAATAGGAAAAGTTTTATGAAAAAAATAAAAGCAGGAAGAAGGTCATAAGCTGGGGCTGTGGTTATGTCTGCATTTTTAAGAAATGTGAACAGGAAGGTCTCACTGAGAAGGTGATAGTTGAGCAGGTACCTAAAGAAGAAAGGCAAAGGCTTTGAAGTGGGTGTTTTGAGTTACAAAATAGAAGCTGATGTATTGGGAGCCCTGTTAGTAATAATCTACATGAGAGATGATGGTGGTTTGTTTCGGAATGGCAATGGTAGAATTAGTGAGATATAAACAGAATATGGATATTTTTTTCTTTTTTTTTTAAAAGATTTTATCAATTTATTTGACAGAGAGAGATCACAAGCAGGCGGAGAGGCAGGCAGAGAGAGAGGGGGAGGCAGGCTCCCCGCTGAGCAGAGAGCCCGATGCGGGGCTCGATCCCAGGACCCTGAGATCATGACCTGAGCAGAAGGCAGAGGCTTTAACCCACTGAGCCACCCAGGCACCCCAAAATACGGATATATTATGCAGGCAGCTTCAACATTTTTGGATTGAATGTGGAGAGTGAGAAACAGAGGGCTTAAGGATAATTTCACTGTGTTTGGTTGAGCAACTAGAAGGATGGAGCTTCCAATTATTGTGATAGGAAGACCTGAGGGGGAAGCATTTCTAGGTTGTGAGGAGTCATTTCTTTACATGCAAAATGGAATAAAGTCTCACTCCATATGGCGTTGGGTATATTTACAAATACACAACATTATTTTTATAAAACTTTACCTGATAACTTATTAAAAGTTTCATACAATATTTAAAAAGTCTCAACACTCTGTGGATATAGCATCTTTTCTCTAACAAATTTTCATTGACATTCTATGTCTAAGAATATTTTACTATGAAAATTACTATATTAAAGCATTCACTTATTTTATACATATCTACTGCATGCCTCATACATCCCAAGTACTATCCATTGCATTAGGAATCCCACGATAATAAAAAAAGGGCATGGCTCATTACCTCTTGAAGCTTACAGCCTGTGAATAGACAAATGAATGTACATTTATAAAGAGATAGTGCCATTAAGTGTTTAATAGAGAGACTAACCTACACAGAACACATCCTGTAGGAAATGGTTATTGATATAATATATGAATTATGATCAGTAAGAGATAATAATGTGGCTGCAGTGCTGACAATAAGAGGGAGTATAGTGTGAGGTATGGCTGAAGAGATAAGGTAGGGACAGATAATACAGAGCTAGCCCACCAGTAAGTTGAGTAAAGTTAAGGTACCTAGAAGTATCTTTCAGGAGGCAATGGGTGACTCAGTTGGTTAAGCATTCAACTCGATTTCAGCTCAGGTCATTGTCTCAGGGTTGTGGGATTGAGCTCAACGACAGTCTCTGAGCTGGATATAGAGCCTGCTTGAGATTCTTTCTCTCCCTCTCCCTCGGTCCCTCCCCCTCCCCACTGGAACACACACACACTCTCTCTCTTTAAAAAAAAAAAGTATCTCTCAGGATTTGTGACATAGTACAGTAACTAACAATATGAACTCTGGATTTGGACAACTTGACTCTGAATATCCACTTGGGCACTTAATTAGCTGTGTGAACTTGGGCAATTAACTTCTCTAAAATAAAGCTAATATCATTACTACCTTCCTTCTGCAGGTGGGAGCAGAAGTCTTCGGTCTCTATGTACTAAGTGTAGTTTTGTTGTCCAATAAATCTCCAGATCTAACAAGGTCAGAAAAATACTCATAGGGTTATATTACTAACAATTATCTTTAAAATTATTATTTCCCTGATAGTTTATATGTTTACAATATCTAAGACCTGGGGGTAAATTTTAGTAAGTGCTTACCTAATATGAGAGGCTATTTTACTTTTGGTTGGAATTCAGAGAGGATTGAATTATTTATGGCCATAAAGAAAAAAAGGATGTGATAAGTATATATGGTATGTATTTATATATTTTTTGTTATATAACTTATATATGTATTATTAGATATGATACACATATTAACATTTTTGTTATAGCATATATATATAAGTATATATATATATAACAAAACAATCTAAAACGCCACTATTTGTACAAAAAAACGATTTGTATTATTGGCAAAGGATTGTGTTGCAGAATTTACAGCTAAAAGTACTTCACAAATATATGAGAGCAGATGTATACAATTCAATTACAGACCACCTTTTAGGCTAAAAATAAAAATACTGGGCTGTCTACCAACTCAAACATGACTTCCATGCAGCAGTAACTTAGAGTAAGTATTATATGGCAGGGCTATTCAGAGTGTGGTCTGTGCCTTGGCTGCCAGGAGACAAACTCTTTTTTACAGATTTGTATCTAGATAAGCAGTAGGCACGAGAATGTAAATCAGCTATATCACTAAGCACACAGTTGAATTCAGCTGACTGTATTTTCTCTCTCTCTTTTTTTTTTCCTCCTTTCAAGCCTTTTTCAATGAAGCAAGCAATGTGTTGTATTCTGGCATAGCCCTTACATCATCAGGGACCACATTCTGAACAGTAAGACAATTTATTGAGCAGTTAATGAACAATCAAATTTAATGGAAAGAACTTTACTACATACACTAAAATAGGTTCTAGGTGGTCTTCTAGTGCTCAATGGTGAAAAAAAGGAGAGAGAGAGAGAGAGAAGAAAATATAAAACAAGTAGACAAAAATGTGTTTTTTAAATTTTAGAATGAGGAGGCACTTCTTTAACCATAAAAAGCTACAAAAGAAATAATAAAAAATGACATTTGATTACTAAAAAAATTTGCAGTTCAAAAACATGAAAAAACAAGAGTACATTAATTAAGAGAACTAGAAAAATCTTAACAATACATTTGATGAAAAAAGAATGCTCTTCATATCAAAAGAACTCTTGAAAAATTAATCTCTATTAGCTTTAGTTTCCTCATCTGTAAAAAGACAATAATCACAAAAGATAGCTCCAGATTTTTATGAAATTGTATTATAGAGGAATACACAGCATTTAGTACAATGCCTTCTAATAAAAGAAGACATTACTATTTTTATTAGAAACGTTTTAGCAATCTAATATAAATACGATATCTTAAGACTTAAAAAATATTGTACAATTATGCAGCAAAAAGTTAATTCTGCAACTTTGGGTGGTCCAAAACCTGCACATAGGTCTAGTCCTTGCCCAGCTCCTGGGAAGTAACCTGTAAGCTTTTGGAATATCTTTTGTGATAAGAATATCTTTGTTTACCTGGGGGCCCTAGGACAAGCCTGATAGCTTATACTACTGATATGATCTTGGGGTAGGGCTTGGTCAGTCTGATCTCTGGAGGGGATGGAGAATGAAGATCTGCCTTGTTTGTGGTCAGTCATGCCTCCACGACCAACATTACCATCTATTATAAATCCCAGATACCAAAGCTCAGGTTAATTTCTTGGGTCGGCCGATCTTTGTGTGTGTGTTTTCATACATCATTGTTTAGAGAACTAACACACAGTTCGTTCTGCACAACTCCACTGGAGAAGACAACTTTAAGTTTGTGCCATATGTCCCCTGGACTCAGCCTCATATGCCTGTTTCTTTGCTGATTTTAATCTATATCCTTTTACTGTAATAAACTATCATTTGAGTAACATGGCTTTATTGAGTTTTGTGTCCTGCTAATGAATTAGGCAACCTGAGAGTGGTCTTGGGGACACTCCCCAAACACAGTAATCTAACCACAATTTATACATCAGTAAAAAAGTATGGCTTGAAATCAAGGTAAAATTTCTTACTTTAATCAATTATTGTTTATAAAGATCATATAAAATATATAAAATATAGTGCATGTGTGTATACATGTGCACTCAAAAAACTCCATCATATTCATGAACAATTTCCTAACGTATAACTTATAAAAATAAAGTTTAAAAAAATAAAGTTTTAGCCTCTATCACAGTAAATTAATGAAGATACCATTTTTATTTCATGAATATAAATATATTTAATACCAATAAAAATATTCTATTGATGAAAATTTTGGTTCTAAGTAAAAAAATCACAACCCCTTGACCTATTGTTTAGAAAGGAAAAAAAATTTTGGAAAAGAATTATAAACATTGGTATAAATCATTTATTTCCTCTTTCTTGCTATGGATACTGATCTATACTTTTGTATATAATTACATAGAAGATTTTTTATTTGGTAATTTCCCAAAGGAAAGTTTGATATATTTTTACATTTAAGTTTCCTTTGAAATAGTAAAAATTGTATTTTTTTGTTCTCTTCGGTTACTCAAATTCTCACCCTTAAGCCTTGGTTTTTATTACTTGGTGGCCCTTAACTGACTTTTCCAGCCATATGTGGAGTTTCTCTGGGAAATTCTAGAAACCAAATTCAAGGTAACAAACATAAACACACTCGTCCCAAATCAATTTAGAAACATTTCATGTGTGATTATAAAGGCATTCTTTAACTGACAAGTTTAAGTGGAATCATTCTGCCATTCTAAAATTGTGGTTTGCGGAATTATATGATCCATTTTCTACATAAAGAAATAAATTGGAAAAAATTATAACCTCTCCCTGCCCCACCCAAAAAAAAAAGAAAATCGAAAAGACAAAAAATAAGAATTTAACTGATTCACTTACATAGTTGACTTAATTATATCCCTAAGTAAAAGATCTCCATTGATTTGTGTGCGTGAGCACATAGGATCCATGGATCTAATTATCTAACATTTGTGAAAACTGCCTATTTGAGAGGCTTTGTGTATATGAATTGTTTTTTATTTCTTCTTCCTACATTTTTCTTTCATTGTGCTTTATATCTTACACTGGATGATGATGATATAATTTATACAGATGACCTTTCTCCAATCTGTTCCTTTGTATGTATTTTGTTAAGGATACAATTATTCTGTTAGTGTATCCCACTTTCTAGTATTAAGAAAAACAGCAGCCTCTACTTTTAAGACAAATACTGCTTACAAGTAAGGAGGATTTTTAGTAACTAAGTAGTTCAACATATATCACATGTCCTGGTCCTAATCCATCAAGCATTACCCTACCTTTGGCACATTTCTATTGATTTTGGGTACAGCTCTGTAAAAGTCAAATAAAATAATATTTTACTACCATTTTAGCCATTCCAACCTGAGTTCCCGGTCATAAACCAATGTTTCTACTACATAAAGCTCAAGTGGCCTTTCCTTAAACTATATCATTTAGTTTTTTAAGTAGTTGGAGGTTCTTGACCGAGCCTTTGCATGTTAATAAAGTAACTTGCATTGTGGCGGGTTCCTTTAATTCGTGTTTTCCCTACATTTTAGAATACATCAGAGATTAAGGAAATTTATTTTACACATACTAAAGTAAAGTAAGATTGCTTCACAACGCGAAACTTCTACTATTCACATTACTCATCTGTTTCATAAAAATGTACTGAGATTGCTTGTACACCATGCTGTTAACGCACAGCTAAAGAGTGAAAATTATATTATTAGAAAGCTAGCATTTAACTTATAAGAACTGTACTTATGATGAATTTGCACTTGTGGTCTTAAAATTTTTCGATATCAACTTTTTCTAAACATTATTTAGAATAAACATTATTTTCAGTGTGTTTTGTTCAAATAAGGTTCATGGTTTTCCTTAATATGATTAAACTGGGATATCTTTAAATCATGAAAATTGTATTGGAATTAAGAGTCTAAATCCTATCATTCCTGGAGTGCAACACTGAATTAGTTTATTGCAGGGCATACTTTCCGTAAAGGATGATGATCTTAAAGTGTTATTTATCTTTTTTTTTTGGTTTCTTTTTCGAATAACAAATAAACACTTTGTATTCAAGAACACTCCAGACCGATCCCTGAAAGCCTGCATGGGAGAAAATGAAAGTATTCTTACACCTTTAAAAACAGTGACATCAAAAATCAACCACTGTTGAAAATGTCTTATATCTTAGAGTAGGTTATGGGCACATGGTCGTACTCAATTTCTGAGAACTCACTGAGCTGTATACTTATAACTTGATCAGGGACACCTGGGTGGCTCAGTGGGTTAAAGCCTCTGCCTTCGGCTGGGGTCATGATCTCAGGGTCCTGGGATCAAGCCCCGCATCGGGCTCTCTGCTCAGCAGGGAGCCTGCTTCCCCTTCTCTCTGCCTGCCTCTCTGCCTGCTTGTGATCTCTCTCTCTGTCAAATAAATAAATAAAATCTTTAAAAAAAATTATAACTTGATCATTTTTCTATATTTCAGTTTATCTGAATAAAAAGCTTTTTTTAATCAAATACTGTTCTGTCCTCTATAAATCTTCTTGTGAGCTTTCTTATACCAACCAAACTCTGCGGCTCAATTTACTCAACTGTCTCCAGAGTCCAGGCATGTAATGAAAATGGAGTGAGCTGGGTCTATGACACCACAATCCTACGGAGCTGCAGCCTGTGATGAGCTGGGAAGGATGGGCCCAGTCTAAAGGGTACAGACGCTACTCAGCTCCAAGGAATGGCTGCCATATGGGACTGGAGGTCTAATGTTGCCAGGTCTGGAAATTTGAATTTTTATGTCAAATTTATACTTTTTAATGTTGGCAACTGATTCAAATTTTAAACACTACCAGCCAAACTAAATATGTCTGACCAAAGAGGTCTCCATAAAGATCACCTCCCTGAGTAGGACCTTACTAAATCTGAGTCCAATTAAAATACTTTTCATATGTACTGCTGATACTGCTAGCAGGCAGGGAAGGCCACAGTCAAAATTCAGTCTGACTCTACACCATTTCTACTATAATATACTGCCTGTAAATATGTGCCTGTTCTTACATAATCTGAATCCCAGACCAACCTCGTAACACAGGTATGATCCCCAATTTACTAATGAGGGATCAAAAGCTCAAAGATAGCAGATACCTTAATGTAAAAATACAGAGGAGTATGACTTCAATTATATGGCCAGAGTTCAAATCCATCCTCCAACACTTACTATTTTCATAACTTTGGGGGGCAAAGTAACTCCTCCATACTTCAGTTTTCTCCCCTGTAAGATGGGTACTTTAGTAACTATACCTCCCCAAAATGCTCTGAGGATATATAAAGCACTTAGAAATGTCTTGGCACATAGTAAGTACTATATAAATATTGCTATTACTAATTATGATTGCTATTAACATTATCTGTAAAATGAGATCCTTGCTTTTTGGGTTTTAAATGAACCAAACTATATAAAGTACTTAGAATTGTTCCTGAGACACACTGTTCATTACATATTAACTGTGTGATCAGATGAAGTTTCTTTCAAATACGTTAGCCCAAACCATGCAGATTAATTCCTTTACTCTGTCTTGGGTAATAACCAATATGCTATTAGAGACTGATAGTATTTTTAACTGTACAAAGTGTTTTCTTTGGACATTTGAATAATAAATAGCTCTGTAGGGTCATAATTATTGCCATGTTTATATCAACTGGAAATGTGTAGTGAAATGAATCATGTGCCATGTAATGAATGTCTTCATGTGAATGTTAATAAGGTAGTAAGCTCTCATTCAAAGTATCAGGAATGGTTACAGTATTGAGAAAAAACTTTAAATTTAGGTGATATTCACTATCTTTTTGTTTTCTTAATTTTTAAAAAACCCTGACCCTCCCAAACACAGAAGATATGAATGTAATTCAATAACTCAGATTACAAAGTTATATGCTAATATGTGGCATAGCCAGAATTTTTACTTACTTGTGACCCATCTCATGAGCAATTGTAAATGCAAGATTCAGGCCATTGTCTTCAGCAATAATACATTTTCTCTTTTCACTACACATTCCGCTCAAATAAGCTATACCTAGAAAACATATACATGAATTATCATATGTCAAATTCAAATGCAGATATTTACGCTACGCATCAGAAGAAATGAAAAATGATGGTTTTTCTATTCAAATAACGTCAGTATTAAACTATAATATCTAGCCCTTACAAATGGAATTTTAAGGGAAACTGTGTATGTATAAGTTGCTCAATAAACTCTTAATATTATTTTCAATTTCAGATGAAATTATCTGATCAATTCTCAAAAAGCGTAAGAATGTATTTTATAAATACCGCTTTTCATTGTCACGTAAGATAATTGAATGGACACGACATTGATAATGTAAATCAAAAAGCAATGACTTAAATATTTTTCAATTCTAGTAAAGAACCTAGTGTCAGAGAAATACCCTAAATTAAAATAAACTACATATATATGGCATTCTTGACTTTCAAACTGATATTTTGAGTTAATAAAATTTTGAAATTTTATTTTCTAAAATACGATCTTAACTAAAATGACGTAAGAACCACCTGTGATATTTGAAATATCGAAAAGTATTTCCTTTGAACTCTTTTTTGGCTAATAAGATGGTCCAACTGCAGAGTATATGATAATGAAATATTATCTAAGACAACAATTTCAGTAAGATATTTGATCTTTTGGTTTAAATCAGTGGTAAGATAATATGTAAAATCATTGATACTTCTTAGTCAAAGATTTATGAACTATATTACTAATTAAGATACATCCCTGAATAAATATCATTTAACACAAAGAACCTTCCAAGTGTAAGTTTTAATGCAATTCCAAAAAACAAACCCCAATAGCTAGTGGTTTTTGAATTATTTGTATGTTCGGTAATCCTCATATCCTTATAAAATACATTTAAACTCATTATATGAAGAAATTAAGGGCTGCATAGGTGAAATGATTTGCCAAGACTACTAAATATTACAGAATAAGGATCTGAAATGAACTTTGAATCCATCTACCAACTAATGTTTATTTTCCTGCTAATTACAATGTAGTGCAGAGTGGTCCCTAGTTAAAGATGGTTGCGACTTTTCTTCTCTCTTTAGAAGCATAAAAAATAGTGTTATGAAATGATTACATTTAAATAAAAGAATAAATCGCCCTGCCCATGTTTTGGAAAAATAGAAGGTTCATGGAAGAATATGAACTGATTTAGGGGAGCCACAGCACAAATGACAGGGGAGAAGGATTTTATGACTGGTAGAACCCCACAGAGACTCGAGACTGAGGCACACAAAGTTTGAAGAGAAGCACTGTTTGAGGATTGAAAATGGAGTATCTGAAATCCTCAACTACTCATTCAAATCTTCATGCAGACTCTCAAGGCCTGGTATCCACTGGCCTAACAGGAAAATGAAGATACATTCTCTAAGCAAAATACAGTGTAAACATACTATTTTAAAAACATCACTACAGGAAAAAACAGCCAAGAGATGAAATAGGTAAAGATGTTATCTCTATCTGTAGAAATATTTTATTAAAATATAAAATCTACAAACATACGAAATTACCTCCTTATGAATGGATAGAAGGATGAATAGACAGGTGATAACCCTTACTACTTCATTTGGCTGATTAAGGCAACTGTAATTACTCTATGGTTAAATCAAGATATGGTGGAAAGGAAAGATGAAGGTAGGGGTAAACTCAGAGGGGTTAGGAAAGGGAGAAAAAGAGGAGGAGAAAAACATATTTGTTATCTAGTTCCATTAAATAACAAATCAAATAAAAACTTCAAGAGATTCTTATACATAATGTGAATTTTAAGAGAGCTAAGTCATGCGCTTATTAATGCAACAAAATATGGAAAACAAAAATATGAGAGTAACTGAAGTTGTGTCATAGTTGAAAGAAAGAAGGAAAGAAAAATGGAAGGAAGGAGTGAAGGATGGTGAACAAAAAGTATCTCCTCTTAATAGGATATTTAAAATTCTCTTGTGCATTTGAAAATTTAAAAAGTATATAACTTGAGAATAAATACAAAAATACTAAATTAAGTTCAACTATAATCAGCATGCCAAAGATCATTGTTTGGTATAAATTTCCCTGAGGATGCCCCTATATTTCACAACTACAATAATCTTATCACCGTATGCAGATTAAAAGTGAGCTAATGTGGGTTGTCATCATGTCAGGTCTCTTTGCTGTATGAACCAGCACATATCAACTTTAATAAGTTTTGCATTTCTTCTCCTGTACCCCTTCGAATATATTGTTCCCACCAAAACCAGTATTGTCATTTGTTTCTAATTCTTACCTCTTCTATATTATTCTTTCCATTCTATATTTATATATTTTTTCCATATTTTTCTGTATCTTACCACATTGGCTAGGATATCTTTTTTTTTTTTTTAAGATTTATTTATTTATTTGAGAGAGAGAGAGAATGGAGAGGAGGAGGAGAGGGAGAGGGAGAGAGAGAATCTCAAGCAGAGTCCTTGCTGAGTGTGGAGCCTGATGCAGGGCTTGATATCAAGAACCTGAGATCAGGACCTGTGCTGAAACCAAGAGTCAGACACTTAATCAACTGCGCCACCCAGGCGCCCTGCTGGAAGACTTTCACAGGTACCATTTGTTAAGTTAAAGAAATTATTTTCTGATATTCTTGTATGTCAAGTGAAAAAGGATGCAGTGTTAGGTGAGGTGTGGATCAAAGGTAGATGGGAGTTAGTATTTTTTGAAAAAGAAACAAAAGTTTGGAATAGTGAGAGAAATGGGAAAGAGAGCTGATTAAGTACTAGAGGAATACTTAATGTTCATGGGTCAGAAAACAGATGGTTCAGCAAGGATGGTGAGCATGAACCCACACTAGCCATAGTATGTCCAAGTAAGTGATATCCAACCTAAAGGTTGAAACAGAGAAGAATAATATTTGGATTAAATTTGGGTTGAGATTTTGTAGATGATGTGTAAAGGAAGAAGCAAAGGATATAAGAGTTGACAGGAAATTTGAGAATGAAGGAAGGGACAGAAATTATAGGGTTGGGTAAGTGAAGAAGTAAAGTCAAAGGGAAGCTGATAATTTGGAGAATACAATACAGTCGTCTGGAGAATGGAGTCGTCAATAAAAAAAAAAAAAAGAACAGACACTCTCGGAAAAAGTACTGGAGACTGTAATAAGAGACTGGGGATAGAGACATAAGATTTCAGAGGTGAAGTTACATAATATGATTAAGTATTGCCAGGGGAGCAGAGAAAGATAGACGTCACCCAAATCGAGGTCAAAGAACTATTAAGTAGTACTGGTTGGACTGATTATATGAACGTGAAATTGCATATGATCACTATGAACTCAGGAAGGGAGAAAAAGGTGGCCAACATCCAGGTGAAATACGGGCAAGAATCAAGGAGAACAATCCATCACAGTGACAGAGACAGTTAAGATGGTAAAGCTGAAGAGCTTCAGCTCCAAATGAAGTTTTTATTTGAGGATGAGAGTTTTTGACTTAGAAGCAGTAGCGGGAAGCAAGAGGAATACAAGAGGCATAGAACTTTGATATGTTCCTAGCACCAGCCCTGTAAGATAGGGGAAGAGAAAGAACGAACAGTAATGCCTTTGGGCGCCCTAGATTCCTCACCGGGCTATGGGAAATCAATGACTACTGTGTACTCATGAAAAGAAATTTGCTGATAAAAATCATAATTTATAATATAAAAGACATATTTTATACCATCAAATATAAATTTATATACAATAAAATGTAATTTAGAAATGAGTACATTTTGGCATAGAGGTATAATTACACTTAAGTATTAAAAAATCCACACCATCACATTTTCATAGAACAAAAAGACTACATAAAAATGGGGGCACATGGCTGGTTCAGTCAGTGGAGAATGCGACTGTACCTCAGAGTTGTGAGTGCAAGCCCCACACTGGACATACAGCTGACTTAAAACAAAAGACTGTATAATTATGATAATTTTATTTTTTTTAAAGATATTTTACATTTTTGACGACAGAGAGACAGTGAGAGAGGGAACACAAGCATGGGGAGTGGGAGAGGGAGAAGCAGGCTTCCCGCTGAGCAGAGAGCCTGATGCGGGGCTTGATCCCAGGACCCTGGGATCATGACCTGAGCCAAAGGCAGATGCTCAACAACTGAGCCACCCAGGCATCCCAATGACGATAATTTTCTAATAGCAATTGTGTCATGTGGAGAGATAAAAAGTAATTTTTCTTCCTCTTTTCCAATTTTCCAAATTCATTTAAGTGTTGACAATACTTTTATGATGAGAAGATTAAAGACATAAATATGACGATCATGCCTATGAAATTTAAGTAGTAATTAACAGATTCTCTTACAGACCAGGAAGCAATTTAACAAACAAAATGACCCTCTCCTTCCTATTCTTTTTTTACTTATGTGTAAAGTCAGAGTCTTCAACTAAGACTCTGATAAATTTGAATTTCATTGTCTTACATTTGGCACGCCATGAAGATTTTCTTTAACTTGAAAGTTATGGAGAATAATTGTAACCATGACTAATTTAAATGACTTGCATTATTCTGTTTAAAAGCCTATGCTTTTTCAGTTCCTTTCAAAAACTCACATGTTTCTTATTAAAGGGTAGAGTTTAGAAGGGAAAAGGATTTAACACAGCTGTTATTTAAAGATAGATATAATACAGACTCTTTTTAAAACACTCTTTTAATATTAAAAGTTCTACAAACACAAAGGACACCAAAAACCCTTTAATTTCCCACCTAAAAATGAATCAAGTCAAGTATGAGGTGTCAACAGAATCTTTCAGGTGAAAACAAAGCATACTATCCTAGGATGTAATTTGATATCTCTTCAAGATAATCATAGACCCCTAAAACCCCACAGGAAGCATGTTATAATAATGAACGAATCAGGAAATCAGTTTTTATGTGATCAGGTAGGTGTATCGTAATAAAATTAAATTGTCCGCCCTTAGCACTGTTGCCTTTAAAAGCACTAGCTAGACTATCTGAGTTCAAAATCTTGTTTCTCCTGGCACAAAATCCCGCACAGTCCTAGGTAAGATATTTGTCCTAGGATTGTATCCTCGGAGGAAAGTTATTTACCTATGAGTTGTATTATTGCTCAAAGCCTAATGGAACAAGTAATGTAAGAGGTGACACGTACCAAAGGTACTAAGATGAATACATACAGATCATGCCTTCAGGAGCATGAGCCACACCAATATTCACTGGAAAATGTGATCATTAAAACCTAAAGATCTACATAAGATATTATGGGAGACTATAAAGAAACACCAAATAGGGAAAAATTAAAGTAGAAAAGGCTTTTAGGGAGAGAAACAGCTTGGTGGTATCACTGAGTGGAGAGAGGTGAGTGAGGGGAAAAGCGGAGAAAGTTTGTTGGGGGTGGGGCTGCCTGAACAAAGGCCTGAGCAGGGAAAAGGCTAAGCAGATAGTGATGAAAGTTGATATTGTTCACAGAAGGGTAGCCTATGTTCTTTAAATGTGCATGCCATGTAGTACATCTCTGCATCAATATGTATTTAGCATATCCTCAATAAGAGGTGTATGAAATGAGTGGCATAGATGAAATTCCTTGAAACAAAGACCAATATAAAATATAACTTAATGGGGGTCCTTAACTAAAAATGTAATTTTGAAGAATCAAAATGTATTTCATCCATGAATTAGAAAAAAATTTTTAGAATGACTTAATGATGGTGCCCACGTAATAGGAAACCCATTTACACGATTATATTCAAATTGGGCTTTGAACATATTTTAAAATAAGTTGCCTTACTAGCTCGCTAATTATCTGCTTCTATTCCTTTAAAAGACAAGATGATGATCTAGGAGTATAAAAGTACAATTATGTAAGTTATGAGTTTAGTAACAGTAGAGTTATAAATGTATTTTAAAATATAGGCTTCCAGATTCTCTTAATGTTTAATCTATAATATTCTTCATAGTACAGTTTCTAAGAATACTAAGAAAAAAGTGACTTCTAACAACAAGAAACAGAATATCAGTTTAATAAAAACTACAGTAAATCTCTGCGGTCAAAAAGGCAGAATATTTTATAGACAGTAAAATGTTGTTTATGTGTTCCCGCAACATGGTGGACAGAGTTCTTTTGTGAAAAACACATACAGGTGCCAAATAAAATCTAATGTACAAAGTTTTTAATGTATAGCTAAATTTCGAGAAAAAAAGATTCCCCAGTGCAAGAATAAATCTTAATACTTTTCAGATTTGGAGTGATAATATCATGAGTTAATGTTATTAGAGTCTGGGTATCAGAAAAGACACAAGTCTTATTAAATAATGGGTGTGGTTTCAAAATGTCTGCAGGGATAGGAATTAAGGAGTAAGGAACTGAGATCCAGCGACAAATCAGAAAGCCTGAAATTGCTATTAATGTGTGAACGTTACCTCAAAAATCCATATGCAGGAGAGCAAGAAGGAACCCTGGCTCAAAATAAATTCAGGGTATGCCAGAAAAGGCTCTACTAATAAACCCAAACCACCAGCATGCACAGGTATGAAGCCACAGGATTATGAAGCCATAAATACAATGTACAAATTGATCATACAATTTGGGGATCATACAAGGATTGGAAAAAGCTTTGTCAGTTCAGTGAAAACAAGTGAAGGGTCACTATGGAGAGACACTATCGTCTCAGCCAGCATAAAATTCCCACAGGAAAAAAAGCGCTACCGAAGATGAGCTCACAAATAAAAATGACAATCCAAGTGAAGAAATGGCCCACCGTGAGAAGGTGGCCACTGATACAAAAACTAGAGAGAAAATGATGATAAAATAAAGATATTTTAAAAAATAAGATGGGGAGTTTGTGATCTGCATTTACTGAGCCCCTGCACCCCAGATGAATCTTTTTGTAAATAAAAGAAAGAAACCCTTTTCCATGACACTTTTAATCAAAGTACTGCTATAAAGAAATGTTAAATTTCTTCAAACAGAAGGAAAAATTCTGGACTAAAACATGAAAATAAGGAGGAGGAAATAACGGACACCAGAAAGAGTAAATGTATGAGTAATTTTAAATTAATATTGAATACATGAAACACCAATTTTAATGTCTTTCAAACTTTAAAATAGAGAGAACTGAAGTACAAACAACAATACATAGTTCAAGTGCTCAAGAGTTCTAGAAATAATCAGTGGTAAAATGATACATGTCATAATATACAAGGTAATTGCAAAACAACAGTAAAATAATATATAACTAACAATTACAATTACATAGATTGAAAATAGTATACAAATATTAGATTTACCTATTTTTAAAGGCAGGAAAGGAAGAAAATAAAAGAAACATGACCTAAAGGCAAATAGAAAACAAATATAGAAAGACAGCATCTCATACCAAGAATTTCATTAAATAAAAAAGACTGCCATGAGAACTGTGACTGCCAAATTGAATGGATATTTAAACTCTCTAAGGTGAGAGAAGTGTAAATTAACTTGACTGTGATAATCATTTCACAATGCATAGGTATATTAAAACATCATTGTCTACCTTACACTTACACAACTTATCTGTCAACTTTATCTTGATAAAGTTGGAATGAATGAATGAAAAATAAAGAGTATGCTAAATCCAAACTAAGATTTTAAGACTGAATTTATAAAAAAAAAAACAACCCTAACTATATTGTGCTTATAAGAGATACAGGTTAACTATAAGAACATAAATAAGTTAGAAGTAAAATAGAAAATGGTATAATATGCAAGCATCGACTAAATAGAGGAATGGTGACAATATAAATATTACAAATATACAAAATTAGACAAATTGAATTTAAGTCACAAGCATCTAGAGATAAAGAAGGATTTTTTTTTTTTTTTTAGGATTTTATTTATTTGACAGAGAGAGACACAGCGAAAGAGGGAACACAAGCAGGGGGAAGGAGAGAGGGAGAAGCAGACTCTCCGCAGAGCAGGGAGCCCGATGCGGGGCTCGATCCCAGCACCCCGGGATCATAACCTGAGCTGAAGGCAGACGCTTAACGACTGAGCCACCCAGGTGCCCCAAGGATATTTTTTTTTATGATAAAAGGGTCACTCCAACAAGAAGACATACAATTCTATATCTGTATTTACTCAATAACTAAGCCTCAGAATATAAATAGAAAAAATGAACCAAATTAAGAGAGAAAAACAAATCCACAGTTAAACCTAGAGACTTAGCAAGTCTCTTAATAGCGGATAAAACGACTATAAAAAAATTCACTCAAGACATAAGAGATCTGAACAAAGTATAAGCAAATCTGTCTTAATTGATATAATAAAACATTGCATCCAACAACAAAATTCATTCTTTTTAAGTGGATATGGTACATTTATAAAACTTGAAGATATACTGAGTAGCAAAAAAATCTCCACAAATTTCAAAAGTGGAAATAATCCAAACTATGTTCATTGGTCACAATGGAAATAATTTGGAAATCAAGAACTAAAAAGGTAACTAGAAAAACCCAAACTGCCTAGACATTAGATGATACACTTCTAAACAGTCCACAAGTGAAAGCAATTACAATGAAAATTAGAAAATATGTTAAACATAGTTACAGTAAAAATAGAACACAAAAAATGTGTGGGCTGGAGTGACAGTGCTCAGGAAAATTCATATTATATATTATAAAAAATAGAAGAGACTGAAAATCAATGATTAAAATTCCTTCCAGGAGCTGAGAAAAGAGAGCATCAAAGCTTAAGAAAAGAGAGGGAAAGAAATAACAAAGGGCAAAGCCAATGAACTATAAAGCAAACGCAAAAGCAAATTGGCAAAACTGGTAATTCCCTAGTAAGCCAATGAAAAATTACAAAAAAGAGAGACAAATACAAATTACCAACATCAACAAAGAATAAGGAAATGTCTCTATAATCCTAAAGACATCGAGGTAATATATATAAATGTATGCAATAAACCTTACAACTTGCCAAAGCTGTCAAAAGAAGAAATACAAAATCTAGAATTTTCTATCATAATCCCATTTATTCATTCTATTCCAGCTACATCGGCTTTTTTTTATTTTTCCCCTTTTCTTTTTTCTTCTCATTTCCATCTTAAGACCTCTTGACTGGCTTTTCACTTCGGAACATTCCCTCGTTAGATCTCTCCAGATCTTCTTGATCACCAAATTTAAATTACAAATACTCTTCTCCTCATCCTGGAACTCCCAGATTACCTCTTACTTACATCTACTACTTTTTTTTTCCTGAGGGGTTTATCTTTTAATGTACCAATTAATTATTCAGATATTAGCCAGTAGATATTGACCATTCTCTCCACTAGAATGTAAGCACCACAAGGGCAGGAAAGTACTGAGAAGTCAATTTGTTCATTCCCAGCGTGTGGAACTGTATAGTACAATGTACACTAAACATTGTATAGTACCATGATGATATATTTCGAGGTGTAGTAACATGCATTTCTCTTTTTCCACACAGGTCAATCGCTTCTTGGCCTAAGATCAAGTATTATATTTCCACCCAGGTCATGTATTCTTAGTCATCTACAGGCTTTGCTCTGAGGGCAGGTGGGAAGGGATAGGATTAGTGGGAAGGTAGCCTTTGAAACTCTGGAGGATAGCACATTGGGAAATTCCAGGCTGATACAGGATGATTCAAGAAGGGAATTAATGAAAACACTGGGTGAGTAGGTGGAAACAAGGGCTGGGCTGTCATGTTTGAGCCTACTTGGACTTTCGTTACCAAGGAGGCAAGAGAAGTGGGCAGTTTAACCTTGGGGGACCCATAGAGGACATGACTGAGATCTGGCAGTATCTTTAGCAGCATTAAGAGCTGGACAGGTATGGACTGGGGAGGGTGGGAAGATAGAGAGAGTGGTTGAAAGAGCTGAACAGGAGTTACAGGTCTCTGACCAAAGCAACATTCTTGAGTTGAACCCACCAAATGCATTTGGGGGCCAAGTCCAGCATGTAGACAAAGGAATGCACTGCAAAGACGTAGATACTAAAAATCTCAGAGAGAAATGAAAGCACTGTGATTTCTCATCTACAGCCCACCTCCCCAACTATGGAAAGGATCAAAGGAGAGATGAGGAGCTCTATCTAGAAGAGCTGACTGTGAGCTAAAGCCAAACCCAAATAAGGTAAATGAATAAAGTCATTTAAACTGGAAGAAACATGATCAATTGACATGTTTAAGTTTTCACTGTCCTGGAATCAAGGGAGGTAGGGAGTTGTGAGGAACAGATTTAATACACTGGAGGAAGCTAGAGGCGGCATTTTCTTTTCCTAATTTAGTATCGTCTTTGACCTTATAATGGGAATTGTGACAAAATTAACTACAGGTGAGAATGTACATGTTAAAAAGTGTACGTGTTTCTAATTGGTTGCTAAAGGTAAATTAAACAGTGAATAATCACTCATTTTATTATCTTAAGGTATGATTGGAGGTATCTAAAATCAGTGAAGTATGGGGCGCCTGGGTGGCTCAGGGGGTTAAAGCCTCTGCCTTCGGCTCAGGTCATGATCCCAGGGTCCTGGGATCGAGCCCCGCATCGGGCTCTCTGCTCAGCGGG
>CM052895.1:16748999-16806039 GCA_028534135.1 Potos flavus | reverse complement strand
AGCCTGCTTCCTCCTCTCTCTCTGCCTGCCTCTCTGCCTACTTGTGATCTCTCTCTCTCTCTGTCAAATAAATAAATAAAATCTTAAAAAAAAAAAAAAACTTTTAAAATCAGCGAAGTACGGGACTAAACAGCATATGGATACCATGTCAAATTCTTTGGCAAGCTTTTATATGAAATATTAATATGATGAAGGAAAAAAAAGTGAAAGATGGTTCAAGTGAGTGTTCATAATAAATAGTGAAAGGAAGTGAGTCCAGAGGGGGAGTGGTATGCAGGGTAGGCAGAGGTGGCCAATTCCTAAATTCTGCTCTTTTGAGAGCTGGAGAGAATGTGACGGTAATGGACAAGTTCCAAAAGAGGTTTACTCATTGCTTTTCTGGTATTCACATGTCCTTAATCTTTATAATAAACTTTCCCACCAAGCAGACCCACCTCCTCCCTACATTACAATAATGAAAAGGACTGCTTTTTTTTGTATGAAAGGAAGAAAAATTAGGAAAATTTATGTCTGCAGGCTAGTTTTGTGCTCCTGCTATTGTATTCTAGATTTATTCTACTTCACATTCACTTCTCTCTTTCAAAAAATTTAAGGGCAAGTTATTGGATAGTTTCAGAAGTTAAACTCTCAAATCCTTAGGGACTTTAAATTAAGCCAGACTCCAATATACCCTACTGCGGTTTGGATATATCTTTAATACATCATTAATAACATATACCACCTAAAATTCTTAATTTAGATTTCAGTGCAACTCTGAAAATATAATGGTTGTGGCACATTGAAAAAGCCGTAGTATGTGGTATTTTACACATCTAATGCTTATAAATAAGAAATGAGAAATTTACTGTGCAGTCTACCACAAACATGGATGAAAATTGGTATTTGCATTGCCAAGTTAATTTAAAAATGATCGATCGGAGTTCTTAGCCTTTCTGTATGACTTTGGTCACAAAAGCAAAACAGAAACAAAAACAAACTAGGCTTAATGATTTCATCTGCCTTGGAGATTAAAAACTGGCATGACTTTAAAAAATAGGTAAGATGAATCACGGTTGAAGATTTTTGTGAAGTAAGTTGAAGGATACAGCTGGAAAAATTTAAAAGTGTTCTGATTGCGTGTAAATCAGGAATTTTGGCTAACACATTTTTATAATGTTATAACGTAATCATATCCTGAAGGCATTAAACAGGGTCAATTAAAACTAAAAATATCATGCTACTAAAAAGTTCTATAAATTGCTTTTTTAGAATACTAGTAAAAACACTGACAGCATGCATTTATAACTACAAACCAACTCAAACTTCAAAAGAGTTTGACACAACATTCTTTTTTCATCATGCCAATTTTTAATCATTTTGCTACTTTTTATAACTTGCTTTCTACTCACTATGATGAGTGGTTTTTATTCAAGTAAAGAAATAATTCTATAAACTGGAAAAACCTGAAGAATATAATTACAATTACAGATATCTAATATTCCTAAATCTCCAACTACTAAAATTTAAAATACTGAGTTTAATACAGAGATTTGACATAGTTTATTAAACAAAACACGTTTACTTAAGGACAAGCATTCCAACTTTAGATGCATTTCTAATATCTCAGCTTTTTTAAAGTCTATACACTGAGGGAGTTAATAGAAAACTGGTTAAAAACCTTCTCAAAGATGATTTGATGTTTTCTAACACCCCGCTTGGAATTCAACAACAAATTTTTCATGGCCTGTTTTCCGCATGAAGTATAGTAAAGGCAAAATGCAGAGAATAAACATTAAGAATCTATGTTCTTGTGTCAAATATTCTAGGGTTTGCGTCCCGGCCTTGATTTTTAGCTGTGTGACCATAGGAAAGTTACTTCTTTTTTCTGAGCCTCAGTTTTCTTAATAGTAAAACTGGGAAATTAACCATTTGGCTTAGGAATGCTAACTAATGTAGATAAAATACTTCAAGCCTATATTGGCTTATGTGAAACATGGTAACCATTAAATATTAAACTTTCTTATCTCTAAAATGAGGTTTGCAATCCCTTATAACACAGAGGTTTTGAAGGGTTAAAGGAGTTTGATATTTAC
Organism: Potos flavus; assembly: GCA_028534135.1. Classification (NCBI taxonomy): domain Eukaryota; kingdom Metazoa; phylum Chordata; class Mammalia; order Carnivora; family Procyonidae; genus Potos; species Potos flavus. The sequence goes on along the minus strand of CM052895.1, from coordinate 16,803,967 downwards.
AGACCCATGGCATGTGGTGGATTCTTAATAAGTGTTCTCCTACACTGACAACAGCCTGCAAATGTGTGGAGACTACAAAGTTGCACTTGTAGACCTTATAATAAGACCAACTCTTAAAAACTACAAGGAAGACCTCAGAGTATTTTCTAAATTAAGATGTGTTTTGTTTCCCAAGGATATATTCAGCATATTTTAATACTCATATAGTGTTTAACAGTACCATTAAAATATTTTCTAATATAAACAAATTCCTATAACCAAATGAAGCTTTAACAGTAAAGGATCTTGAGAAGTAAAGTATCTTACGAACAATCACTTTTCGTAATAATTCCTTAAGAATTATGTATCCAAATCTTATCCCTGCAACATGTCATTCTAAAATAGAAATACAAAGTGTCTGATTTATGTTCTGGCCAGAGCCTAATAAGAAATACACCAGCAGCCAAGAATTAAATGAGATAAGTTCAGCTTTGCTTTTATTGTAAACCACAGGAAAGATGTTGTTTTCCCATCAGGAATTCATTTCTATTCAGAAATACATGGAGCACCTGGGATGCTCATTACTGTGCTATGTGCTGAGGACACAGACAAGAAGCGAGCAAGATCCTTGATCACAAAGAGATTAAAAGGAAAGGAGAGGAAATGAAAGCAAGCTATAATGAATTCCTCCAAAAGCATGCATGGTAGAGTCAGAGAGTCTAACGAGTCCAAAAGTGGAAATTAATCAGGGTTCTGAAAAATGGGTACAATTTCAACAGGGATGAAGGAAAGAAAACAAAGGAACAGTCTTCCATTTGGAAATTCTGAAACAATACCTTTGAACACACTAAATTCTGCAAAAATTATCAGCTCTTCAGCAGGGCCTCAGTTAGAAGAGTGCATTAGTGTGAATTAAAAAGGTGGCACAGTGGGGAAATGAGGTTTTTTTATTTTATTTTATTTTTTTAAAGATTTTATTTATTTATTTGACAGAGAAAGATCACAAGTAGGCAGAGAGGCAGGCAGAGAGAGAGGAAGAAGCAGGCTCCCCGCTGAGCAGAGAGCCCGATGTGGGGCTCGATCCCAGGACCCCAAGACCATGACCTGAGCCGAAGGAAGAGGCTTTAACCCACAGAGCCACCCAGGAGTCCCGAGATGAGGTTTTAAAAAGGCTTCACAAGTGAATGAGCAAAGGCGTTTGGTAGGTGAAGTGCGGGTGGAATTTCAGTCTCTTCTGTTCTTAGGCCCTACAGATTAGGGACTCTGTGCAAGATACAACCTGCAGAAACCTTTGAGAAACCCCGGGCCTGGAATGCCAAAAGCAAATCTAACAATCCCATAATATCTTTCTCTTTTTGTTTTAATTTTTAAATTCACTAACAGTATCATTTACTTTTTATTCAACAGTTCTAAGAATTTGAACACTCATATTGATTCATTTAACCACCATCACCATCAGGAGCCAGAAAAGGTCCATCACTCCCAAAACTGTTTTGTGCCTTCCTTTTCTAGTTACACTCTCGCCCATTTTTAAAACAGGTGTGACCACTGGATCGCTGATCTGATCATCATTATAGGGTTGTCTTTTAGACAATGCCATGTAAATGGATTCATAAGCAGACGGCCTTATGAAACCAGCTTCTTTCACTGAGCATAATGCTTTGACAGTCACCCTCAAACTACTACAGATTGTTTCAACCATTCACCTCTTGAAGACCGTTGGATTGCTCCAGTTGTTCCCAATTGTGAACGAAGTAGGTATCAACATTCATGAATAGGTTTTGTGTGAAGGTAAGTTTTTGTTTTTCTAAAGTAAAGACACAGAAATGGGCTTGCAGGGTCATATGGTAAGTATACATGTACCTTTATAAGAAATTGCTAGATGGTTTTCTCTAAGAGTTTTAAAATTTTGCAGGCCAGCAGCAATGTTTGAGGATTAAAGTTGATCCACATTATCCACAGCACTTGATGTCAGTATTTTAAATTTTAGTTATCAAATAGGTATACAGTGTTATCTCCTTGTGGATTTAATTTGCATATCCCTAATGACAAGTGACGACGACATTTTGCAGTGTTTATTTGCCATCTATATATTCTTCTTGTGAAACATCACGTCAAGTCTTGCACATTTTTAAATTGTCTTCTTAGTGTTGAGCATTGAGAGTTCTTTATATATTCAGTATATAGGTCCTTGTGTCTGGATATGTGATTTATGAAGATGGCCGACCGTTGAGAACGCAACGTGTAGAGGTGCTGGGCCCTCAACACACACACAGTCAAAAATCCACAAATAACTTTCAGGGAGCCTGGGTGGATCAGCAGATTAAGCATCTCACTCTTGGTTTCTTCTCAGGTTGTGATCTCCTGGGTCCTGGGATCAAGCCCTGTGTTGGGCTCTGTGTTCAGCAGGAAGTCTGCTTTAAGATTCTCTCCCTATACCCTTCCCCTAGCTTTTGTGTGCTCTCTCTCAAATAAATAAAATCTTAAAAAAAAAAAAAAAAAATCCACAAATAACTTTTGACTCCCTCAGAACTTAACTACTAAAAGCCTACTTACTGTTAACCAGGAGGAACCTTACTAATAACATAAAGTCAATTAACACCTATTTTGCATGTTGTATGTATTATGTACTTATACTTACAATAAAACAAGTTAGAGAAAAGAACAGGTTATTAAGAAAATCACAAGAAAGGTAAAGTACATTTACAGTACTGTATTTATCAAAAAATATCCACACATAAATGGACCCATGCAGTTTAAACCCATGCTGTTCAAGGGTAAATTATATTTTCTCCTGGTCCATAACTTGTATTTTAATCTCTTAACAGAACAAACGTGTTTTGGGTTTTGTTGTTTTAATATCGATGAAACCGCTTCACCAATTTTTCTTTAATGGATCATGTTTATGGTATAATATCTAAAAACTCTTTACCTAATTCAAGGTCACCAAGATTTTCTCTTATGTTTCCTTACAGGCTTTTATAGTTTAACATTTACATTTAGATTAATAATCCATTTTGAATAAACATTTATACAATTTTATTTTATTAAAAAAGTGAAAGGACTTTATTATTCTTCATTATGCATAATGATTTCCAGTGTTTTCAAGACCATTTCTTTTACTGTTATTTTATTTATTTATTTATTTTGAAGACCATTTCTTGAATGATCATTTGTTTAAAGATTCTATTTATTTTAGAGACAGAGTGTGTGTGAGCAGGGGGAGAGGCAAAAGGAGAGGGAGAGAAAGAATCCAAGCTGACTTCATGCTGAGCAGGGAGCCCAACATGGGGCTAAATCCCAGGACGCTGAGATCATGACCTGAGCCGAAATCAAGAGTGGGACACTTAACCAACTGAGCCATCTGGTACCCCTCTTTCTTTATTAAATAGAATTTGTAACTTTGTAGAAAATCAATTGGCCATATTTGTGTGCATGTACTTCTGGAAACTCTATTTTGTTTTTGTTTTTTTTAAGATTTTTATTTATTTATTTGAGAGAGTGCAAGAGAGCGAGAAAGAGCACCAGCAGTGTGAAGGGCAGAGGGAGAAGCAGACTCCCCGTTGAGTGGGGAGCCCAATTCGGGACTCAATCCCAAGACTCCAGGACCACAACCCGAGCCAAAGGCAGATGTCCAACCAACTGAGCCACCTGGGCACCCCTGAAAACTCTATTTGGATCCATTGACCTACGTATCTATTTCTTAAACAATACCACACTGTCTTGACTACTGAAGCTTTGTAGTAAGTGTTAAGGTCAAGTAGTATGATCCCTCCAAAATTATTTTTCTTCTCGAAATTGCTTTGGCTCTCCAGTTATTTGCCTTTTCATATAAATTTTAGAATCATCTTATTTATATCTACAAAAAAGAGCTCAAACTTTCATTTTCTGTTAAAATTATAGATCAATTTGAGAGGAGTTACATCTGTGCTATGCTAAATTTCCCAATCCATGAACACTATATGTCTCTCCATTTATTTAGATTTTCCCTTATTATTCTCATCAGCATTTTATAGTTCTTATCGCACAGATTCTGCTCATTTTGCTAACTTTATATGCAGATTTTTTTTTTTTAAGATTTTATTATTTATTTATTTGACAGAGAGAGAGAGAGAGAGATCACAAGTAGGCAGAGAGGCAGGCAGAGAGAGAGGGGGAAGCAGGCTCCCCACTGAGCAGAGAGCCCGATGTGGGGCTCAATCCCAGGACCCTGAGATCATGACCTGAGCCGAAGGCAGAGGCTTTAACTCGCTGAGCTACCCAGGCGCCCCTATATGCAGATATTTCATTATGGAACTATGACAAGTTATAGATATATTTCTATTTATGTATATTATATATATATTTGTATGTATATACTCACATATATTTAAAATTTCAGTTTCAGAATGTTCAATTCTAGTACATTAAACCACACTCACCTTGCTGACTGTATTCTGTGATCCCATTAAGCTCAAATATTAGCTTTAAGATTTTTTTTTCATATATTCTTCATCATTCTCTACTATGTAAAGAATCATGTTTTTTGCAAAAAGGGATAGTTTTATTTCTTACTTCAAATTATTTATGCTTTTCATTTATTATCTTGTTCCACTTCTGGACTTCCCTAGGAAGGATGCGGAGGACAAACCTGCCTTGTTCTAGACTAAGTGCAAAAGTATTCCTTCTTTCACCGTTAAATGTGATGTCAAGTGTCAGATCGATAGTAGATATTCTTTATCAGGGCTGTTTTCTTCTATTCCTAAACTTCTGAGAGTTTTTATTGTGAATAGATGATGAAATTTATCACATGCTTTTTCTCTATCGGTTGATATGATCATGTCTCTTCTTTAGACTTTAAATACGTTTAATTACATGCATTGATTTTCGAATATTCTATCAGTTTTCCTTTTCTGAGATAAGCTCTATTTGGTTCTGTTCTGTTACTCATATATTACTGGGTTAAATTGCTCATTTTTGTATCTATGTTCATGAAGAATATTGGTCTGTAGTTTTATGGGTACTTTTCTCCTCACTCTTGGAGTTTGGTTTTTATATCAGGGTAATGCTGACTTCATAAAATGGGTTAGGAATTGTCTTCACCAGTCTGTTTCCTTCAAAAGAAATAATGTAGACTTGGTATTATCTTTTCTTTGAAAGAACTCACCAATGAAAATTTCTGGGCTTGAAGATTTCATTCTTGGATGGGTTTAAACTACAAATTCAATTTCTTTAATATGTATAAGATTATTCAGGCTATTTCAGATCAGGGTAAGTTTTATTAGTTTGTGATTCTCAACAAATTGGTCTATTTCATCTAAGTTGTCAAACTCATGTGCATAGATCTCTTAGTATTATTTCCTAATGATTTTTTTAAGGTCTGAGGAATTTATAGTAAGATATCCCCTTTTGTTGCTGATATTATTTTTCCTATTTTCTATTTTTCTTTGTCAAACTTACTAGAGGTTTAGAATTTGACATTTTCAAAAAAACAGGTTTGCTTGCATTTATTATCACTATTGTTTTTCTGCTTTCATTTGGTTGATATATACTCTTTAGTATTTCCTTCCCTTTTTTCTTTTGAGAGGGAGAGACAGAGAGAGCGAGAGAGCTTGTAGGAGGGAGGAGGTGAAGGGGGAGGGGCAGGAGAGGGAGAAAGAGAATTTTTTTTTTTATTAACATATAATGTATTATTTGCTTCAGGGGTACAGGTCTGTGAATCATCAGTCTTACACAATTCACAGCACTCACCATAGCACATACCCTCCCCAATGTCCATAACCCAGCCACCTTATCCCTCCCTCCACCACTCCCCAGCAACCCTCAGTTTGTTTCCTGAGATTGAGAGTCTCTTGGGGTGCCTGGGTGGCTCAGTGGGTTAAAGACTCTGCCTTCAGCTCAGGTCATGATCTCAGGGTCCTGGGATCAAGCCCCATATCAGGCTCTCTGCTCAGTAGGGAGCCTGCTTCCCCCTCTCCCTCTGCCTGCCTCTCTGCCTACTTGTGATCTCTCTGTCAAATAAATAAATAAAATCTAAAAAAAAAAAAAAAAAGTCTCTTATGGTTTGTCTCCCTCCCTGGTCTCATCTTGTTTCATTTTTTCCCTCCCTACTCCCCATGACCCCCCACCTGGCCTCTCAAAATCCTCATATTAGAGAGATCATATAATAATTGTCTTTCTCTGATTGACTTATTTTGCTTAGCATGATACCCTCTAGTTCCATCCACATCGTTGCAAATGGCAAGATTTCGTTTCTTTTGATGGCTGCATAGTATTCCATTGTGTGTGTGTATATGTATGTGTGTGTGTGTATGTGTGTGTGTGTATATATATATATATATATATCATATCTTCTTCATCCATTCATCTGTTGATGGACATCTAGGTTATTTCCATAGTTTGGCTATTGTGGATATTGCTGCTCTAAACATTCGGGCGCAAGTGCCCCTTTGGATCACATTTGTACCTTTAGGGTAAATACCCTAGTGCGATTGGTAGGTCATAGGGTAGCTCTATTTTCAACTTTTTGAGGAACCTCCATACTGCTTTCCAGAGTGGCTGCACCAGCCTGCATTCCCACCAACAGTGTAGAAGGGTTCCTGAGGGAGAGAGAGTCTTAAGCAGGCTCCACACCCAGTATGGAGCCCGACTTGGGGCTTGATCTTACGACCTTAAAATCATGACTTGAGCCAAAATCAAGAGTCAGATGCTTAACTGACTGATCCACCCAAGTGCCCCAGTTTCCTACCTTCTGTTTGATATGAATCTGTTTTTGTTTTATTTGTTCCTCTTTTTCAGTTTATTTAGGTAGAAACTTAGATTACTGATGAGACCCTTCCTCTTTTTAACAAAAGCATTTGATCTTATAAATTTCCCTCTAAACATTGTTTTACCTGAATCCCATAATTTATGTTGTCTTTTCATTTTTTTTTAAATTTCAAAAGTCTCTACTTTTTTTGAAATTTCCTCTTTGATTCATAAATTATTTATAAATATTACTTTCCAAAGATATGGAGAACATTTTCTTCTTATTTTTCTATAGTTCATTATTAGTTTAATTCCATTATGTTCAAGAACAGAATACATATGATTTAATTCTTTCGGATTTCTAAAAGTTTGTTTTATGAGCTAGAAAATGTTCTCTCAGAAATTGTCACTTGAAAAGCACATGCATTTTGCTACTTCGGGTAAAGCAATGTGTCCACGTTAGTTAATAGTGTCGTTCAATTCTTTTATATGCATGCTGATTTTCTGTTGACAATCAATTACTAAGATAGGAGTGGGAATATCTCCAAATATAACTGTGCATTTGTCTATTTTTCCTTTTAGTTCCACTGGTTTTTCTTTCATGAATTTTAAAGCTTTATTGGTAGGTGCTGAAATATTTAATATCATTATATCTTCTTGGTGAATTGACCCTTTTATTATTATATAATGTTTCTCTTAGTTCTTAATAATTTTCTTTGTTCTGAAATGTACATTTTAGCCATTGGATTGTTTTTAGTTTTTTTTATTCATGGTATATATTTTTCATATTTTTAATCTTACCTTACATATTACATTTGACGTGAGTTTCTCACAGCAAAGAATCAGGTCTTTTTTTTTTTTTCAATCCAATCTGGCAATTTTTTAAATTGATATGTTTAGACTATTTTAAATTTTTTTAAAGATTTTATTTATTTATTTGGCAGAGAGAAAGTGATCACAAGTAGCCAGAGAGGCAGGCAGAGAGAGAGGGGGAAGCAGGCTCCCCGCTGAGCAGAGAGCCCGTTATGGGGCTCAATCCCAGAACCCTGAGATCATGACCTGAGCCGAAGGCAGAGGCCTTAACCCACTGAGCCACCCAGGTGCCCCTAGACTATTTTACTTTACTCTAATTATTGATATGTATGTTAGATCTGCCATTTTGTTACTCGTGTTTTATTGTTTTATTGTGTTTTATTGTTGATGTTGTTTGTGCCCTCTACTTTCCTTTCTTCTGTTTCCCTTTCCTGGCTTGTTTTTATTCTTTTGAAATAAAAGTTTTAATAAGAGGGAAGGTTTCAAATTTTTTATTACGTATTTTTTATTTATTTATTGTGTTTTCAACTACATGTTTCTATATACTTGTTTAGTAGTTGCTTACTATAGGTTTTACATTATACATATTCAACTTTCAAAGTTTACTTAGAAACAATATTTTACCACATCAAGTGAAATGTGGGAAGTTTAACATCATATAGGTCCTTTTACAGTCCTTCATGTATGTTGGCAATGTCTTGCATATTACATTTAAATCTACCAAAATACCATCAGATGTTGTTATAATTTTGTTTTCAACTATATAACATATTTAAAATACTCAAGAGGAGAAAAAGTATATTATATATATACCAATTCTCCATTTCTTTTGCTCTTTCTTTATTCCTGATGTTCTAGTTTCCATTAAAGATAATTTGCCTTCCCTCAGAATTACTTACTTTGGCAATTCTTTTAAAGATGCTCTTTTGGTTATGAATTCTCTTAGTTTTCCTTTATCTGAGAATGCTCTTATTTTATCTTTATTTATATTGACAATCCTTTCTGTCAGTATTTTATTTTATTGATTGATTGCTGTATTTTAAAAATGGTGTGCCACCCAACTGGCTTTCACGATTTGTCATAACAAATCTGCTGTCCTGAATATCATTGTTCCCCTAAAACTAACAGTTTGTTGTGTCATTTTGTCTTTCTCTTTAGTTTTCACTGTTTCATTGTGATAGCTCCAGCTGTGCATCTCTTCAGGTATTTTTATTTGGAATTTGCTTGGCCTCTTGAACCTGATGATTTAAATTTTTTGCCTAAATTGAGAACTCTTTGGTCATATTTCTTCTCTTTCTGTCTCCTTCTGGGACCCACGATGACTACTTCTGATATTTCCCACAGATCCCTAAGACTCTCTTCATATTTTTCCCCAATCTTCTTTTCTCTCTGGTATTCAGATTGGATAATTTCTTCTCATCTGTCATTAAGTTCATGAACTCTTTTCTCTGTCATCTTGATTCTACTACTCTGTACATGCAGAGAAATTCTTATTTTAGTTATTTTTTTTAAATTCCAATATTTCCATATGTTTTTTTGTTGTATATTCTATTTATTTCCTGAGACTTTCATAGCCTTTCATTTAAAAAATATGTACCTTTACTTTTTGGAATATCTTTATAATAGATATTTTAGTCTTTGTCGTGTAATTCCAAAACTTGCACCACCTTAGAGTAGTATGTGTTGAGTGTCTTTTCTCATGCAAATTGAGATTTTCATATTTCTTTATAGATGGTGTAATTTGAGGTTGTATATTGGACATTTTTTTTTTAAGATTTTATTTATTTATTTATTTGTCAGAGAGAGAGAGAGAGAGAGAGAGAGCACAAACAGGCAGAGAGGCAGGCAGAGGCAGAGGGAGAAACAGGCTCCCCGCCGAGCAAGGAGTCCGACGTGGGACTCGATCCCAGGACCCTGGGATCATGACCTGAGCCAAAGGCAGCTGCTTAACCAACTGAGCCACCCAGGCATCCCTATATTGGACATTTTTAATACTATATCGTGAGACTCTCAGTCTTATTTAAATCCAATGAAGAATACTGATACCTGAAATTTTTTTTTTTTTTACCTGAAAATTTTTTAGCATAAAATGATAAGAGTTCCAAAATTCCAGGGTTCTGTAGGTTTTGGTTTCATTGTCGAATTTCCATTGTCAATTTTCAAAGCCCTTTAAACTCCTATCCTATCTGCTTGTCATCTAGTGACCAGGCTGGCTCAGCAGCTTAGTAGCTCATTTTGCAAAGAAATTTTATGATCATGTTCATACATGCAAAGCTGAGGTGAGCAAGAGCAGTTGATAAGCAACTCAATGAGGTTACTTTCCCTCGCTCTTCCCTCTTTGTTATCCGCTTTGTACCTTGTATGTTCTTATGGTTCTCATTTCAGTAATGCGGCCAGAAAGTCTGGGCTTTAGGTACCCCACTCTGTAGTGCACTTTTCATCACTGTGTCTAGGTTTGAACAATAAAATGGCTGACACGAAGAGCCATGGGGTTCACCCTTCCCTCTTAAAATAAAAGCTCTATAGACCAGAGAGGAGGATTCATCTCAGATTTTTATGACTTCTGCTACTGACACTGTTGCTGTCCCCACTGTCACTATCATACGATTGCTTGGTAAATGAGGCAGGAAAGAATGCAGACAACTTTTTTGAAGGGGGGGAATTTCCCCCACTTTCTCTGACCATTAGGATACCTTCCAGGTCCTTGATGCAAACCTAAGGGATTTCCTAGCTCCCTCTCTCACTATACATGCCCTAATGACCACATCCTAGTTATGACTGTTTTGAGTCCAAGACAGAGAAAAATAAACTTACTGCTGGTTTGGCAGTACTTCAAATTCTTGCTTTATTCTCAATCCGCACACTACTATTTACCTTTTAACATCCTCAAATCATTGTTCCATTCTCCCATATTTTATAGGTACATTCAATGAGAGGGTGGAGTATGTTCACTCCAGCTTACTAAATACAGAAGTTTCTTCTCTGCCAAAAAAAAACCCAATAAGAACTAGCATCTTGTAATTTAAAGAAAATTACCTATGAAATTGTATTATTTCTACATAATAGGAATTGTATTATTTCTATTATTCTGTATTATTACATATTCCAATGCAAATGAAGCATCTCAATAATCTCAACATTCTCTAGAGTCATTACCGTTCCCAACCACTTAGGAATCAGAAATGGAAAGAGTATGGCACGTGCAAAGCAATATATATGCTGCATCATCAGATTAGTTTGGTATTAAAGACACAAAGCACTGGAATATCTGGAGAAGCATTTTCTTCTGTGTGGGCTTACACAGTTGTTGCATCTTTTACCATCTAATAATTGATAATATTCTATATATCATAATAGAACTGACCTACTGAAAAATTTCATTAAAATTATATAAATTGCATTGATATTAGTACATACTAATAATTAAACAAAGAGAAAAAAATGACTTATAAGCTCAATTTTCTTCAATCCTTTTACTAGAAGAAAATAAATGATATAGAAAAATTCTGATATCAAGACAGAATCTTCTGATCATAAGATTACTAAAATTTGAAGACTCCATTTTTTTTTTTTAAATACTAAGGCTTTTGGATACTTCAGAGAGGTGTACCAATATATTTGTGCTTGGAAGCCATGATGATATAAATGTGGGGAGAAAGGGTGGCTCAGCGCAAAGGAAGACAAATGGGAAATACTTTTTAGTTACCTAGACAAGAATAACAAAAGGAAAGCAAAAAGGAAAAGATGTAAAAGAATGTGTAAATAGTTTCATTTTATTCACTACTCTGCTTCCAGCACTTAGCACCTAATATGCTTTTAGGCACAGAGCAGGTACTCTAAAATACTGGAAAAAAATTGAATAAATGAAAAACAGTAAAGAGAAGGAGAGAAAAATAAGTCAAAAGAAGATCATCTGAAATGAAAGAACCAAGAAAAATTGAAGAAGGACATATAAAGAAGCACAGTTCCTATTATCTTCTAAGTCTGATTCGAGGACTTTCAGAGATCAGAATTTAGAAACGAAAATCGTCACCCTTTTTCTATCTGACACTCAGACCATAATGCTCTGTGGTATCTGGACTGAAGGAAAGCAAGGATGAGAGAAACAGTATAAAACCAGCTTCCAACACATGCAGCAAAAACTCTCTTGCTGATTCCTAGTAAATTTAATTGTTGTGATTGGGGGATTAAGTAATGAAATACCTGAACCACAGAGATAATTATTTTGGCTTAATATTTCTGAATTAAGTACTTTTAGTGTATAATTTACAATTCTGAATAATATATAAAAGCATGTCTGAAATATGTTCTTTAATAATAGAGTGACTATAGAGTTAATTTGCCTGGGCATTGTCCTATTTTATGCTTTTGTCTAAGCGTTCTTACTAATTATGTCTCCTTTAACTTTTCTTTTTTTTTTTTTCCCCAAATACTTTTATTTTTTCAGTGTTACAAGATTCATTGTTCATGTACCACACCCAGTGCTCTATGCAATACGTGCCCTCCTCAATACCCACCACCAGGCTTGCCCAACCACCCACTCCCACCCCTCCAGTGTAAATTATAGGTTATATGATCACCTTATCAATATAGGAATGTCACGGGCCTTATTGCTGCAAAACTAGAGAGGTCTCATCTGACTCCTTGGGTTTTCTTATTTTCTTTGCCAGAAGCCCAAACTTTGGTGTATTTTCTTATATTATGGGCTGGTGCTATCCAATTTTCTTCCTTTGACACAGTTTTCCCCACCCCTTTCCTTGCTGCTCCACAGGGAAAGTGTCCAGACCCGTTTCAATTTAGTATGCTTTTTGTTCATCACTGATGCAACAATGGGGAAAAAAATTAAATATCGAGAAATTGCACAGGTTGTAGGTTATAGCAAATTCTTGCAAAATCCTCTTAAAAATCTTTCACTGTTCTACTGTCTCATCAGGTATGGTAAGTGAAAATCTCTTTGAATGTCTCCCTTAGCTTTTATTTCTTAATACCCTTTTGCTTTTTTCTTACTCTGGTTTCAGAGGGCCATGAATTATACTTTAATCTAAGATGGCTTTATTTTCTTCCAGTATATAAATCCCCAATGTATAATGTATAATCATATGCAGCCTTTAGTCTTACAGTGTTAGTTTTCTGTAACTGTGTAGCAAATTACTCTAAATGTAGCAGCTTCTAGGGGCACCTGGCTGGCTCAGTGGTTCAGTGTCTGCTTTCGGCTCAGATCATGATCCCAGGGTCCTGGGATCAAACCTCGCATTGGGCTCCCTGCTCAGCGGGGACCCTGCTTCTCCTTCTCCCACTTCCCTTGCTCGTGCTCTCTCTGTCAAATAAATAAATAAAATCTTAAAGAATACAGTGGTGTCCAATAACATCCATTTATTACTGTAGAATCCTATAGGTCAAAAGTCTGGGATCACTTAACTGAGTTTTCTGCTCAGGGTCTCACAGGGTCAAAATCAAGGTGTCATCCTGGCTGGACTCTAATCTCACATCTGGAGAAATATGAGCTTCTGTGTTCATTTAGGTCGTTGGTACGATTCAGTCCCTTGCCTCTGCTTTAAAAGGTGCATGGAATTAGACCTCCAAATCTTAAGGTAAACGGAGGGAGTAGACTTACAGCTGCGAAATCCCTTCCCAGCAGCACCTAGATCAGTGTTTGAGCAACCAGGAATGTCAGGAGTGTCATCTTTAGACGTCCGTCTACCACATAGGATATATTCCGTTTGCATTTCTGGGAACATCTACATTATTAAACACTGAGCAACAATTTATAACAACCTATCTCATACCAATATGATAAATTCTGGGTATTTCAAACCTGGATCTAATTCATACAAAATTACACACATTTAAGGCAATGCATATGTCTAATAGGTTTAATAATCTCTTTTACTAAAGTATATGTCCCACTACATTGAGTGAACAAGAGCCCCCACTGTCATCGCTGAATCTATTGAGGCCTTGAAATGGGACTTTGAAGATGGTTAATACCCAAACATATTTGAATTCCACTGAAAACTTAATTACATTAATAATTCACTTACAAAGATTTATATAGGAAAAACAGTAACTTCATTCTTTCCCTGGTCCAAAGGAATACAAATTTCAAAATCCTAAATATGAAACTAGCATGATTTTTTGGTAGAAGAAATATAGTTCTAACCAAAAGGGTATTAAAATAGAATGGATCTTAGTAATTTTTCCATAATTTCAGTCTCTAAAATTCTGTGCTTTAGGTGCCATAATACAAAAGAAAATGGACAACAGCTATTTAATGAAAATTAAGCTACTTAAAAAAAAAACTGACTTGACCTCTTCTTCTCACCCAATAAAAATGATTACTTCTGCTGAAATGTGGTTTGGAGAATGTACTGGTGTTTGGAAAGGGAAGCATCTGGAGATTCTCACATGTACAGTGTCAACATAAAAGGGTTTTTTAAGTATGTTTTAGTCTCTGAATATATTTCTTCTTGGCAGTTGCTTTCTAGGTGGTCTGTAGGCCTATTTGACAATTTGCAAGTACATAAAATCAGAATTATTCAGAAGAGTGTAGAAGAATAAACCATCATTCCAACCTGCTAATAGATAGGAGAGGAAAGTTTATTCATTATACAGAAGCATCCAAGTCTTAGGAACAGAAGGCAGAGAGGACCAAAGGCATCTCAGAATGGAAAATCTGGTGGTAAAGGTTGCATAGCCTCTCTCCTGAACAAGAGCTAGAAAAATATTCACAGCCTAAAACATACTGACCAACGTGTATCTTTGCGAGCTCTACATATTCACCCATTGTCTATACTTTAAAGTCTTTAGGAGGTTTCATGAAACACATACACACACACTAGCAATCACTGACTTGTCAACATGGATTATCAATCATTCCCAAGTTAGAGCAGAATTTCTCCAAGAGTGTTCTGCAGAATCCTGGGCTTCTATAAACTCTTTCTAAGACCTTTTCAAACGGTCCACAGGTCAAAACCACCAACATTTGCACTAATGGGGCAAAAGCTCATGGTAGGTACAACGGCCTAGCACAAATAAAGGCAGTGGCACCAAACTTGATTGTCAGTCATTTTATTTTTCATTGACACTTGCTCCCAGTGGGAAAAACGACAATTTCCCTTTAAAATGTCCTAGCTGACGCAGTAAAAGGTATTAATTTTGCTAAATCTGCACCCCTGAGTATGCACATCTCTTAATATTTCATAACAAAAGGAAATACGGATAAAGCATATCTGCTGCAGACTAAAAATATGATGTCGTCTCTAGGAACAGGTGGGTGAGATGGTTTGAGTTACGAGTTGAACTAACTCTGGTTTTCACTGAACACTATTTTTATTTGAAAGAATGTCTAACAGAAAACTACTGGTTATTCAGACTTGGGAATTCGGCTGACAGTCACCCAAAAATGAACAGAATGCAACCTGTCACTCTAAGGAAATGAACAGGTGGTATATGTAGATATGCATAATGAATAGGTAATATCGTTATATATGTAATATATTGTTATATATGTAATATATTGTTATTGTTATATATGTTATATATGTAATAGGTTATATATATATAACTGATGGTGTGTATTTATCTATTTATATATATAGGCCAATGACAAAAATCCAAACTTTCAAGTGAAATTTGAATACAAGAAAATTTTTTTAAAAACTTTTTAAAAAAATTTTTTATGAAGATTTCTTTTATTTGAAGGAGAGAGAAAGAGAGCGCATGAGCAGGGGGGAGGGGCGGAGGGAGAAGCAGACTCTCTGCTGAGTAGGGAGCCTGATGCGGGACTCCATCCCAGGACCCCAAATCATGACCTGAGCCAAAGGCAGATGCTTAACTGACTGAGCCACCCAGATGCCCCAAACTTTTTTTTAAAAAATCTCTATGCCTAACATGGGGCTTAAACCCACAAGCCCTGAGATCAAGAGTCACATGCTCTACTGACTCAGACAGCCAGGCATCCCGATAATCAGAAAACTCCATCTGACAATGTGAGCTTGGCAGCTTTCCAACACTTAAAAATTTTCTGATGAGATTGAGGGTGATATTGACAAATATAATTTTTTAATATATATTGCATGGTGAAATGTGTCAACATTTAGAAGATCTGCCCAACTCACTGAACTAATATTTTCCAGTTGACCAATGAATGGTACTAAAAAGTCAAGTACTCATCCATTTGCAAACTATCCGTCTTTGTGAGGTCCTTATTTTCCTCAAACGCTTCAACCAAAATAACAAATAGCAACACCTTATATCTAGAAACATATATAATGCCCAGAGGAGCTAGCGCATTTGTAACAGCTCAGAGCTCTGCAATCTCCTTTCTTTTCCTTAGGCCTACAGGAGGGTTTCCCTTATTTATATACTCAGCCTTGAATTTAGGGGACTTTTGTAATTTTTAATTCAGCATTTGTACGTATAGGGTTGCGAACAGAATTGTCTTGCTGCTTGAAATGGAAGTCCAGAAGATCTTTTAAAGCATTGTTATATATCTCTATATATCTGTAGATCGATCTATCTATCTATCTATCTATCCTCTCTGTATACCTATAGAGAGATATATAGATTTTTTTTTTACGCATAGAGCTTCTCTTGGTCACACAATTCACTTTGTCAGCATTCATATGTGCTGTGAATGTTTTAGATGTTTGGAGAATTAGTGTTCATCGTTATGATGACTCCACAAGTTTTTAAAAAAATGATTTTGAAAGCTTCCTTGTAGATACTTCAATCGTGTATATACTATAAACCAGTTATTCTCAAACTTTCTGGTCTTAGCATCCTTTTCTGCTGTTGAGAATTAGTGAAGATCCCAAAGGGCTTTTTTTATGTCAATACTATTTGTCAGTTGTCAGCGTATTAGAAATTAAAGCTGAGAAATTCTCAAAATTTTTTTAAGTTATTTAAAATGAGCAGGAATAAACACATCAAAGGCTAGCATAAAGAACTTTCTTTTTATAAAATTTCACTCCATTATTCAAAACAAAAAATACCGAGAAGACATGGCTTTTATATTTTTGCAAAACTCTTTATATTTGGCTTTTCACAGGCAAATATAAATCTTATATGCCGAACTCAAAATCAAAGGTGTTCAGTCTAAGTCATGACACTGAGACAAAAAGAGAGACTGCTCAATGTAAGACCTTGGAACTCAAAGTTCTACATAAAGTTACAGCTATATAAAGTGAGAAGGAGGGGATTCCACTTTCCTTTTCCTGAACACAATGAAAGAGTAGTTTAGAAAAACCACTGCTCCCTGGCAAATGGTAATGGCATAAAAACTTGTCTACTTTGACTAGACTCTATTTTTTTAAAAGGCCTCTCCTGAGAATATTCATAGTTGGCATATGTACTTTACATGACCCGAATGGTCCAAGGAATACTAGCCCCAGAAATTAACTTAAATACTCCTAAGGTGTATGTGAATAAATTTTTTTTTCACAGGTGCCCCTGTGAATAAAAATTATACCTTGAGAAAGGTACCTCTTTCTCAGGCCATACAGGATTCCCACAGAAAAAAGAAATTAAGAAATAAGAACTCAAATACAAAATTATATGACTGAGTGACAAGTCACCAAAAACAAGATTCAACAAAATGAACAAATAGGACTAGAACCACAAGAACGTCAATAACAGAATTATTAGTTAAGTGAATGTTCAAAAGTATACTTTTAATGATTTAGACCTAAAAGAAGAGACTGAATACATAAGGAAGGCTCAGTATATTATCAAAATGCCATAGCAGAGAGAGAAAAAAACCAAACGGGGTATTTAGAAATAAGAGACCGATTGAAATTAAAAATCCTTGATAGCTGAACATATGAAATTATTAAGAAATATATGAATATATTGGTTGAGTGTCGGACTCTGGGCTTTGGCTCAGATCATGATCTCAGGGTCATGAGGTCAAGCCCCACGCAGGACTCCACGCTCAGTGGGGTGTCTGCTTGAGATTCTCTCCCTCTCGCCCTCCCTCTGCTCCTCCCACCCCTGTGCACTGTATCTCTAAAATAAACAAGTAAATCTTAAAAAAAAGAAAAATCTGAAGAAAATAGACAATTGGTATAAACTGAGAAACACAGATGAGAAAGTTACCTGAAACACAGCACAGAAAGACAAAGATTGATATGAAGACAGAAGAGATACATGGAATCAGAACAAGAAGCTACAACATGATTTTATTTAGGATTTCCAGAAAGAACGGGAGATTTTTGTTCTGATTTTAAAAAGTGTGCTTTATAATATCAGACTTTCTTTTAAAATCACTCTCATTGGCAGAAATCTCCTTGTAATCTGAATGTATATCTCCTAATGGGGTTGACCTCTTTCTTTTCCTTTCCTTCCCTTTCCTACCCTTTCCTTTCCCTTCTCCTTCCCCTTTCCCTTTCTCTTCCTTTCCTTTCCCTTCCCTTTCCTTTGTTTCCTTTCCTTTCCTTTGTTCCTTTCCCTTCCTTTTCCCGTCCCCTTTCTCTCCCTCCCTCCCTTCCTTTTTCCTCCCTCCTTTTCTCTTTCTTTCTCTCTTAATTCACCCTTGATGTATTCTGTTCTAAAAACAGTTTCTAGAGTCTTTGGTTCTATTTGGTATGTATAATTCTTGCTTGTTTCTTATTTACTGATTTATAGATGGTGGTTTTTATATTCTGGGTTCTAATAATTTTGGTTATGTGTGTTGCAAATACATCAGTAATTCCAAGATTCACCTTATTTCACATTGTGATTTGCCTTACAATCGATAATGTCTTACAATTAAGAATTAACAGCATTGTTTTTTTTTTTCTCTTCAGTGGTACATTATATAATGGTAATTCTTAAAATCAATGACAATAAAGGCACCTTAAAATCCATGAATATGGTTATCTTCTACCTCAGAGAAGCCTGTTTTCTCCCCCAGTGTTATTATGATGTTTTTTGATACACAGAAATTTCAAATGTAAATATAGTTGAATTTATCAAGCATTTCCTTTATAATTAGCATTTTTGTGTTATTTAAGAAAATTTGTCTCTACCTCAAAGATATAAAATTAATTTTCTATATTTTCTCTTCTATTTTTTTATAAATTTAAACCGTGTGATTCATTTTAACTTGTCTCCTTGTAAATAAACATCTTAACATCATGTGTTCTGCTCTTACAGTGTTCTGCTTTATTTGTCTATTTCCCAAATATGTGCAGCCGCCTTGTCCTGTTTATCACATACCATACTCATTAAGTGATAGAGCAGATTCCCCTTCCATATTCTTTCTTCACTAGTGTCTTGGCAATTCTTAGACCTAACCTCCTCCATAACATTTAGAATCAGCCTGTCAATTTTCCTCCAAAACTCCCCTTAGAATTTTTATGGAAATAAATTCCATCACTAGGTCAATTTGAGGAAAATGGCCATTTGGTTTCACCTTTACCCGTTCAGACCATGAGTATAGTTTATATCTTCATTGAGTTATACCCTCTTGGATTGAATTACAAAATAGCTCAATGATTTTCTCCATATGTCCTATCCATTTTGTTATTAGATGTATTCCAAGGAATTTTATTTTTTCCATATATTTAATAGAATTTTTGAATTAAATGTATCACTGCCAAATGCTGGCATATAAAATGCAAGTGGTGACTGAATATTGCTTGGATATCTAACCATCTCATTCTCCTGTTAATTTTAATAATTTAAGTCTATATTCTTTTTTTTTAAATGGAGACAATCATAACATCCATTTCATTTTAAGGCCTAAAATTTCCAGTGCACTGTTGAATAGAAACAGTGATAATAAAATCCTCTCTTTGTTTCTGATTTCGAAAGGAATGCTTTTAATGCTTCGCTATTTTTCAGAAGATATTTATGCATTTTGTGTAAATATCTTTAAGTGAGTTAATAAAGTTTCTACTTTGTTCTCTTTTGCCAAGAGTCTTTACCATGAATGTGTTTTCAGTTGTATGAAGGACATTTTCTTTATTCGTTGTGATGATCATATGGTTTTTATCTTTAATTGTATTACACAGTTACATTTTAAGATTTTCTAAGTTAAACTACCGCTATATTTCTGGAATAAATCTCAAATAAAATAACCCTACTTGGTTATTTAAAAATGCCTTGTGAGATGATATCTGCTAATATTTGGTTTAGAATTCTTTCATTTCCTTATTGTTTTTCTTTCTTACACTGTCCTATTTAGGATTTGGTAAGAAATTTATATGGTTTTAATTCACCTTTTTCTATTCTCTAAAATAGCTTGAAAAATATTGGAATGGTCTGTTCTTTGTAATTTTAGTAGAAATCATCTGTAAAATCCTTAGCACTTGGCATTTTCTTGAAAAGATTTTAAAGAATTGATTACGGTTCTTTCACTGCTCATAGATGAGAGAGACTATTTTTTTAGTCTAGTCTCTCAGCTAGAAGTGGTCAACTATCGTTAATTATGTTTCTTAGCACAACTCTACTTTGTTGCTCTTTACATATATTTATATATCATTATACAAATTTCTGTTTTTTATCTAATGTGAAAATCGTTACCAGTTCTTAAAATAAGCTATAGGGTGAGGATTGTTGACCCCACAGTCTATAAAGATTTGAGAGCACTGGATTTCTGGATTCCTTCTCTATAAGTCATGGGAGGAGGTAATTATTGGAAAGTATATTATTTTTCTATGGCTATTGTAATATCTTACTACAAATTTAGTGGCTTAAAACACCCAAGTTTATTATCTTAAATTCTCTTCATTAGAAGCTTGACCCAGCTCTCACTGGCTAACATCAAGGTATCAGAAGGCTGTCGGCATCCTCCTGGAGGCTCTACGGCAGAATCCATTTCCTTGCATTTTCCAGATACTAGAGACTACTGATGTTTCACTTCCTTCCACCTTCAAAAGCAGTAATGATGAGTTGAAACCTTCTCACATAACATCTTTCTGGGCCTTTCTTCAGTAATCACATCTCCCTCTGACTCAGCTCTTTTTAAGGATCCTTGCAATTCCATTGAGCACAGCAAGACAGCCCAGGCTAATCTCCCTATTTTAAGTTCCACTGATGGGCAGCCTTAATTCCATCTGCTACCTTCATTTCCCTGTGTGATGTAACCCCACCTATTCCCAGGTTCAGGGTTAGAACCCGCACTTCTTTGGGGATCATTATCCTGCCGCCACAGAAAGTAAGGCAACTTCACCAGCACCACCAGCAAACAGTTGCCACTCGCATCCAGAATTGCATATTATTTCTCCTGAAATCTGAGGTTATCACAGGGTTCACCCAACCTAAGATCTTAAAAATTCTGAATTACACTGGCACAATTCTAATAGGTCTCTGGCTACAAAATGAATCTCAACTTCAGGAATGTTAAAAGGTGAACATGCATATGCGTTAGAATTGATACTGTGTTGATAAAAACATTTAATAGCATTTTTTCTTCCAGTATCTCTATACCGACCCACCAATCTACCAAACCATCCATGTGACAAAAACAATAGGAAAAAGTGATTGAGGAAATGGTAAAGCAACTTTTACATTTTACCCTCTAAACAGCTTTTCAAATATAAGCTTAAAAATATGTATAATTTATCAAATGAAGCATTTATTTATATCTCATAACACCAATATAGCCTAAAACATTTAAGATGTACATATCTTTTGCATCAGCAAATGAGCAAAATATCCTATCGTTACAAAGTTAAAATGCTGATAAATAAGTTATTTCCAAGTTTATATTTTCCATTTCTTTCATTTTTTTTAAAGATTTTATTTATTTATTTGACAGAGAGAGAGAGAGAGATCAGAAGTAGGCAGAGA
Source organism: Potos flavus (assembly GCA_028534135.1). Classification (NCBI taxonomy): domain Eukaryota; kingdom Metazoa; phylum Chordata; class Mammalia; order Carnivora; family Procyonidae; genus Potos; species Potos flavus. Next base: position 16,782,676 of record CM052895.1, on the reverse strand, counting down.
GGCAGGCAGAGAGAGAGGGGGAAGCAGGCTCCCTGCCGAGCAGAGAGCCTGATGCGGGGCTGGATCCCAGGACCCTGAGATCATGACCTGAGCCAAAGGCAGAGGCTTTAACACACTGAGCCACCCAGGCGCCCTTAATTTATACAATTTTATCTGTAACTTCATTCAGACTTATTTTTCTCACCCTCAGTCTTCTAACTGCATTGTCCTCTATTATACAAATATATCACACTATAGAGGAAAGCTGACCCATTATTCTACGATCTGAGGCAGAGGCCAGTACCACCACTTATTAACAGTGATGCTGGGCAAATTTGTAACCTCTCAACAGGAATAAAAAAGGATGTGACAGATCCTAGTGCATACTGAATGCCAATTAAAAGTGAGACGCATTTGCAAATGTTACAGTTTCACAACATTCTGTGGGGTCAATAATATAGCGTCTATGGCAAAGGCGAGGAATCCGAACTTTCAATGTGTTAAATAATGTGCCCTCATCTGTGAAGGTAATAAACAGCAGAAGTCTGATTTAAATATGGATGTCTGACTTCAAAATCCATACTCTGTTCTATTGTGTTTTCTTTACCTATAAAGTAATGATAATAAAATGAGAGAGTCTGGATTTTGAAGGAATTAAGTGAGATAATGTTCATTCACATGTTGCTCAAATTACACTGCATAGCTTATGTCTGACCATTGTTTTTAAAACAAGGCATTCCTCTTCATGAATAATTCAAGTTACTACCATAAATTCATAGCTTTGCCTGCTGCCTTTCCTCTCTTACTATACCTACTAGGAGACTTAAGGAAAATTGTCATCTTAAGGTCATCATTTAGGTCTATATTATCCAAACTAATAAATACAAAATTCATTTTCCTTTTTCCTTCCTCTCTTGCAAAGTTTTCATTATACAGTATTCAAAGTGAAATGGCCTGCCTTCCCATCAGCAATAGATAGATGAGGCAAGAAGGTATACATCGTTGTAAGAAAAGCATTTGACAGGTGAGCCTGGGTGGTTCAGTTGGTAAGCAACTGACTATTGATTTCAGCTCAGGTCATGATCTTGGGATCATGATCTCGGGGTTATGAGATCAAGCCCCACATCAGGCTCCATTCTGGGTGTGGAGCCTACCTAGGATTTTCTCTCTCTCTCTGCCCCTTCCTCACCCCCAGCTCCTACCCACACTTGTATGTGTCCTCTCTCTCTAAAAAAAATAAAAATAAAAAGATTTGGCAAAGTACAGCCCATAGTATTACATAAGGAGATTTTTAAATGTGTGTCAACAAACATTTTATTGGCAAGACCTAATCTCTTTTGTTTTGTGACACTAGAGATTGAGAGCTGTTACGATGAGCTGCAAGCCATGTATGTTTGTTTAACTTTGGGAATAATTCAGTGAGAAGTTTACCTGCTTCCTTTAATAATAGAAGAAATTATTAATATTTCCCCATATTCTTCTTTCCTTATAAATGACTATATGAATATCAGGGAAAAGCTACCTCTTATGCTACAAGTTACAGAAATAAAAACCTTAAATTGGTTTAAATAATAAAGACATTTATTTGCTCACACATTTGGAAGCCCAAAGGTTAGCCCAGGACCCGTGGTTGAAGGCTACAGTGATTTAACAATGCCATCAAGAAGGCGACCCCAAGAATCTAGGCACTCAGAAATAACGAAAGATCTCGGGAAGGGCATTGGACTTTCCACATCCTGTGTTATAGGGTTTAAAACCAGTTTCTCCCAAGCTCTTCATGGAGAGATTGAATAGAGAGAGGGACTGATTATACCGCTTTCCTGATGAACTCTGATTGTCCAAACACATCAAGGTACTTCATTATTCAAATGTGCTTGAAACCAGAAAATAAGTTTCTTAGATAATATATATCATGAATATGTATGCTATTTTCAAATAGCAGATTTAGCAAGATGTGAAACACAGACATAATCAAAAGGAAACTTGTTTGCCTCATGGTAACACTTGCTTCCTTAGGCTGTGTGTCCACACCGGGAAGAGGCAGTTAGTATGCATAATTCTGGGAGACGCTGCCCCAGCTGCTGATTTCTCTCAGGCACTCGAAGGAGGCAAGAAGTGGATCTGCCTATATTATAGAAGGCTTTAGAGGTACTATCATTGTTTAAGTGGAGGGAAAGGTAATTGCCTTGATACAAGCTCCATCGGTAATTCAAAGCTTCTGTGGTTAGGTTAACTGAAACTATACATCAAGAATTAAGAGATTCCGACAAGAAGAGGAGAAAAAAAAAACAAAAAAACTGCAGGAAGCAGGTGAGTAAACATTAGAAAGATAATCCCTAAATCAAGTCAGCTTTTCCTTGGGGTGTCCAGATCTTTTTATGCTATGGCCCCTTGTGAACCAAACACTCCTTTGATCCCATCATTAACTGCTTAACACTAATTATAACTATTTTCCACTTACTATCTCAGATTTTCATCACCCAAGATTGATGAGAACTTAAGATGATGGCACTAGTTAGAATTGATTTTTTAAAAATACCTGTACCCCTTTATTCTGCTTTTCCCCTTTTTAGGTTGTTCATCTTACCAAGAACATATGACATGTCAAAGATGGTTAAGTTAAAATATATCCTACCCTATAGAAATAGACCCCACATCATATGTTAAAACCAGACCATGATTCTTGACTATACCTTACCAGTAATGCCTTATTATATACAGCTACATGACTTAAAACTAATATATGTATATAGTAATACAATTAATATATGGTTATATATATACATATAAGTAAATTATATAGATACATCACTTATGTTAGCATATATGTAGCCAGTCTCTCAAAATTAAGAGCTGTGGTTTCATGGATTCTACTGGCTGTGTGGTTACATTTCAGGAATTTAAATATCCAGGACAAAATACAGAAAATTTACTACTTTATGTACAGAAAATCCTCATTCGCTGGGGAAATGAGATGGAGTTTCCTTGACATAGTCTGCAAAAAACTTCAAACATACATAACTCAACAAAGAAAAAATCCATTAGCCTGAAAAAGGTCAATCACATTGACATTAATACATTTTGCCTTGGTTTAGCAATAATAATAGAATTTTGCTGAACCCATGTGTACATCTCTGTGACGATAAGAAAAAGAACTCATGATATTCTTAAAACATTTTAAAAAATTTTTCTCCAGTATATAGTGTGTTTGTATCTTCAGGCTGTTTCACTAATAACTGAAGTGTTGACCAATGATTAAACACAAGGTTGGAAATACATACCTCCGACATTCTAAAAACATTCCATTAAAACCAGCGCTCTCAAATAATTTCCTATACTTAAACAAATGATGTGCTAAAGGTGCCCAAAACTCCTCAAAAGTGTAAAAACTTTTACGTGCACTTACCGACAGTATCACATGGTTCATCTTTGTGAACACAGAAATCTTTCCTAGAAAGGAAACAGAAAATGGAAGTAAAAATAAACTTTTCCACAGTCAATGAAGATTATGTGACTCATTTTTGATGGTTACATGAATAACTGAACCATATAGTTTATCTCCAAGAATTTAACAGAACTGAAAATAAGATTAAATTTTAATTCTAAGAAAATAGGAGAATTATTAAATTTTTAGTTTTTTTTAAAAGATTTTATTTATTTATTTGACAGAGAGAGAGAGACATCACAAGTAGGCAGAGAGGCAGACAGAGAGAGAGGGGGAAGCAGGCTCCCCACTGAGCAGAGAGCCTGATGTGGGGCTCGATCCCAGGACCCTGAGATCACGACCCGAGCCAAAGGCAGAGGCTTTAACCCACTGAGCCACCCAGGTGCCCAAAGAATTACTAAATTTTTAATGACACATTTTTCTTGATATAATCCTGAAGCATGTTGTCTTATTTCATTAAAAATATTTCAAAAATAAAATTCTATCTTGTTTTGTTTTGAATTTTACCAGGTTTTATTTATTTATTTTTTTACTACAAAAAATAGTATCTGGTATTAGGACACGGCTTCCTGTTTGATAAATATTGTAAGATCTCTGCTTCACAGGCACAAAAATAATTTCCAGATAGAAGAGTCAAATGTAAAAAATACAGTCTAAAACAGCAAAATATTACATATTGTAACATTGGCAAAATTTTTAAAAGACTGATAGTAATCATTTTTAAAAAGGCATGAGGAAATTAGCATTTTTACACAGGCAGGATCTAACCATGAGAATATGCTACAATCTGCTATTTGAATATTATATCTTGAAGAGCTTCAGAGGCAAACTATATGAAAGCACAATTTTATCTACCTTTTGAATTTTACTAGCTATGTGACCTTTGGGAATTTACTGAACCTTCTTGTGCCTCTGTTATCTCTACAAAAAAGAGGGGGTAATAATGACACTATCTACCATGTAGGTTTATAGTGCAGGCTAGGTGATTTAATACATATAAAACATACATACATACACACATTTACTCATTTATTGAAAGCAGGGGGTAGGGCAGAAGGAGAGGGAGAAGCGGACTTCAACTGAGCAGGTAGCTGAGCAGGGAGCCCGATGCGGAACTCGATCCCAGAACCCTGAGATCATCACCTGAGCCGCAGTCAGATGCTTAACTGATTGAGCCTCCACATATAGAATATTTTAATGTGAGTTTAGTGAATGTGTTGGATAAGTAAACACAGAGAAAACTTTAAAACCATGCCAGGCACCTAGTAAGCTCTCCAAAATCAGTTGTTGATGTTTTTGTTGTGTTTTGTTGTTCTTGCTGCTATTTCTATACTATAATTTAAGCAATTTCCTACTGATGAGCAAAGATGTTTATTTAGATCCTACAGAATTTTTACTATTATAAACAATACAATAATTAGTCTTTGTGGGTGTGTAAGGGAGAAATAAAAAAAATTGTTATTTATTCCTCTCTCTATTATAGCCATATAAATGCCGTTTCTAAATGAAAAATGATAAAATTAAGTGCAACTCTGTCAATTTCACCAATGACATCTACTTGCATGATTACAATGGTCAGTTTTCAATTCACATTTTCTCAGCTCATCATCAGCATCTGTGATTTAATATCTGTGCATAGTTCTGTAAATGTCCCATGCATATTTAAAATGTAAAGAAATAAACAAGAAACCCAACTCTTAAATATAGAGAACTGGAGGATGCCAGAGGGCACATGGGTGGGGCGGGATGGGTGAAAATGGTTAAGGGATTTTAAGAGTAGGTGTATGGTGATAACAGTGAGTAAGGTATAGAATTGTTGAATCACCACATTGTACACCTGAAAGTAATCTAACACAATTGTGTGTTAACACAATTAACTATCCTGGAATTAAAATTGAAAAAATGTATATTCTCAAATTGTTTGGAGCAAAGCTATACATGTGCATTAGATCTAGCTACATAACCAACTCTGACATAAAATTGCTTAAGAAAATTAGAAATTCCTAATTTATTTTTAAATCTGTTACTGAAAAAGGGGTGTTAAAATTCCATTGTGATTATACATTTGTTGTTTCCTTCTGATTCTGCTAATTTTTCCTTTATGTTGAAACTAAGTTATCTCTCTGAAGCTTTATAATTTATTTTGAATTAGTTTTTACTATTGTATAGAAACCCTATGCACCCTAATGTTTTCGGTGTTAAAGTCTATTATGTCTGATATTAACAAGCACTAATATATTAGTAATACATTGATATTTTCTTGGTATTTTTTTCTTTGTTTTACTTTCAGCTTTCATTTTCTCTAAGGCTCTTATAAACAGCTTATGGTTAAAATTATAAAACCTAATTATATAATATAGAAATGAATTTAATATTTTATTATGATATATTTGGATTTCTCTATTATTTGTGAATTCTATTTCCCAAGTTGTACTTTTGTTCTTTTCTTCTTTGTTTTTCTCTTCCTTCCTATCTAGTTTTATTTTCCTTTCTCTTTTTTTTGCCATTACTTGAAAAATAACATTAGATTGTATTTAATTTATTGTTATGCCCACATTTAAATTACACTGTATTAGGTTCCTATTGCTGCTGTAACAAATTCCACAAATATAATGATTTAACATAAATGTATTATCTTAGTATCAAAGTCAGAAGTCTGGAGTTCACTGGGCTAAAACCAAGGTATCAGTAGTATTGGGTTCCTTCTGGAAGCTCTAGGTAAGAATCCATTTCTTTGCCTTTCCCAGCTTCTAGAAGTTGCTGTACTTCTTGACTCGCAGTTCCCTACCATCCTCAAAGCTGGCAATGGTATCACTTGCTTGGTCCCTGCTTCCATCATCACATCTCCTCCTCCGACTCTCTTGCCTTTCTCTTTTCCTATCACCTGTGATTACATTAGGCCCCCTAGATAATCGAGGATAATCTCACAATCTCAAAATCTGAAACATAATCACATGCCCAAAGACCTTTTTGCAGAATGTAAGATAACACAGTCACAGGGTCTATGGATTAGAACAGGGACATTATTCTGCCTACCATGTTCACTTGAATGTCTAAAGTTAAAAATTATCTTCAGGCTCCTCCTAAAGAAAGGACATCAAATGCTTTTAATCCAACCCCTCCCTTCAATCTTTCATGTTATTTTTATTTGACATTATAATTCTATCTCAATTTTTCAAATATTAATTTAGATTTTCTAAACCATGATTAGACTTGCCCATGTATTTAGCAATATATTTTCTCAGTAATAGCTTGTATCTTTACTTTCTAGAGAGCACGTTATTCTTTAAGTACATCCATCAGGATTTCCTTCAGTGAGGATCTATGAATAATAAACAGTTCCAGACTTTGTTTCCCATGTATTTATTCATAATGAGACAGTAGCCACGTACAGAATTTTAGGTTAATTTTACTGGCCCTCAGCACATGACAAACATTATTTCATTTCTTTCTAGCATTCATAAATATAGAGGCCCGTGTATGTAAAATATATATATACAAGTTGGTGTATATATATATAAATACATAAGTTGGTGATCAACTTGCTCTTTTTTTATGCATTTGGTTTCTGGTTTTGCAGTCCCACCTTGATGTGTCTAGGTACTGATTCTGATTTTATCTTCTTTGGCACTTGGTATATTATCTAATTTGAAGAAACTATGAACACATACAAATTCTTATCATTATCTATTTAGCCTATTCCTCTCATACTCCCTCTATTGTGCTAAAACTCCTTTAGGTATATTTTTGATTTTCTCATTCTGATGTCTGTAACTCTAAAGCACTCATTTGGGAGTGGATACAATTTGTAACCCACCATATAGTAATTAAGTATACAGAAATACATATCTATTGTTAACATTAGATCTTGATGTACATAGAATCAAGTCATATAAGACTTATTCTATTATTACACTTTCTATTATGCGGCTCCTTTTCCCAAACTATTAAAAAGACTGTATAACTGCCTCAATGAAATGTTTGCATTGATCTCAAATAATATTTAACTTTTTTTCCAAAGGTATCTTCCTACAAGTGGGCATGATGTTAATTATGGATTATTGTAAATGTTAGTGATCACTACAATATTGCCATATCCGTTTCATAAGGTTGGAGTGGAAAGAAAAAGTTTGAGTGGACAGCCATGGATATGACTGGACTTCAGAATGATGTAACTTAATATCAACAATTAATCATTATAACTTTTTACTATTCCTTCTGACAAATATCTGACAGATATGATTTCTATGAAATAGATATAGAATCAACCCTTGATTACTAGAGTAAAGGAGAGAAGGGTAGAGCTCAAAAAAGAAGATGAAACATAACCCTAAACAATATATTTTCAGCACAAGGCACAAAATGGACTTAATATAAACTTAATACATTTAAATCATATTCAGTATTTAGGAATATGTTTACTGTTCTGCAGTTATAAATAACAAAATAATACAAGTTTGTTAGTTTATTCCATGAATTTCTTCACAAAGAATCACCTGAATTTTTATTATTCTTATGAGGCTCTTAGCGAAGAACACTTCTCTGATATTTCACTAGGATTCAGAGAAGGGAGAAACAGAGACCCTCTTGCTGGTTATCCTTTCTCTTCCTTTCCTCACTTAATTAACTCCACCCTTAAATATTTGGCTTTGGTTTGTTTTAGCAGCCATGCTTTCTCCTTCCTCTGGTTTATATTGTATATCAGAGATATGTTTGGTCTAGACAGGGCCCACTGTAGAGACCTCTCATTGGACTGCAAGGGAGTGGGTCATACCCAAAGTCCAATACACACGATGCAGTGTTACAATGTGCTATCTACCGATAACTTTTTTTCCAAACAATAGGAAAAGCACAACATGTTTTCACTAATTTAAATTTTTAAAGATTTTATTAATTTATTAGACAAAGAGAGAGAGAGATCACAAGTAGGCAGAGAGACAGGCAGAGAGAGAGGGGGAAGCAGGCTCCCTGCTGAGCAGACAGCCCAATGCGGGGCTCGATCCCAAGACCTTGAGATTGTGACCTGAGCCGAAGGCAGAGACTTTAACACACTGAGCCACCCAGGCGCCCTTAATTTAAATTTTTAAATGCTTTTTTTCAAATAGGTTATTATTTGTTATTCTGATAAATCTGAAAAAACTAGTTGATCCATTCTGCATAACTGAAAGTTGGCTGTTACGACCTGATACATTAATCTTCACTGTACAAAACACCTTTTCTTTTGTATATAGAAGATATAATCTTACCAATATTACTTGCATATGCCTTAAAAATCTACTGTTCCAACTGAATTAATGCTTTAAAGTAGATAAATTTTTGTTAAGTATTAAAAAGTAAATAGTAAAGAAAAAGAAATTTTCATGAGCTACATGCCCAAATTAGTAGACAGCTCTAAATAAATGAGGGAAGACACACCGAAATTTTATCCCATTAAAGTTAATCACTTGAAACACCATACCCTAAATTTCTAAGTTAAACTAGTGAACAGCACCCTTTTCAAATACTCAAGACATAAAACTGAAAATTTTATACATCTGAACAAAACATTCATTGGAACACTTGTTCCCAGGATTATAACTGAAAGTTTTCAAAATCCAAGTGATTGCTTGACAGCCACTGAGGAAGACCCTAACTATCCCCTGAGCCCCAGCATCTCTCCACTGGGCAACCACCTTCAAATATATCATATTTCACCAGCTTCTAATCACAGGATTTGCCTCCTCACCCTATCCTGACCCAAACCCATTTTTCCCAGAGGATCTTAAGTGAATAAATAATACAGTAGGAAAATACGTCAATACTAGGGGTTGACACTTCTAGAGTTTCCATCCTCATTGTCTTTCTTGATGTCTAGTTTCTCAATTCTTCCTTTGATTCTAAGTACTACATAGAATTTTCTCCATCTACCAAAAAATTCCATAGAGATATCTCTTTTGTGCTCAACTTGGGCAAAGTTGGTTTCTGTGGCTCAAAACCAACAACTGATGTAGGGAAACATATCCCCGTGGTGGTGGAACATATTCAGAACCTGAATATAACTACTGATAAAGAGGAATGGAAAAGGTTTGCTGACATTTTTATTAAAAGTAAATGATCAGATATATTTAGCCCCTTTCTGCATCAGAAGATATAAAAATCAAATTTATCACAGGGATACCATGCCTGGTTGTATAGGTTGTGCGCTGCTTAATTCCCAGGGTACATTTACATACACAACAATGTAAAAATCCCTCTACTGTTGTGTAGTGCACAACCTACACAATTGGATGGCTTGGATTCATTAGGTGCCTCTTATATGCCAAGCAGTGGATAAAAGGGAAGAATACAAAGATAAGTGAAAAAGGTTTTTACTCCAAAGACAAAGAAGAGGGTGACACACAATCATTTCTGTAATGTGATAAGGGCCCCACAATCAGTTAGAGGCTTGGGGAATTGTATTAAATAATGAATAGTTCTATTTTGCAATTCCCTTTGCCAGCAAACAAAAGGAGAGAGAAACACCCACAACAGATGATACCGAATAATATGGTAATGCAGAAAGTTAAACAATCACACAAAAATCAAAATCCTCACTGTAGGGCCAAGAATCACTGAGTGTAAAGTATATTCAGATGTAAATGGAAAGGGATTTTTTTTCTTTTTCTAAACATACAATACATCATATCATAATGCGTGAGGCTGCAACATAACTATTCGATTTACATAATGTGAAACAAGGGACTTCATCTGTAACTAAACAAAATGATAAAACTATGACAAATGTGCAGCTTATTTTCAAAGGCACTTAGAGTCCTTTGCACAGCCAATTTCTACTCAGCAAACAAATGAATAAAGCAAATTATTAAAAAAAAAAAAATGCGAGGTCTTTTCTCCAAAAGCACTGGAAGTACCTCTCAGTACTACTAAAAAAAATAGTGAGCAGCATTTTAAAAAACTCCGATCAGATAATAATCCTTAATTTTCAATTCTTCCACTGTCAACCTCTTTAAAGAGGGCCCAAATAATGTATTCTTAGCTTCGTAATAATCAGCGTTTGGGGGGAGGGGGGATAGTGATTTGTTTGCTGCCTAGACCTGTGATCACGCAGATTAAAATTCTCTCATCCTTGGCTCCTGTTGGCTCAGTGCGCCTGAAGACTGCATCACAGAGTTTCATAATGTGAGTTTATGGAAACGATACTGTTAGAATCTGGCAACTGGGAAGGCCAATAAATTCTGTTCAAGTTCTCATTTATATTGAACAAAAACGAAATGGATCCTGTAATTTCCAAGAATGAAGATTTATCTGGGAGTGAGTCTCACTGTGCAGTTTTATGGTGCCCTGGGCTATACCTACAAATGATTCATTCAGAAATTATTCTATGAGTTGTATCAAATTAATATATTTCTACCATTTGCATATCTTATTAAATTTTCTATCTTATTTGCCAATGGAATTAATTTAAAACTATTAGAAGTAGTGTCCATAAACCAAAAACATTTCAGTAAATATGAGAAGCAAAGCTACCATTATAACAAAATTAAACTCTAAATTTTTTTAACTCTAAATTTAAGAGTATTTTCAAGAGAAACTTACGTCTTCTCCATGATTTCAAGGAGAAATGTGATAATTACACCAAGAAATCATAGAGTTGACAGCTGGGAGGACATGTTTTGTGTTTTCTGTTACTATGAACCCATAAGCACTGGGTCAGCTTTAAAATATTTACTTCATTGTATCACACGGAACAATTTAATAAATATATTATGGCAGATAGGTTTGGATTTATGAAAACATTATTTATTTTACTTGAAACCAAAATTAACAGCTATCTAAAATTCCTTCCTACTAATGTGCTCACATAACATACAACATTTAATAATTATCTAAGATAAGAATATATGAGAAACTGGTCGCACTGAGGTTAGCTTGTCACAAGTGGATGAGATCATGGAATCCATGGAGATTTAAATTTTTGTTTTATGTTTCACAACTTCCTTACAAAGCTAAAGATTTGATCACCTTTATGTTTAAACGAACTCAAAAGGGATTCTTCTACCTCAGTTACCCAAACCTTTCATTTAGACTTTACTGATCAAATGTTACTAGGCCACTTAGAATAGACATAACACATTCCCTCTGTTGGGTTGATTTTCACTTTTATGGCACTGATAAGGAGTGATATGGAGAAACAAGCATCCTTCAAATAAGCCTGATTCCTGGGGTGGGGGCGGGGGGGGCGGGGTAGTAAAGAGAGAATTATTAGTCAGCAGCTATCAGTATTTTATATGTGTTTATCCTTTGATAGTTTTTTTTCCTATTTTCAACTAAAATTTTTTCTATTTTCTATTTGATTTCTATTTATTCCCATGTGATCCAAAAATCAAAAGGAAACTATTAGATCTTATTCTAAGTCCTAGCTATCAGAGTACAAAAAAATAAAGTCAACATTTCTATTAAAGGATTGAAGAGATGTACAAAGATTTTTTTTTTCCTCATAAAACATGAAAACCATAGCAAATTTTATCCCTCAGCAAAGGCTTCTGGATTGGGTTTTGAGCAAAAAGCCTGTTTAGACAATGAAACTTTGATCTTCTATCCGTAACTAAAAGATCTCTTAGAAATAACCATGTCAGAATGCATTAGCCACAAATAGGTTTTATATACTTGTCACCTGATGAGATCTATCTTCCTTCTCATGGTTGTTAGGTGTTCGAAATAATGTTTCTGAGACTCAAGAGGATGATACTCATAATTTGATTACTAATTCATATTGTTTTCCTCTTAAAATGCAGTATATTTCTTATAGAAATTTGAGAAATACAAGAATAAAGTTAAAACATTAGCCTATAATCCCACTATCTGGGAATACTTATAGTCAACATTTTAAAGTCTAATTCTCCAGTTTTATTTCCTAGGTATTCGTATAACTAAATACATTGTATATAACTAAATCCATGTAAAATACATATAATACTAGGATCATACTCTCAACATGCAAGTCTTGCCCCACCAATACTGTGATGTTAATTTCATTCCTCATTTCTAATACCATTTTTTCTCTTCAAAGTCCTGAAAAAAGAATCTATTGTGTCCACTATTTTCTTCTTATGTTATAAAGGTTTAAAAACCACTCTCTTAACTAATCCTTCTTACCTTCCTTGTTGCTAGCTTTCCCTAGCAATATAAGACAAAATCAAATGTTCTAGAGCATACCTACAGTAGTGATAGATGATTCTTAAATGTATTAAGATAATGTGGGATGAAATTATAATTATTTCTAATATTTTTGAGTGTAGTTGACCCACAATGTTACATAATTATAATTTTATAAAAAAGGAAAGCGAATTTTAATTACGGACTGACAAAACTGAATATAAAAACATTTATAACATAATAATACAACAAATAGTCTTTCTGATAATGGGTCTTCCATATGAGTACAAATCTACACAGGATCTTACACAATTATTTGTTTGGAGTAAAATTATTGAACATTCACTGTTTGGTAGATATTATACAAGATGTCTTATATTTTTGACCTGGTACTACTATCCTCATTTTGTTGATAATGACAAGACTCAGAGAGGTCATTTAATCAATTTAAGATCATCAGCTAGTATTTAGACAGACACAGGTCATTTTTATCTGATCATCCTTCTTACTGAGTTTTAATCTTTTTTATATTTATGTATTATATATGTGTATACACATACATACAAATGTACATTTCTGATACAAATGCTTTGGTAGACAGTGGTATTGCCACTATTTTCTCCAATCCAGGGCTTGTCTTTTCATTTTCATATCAATGTCTTTTGGACATAGATGGCTTAAATTTTGAAGAAGTCCAAATGATTATTTTTAAGAATTTTTGATTAGTGCTTTTCTTGTATCCTATCCAAGAAATTATTATCCTCCCTATAGTCGTGTAGATTTTCTCCATTTTTCTTTTTCTTTTTTTTTTTTCTTTTTTTACTGAGAGTTTGATAGCTGTAGCTTTCATGTAGCTTTCTATGCTCCATTAAGAATGAGCATCACACAAGGTGTAAAGCAGGGTTGAAATTCATTTTTTTCACATAGTTATCCAAATGTAGTAGAGCCATTTCACTGATAGACTATCTTCCCATGACCCAATTATATTGGTGGGTTTTTTTGAGAGTCAATTGACCATATCTATATGGGCATATTTCCAGATCCCTTATTCCACTTCATTCATCTTTACCAGTAAGTCCACCCAGTTTATTCTTCTTTTACAAAATTGTTTTGACTCTTTTATATCTTTTCTTTTTCCAAATACATGTTGGAATCAGCTTGTCAATTTTTACAAACAAAACAAAACAAAAAACAAAACGCTGGCACAAACTTTCATTGAGATTATGGTGACTCTCAGTCAATGTGAGGAAGATGGACATCTTGATAATATTTAGTCTTCCAATAAATAAAAACCTTTATTTAGATCTTTAATTTCTCTCAGCAGTGCTATGGAGGTATCATTTTAGAGGTCTTACCCATTTTTTGTTACATTATTCTTATATCTTTTATGGTTTTGGAGGTTACCATAAAATTTTCCCAACTGTTCATTTCATATATATACATGAAATTATATATATATATATAATTGTTTTTATCAATTGACTTTATATTCTGTGGCCTTGAAAAATCCAGTTATAACTTCTGGCAATTTTGCTGCTATATTTCTTAAAATTTCCTTTGTACAGAGGTATATCATCTGTGAAGAGAAATACTTTTTATTTTTTCTTCCCAATATTTATACCTTCATTTTTCTCTTTCCCACCTTACTATACTGGCTCTGATCTTCAGTACAAAACTGAATAGAAGTCTAAGAGTGGATATCCTTGTCTTACTTCCAATCCTAATGGGAAAACATTCAGTTTTTACCATTATGTATGATGTTAGCTGTAGATTTTTTTGGGTATGTGTGTGAAGATACTCTTTCATAGATAAAGAAAGCGTGCTTATGAATTCATTGAGAGGGACGCCTGGGTGGCTCAGTCAGTTAAGCATTTGGCTTTTCATTTCAGCTCAGGTCATGATCTCAGGATTCTGAGATTGAGTCCTACATCAAGATCCATGCTCAGCAGGGAGCCTGCCTGAAGTTCTCTCTCTCCCTATTCCCTCCTTCCACTTTCTCTGTCTCTCTCAAATAAATAAATCTTTAAAAAAAGTTCATTGAGAATTTTTGTTGACAGGGTTCCCCTCTATCCCATACATCAGAGATACCATTTTTATTGTCTTTTGGACTCATTTTTTTCTGACAGAAAGTCAGTCATCGATCTTTTTTTTTTTCAGTCATCGATCTTAACATTGTTTCCCCTGTATAACTTATCTCTTTCTTTGGCCAATTTAAAACTTATTTTCTGTATCTCTGGCTTTCACTCATTTACCTAAGAAACACCTAGGCCTATAAGGATTGTGTTTTTTTTTTTTTTTTTCATCAATTTAGGAAACAATTTTGCCACTACATCTTCAAATAATTTTTCTTACCCATTCTCATACTCTTCTGTTGAGATTCCAATTATAATACATTGATCAGAAAATGCAACATGTGAACTATCTCAGGGTCAGTTTCTATTGACTACTTTTCCTTGACCATGGGTCACATTTTCGTGTTTCTTTGCTTGGCTAATTTTTATTATGTTTGAGACACTGTAGATGATAATGTTATAGAGATTCAAGATTCTGTTATCTTCCTCTGAAGAAGGGTGATTCTTGTTTTAGAAGGCAGTTCAATTACTGGCAGGTCACACTGACCTTAACAAGGTTTGAGTTTATTCCTTGAGAGGGAGGATCTATCTAAAGCTCAAGATAATTCCCAAGCTTTCGTAAATCGGTGGGACTTAACCTCCAAATTCTATCTTCCCTAAACATCTTATAGGTGCTTGGTTTCGGGCTCTGTTAGGGTAGGTCAGAGTAGACATTTCTTCGGATCAAGGTCCCTACTATGAAGGCTCAGCCTTTCTGTTTTCTCAGCTAGATACCAGGAGTGATGACAAGGTATTAATCAGGTTGCTCCACTCTTGTGGCCTGAATCTACTCAATTTCTAGTACCTTTTAAAAATCTAACCTCCATAGCTGTAGCACTCTGATGCTTTTGAAAAGTTTCTATCTATATATATTCAGTCCAGCCTTGCAAAGTACTCACAGATGGTCTGCACATGAACTTCTTGGCACCATTCCTTGCATAGGACCCTCATCTATGGTACCCTCTGCAGGACCGCTGTGCTCTACCTAGATTCCAGCTTGCTGTACCAAAGAACTGTCCTGGCGAAAAGCTGGGTTGACTGTGGCAGTCACTTAATAAATTTTGCTTCTTCCAGAGATTGCAGTATCACACTGCTCATGCTCCACTGACTAAAGCATTTGCCTCATAAATATTCTTCTGTTTTATCATGGTTTATTGTATAAGTCCAGTAGCAGGCCCACCTACATAGCTGGAAGTGGAAATACAATTGTGTTCTTACAATAGATTTTTGTTCACCATTATAAATTATTTATCAGTAGAATAGTTTTTATATAATTCAGCAACAAGAAGCTATCATGAAGTCAATAGACCCAGTACAGAAAATCACGGTTAGATGTTACTGCGTATTCTGTGATATGAAATGTCAATACTATTGATACTAAAGTTAAATTGCCAGAGAATAATGAATTACTATTCATTTTTAATAGTTCTAAGCAAGAAACTTACGATTTCTAACACAGAGTGCTCATAAAGAGTATACTGTTGAAATATATTATTTCACCTTTTTATATTTACCCTTAATGCTGCATTACAAATGTGTGTTTACTGTATAGACATTCACAATGCAGCCAAAAATTAATTAGCTAGCGATTTATTGAAACTTTTTTCTCAGATGGTACCAGAGAATTTATCAATTGCTGAGTTTAACATATTCAGTGCTTTATCCACATGGTGATGACTGAAAAACACACAGCGTAGGTTCGTCATTTTGAGGTTCCACCAAAATTCCTTATCATCATCAATGGCTATGTCTTCATACTGGAAATTGAGGGTAAAAATCTTTTCTGAATTACCTAGCCAAAAATTTTGTCAATATGCCATCCAAAATGTGCCTATTCAGAAATCAGTTATTATAAATTGAGGGAGATGACAAAAATCATTATGCCAAAAGTTTTTTGGAACACAAAACCTGGAATAAAAGCATTCCCTGAAGAAATTAATCCAATTAACAGCACAGCCATCGAATTAGGAATGTCGTTTAATCGGCTTTGGAAAATTTACCTTGTTATAAGTATAGCTGCATCCACTGAAGTCATGTCCTCTCCCCAGCTTGTTGACATCTCTAAATGTATATCATTCTTTTTGCCAAATTCTTCATGCTGCCACTTACAAAAACTCTCTAGCATCTTCTCTCCATGGTGCCCAATATATAGATCCGCCTGCAAAAGAAGATATTTCACTTTAAGGCAAATTATTCTCAGATATACAAAAAACTAAAAACTGAGGAGACATCATGAGTTACTAAAGTAGACTGCTGACCATAACAACATTAATTAAACCTGGAAGACATTCAGAATTAATTTAGCCTGAGCTAAAAATCTTTAAACTTTGTGAGGGTACGATAACTACAAAATCTGTTCCATGCTATACTGAAAAAGAAGAGAGGTGAATTAAGAATGTGGAACTTTGAGACTTAAATAACTTAATTATTTCTACAATTTAAGAACAAATGTTTTCCAAAGTTCTAGTTAAGCAACATACTAAAACAGTACCCCAGAATATTCTCTGTCTAAAATGAATTAGAGATAAGAAAAGGTTTCAAAAGCGCATGTTTAAATAAGAAAATAAAACTGTCATTAAAAATCACTTTTAAAAATTACATCTTGGAAAGATAAGGTTTCTTGTCAGGAACCTTGGAAACTAAGAACATTCCATTTTTAGAATAAAACCGAGGTATTAACAAAATCTAAAGGCCAGTTTCGTGTATAGTTTAAGTGACTTAGTGCATATTTCTGGATTTTCAAGTCAATAAAAAGCACACTCCTCATATTTACTTTACTTAAAAGTACCTGAACACAACTTCTCACCCACTTAAAGGACAAAAAACTCAAGACTTTCTTACTGGAGTTTCATGGAGCAGAATAAGCTTTATCACACGAAGATTGACCTGCACACCAAGACTCTTGTGTTGGAAAAGGTTAAAAACCTAAAAACAAATAAAAATAAAAATCCTAAAATAAAACTGAAAATCATTTATTTTTCTTAAAGCCCAGAAATGGGAGAAGTCTCAATTTTGTTGATACATATATCTGTATAGATATATATATCAACTTAAAAACATTTAAGTAATTTTAAAATTAGCTTAATAGGCAAGAATAACTTAGGTAATTCATTTTAAATACCAAGAAATTTAGACCTAGTCTTCTGAGATACCCATCACAACCTTGACTGTCTTGGCATTTCAGTGGGATACAGAGGGAAGGTTGGCCTTTCACAATATTGAAGACAAGCATTTTAGTAACTAAACCCTAGAATTTTTCTTAAGACCACAAAATGCCAGTGTCCTCCTTTCTTCTGAGAAACAGTCCTGAAAACTGAGCCTGCTTTATGCCACTTCACGATTCATTCCTTGGAGTATTTTTTTTTTTCCTCCCCAAGCTAGCTGCCAAAAGGAAAAAAGGGTTTCAAAGCTCTTCTCTTCAATGCTACCCAGGAAGACAAGCTCGCAGGCCACTGTTCATTAATGGTATCAGATCCTCATTTATAACTGTTTTTTTCCCAAAGCATGGTGTGTGTAGCAATGCTGGAAAGCAAAGTGAATTTTTATTTGGTACCTTGATTTTTTGGTAAGATTTAGTATTTATTTAATTTGTAATAGAATATAAAACCAAACCCCTACTTTCAGATCTAGAACTACTTAGAAGAAACTGAAGTTGGTAGACTATGTTAGCCTACCCAGTACCACAATGCTGGTGGAGTGCTCTGGAGGTAGCTGAACATAGAAATGACAGAAGTGTGGGAAAATCTGTTCACTGTTCAAGTAAGCCAATTAGTAAAAATGAGCAAAAATAGTAAAAGTGGAATTTTGTGAAACATCACATACTTACCCTTGAGTCAGGGGTTCCTACCTGTCTTACATGGTAACTGGAATCATAAATGGACATTTGTCTTTGGCTTTTATTTATGTTCATTCTCCCCTAAGAACCACTCTTCACTCCAACCTTCTAATTCTGCCTTGCAGGAGGTTTAACTGACAGGGTAGGCAATTAAGTCAAAGGATTCATTTGGTGGTAAACATCTGTAAGATGTTAGGTACAAACTAGATTTTTGCAGTCCAGAAATTGTTAACTGAACTTAGCTACGTGTGATCCAGCTGATTAAAAACTGAGCTGTCTGCTATTAGGTCTTACTCATAATATCTGACATCAAATTTTACATACCTAGGTAAGAGCTCAGTGGATTACCTCCACTTTTGTTCCATCTCATAATGTATAATACTTTGGGTGGGGCCACGCACATAAAAAAATATAACATTTCTAATTTCAGCAAATGGTCTTTTATAAGAGAATGAAAAGGGCATAAAAAAAGAGAGAAAAGAAGAATAGAGTTTTGCCAGATCGAAATCAACAATAAGGATGGTTTCTTTTACTAGAAGATGTGAATTATTATTCTGATATCTTTTGAGATGGAGCAATTTGGCATACCCAAAGCATCTTTTTTTTTTTTTTAACTGATGTCAATAAAAGAAAGGAACAGTAATGAGTTAATTTTTAAAGAATGTCATTATACTCACACATTGCTTCCTTAGAGTTTTCTTGAAAAAATTCCAAGCGCACTTTAAAGTTTGCCTACCATATTTAAGATGGTTAGAATGAATCTCCTGGCTGCATCTGCTCCATGATAGGAAACCATTGCTGGGTCTGCAACCACTACAGTCTCTATGTTGTATTCTTGAGGTAATTTGTATGAATATCGTTTCCCTCTTCCACTTTCTGTTATTTTTTTAGATCTAGGTCTTCCTTTATCTGCAACAGAGAAATGAGATTTTCCAATGTGACTCCATATTGGTTAAGTGAATGAAAAATTTGTTTCTTTGATAATTTTAAAAAATGTTTATTTAATAGCAAAATATGCTGATCACGATACAATAGTGAGCAAAAAACAAATAAGTTCCTCGCAACATGAAATCTAAAAGGGCATCTGGCTTTGGAGCATGACTTTGGAATCAAACAGACCAGACTTCTACCATTTATTAGCTCTGCCACGTAGGAAACCAACATCACTCAGCCTTGGTTTCCTCATCTGTAAAGTGAATAACAGCAACATTTACTTTCTAGTGTTGTTGAGGTCTTATAAGATCGCATCACTCAAATTTCTAGCATAGAGTAAATAAAATAAAATAACCCAATTAAAAAAAGCACAATTTTCATTTTGAAACCAGTGACAAAATAAAGGTCTACTTGCAGAAATTGCTTTAAGTGATGCCTCACACATCCTCAATTCAGGCAGAAGCCCTTAATTACTAAAACATTATGCATGAGTTACAAAAGACTTGGTTCTGTCTTCCATCAGGATCTCACAGTAGAAGTTCCTCAGGGAAATAAAGATTCTTCAAACAGAGCCAACTAAAAGCAGTAACCACGAATAAACATATTTATACATTTAAGTGCATAAAATGTAAAATTTGTTTATTAAAACATGCCACCATCAGAATGAAAAGCATGCCACCAAGTGGGAGAAGATAGTTACAATAGTTTTCCATAATAAATTAAAAGCTATTCTAAATCAGTAACAGATAACCCAACTGAAAAATTGGCAACAGACTTGAACAGCTATTTCTCACACACAAGAAAAGACATCCAAATAGCTAATTAGCATATGAGAAGGTGCTCAGTCTCATTAGTCTTCAGGGAAATGCACATTAAAACCACGATTAATTAAATTACCTAAAATCTCCAGAATGGCTAAAATAAAGAGATGATTATATTAAGTGTTGACAAGAATGTGGTGACAAATGGCAGTTCTATACACATACACGCTAGGAGTTTAAATTAGGATAAACACTTTGAAAACTGACTAGCAGTAACCACTATAGTTGAACACTTGCATACCCAATGATTAGTGATCTAAAATATATACTCATTAGAAATGCATGCAAATCACATGTACAAATTATTCACAGTAGTAATATTCTTAATAGTTCAAATAATCATCAATAGTATAATGGATGAAAAAACTTTGGCTTATTCATACAATGGAATGTTCCAGAGCAAGGAAAATGAACCAACAACTCCAATGTGCAAGAACATGGATGAACTTCACAAATATAAGGCTGAGCAAAAAAGCCAATTGCAGAAAAGTAGGTGGTATATGCTTCCATTTACAGAAACAAAAGGTGGGAAGATATGATGTTAGAAGTCAGGAGAGTAAGTATCTTGGAGGAAGAGAGATTAGTGCTTAGGAATGGGCATAAGGGGGACATCTGTGGTGCTGATATTTTCTATATTGTGATCTGAATGTTAACCACATGGGAAAATTTGGGGAATTTTCCTTTTCATACTAGGAAAATTGAGCATTGGACACATCATTCATGCAACTTTCTGTATGCATGTGATACTTCAATAATGAATTTATTATTTTAACAACTTTATTGAGATATAATGCATATGACATCATATGGAGCCATTGAAGTGTACAATTCAAGTAGTCTTAATAAATTTCTACACTTGGGCAACCATCTCCACAATGCAGAGTTAAATCATTGATCACCTGTTCTGCTCCTTGCCATTTACCAAAATTCTGTTGATGCCCCTAAACTGCTACCACCTCTTTTCCAAAACTTGTACTGGGGAGACGACATCTTTACTATATTCTTTACCATAATTTTAATGGAATCCCCAGAAGTAAACATGGTGTTTAGTAGAGTCCCATGGAGATAAACATGTGTGTTCAATCGGTCATGTTTTCCTGGGTGTCTCTAACTTTGTTTTGAATTTCAAAGAACTCACAGTTCTAGTTCATCATGGTAGCTTCTGATAAACTGCTTTCCTTGAGTCCTGTTCCAGGCACTGTGGCCTTGGCTTATCAATTCAATTCAAGGCGATTCCTTTCTACTTTGCAAACTATCTATTCCACCTTTCTTGCCCTCCAACACCTTTCCATGGTGCCAGGATTAATATATAACTTGAATTTTTGAACTACTGGTTTTCTTCTATTACTGACTGCTAGACTTGACTGAGTTATCTCTGAGATCTAACACGAACTGGATCCTACTACCATTGCTGGAAACTCTACTGTTCTGAGATATTTTCATAATTTACACTTTCTCCTTTCCTTACTAGCAGTAGCCCAGACTAAAGTCTATTTAATGAACAAAGTTTTACCCAAATTATCGAAAAGAATTAATTAACTAAGTTAACAAAAGTGTTATAAAAACAAATGCAAATACTCCCTATTTAATAAAAAAAAAACCACATTGTATCATGAAACATGACAATGCTAAAGGACAAAAACAACAGTAGCCATCTGCAACAGGACCACAGAGTTAGAAGTACAATTACTGGATCCATATTTAGTAATTAAAACCAAAGACCTTGATGAAAGACAACATGAGAAATTGGTTTTATCTGTTTCTTGAGGTCTATGATGATTAGAAATGAATTTTGCAGTTTTTCTAATCATAATCACAAACCTATCCACAGTTAGTATATTGTTATATACACTTACAATATTTAGTAGGAGGCATTCCTACAAGCAGGTGAAAAGACTTGTCTTGGCAGGGTCAACACCAAATAAATTAACTGTAGGCAAGAAATACATACGGAGCTCACTTGTACAAGGGTATGTCGCTGACCTTGCATGTGAAAATCATACGACGGTAGGAAGACAAAGAATGAAAAGACAGGCAAAATATTAGAAAGCAGACATCATCACAAGTAAAATTAATCAGACTTAGGGGAAGAAAAGGGAGGTGGTTAGAATTATTCTCCTTTGCCGCTGTTTTTATTTGTTTTGGTTTGTGCAGGGGTGGGTGGGGGC
This sequence comes from Potos flavus, assembly GCA_028534135.1. Lineage (NCBI taxonomy): Eukaryota > Metazoa > Chordata > Mammalia > Carnivora > Procyonidae > Potos > Potos flavus. Next base: position 16,760,249 of record CM052895.1, on the reverse strand, counting down.
GTTGTTTGGATTTTATGTTTACTTTTGAGTGACTAGGTAGATAGATGGTGGAGGATATCAGCAGAGGAGTTTGGGAAGGAAGATGATGGGTTCTGCTTTAGACTGAGTAAGCCTGAAGTGTCTGAGAGACAGCTGAGCACTGGTGACTAAACACCTGACAGGAGAGAGGTTAAAATGGGGATTGGAACTAATCAGTGTATAAGTGAGGTTGAACCCATGGGTTTGGATTATATCACCCTTGGGAAAGCTTGTGGTGCAAGTAACAGAAAGAAAAGGAGGAAACCTAAGGAAATGCTTACATTTAGGGGGTGTACATATGCAACAAGATATGCCCATGGAGGAGACAGAGATGCAAGAAAAATAAGATGAGAAGAAACCAAGGGGAGAGTTACAGAATGAGGGGCTTTTGAACTGTAGCAAGAATGGTAAATAGACAAGTAAGAGAGAGAAAAAAGTTTGTTTCCTTTATCGCCCCAGCTAGGGGAGGCCGTGCTAGCTCTAATCTGCCAGTGTGCTACATCCTTATTTGCACGTTATATTTAAATAGACTACATGGAACATCCTAGAATGTTTCTTAACAATCTCAACTAAGTGGTACACTCCAACATACAAGTTAACCATTGTGTATGAATCATGCATATTGAAGTAATCTTTTTATCAAGTTGCTTTCTTTGATGGCTTCATTGTCTACATCAACTACGCTAAGCTTGTTTTTCATCTCCCAAATCTTGAGACCATTTTCTACCCATATGCATGCATGAAAACAACATAGTTGATAGCACACACTTCCAGTTAGTGAAGACATTTTAAAATATGTGGTCCCCAGTGCTCAATGTGTGCTCTCCATAATGCCCTACACATAATGACAGTAATCTCCATGAGAGTTACGGATGGCAAATGGAAACTATTTCTGGTGAAGTTAGCTCTAAGAATAGAGGGGATCAGCTCTAAGAATAGAGGGGATCTCTATGTCCTGCTCAAATAGATCGGTGTTCTTCAGTTTTACTAATCTTCTTCTTGCAACAGTGAGTCCTAGACATATCCATAAGTTTCTACTAAAATGTTATATATATTAATGTCACTTGCCTGCTTAAAACCTTTTTGCTCCCATATAAAGTTCTTACCATAGCACACACAATGAAATCCCTTCATCATCCATTTCATGACTACCTTTCCAGAGCTGTATCTCACGTCCATACTGCAGGCATCGGGCTTCAGCTGATGCTATCTCCTGCCTTCTTACTTCTGCACATATTTCTCCTTTTGCCTGAAATGTCCTTCCCTGCCCGACAACATGCACTAAAAACTTCACACAAGTGTTTCACCTTCACACATACTCTCATTTAATTCTGACAACAGCTCTGAGCTTCAGGTATTACTATCCCCATTGTAGACTGCACATGAAGCTTTTGAGAGAGAAAGTCAGTTTTCCAAAGTCGCACAGCTAGGAAGTGGTAGCATTAAGTTAGTGAACACAGGCAGAGACTCCGAAGTCTATTATCAGAATCCGCACATCCTGTTCCCTTTTCTCCCAGAGATGTAAGTCTGTAATCAGGATAAGCTTTACTTGATCTTTGAGGCTCAGCCCTCTGGTATCAGAAGCGTGGTTTCTTGTGTACTGACCCTGTCAGAGTTCTTACTATACTACAGTATAATTACTCACTTACCAGTTGGTCTAAAATGATACACTGGTTTCCTCAAGAGTAAGAGCTGTGCCGTTTAGCTCTATATCCCCGCGAAGCGAATGGTCGTGTTGTGTTGCAAATAAAGAAGCGAAGGAGCAAAAGTGGAAAATGGTATAGAGGTTCCACAAAAAAATTAAAAATAGAAATACCACCTCATCCAGTAATTACGCTGCTAGGTATTTACCCAAAGAAAATGAAAACTTGAAAAGATATACTCACCCCTATGTTTACTGTAGCATTATTGACAATAGCTAAGATATGGAAGCAACCGAAGTGTCCATGGAAAAATGAATGGATAAAGATGATGTGATACATATTCAATGGACTATCACTCAGCTATAAAAAAGAATGAGATCTTGCCATGCATGACAACACAGATGGACCTAAAGGGCATTATGCTAAGACAAGTAAGTCAGACAGAGAAACTTTAAAAGAATTTACGGGAATTGACAAGGAGTACCGAGCTGGAATGAAACCAAAGCTATGCCTTGGATCCAGGGGGGCCTCTGGCTCTCAACCTCATGTGCCTTCTCTATATTATCTTTTATAGAAGAACACAACAAAGTCCTCCTAAAGGATGAAGTTTCCTGTTCAGAAAAAATATTCATGAAGTCAATACAAAGAAACACAATATACCGAAGGCGTTAAAATGATAAAAGAGAAAAATGCAAGGATCAATTTGAATACAAGGAAACTTTTTGATTCCATGGCACAAAGGCAAATAATGCAACATTATCCAAAGCTGAATCAAGGGTTTAATATGTTAACACAACAGCCTGAAGTAAAAAGGGAAGAGCTACAGTTAGACATATTGGTATAAGTAAGTCAACATTTTATTTCACATATTGCTATTTTTAAAGGCATTTTAAAAATTCTGGACTTAATTTAAAAAGTATTTGAAAATAGGTAAACTTGGTGAATCACCCAGCTGGTAGCTTAATACTCCTTCCACGCAAGTGCCTGACCCAAGTAGGTCAATTAATACCTAAGCGTCATGCCTTCAAAATAAACACAATAAGAAACTTCATGGACAATGTTTGCCAAATAGTAACTGTTTGCTTATGCTTTGTACACCTATTAAAATTAAGAATTTTCTAGAAATCTTTCTTCCACGCACCATGGCACACAAAGCCTGCTTTGTGTCATCCTGTTCATGAGTAATTAGAACAGCTGGAACTTAGGATGATTTGAAAGTTGCACAGTGTAGATTTTTAGAATAAATCATACAAGACAATCTCCTTAAATGGGCTAAATCTAAGTTGTTGCTGCTATCATTCCTCAACACAAGAGACTTTCTTTGGCTTGGTCATAATGCTATGACTTCTGTTCAGCAGTTTTATCTCTTTGGTGTCTATATGCTTCTTTGAAGAGAGAAGAGGGATGTGTCTCACTTAAGTTGACTAAATCAGTGAGTAGAGCGGCACAGAGATCCACTTAATCTGTTCTGAAGACGCTTCCCATACAGAGTGATAACATGAGCTTTCATGGAAGAAAACAGAAATCACGGATTAATTTGAGATAAATATACTGAAACAGAACTATATTGTAATTCTTCCTGAATCTGAACACCCTAAGCCGGCGATGATAGGAGCAACCTATGCCTGCTGCGAATGTTACTGATTGTCACAAGTCATAGACCGAAACTAGCCTCAAATACCATAACCAATTTTCAAATTGGTATCTTGGCCCTCACTCTACTGACACCTAATTTTAAGTCTGCGAGTCAACTTTTTATGTCTTCACAACAAAAGTTCTTGCATAAATTCATGTTTTGTCAGATTCTAACTGGAAATGTTTCTCCTATCACCAACTATTCACTGAGATGTCTAGATTGGATATCTAAAAATGTTTCCTAGGGATGCTTCTAATTATTTTCTGAGTGTTGGCTATGACTTTCGGGTCCCACTTACATAATAGAAATCATTCGTTTTCCTTACCGTTCTTGCTAACACAGAGATCTCTGCCAAAGGAAGTAAGAAAGCGCACAAAACAGTCAGCCCCATTTTATTTCTGTGCAGAACTGGCAGACAGAGACTAGGATTTGATGGTTGGAAATGTTTATGAGCTTCTGAAACGTCCAAATTTAAGGTATTCTGATACTGAGAATAAAATTCGAAGAAATAAATCTTTACTCTTCTCCCTATTACATGGTTAATTTTAACCTCCAAGATGATTTTTACTTGAGCCAAATAAAAAAAAGAAGAAGATGAAGAAGAAAGAAGTAGAAGAGGCATCTGGTCGAAGTAAAGAGAGATCTGTGATGGGCTCAAAAGAGGCAGACTAAAATAAGGCCATGAGCTCACACTATTCAGTTTCAAGAGATCAAGAATTTTCTCAATGTCATGTCTATGCCACTGAGGTGACCAGTATACCACGAGGACCATTTCGCAGTTCGAAAGAGATATGGGGCATGTTACATATTCATCTTCGAAGTCCCTCTGGAGTTCCATTTTTTGACACTAAAATGTAGTACTTTGCAGAAGACTAAAAGAGAAGTCTAAAATTGATATATTTCATTGTTATTAACCAGAAGAGATTCCGCATTTTGAGAAAAGTATAAAACTAGCAGATGGAGGGACAGACAGATGGACAGACAGAAAGAAAGGGGAGAGAAAAAAATCTTAACGTAGTCATCTCACATTGCATATGTGTTAAACCCTCCCGAGAGAAGGCATTACCTGAAATGATACCACAGTAATGACTGTGAGGAGCTGACTTCTCTGTGACTTTTTCCTCCATGGACCTTTTCTGCCTATATACACGGTGTGGGTGACCCGTTATGGCCATTGTATCATTGAGTGGTTCAATAAATATGAAGTCCTCATTGAGCTGTATAAATCCCATCTGGAATATATAACATAAAAAGATATGTAAGAAATACTATTTGGATAAATTACTTTCTAGGCTTTCCTCCTCACACACACACTCTATTTTCTTTCACATTATGTGCTCACGTTCTAGTGAAGCTTTTTCAGCAACACCACTAAAAGGTAACTGTCTTCTCATTTTATTACTTCATCTTTACATACTTTATTGCACTAGCATAAACTTCATTTAGTTAGACTTAGCCTGTGTGGGTGGGAGGCTAGATGCCAGCAACAGATGAACAGTAAAAATTCTGGAATGGCTAAAGGCTCACTTTGGGAGACCCAAGGGGTCACTTACATGTAGGCATGTATAGAAGAGCAATACGGTTTTAATTGCATGTACCACATAGTCCAACTTCTCGACAATTGCTATTTAATAAAGCAATTCATATAACATGTCAAAGCAAATGCGGGTGACACTGCATTGAAATTATTATATAAAATACTCTTGAAGCCATCTACTAAACATTTTTAAAACCTTTGCATGGTAAATTACAGAAAAAAATGAATCATCACTTACATAAGCATGTTTCAAGTCATATTATGCCATGTTTTTAAACTTAGCCAACTGTAGGCAGAGAGCTAAAATCTGTAAAATACGGTTATTATCAATAAAAAGAACTTATAACAAGTAGGTATCCTTTTATTATATTGAGGCTAAGCCTCGTCATTTCTTTCCTTCCCTTTTTAGGACATAAATTTATATTATAACTAGGAAAATATTCCACACAGAACATATGACTTGACCTTTTTGATTTTTATTTTATTCTGCAGTGATATATATACATTACATGTATAAAATATATATAATACATATTTTTGAGTATTCCATTAACTCTTTAGCCAATGTTTTTGAAGAAATAATCCCTTAGAATCTGCATTATTCATACCCAATCTGCTATCAAATTTCTTCATTCTGTTTTGAATTATATAAAAACTATGTACAGTTCATTTTAATTTGATCCACATAGAACTAGAATAGTAATAATATACTTACTTCTTCATGCATAGTAATTATTCTAAACTGAATATTAAGAAAAATTAAATCTATACGAAAAAGAGGTGTTTTTTCCTTTAAAGTACAGAAGAGACTTTTTCTTTTGTTTTAATCATTAAAGTGTAATACATCTTCTCTCCAGAGAGACTAGGTGATTGCCCATATGCCATCTCATTTTATTCTATATCAAACTGATGTCACAAAATATCTTAAGAATAAATCTAAAAATACTCATCACTTTTTTAATGGAATTTTTATAACACTAATAAACTCTCAAGTACTAGAATAACGGTTGCACCACCTCTGTCTGTTGTCCCTTTCTCTATCTGTTTCTCCCTCTCCTTGTCTTTCCTAGACACACACACACACACACACACACACACTGGGGGTGGGGATAATGGAGAAAAGATTTACAGTGACAATTCTTGTAAAATATAACAGGCATGTATTATATACTTGGGCCAATTGGGGGTACTTTTAGTATGAATTCCAATGAATTCTTTTGTTTTCCACACATGTGTTCATTGTCTCCAATGTAAAACTAGAATGAATTTTAAAGTAATTACAAGAAAGGCAAAAAATCTTCCCTTGAGAGAAAAAAGGACAGTAACAAATATTTAAAACCTGAAATAATAATCATTAGGATGTAGAACATATACACATGGATTGAGGGTGGATGGTATCACCGTATATATCACTGATGCACGCTGTGAAAATACAAGAATATGTTACTCTTATCTCAGGTGTCGGTACGCTTCTGAGGTTGTCAGTAGTGAAGGTCACTAATACAACTGACAGTGTGGCTGATGATTAAAATAATAAGTATTATGATGCTCAGTAAGAATATCTCAAGCAAACATGCTCAGTTTCCCTAAATCACAAACTTATAACCTGATACGTTCTTTCAAAAGGTTGTAAGTATAGTTGGATTTAGAACAATAAACCAAGGGGCGCCTGGGTGGCCCAGTCGTTAAGTGTCTGCCTTGGGCTCTGGTCATGATCCCAGAGTCCTGGGATCAAGCCCTGCATCAGGCTCCCTGCTCAGCGGGAAGCCTGCATCTCCCTCTCCCACTCCCCCTGCTTGTGTTCCCTCTCTCGCTGTCTCTCTCTGGCAAATAAATAAATAAATAATCTAAAAAACAAAACAAAACAATAAACCGAATAAAATTGAACTGCATACCAGCATACAAAATTCAATGACTCCAAAAACAGATTCTGGACTTAAGATTATTTGAATTCATAACCTACTACTAGCTAAGTAACTTTGAGAAAGATACAGTGACTTAATCTACACAGCTGCTCCATAGGACTGCCCAGAACATCCACTTTTGAAAAGCACATGTAATGCTCTTATCATAGGATGCGATACTGGGTAACCACTCAATAAATGTTCACCATGATTTTTATCTTATTAATTAGGATAATCACAGTAAATCAAAGCACTCAAACATTTGAGTATGAACTGAAGACCTCAGAAGTCCAAGGAATCAAAACTGATTCACCTTTGTATCCCCATAGTACCATATTAAATATTTTCGGAAATAAAATTTTTTAAGTTAGGATTTGGAAACCACTTCATAGTAATTATTTGTTGTGTTAGAACTTTATCTGAAGACATTTTTAAAAACAAGAAGGCCACTTTTGAAAAGGGAAAAAAAAATGTTGGGGTAAATGGTGACTCACTCATTCAATACATATTTACCATCTGACTACAGAGTGCCCAACTCAGTTCACTCTGGGGCAGAGTTAGCACTACATGTTTAGTGTTCTTGCTTCACGGAAGGGTTTTTGATCTGAGACCAGAATACTACCCTAAAGCAAGAAAAGTGCTCTAGCTTAGGTCGGTATCTTTCAAGATAATCTTTCAAGATAATTCCTTATATTAAAGCAGAACTGCAGAAAGACTTCAGGTTTTGTGACATGTGTGACACGCACAGGGTGACATGTGTCACCATGAAAGCCTCACTTTTCCCATTAACCTCTGTGCACAAGGGTCCCTGTGTTCAACAATCCACAATCAGGCAGCATTGAGTGCAATTTGTTAGTGCAAATATTGTCCTTTAAGTTTCAGAAGGAAAGAAAAGAGAATGTGAATGAGTATCATACAGCACACCATCCAAAATAAACGCAAGATTTATAAGCACTTTTCTCTCAGATTGTTCTTTAGATTTTTCAAAATGCTTTTAAATGTTTTGAGACATTTCACACAAAACTTGGAAACGAAATTAAGTTTAACAGGTGTTTTCTACCTTATTTCTGTTATCATGTGCATATTCTCATGTGATGGCATCTGTTCTTTTGTCACTGAATGTTATTCTTTGATTTCACAATTTAGCAAGAATTTCAGTATTTTGCAAACTTACCCTCACTTACATTAATATGTTTCCACTCATTCCTTTTTTATTTTTTTTACTAGTTCTGACATTTTATTTCTCTATTTAGATTTCTCTGTGCTTTATTAAGACAACCAAGAAAATGGATCTTCATGTAGGTGCATGTAGGTGTCACTAAATTCTAATAACAGAAAATCTGATTTGGTCAATGTGCCAAATACACTGTTGGTGAAGTGCTTCCATTAACCAATATAAATATTTCACGTGTTCAAATTCAAGTTAATTATAGTCTATTAAATAGATCCTAAAACTCCAATGCAAACATAACTTAAAAATGACTTAAGGGGCATCTGAGCGGCTCAGTCAGCTAAGCATTGGACTCTTGGTTTTGGCTCAAGTCATGATCTCAGGGTGGTGAGATCGAGCCCTGAGACGTCCAGTTCCACTCTCAGTGGGAGCCAGCTTGAGATTCTCTCTCTCTCTCTCTGCCCCTCTCGCACTCTCTTTCTCTTTTAAAAATCTTTTAAAAATGACTTAAAAATTGGAAAACAACATGGTGCTCTCCACTCTTGCTCCCCCTCTTCAGTGACATTGTATTTTACTTCCACCACCTCGCTTCCCATTCACTCGCAGAACTGAAGCACTACCACAGTTATTTCATATTTTCTCTTCATTCTTCCCTGCTTCTTTCTGTAAAATTATTTTCCAGAACCTTGGTTTTCTGGGTAAGCTTTCAATGGGCTGGCTGAAGGTATTTATCTGAGGCTCAAACTGCATATTGTCAGTCTTTGATAATGTCCTATTTTTAAAAATATGTAGCATATCATAAGAACTCCATAGTATAAGTGCTAAAGGACATGAGGAATGTGCTAGATCATTATAATTGCAGGATATCAGAGGGGTCTTGAGGGATAGCACGATCTGGATACGATGAAGGCAAGGCTGTTCCCATGAGAGGAGATATTACGAGCAAAGGCAAAGGGGACGTGGAGTCCAGCTAAGAGTTAAGAAGGTACCTGCTTTGAGTAGAGAGATGGGAAAATGTAGCCTAAAAACAAGATGAACCCATATAACTGAAAACATCAAATGATGAAATTCTTGATAGGAAAGTCAATGTCCTGAGGTTCTGAGGATGATTACTGTATTGTCTGACCATAGGTATATCAGAGAATTCGTGAGGCACTGAAAGAAGCACAAGTGTTTTGTTTCTATACAGCAATTACAGAGGTTGTGAAAAGATCTGGCATCATGAGATGCTTATGAACATATTGTAGACAAATGCCTGATGCTCTACATGAACTGAGCAATGTACGTTTGGCTTTGAGTATTTTTTTGGTATGGTAATGTTACAGTATACACCTCATTAAGTAAATAAAGTCTATAAAGCATTATAAGTTCAGAGCGTAACCATAATATAGGGCTTGATGTAAATTAGAATACTATAGGTTTGTTTGGTGCTTATTCAAAAGACATCATTTTCAATAATACTATAAATAGGACTAATTTTTCATGCATTTGTGTATTCAATACATACAAGCGAGTCTATGAAAATGCACTTCTGACACCCTATCTATCCTATTGTCTTACAATGCTAAACTCTTCCTGACTTGACCCTTTTGATGTTTTCCCTTTACGCCCACAGGGGGAAACTCTAAATCCTTAGTGAAGATATATAAAGTGTAAGGTCAGGATAAACTCTTGCCTACCTCTCCAGCTTTATTTTTACTACTTAAACTTTATATATAACCACAACAAACACATTTTTAAAGATTTTGTGTATTTATTTGACAGAGCGAGCACAAGCAGGGGGAGCAGCAGGCGGAGGGAGAAGCAGGCTCCCCACTGAGCAGGGAGCCCGTTGTGGGGCTCAATCCCAGGGCCCTGAGTTCATGTCCTGAGCCAAAGGCAGATGCTTAACAACTGAGCCACCCAGGTGCCCCCAAAAAACACATTCTGTGTGAACAAATTTTATATTTTAACATATTTCAGAATAACTTTTAGTTGTATGATCACATCTTGGCACACTGCATATGCTGTTTTCTCTTTCCAGAAAATCATTCTCGATTATTTGTCTAAAATCAAGCCAACCTGGTCCTCTCTCCAAAGTAACCAGTGCCTCCCTGATCCACTTCTACACTGTACCTTTCTCGTTATTACACTAATTCGTCCACTATAGTTATCGTTTTTGTGGGTCCCTGATTAGACCATGAGCTATTTGGGGCAAGGCTTTGGGCACAGAGCCCAGCTTCATGCCTTCAATACATAAGGCCTAGTACGCAGCAGGTGCTCAAGGAATGTAGTTTTTACCTTACTTAACATACTCTTCCTTTTTGAGATGAAAAGAAAACATATCCATTCAATGCTCCTGAGACCATCTATTCCATCTACTCCACCTGTAACTCCAACACAGGGGAAATTATTATTCAACTTCTCCCCTCCGGCTTTCCCAGCATTGCCTTCCTTGGGAGGCCAAGTTCTGTCTTTAGGAAAAGCTTTCACGGGACCACATTGTTAACATTATTCCTTTTTCTTTCCTTGCCAAAGGGCTTCAGAAAGTATTGTGAGGGGGCGGGTAAGGGGGGGGGGGAGAAATTATCATGAAACTATGAGGGTAGAAGCAAACGTAGAAATCACGGGGCTATCACCGGAGTTTTAAAATCAAGAAAACCAAGACTTGGAAATGATGCATAACTTGCCGAGACTCACACAGAGAGTTCATCCGAGTGTCAGGGCTGGAATCTAACACTCCCAATATCCAAATTTGTTTTTGGTTTTAATATATCACTCTAAATTTGCTTGCTACCTGCATTCTCGTTTCCCCCACTGAACTCTGGAAATTGTTCTAAAGCCGCCCACCATTTCCTGTCCTTTGTTCTCCTCTCTAAGGAATCTGACCCTTGACCACTTTTCTTCTCCACGAATATTACATTCCTCTTGCTCTCTTCTCTAGCAACTGTTTCTGTTTCCTTCAACAGGTCACGTTCCTCACTCCAAAGCAGGTCCTTGGTCAGCAACTGCTGTCTGCAATGATCCCTCGCAAAGGTTTTATAACGCCCTCTATGGAGCCAATACCCAAATCCCCAACCCCCTTTCAACCCACTACTTCCATTCAAGATCCATGCTCTTCCCTGTTCACTTCTCATCCCCTCACTTCAGACGTCTGATCCTTCTCCCACACCAGTGCCTCTCTCCGAGTGTCTGTCTCCGTCCATGCCTCCAATTAGTCTCTGGTTACCTAGGCTAAAGAAATTATAGCGTCTTTTCCTCTTTACTTCTTTTAAAATATTTACAAGAAAACAATAATATAAGAAAATAATATGCCTGTGTGCCAGACACTGTATATATATATATATATATATATATATACA
>CM052895.1:16726308-16748499 GCA_028534135.1 Potos flavus | reverse complement strand
TTTTTTTTTTAAGATTTTATTTATTTATTTGACAGAGAGAGAGAGATCACGAGTAGGCAGAGAGGCAGGCAGAGAGAGAGAGGAGGAAGCAGGCTCCCTGCTGAGCAGAGAGCCAGATGCGGGGCTCGATCCCAGGACCCTGAGATCATGACCTGAGCCGAAGGCAGAGGCTTTAACCCACTGAGCCACCCAGGCGCCCTGAAAAAAGTGAGTTTCAAAAAGATTTATTGGGTCCTAAGGTCACAAATCAGTATGTAGCGAAGACAGGATTCAAACCAAAGAGTGCCTTTGTGAGGGCATGTGAGGAAGTCTAGGCCATATCACTGTTATTCCAAATAACTCTCATCTTTAAAAAAATTTGCACTGAGGATTTGAGGTCAGGCACAACACCTCACAAATGGTAGATGTCCAAAATTTGATATCAACAGCAAGGCCAGGCCCCATCCCTCACAAAGCAGAAGACAAAAATACTGCATTAGGCTCTGAACTTTATCTTGAGCTGACTGTTTTATATGATGAGACATATTAGTTGCCGAAGGCACACTGGGTTTCTGAGAGAGCTGAGGGTTTCACCCCCGGGCCTCACACACACACCGGGTGTCACACACGCGTGAAGTTTCAAATATAGCCTGGAGGTATCCCCCCATATACCTAAGGGACAAGGCAGGCCCTGAAAGTGACCAACTAAAGAAGACAAACCAGCCCTCTTCAAAGGACAACTGTGAGACCCCAAAAGACTGAGGGCCATCTCTGAAGAGGACAGCCTCCCAAGATCTCATAAATGTGGCCCATGAGAGATAGTCACTATTTTAAGCACCTACCAAACAGAATGCTCAACCCCACTATCCCATGACACAATTACCACGCCATGACTCTGTCGCCAAGCCATGACATCACTGGTCACCCAAGCATACTCCTCTTCCCGCCTCCCTTACAGCTTCTGCCCTCGAGGGACCAGAGGAAGCTCAGGGCACTGAGCAGGAGAAATGGAAGCCCTGGGTGGGGAAACAGCAAGGACTCTGACTTCCCTTCCGCTTCTTCACTGCAAGTGAGTAGCTCTAAGCAAGCGTGAAAGTAGAGGGCATGTGGCAGAGAGACTTTAACTTTACGGGAATTTGGGCGGTTTGATGGTCAGAGGGTAAATATTTTAACTACTGGAGACTTCTTGTGACTAAATGTACCAAGTGACTTTTCACAACCTAAGTGTGAACAACACCAGGAGGAAGACCAGGAGGAACAAACTCCCAGTTTCAGGATGGCATCGTTTGAGTCCTGTTTACTCAATGAAAAGTTATATGTGTACAATATGAACTCAGGTGCTAAGTATTTCAAGGGTTAGAGAGTGATGCAGGGAAGGTCTTTCGGGTGAGGTGACATCTGAGCAGAGATCTGAGAGTTGGCCAGGACAAGTTAGAGGGGAGAACATTCTAGGCAGAAGGAGAAACAAAGACCCTGAGACGGGACCAACTTAGCATGTGTAAGGAAAAGCAAGGTTGGAATGGCTGGACTGCAGAGATTCCTGGGAAAATGACGACTGGAAAGGAACTCAGGGGCCTTTCATGGCGGTATCACTTATCTGATACGTATTCAAAAATAAACCCTGATGAAATCCTCCTGGGGTTTTTAGACTATTTATCTTTTCTCAGACACTGGCTAGAGATTTTACTAAGGATGCTTCATGATGACCTTCTGTGCTATGTTCTTTCAACAGTCTTATTTTATCTCCATAATAATTACTCAGGAATACATGTCACTCTTACAAATGAAAAAAATATGCTTTCTCTCCCATCTTCTTGAAAACCATTGGCCTCTTCTAACTTTTTGCCAGCATTTGACAGAGATATGCATTTTAAAACAATTTCAAAATGCTCCTTTTTAACTCCATTATAGATAAACGACATCACAAGTATGATTATAAACTGAAGCTGTTCTATGTTGAAGATGTAAAAAGTGGTAAAAACGTGTAAAGTGGAAAATAAATGCTCCATCCTAACATTTAGTATCCAAAATTACTGACTTTTTGTTATTAGGATGGTTGTCTCATTTCTCATTTTATAGTCTAATTTTTGCTCAAATCAGGAAAAACCATTGATTTGATTTTCATACGCTAACATCCATTCACTTTACTGTAATCTCTTGTTGCTTAGAATGATTTTTAAATTAATCCCTTTGGATTTTTTTTCAAAGATTGATTTATTTATTTTATAGTTTATGGTGGGGAGGGGCAGAGGGAGAGAGAGAATCCCAAGCAGACTCCCCACTGAGCGTGGCGTCGGACATGGGGCTCGATCTCATGACCCTGATATCATGACCTGAGCCAAAATCAAAAGTTGGATGATGCTCACATGACTGAGCCACCAAGGCGCCCAATCCTTCGGGATTTTTACGGATTCTTTAAATGTGCAAAAAGGTAAGTTGAGAAATAGGCAGCAAATTCAGTTTTAAATCTACTTCTAAGTTTATCAACCTGTCTAGCCAAAAGCTATTATGTTCTACAGTATCCTCCTGATGATTACGTGTTACAAGCGTACCTATAAAACCTGCTACATGACAGCATGCAAGGCACTGATGCTTCAAAAATGAAAAGAGATTTTAATTCCTATCTTCACGGTCCTTATATATTAGGGAGAAAGACAGGAAAAATCAGGTATCCACACAAATATATTTAAGGAATTATAAATTGTGAAAAGTATCACTGAAGAAACAAAGATCTGAGAGAAATAGCATGGAAATTGAGATGCTGAGAGGGTGGCCCGCCCACTAAGACCTGTCTAAGGAGTGAGCATTGGAGGCAAGATCCAAAGAAGGAGCCAGCCATATCACAGAGACTGTAGGCAAAGGAAGCTTGGTGTATTAGGCAGAGGGAGCCATATACCGAGACTATGGGCCTGGGATAGACATGGGAGGAACTCAACAGATTGACTTTGTGTTTACAAAAACATATACCTTTTAATTATTATTTATTACAACACATGTTTGTGTTCGATATATTTATGCCACAGTAAAATTTATTTTAAAAATGAAAACCAAGGGATAAACCATGTAACAGTATTCCTTCACAATACAGAGGCAAGGGAAGTACTAACAGAAATGCGATTGCTCCTAGAAGGCAGAAATCGAGCACAGAAAGGAGAGAGCAGGACAGTTTATTTTTTCCACCAAAATTTTGTAAGTATTAACTTTACAAACAATGTATAGATGTGACATAAACTATACTTTAGTTCGAAAGAGAGGTTGAAGTGGAGGGATAGAATACTTGCTGGTCTTATTATAAATTAGGTAAATAATTATTAATTAACTAAAGCAATTAATAATGGTGGCACTGGTGTGAAGTCTATCAGTGAGGAAGACCTATCGATGAGCGAGGACAGCATGAAAGAATCGACAGGGAGACTGAGGCAGTGGCAGGAGTCACAGACAAAAAGTAAGAGTAGCAAAGACAGAACAGAAGCGTTGGCAGGCCATGATTCATGGAGAGCTCTGAAGATCCTGAGAAGGCATTGGTATTTTACTGGAAATGTAATTGGAAGCAACAGACAGTGGATGGCATAATCAGAGAGAAATTCTGAAGAAAGTCACTCTTGTTCTTTTTTTGGAAAACGGATTACAGGTTGACAAGAGTAGAATCAGCAAGACCAGTCTGAAGTGAGCTATAATGATTAAAGAGCAAGCTTATGGTGACTAAGCCCAAAGGGGCAATGCACAGTGGCTGAACTAAGGATGTGGAGAAAAATAAACACATTGGAGATTGACTTTAGATACTCAATACAAACCAGAGGGTGACCACTCCAATTTGTTAGTGGTTTAGATGCTGGCACATGGAGCGACAGTAACGCAGAGAATTCAGGATGACATCAGAGTTTCTAGCTTAAGTACTCCAGAAGGAGAGATGCAGGTCTGTAATTGAGATGTAAATCAAAGGACCTTATTAGGTTTGATGTATCTGTGAAATATCCAAGTGGAGAAATCAAGTAGACAGTTGGAATACGGAGCTTAGTACAGTTTTGAGCTGGAGACTTATGTCTGGGAGCTGCCAACAAAAAGATAATCTTTCGGCCCGCGGGGAAGAGTGATGTTATCCAGAAAGGGAGTGTAGAGAAAGAGCAAAAGAGAGCCTTTTGCAAAACCAAACCCAGAGGACACTAACACTAAGAAACAGAGAAGGAATCAGCAAAAGAAGGGCCAGTAAGGTTAAAGTAGGAGCTAGTTGATTTTTTAAAACAAGAATTAACTCTTTCTAGAAGTGGCTTAAAAAAAAGACAGGAATAAGCTCTCATTCAGTTCACTCCGAGGAAGCTATTGCCCTAACCCACACTGCTTGGGTTAAAAAAATCACTAGTCCTAGGCAAGATGATCAAATACATGGGCTCATGCTTCTGTTAAATTCAATAGCAGAAATCAAGCAAAAGAACAGTCCCCTGCCTACATCAACCAGGGTTCTCCAAAGTCCTAACGATGTGACTTTTGTTTCGCGGCAAGCCTGAGAATTTTACTTGTTCCGTTTTCTTGAGTCCTGAGGAGAATTTCAGTTTCTTAACTAACTCTGCTTGCCCTATGGGCTTTTTTAACAGTTGGCTTCCAGCTCGCCACTCGCCCTAGCACTTGGCGAGCCAGTGCCTGCTCAGTTGCACACCTAGTCGTTAAAGAGTTAGTCACTCAGTGACTCTGCAGAGCCACTCACCATGGTGATGAGCCCCTACAGCACTTATCTCATGCAATCCCAGCCCAGTTATGGGCTTCCAGTGCAACTGAATGAGACCACTGAGGAAGCTGCACAGCTGCGATGTGGGGAAGTACTCCTCACTGCCAGGTCTTACTGGTGACCTCACAATTAACAGAGCTATTGCCAACCTCCTACATACCCCTAGGGAGTGGATGCGAATTCACTTCGCCATGGAAACAAGATTAGTGGAGCAAACTGGTCAAGGGCCATAGCACTGGTACTTGGAGACATGGAAAATGTGCTGCAACTTCTTTTCCGAATTCAACTAAAGGTCAAGTAAATAAAATAATTAATTTACTCGACAATATTTACTGCGGGCATACTATGGGTCAGCTGATGTGGCAGATGCAGGAAATACAGCAGGGCACCAAACGTGTTAAAACAGCCAATCTTAAGCATCTTTGATAATACAGACAATCCCCCAATTACAACAGGGTTGACTTATGAGAACACAACCTGACAATGTACAAAAATGATGCACGTTCAGGAGAAACTAGAGTTCAGAATTCTGAATCTGGGGGCGCCTGGGTGGCTCAGTCGATTAAGCATCTGCCTTTGGCTCAGAGCATCATCTCAGCATCCTGAGATAGAGTCTTCTGTCAGGCTTCCTGCTCAGTGGAGAGCCTGCTTCTCCTTCTGCCTCTGCCCCTACGCCCACTCGTGCTCTCTCTCTCACGCGCTCTGGCTCAAATAAATAAATAAATAAAATCTTTTAAAAAGAATCCTGAACTTGGATCTTTTCCTGGGCTGGTGATGTGCATAGAATCCTTCCTTGTGAGTCCGGGCAGAGGGAGGAGCCACAGCTGCCAGTCAGCCACCCAAGGGTAAGCAATTGACTCACCTCCTCCAACCATCCCGTACCCATCGAACCATTCTGTTTTTCACTTGCACTACAGTATTCAATAAATCACATAAGATAAACAACACTATATTATAAAATACACCTTGTGCTAGATGAGTCTGCCCAACTATAGGCTAAAGTCAGTGTTCTGAACACATTTAAGGTAGGGTAGGCTAAGGGATGATGTTCTGTAGGTTAGGTGCAGTGAATGCATTTTTGACTTACAATGTTTTCTTTTCTTTTTTTTTTTTTTAAAGATTCTATTTATTTATTTGACAGAGAGAGATCACAAGTAGGCAGAGAGGCAGGTAGAGAGAGAGGGGGAAGCAGGCTCCCCTCTGAGCAGAGAGCCCAATGCGGGGCTCGATCCCAGGACCCTGAGATCATGACCTGAGCCGAAGGCAGAGGCTTTAACCCACTGAGCCACCCAGGCGCCCCTGACTTACAATGTTTTCAATTTGTGATAGGTTCATTGGGAGGCAAACCCATCGTAAATCAAGGAAGATCTATAAATCAGGAGTTTCCTTATTGTCGATTTTAAGTCTTCTTTCTCATTTTGCATGCACATCAGCAAAAAGTGTTACTACTTTTCCATTTAGGACCCTTGGATGATTCAAATATTCTCCCCTACTCCCATTTTGAATGGCATTAGGTAATCTCCAAGAAATTATATTTCTTTTTACCCCCTTAGAGGGAAAAATAAATCCGTACCAACAAAGTTCTTCCTTAGATGGCCCGATCCCCGAATATCAATCTGTGACTGGGCAGTATTGAAAGAACGCAATTGAGCGTCTTTCTTCCCCACCTTTCTCTACTCTCTCTTTTGTGCCATTAATGCGTGCATGGGCTCAAAAAGCTACCATAATATCAGGCTGACTTAAGAGGTCATATACCTAAAGAGCTGAAAAAATCTGGCAAAAACCAGAAAACCCAAAGCACTCTGCACACACCAGACCACATCAGGAATACCACGCCCATGCATCACATTGTAAAAAAGACATTTCTAAACAAGAGCGTATCCAAACCAGAAATCAGGGGTCACTTTGTTCCAAATTCCACCCAGAGAAGAAATCATTCACCAACACCTCTGATAAATATTTAATATTCTGCTTATGCATTTCAATCACTAAGACGGCAGTCACCGCTCTGAAGCAATCCAGGCCTCTAATGGACAGCAGTAAGGCTCAGAGATATTTCTTAAAAAGGTCCAGAAGGCTTCTTCACCACCACGTTAAATCATGAGTCCTGACTGTACATCCTAAGTACCTTTCCACATTTCAAATACATGACAAATACTCTCGTGGCCTCTCTGTATGTGGCCAGTTACCATAACCATCCCTGATATGAAATCTGTCTTCGTTCTTTTCATTTTACTTGGATGCTCGCTAGTATATCAACGTCATTCTTATGTATGATTTTCTTTAAGTATGGAAGTGAATGTTCAATAAAAAATGTCTAGCACTTAGGATGTGTTGAAGCAATGACTATAAAAAAAGTAGCACATTAAGAACTTGGTACAGACTGGTATAGGACAACAAGAGAAGTGATTTTATTTATAATTATTTACCATTCTTTATTAGGAAATATTTCAAACCTTCATAAAATACAAGACAATAGAGTGTCCAGGAATCCATTCCCAGTATTTAAGAAATGTTCACATTTATGTACTGTAGATAATTTTTTAAAAAAATATAACAATTTCTTGATTCCCTTGAAATGGACCAGCACACTGTCCCCAAACCAATTTCCTTCTCTTATTTCTAAGAGGTAACTACTACAGTGAAGATGTGTGTACCTTTTGCACTCATGTTTTAAATTCCCACTACATATATATTGTCTTTACAAGTACTACGATGAGCATGCTTGGACCTATCCAAAAAGGTTCACTCCAGTGGCTGTACTGAGGGCAGACTAGGGATGGGAGAAAGGCCACAGGATGACAGGTTATCGGTGGCTCAAGGAGAAGGCAGAGCTTGTGACGTTTGAATGTGCACTCTGAAGGAAAGCAAGGAATTCAGGAGCACACTATGACTTTTGGCCCTTGCCAAATGACCATCGGCAGGATGAAGGGGAGAGGAGAATTTGGGGGTGGAGTGAAAGAAATGATGACTTCAGTTTGAAACAAGTTTGATATATCTACTAGACTTCATGTTGAAAAGTCAAATACATATCTGGACATACAAATTTGGAGCTCAACAGAGAGGTCTAAGTTAGAATTACCTACTTTGGAATCCCTGGCGTATAGTTGGCATTTAAGCTATGAGACTGGGTAAGATCCCCAAATAAGAAAGCCGATGGCTGAGCACTAGGTCGCACCTTTTAGGAAAGTACAGAGAAGAATGGTTAATGAAGCAGCCTGCGAGGGAGCAGTCAGGGAGCAGTAGGTACCAGATGGCAAGTGATAAAGACGCATATCAAGAAGGAGGGACAGCATGATCAGCGATTCCCAATGCTGCTGCGGGAGAAGTAAGAGGAAAATGCATCAGTAACTCCAAGTGGATACTTGTCTATGCCAAGCCGACATCCTCCACCCTTTGCAATGAACTATTCTGAAATATAGACTTTTATTTGTTTATAATTCAAATAAAAGTTAGAACAACTACCATTCGATTCCTTCTTTCATTAATGCTAAATGCAATATCGATTTCAATGGAAGATGGGGAAAATTTGCTCTTTAAATTCTCTTAGTAATCTAGGATGAAATGACACATCTGTATGCGAACACATGGATTTATTTGAAGGGTTAGGGACTTTCTTGTCTCATTACCTAACTAGATTTCAATGCCACATGGCCAGTACTTATTCCATCTATCACAAGCTTGAAATTATTTTTTATTTGGTAGACTCAACACATGAATTTTAGCACTTTGTGTACCTGTCATACAATATTACACATTGATTCTTACCTTATAAAGTACTTAACACAGTCCCTAGCAGGCTATCCATGCGCATTCTCTTCTCATTTCTGCTTCCTACACATTCTTCTGAAATTTTTGAAGGCTGTGTAGGAAAGTGAAGATTACAGGAAAACAAGAAAATCAACCCATCATCTCTGCAGGTGTGCATTTTATAGTTACTTTGATCACTTGGCCAAGAAAAGTCACTTTGTCATTTATTTGTACTTGAATGGGGAAGTGTCAGAATCCTTTTGGAAATCAGATCCTAGAGGCCACTTTAGCATTAAAAATTTGAAATGAATTTTGGTGGAAGAATGTTAGTGAGAGATCTTCATTTAATGGTTCAATCAACCAACAGACAATTCCCGGAATGCAAGGGCTAGTTAGGTTTATATGTTTTCTTTCAGACCCTATTTAAACAAATTGGTGTACAAATTGCTCATGGGTATATCACTACTTATCAACCTAATTTAATATTCCTCATTCGTTTAATTAATTAAAGATATCTAATAGGTAGCATTTCTAAAAGTCTAGGAGATTATTTCATGCACGGACCAAAATATTTTCCATTCCTCATTTCCATTTTGCTTAAACACACTTAAAGCCCTTACAGTGATGCCAGATAATTTCAAAGTAACTTACTGCACCTTAAAAGGTGAAGACACAGACACGGAGAGGGTAAGTAAATTGTCTAAGGTAACGCAGTACGATTACAATAGGGGAACTTGGATTCAAACCCATACAAGGGCTCCTGAGTCCACGCTCTTAATTTAAGGAGCCAAAAAGCTCCATAAGTAAGCTTGTTACCTCTAGCATTCCATTTGCAATTATTAATGACTAAGGTTTTTTCCCCTGTAAACTTAGTACTAAACTTAAATATATATATATATATATATATATATATATATATATATATATATATACACAGTTTTAGCTGCACATAGAAGGAGCTTTTCCTAAACGGAGTTTTTTGGAATTTGGGATATGTATATAGGCTGTAGCATATGAAATTGCTTTTTATTGTATGTTGGACATTCATATATTGACAATTTCATACAATTCAACCTATCCAGAATAAACCTCAAGCATAAAGGATAAGGCAGAGGATGTGGCCACGGAAAGACCAAATTCAGTACTTCATCACATGATGTCAGCATAAGCAAGTCATATAACCTCCTTGGTTCTTATTTTTGTCATTGTTAGAGTAAAAAATGCTAAGGTGTGTTGATTCCAACTCCTGAGAAATTAACAGTTTAACCTGTAAAAAATTCTCATCAACTGCAATATTCAAAACAAACACTACGTACACCATTCCAAATAAGAGAGCCAAAGCCCTAATCGCAAAAGGTGGATCCCTCCAAAGCATCTGTATAACTCAGAATATGCTTCCCAGAAAATATGAAAACAAGCAATCTCAGGAAATTATAACTGAGCTGTGCATCTATCCAGGAAACTAAGAGCCAATGGTCCCGAAACGATTCTCATAAAAGATAAAATGGAAGATCTGAGATCACCGAATTAAAAAAGGAAAGGTTAAGAGCCTTGCAGTTCTGTTTGAAAACTGAAGCTGCATTGGCCAGTAGGTTTTGAAATGGGCATCGTCACAGAGACTTTACTGAGCATCCCACCACAGGCTACGGAGACGAGATCACCGTGGTTACCAAAAAGACCTTACGGACAACTAACACGTTCCAAATCACACAGATGAACACAGGAAAGAGAATTCAAGAGGCACTGTTTTCCTCTCACTTCTGCCACATCACCTTTCTTTTTCTTCTGATCATGAGCTTGAAGATGAGAAGACCCATCAACTGTTTAACTAAGCGTATAAATCACACTTTACTTTTCATGATGGGCACTCAATACATGCTAGTCTGCACAGGATAATGTGAGAATTACTACCTACTGACTTGGGTAGTAAACCAAAACTATGAAAGAAAGCTAGATAGGTCCAGTTGTGACATTAAAAGTCTGATCTTCATAGACTACTGAGGCTTTGTAACATTTTTAAATGTAATTTATATTCTGGATTAATTTCCTTAAACACCACTCATCCGTTTAAAGAACACTCATGCCAAATTTGGTTCACTTTTCAGCCTTAGGAGCTAGCCTGATGCTTGGCAGATAAAAATGGGTGTGAGTGTCTGTGTAAAGCTTAGCCAGGACAAAGGCAACATTAAGAGTGAAATTAAAGCAACCCTTTCCTATCTTATGAATAACAGCTTCCTGTCCATTAAATGAAATGATATATGTGAAAGCACTTTATACAACTATAAATCTCTACAGAGAGCCAACTATGCTTGTGTTCTCCCTTACAAAGTCCTAAGTACTTTATCTCTAGATAACTCAGATTTTCAACGTAAAAGCCTGCTACGTTTCCTGTGCTATGACTGTTAATAGGATCTCTAGCAGAAAGTAAATAAAACCAGAGGCTCAAAAATCACACCACCCACACAATACAGAGTTACAGCCTTGTCATGCTTTCTTTGGGTCTTGCAATTTATCTGGAACTTATTATTTATTCAACTTATCCAACATGTAGACTTCAAATCCATATATGGGTATGAATCCCTTCAGGTTTGATTCAACAACTACCCAAAGAATACATATGAATTACAGTTCTTACTGATTCAGGATATGCCAGAGTAAGTTGCTTTAAAGAGTTGAAGACACCTGTTTTATTGAATTACACTCTTAATTAATAAGAACACAGACCACTCCCGCAAACTGAAAGTAATTATTTCAACAAACTGAGATTATTCCAAACTGAGCAAGTTCATCTAGAAAATGTTAAGCTATTTGGATTTCAATACAGATGCCAAGAGAAAGGATAAATGCATTTATTATTTTATTATAGACAAAAAATGAAACACACAAAACTTTTAAATTCAGTTATATTAATTAATATTATGCTAATCATGTATTTTATTTATATATATTATGGTCCATGAATAGGAATCTGACCATTTAGAACTGTATCAAGACACTATGCAAGATATATAGATATATCTTATATAGTTATATATATATATATCTTATATATATATCTTATATATATATATATCTTATATATATATATATACACACATAGATATATCTTGCATAGTGTCTTGATATATAGATATCATATACCATATGGCCTGTATATATAAGCCAGAAAATAGAAATAGTTAATATCTTTTTTTTTAAGATTTTCTTTATTTATTTGACACAGAGAGCGAGAGATCACAAGTAGGCAGAGAGGGAGGCAGATAGAGAGGGGGAAGCAGGCTCCCCGTTGAGCAGAGAGCCCGATGTGGGGCTCGATCCCAGGACCATGAGATCATGACCTGAGCCGAAGGCAGAGGCTTTAACCCACTGAGCCACCCAGGTGCCCCAGAAATAGTTAATATTGACTTACTACTGAGTGAGGTTTTTTGTTTTTGTTTTTTGCGGAGGGAGGGGCAAAGGGAGAGGGAGAGAGAGAATCCCAAGCAGGCTCCACACCCAGCACAGAACTTGACATGGAGCTCGAACTCACAAACCTGAGATATGACCTGAGCTGAAATCAAGAGTCAGATGCTTAGCCAACTAAGCCACCCAGGTGCCTCTACAGAGTGAGTTTTTAAGCAACTTTATTTATAGAACTTTAAAATGGTAAGAGTTTAACTTGATGATTGAAATTCACTGTTATATATATAATAAATAACATCATATGTTGAAAAATTACCATCTTGCTTTTTAAGCCCTGACTCAATTATTTCTCTGCATCTTGACAGTGCCCAACTATTCCTTTGAAGAGAAGAAAATAATCTTAAAACTCTTCAGGAATTAAAATAAATGCCCAGGTTGTAGAGATATCTTAGAAAGAAGTTTTAGCTGCCTCAATTTTACTGTTTGATTAGTAATAATTATATCAGAAAAAGTATCTCATTCAAGTTTCACATGTAGTAAGCTAAATCGTATACAGACCTACAGAGGTGAGCAGGAGGATGCTAAAGGCAAAGAAGCAAAGAAGTGATGTCTCCTCTCTCTTTCTCTCTCTCTCTCTCTCTCTCTCTCACACACACTCATTTATTGTAAACTGGCATTACACCTTTTGACTTCCCTAAACTCACTTTTTAGTTTTAGTAGCTATTTTATGGGTTCCTTAGGATTTTTCATGTATATAATCACATTGTCCGCAAATAAAAACAATTGTACCTCCTCCTGTTCTATCTACACGTCTTTAATTTTTAAATTAGTTTATTTACTTTTGCTTATGGTACTGGTTAAGACCTCTGGTGCAAGATTGAATAAAAGTGGTTAAAATGGATATCCTCATCTCATTACTGATAATACACACACAGTCTTCTGCACTTAAAAATGATGTCAATCATGAGTTTTTGTTCTGTTTTTGTTTTCCAGATGTGCATTGACAGGTTTTGGTATGTACAATCTCGTCTTAGTTTGCTGAGCATTTTGATCAAAAATTAATGTTAAATATTGTCAAACTGTTTTTCTGTATTCATTAGCATTGTTGTATAGTTTTTCTCTTTCATTTGTTTCATATAGTGAATGACACTGATAGACATTTTTCAGGGTAAGCCATCCTTGCAGTCTCGTAAACTCTTTCTGGTCATGATATAGTGCTCTTTTTACCTATTGCTGGATTTGATCTGCTAATATTTGCTAAGTTTTTTAGGGTCTGTGTTTCTGTGAAATTAGACTACAGGTTTTTTTTTTTTTTTTTTTTTTTCCTGGCAGTATCTTTTTCTGGTTTTCGTTTGTTTGAGGGAGAGAGAGAGATGGGGGAGGGAGTAGCAGAGGGAGAGAGAGAGAATCCTAAGTAGGTTCCACGCCCAGCACAGAGCCCAACGTAGGGCTCAATCCCATAACTCCAAGATCATGATTTGAGCTGAAATCAAGAGTCAGACACCCAAGTGACTGAGCCACCCAAGCTCCCCTCTTTATCTGTTTTTGATATCAGGATAATGCTGGCCCCATAAAAGTATTGGGAACTGTTCTGTCCCTTCATATGATTTGAAAGAATTGGTGGAATTTCATCTATAGATGATTCACAAAATTCACTAATGAAGGCAATTGGGCCTGGAATTTTCCTTGCAGGACAAATTTTAACTACAATTTAAATTATACTATATTTAGGGCTCCACAGATGTTCTGCATTATTTTTGTCAGTTTATTAATATGTATCTTTCAAGGATTTGTCCCTTTCACCTAGTGTTATAAACTTTCTTGACATAAAGTGGTTCACAATATTTCCTTATAATAATTTTAATTCCAAAGAAACGGTTGTGATGTCTCTTATTTATTCCTAATATTGATAATTTGTGTTTTCTTTTTCTTAGCTCAATCTAGCTAGAGAGATAGCAATTTTATTGTACTTTCCAGAAATTTTATTTTCCCCCACTTTTTCTGCTTTAATTTCAATGATTTCTGTTCTTACATATATTATTTCCATCTATGCATTTTGGGTTTAATTTTCTCTTCTTTTCCTAATTTAACATTGAATTATCTTATTCCCTGACATTAAGTTTTTAATGATATAATTTTCCCAGAAGTATTACTCAGCTGCATCCCATATATTTTGATATAGTGTTCTCATTTTCATTCATTTCAAAAATTTTTAAAGTTCCCTCCTGAGTTTTTCTTTGATCTATGTACTATTTGGTAGTGTATTGTTTCACTTACAAATTTATACTAATTTTCGGGCATTATTTTGTTGCCAGAGAACACATTAGTAGGTTTTCAGTCATTTAAAATTTGTTGAGAAAAGTGTAACAGCCCCAACACATATGATGTAGCTTGCTGACTGTTCTATGTGTGTTAAATACAAAATTTTCCGGAAGTGCCAATTAAATCAAGTGGTTCGTGGTACTATTCACTCTTTCCATTTTTAAAAACAAATTTTTCTACGGGTACATGGGTGGAGCAGTCAGTTGAGTGCTTGACTACTGGTTTCGGCTCAGGTTGTGACCTTGGGGTCATGGGATTGAGTCCAGGGAGATGCTCTGGGCTCAGCATGGGGTCTGCTTGGGACTCTCTCTCCCTCTCCCTCTGCCCCTTCCCCCTCAACCCCCCATGCTCATGCTCTCTTTCTCTGTCATAAATGTTTAGAAATTTAAAAAAAAATTCTGTATGTTCTACTAATTACCAAAATATGAGTAAAGATGAGAAGAAAAAGAACGGTTTGACAATACCAGGAGTTTGTTGGTATGGGTGTGGGAAAATACATAGCTGGCAAGAGGAAACAGTATTATAATCACCATGAAGAACACTCTGATAATATGTAATAAATATGAAGATGGTATGTCCATAGTCAACACATTACTGATCGGTATCTACCTAAGAGAAACTCTCACACATGTGCACTCAAAACGCACATAAAGATGATCATTATTATATTGCTTATAACTTCAGAATAGAAAAACTAAAGGGGAGGGTGAGGTGGATGAAAATCAATAAGGGAATGGATAAATAAATTCTACTGTATACAAACAAACATTGCAGTTTAAAGAGTGGACAAGACGTGCTCGCTTCAGCAGCACACAGACTAAAATTGGAATGATACAGAGAACACTGGCAAGGACGCTGCACAAGGATAACAAGCAAATTCATGAAGCATTCCACATTTAAAAAAAAATTAAATTAAAACAACACAAAAATGCAATATGAATTTTTAAAAGCCAAGTTCTAGAAAGATGTATGCAGTATGATTCCATTAGTGCAAATATTTAAAATACAAAACAATGCTGTTATAGTTTTTTATGGATGCATACCTATTTAATACAATCATTAAAGTATGGATGGAAAATATGTATTCAAATTTGAGAACAGTGGTTACATCTGGGGACTCAGAAAATAAGATGGTTGTGGAAGAGCACCATGAGGGCTTCAACACTATGTGAAAATCTCAAAATAAAAGTCTTAAGCAAAAAATGGTAAAATGTGGGGCACCTGAGTGGCTCAGTAGGTTAAGCCTCTGCCTTCGGCTCAGGTCATGATCTCAGGGTTCTGGGATCGAGCCCCGCATTGGGCTCTCTGCTCAGCAGGGAGCCTGCTTCCCCCTCTCTCTCTGCCTGCCTCTCTGCCTACTTGTGATCTCTCTCTCTGCCAAATAAATAAATAAAATCTTTTTAAAAAATGGTAGAATGTTAACATTCATGAAACCTGGGTGTTAGCTGTATTTAATCTCTGTGCTTTTCTGTATACTTGAATAGTTTTATAATTAGAGATTCAGGGGTAGCTTTGAATGACTAAAAGATTAATAGAAAAATGGGCAATGCTTATGTGCATGTGATCCACAGAAGAAAGGTGAGTTAGGGAAAGAAACATTAAAAATTCATTAAATATGTTTTAATACAAAAGGAATGTTAGTATTCACTATAGATGAAGATATGAAGAAAAGGGCAATCTTAGGTACAAGAGGTGAGAGTGTAGATGGGTCTAGCATTTTTGGAAGGTGATTTTGCAACAGTGATTCTCAGTGGGTATATCTGTATCCCCTACTCGGGATGGGGTGCAGAATCTGGCAATGTCTAGACACATTTTTGGCTGTCCTGATGGGGCATCTAATGGGCAGAGGCCAAAGATGCCATTAAACATTCTACAATGCACAAAATAGTCCCCCACAACAATCATCCAACCCAAAATGTCATTAGTGGTGAGGTTGAGAAATCCTGCTCTGGGAGTAATTTATTTGCATTATTTCTCTAATCTCAACTACAACCATATGAAATAGGAAATGCTTTTCTCTGTTTTAAATATCAAACAGAATGCCACAGAGATTAAATATCTTATCCAAAGTAACAGAGATAATAGACGGCAGAGGTGCTTGTTCCTAACTAAGAAGTTATATTAGCATTTTAAGTAAATTATTGCATTCTCATATTATGGAATATTACATGGTTATTTAAAAATTTACATAAATGGCATAAAATAATCTTGAGGCTACAAACTTGTAGAATATATTTGTAATGTATATAGCTGATAAAATATTAGTATCCCAAATGAATAAAAATCTCCTACCACTCACTTAACAAAAAAGCTACAGGGGCGCCTGGGTGGCTCAGGGGGTTAAAGCCTCTGCCTTCGGCTCAGGTCATGATCTCAGGGTCCTGGGATAGAGCCCCGCATAGGGCTCTCTGCTCAGCGGGGAGCCTGCTTCCCCCTCTCTCTCTGCCTGCCTCTCTGCCTCTGTGTGATCTCTCTCTCTCCATCAAATAAATAAATAAAATCTTAAAAAAAAAAAAAAAGCTACAGAAGACACATAATGTATAATCCCATTTATATTATATAAGCAAAATTAAGTGTATGAAAATACCAGAAATATTAGTTACCTATAGCCCTACTTACATACCCAAAGAAAAATCCTAAGAATGGAATTTTCCTGAAAAGATAATGCTTTCATAAAAATTCATTTAGAAAATCTCAACATAAAAGTAACATAGGAAAATCTGCCATGGTACACAGCAAATGGTGATGGTGTGATCTCCAGAAATGTAAGGTCCATTATTAGTGGGAGAGGATGGTGTAGATGGTAGTGGACAGTTACAGAGATGTCACAGAACATCATCAATAACAATTCTTGGTTCTCACAAGTTCTACTGCAACGTGAACAAGTGTTTAGAGCAGCACTTAACTGAAATTTTGCAAATCTATGTATAATCTGATGGCAATTTTTTTTTGGGGGGGGGATCATTGTGTTTTTTGGGAATTAAGAAAGCTGGTAGTTCTCTTAATTTGGAGCAATAAAGGGAACAAAATACCACACACGAAGTATCTTCCATTCCATGTATAGGAACAGAGAAATGAAAAAGGTGAGGAGATAATTCAACGTGACACCTAAAAGGGTGTCTGGATGACTGAAGGCCTGTAAATTGATAGAATTCATGAGGTGAGACATTTTTGCCTGGAGAGAGTTTTTAACTACAAATTCAATTTCTCAATAGAAATAATGCTGTTCAGGGGCACCTGACTGGCTCAGTCAGTTAAGCGTCTGACTCCTAATTTCAGCTCAGGTCATGATCACAGGGTCTTGAGATTGAACTCTGCCTCAGATTCTTTCCCTCTGCCCCTCCCCCTGCTCATGCCTCCCCCCTCAAATAAATAAATAAATCTTAAAAAAAGAGAGAGAGAGAGAGAGAAAGAATGCTGTTCAGATTTACTAATTTTCCTTCAGGGAGCTTTGGAGTTTTGTGACATTATTTGCCCATTTCATCTAAGTCACTGAATTTATTGTCACAAAGTTGTTCATTATAGTCCCTTGTTATCCCTTTCATGCCTATTGCATTTGTAATGATGTCCTCATTCTGATTATTTATATTGAGCTTTTGTATTTTTTATTGTTTTTTTCCTTAAAAATAGTTTATTATTTTTATTTTTTAATGCACCAACTTTTGATTCGACTAATTTTCCCTATTCCTGTTCTATTCTCTTTTGCATTGATATCAGCTCTTATTTTTATTTCTCCTTTCTGCTTAATTTAAATTTGCTCTTCTTGCTCTAATTTCTTCGTGTATATACTTATATCATTGATTTGAGATCTTTTTTTTTCTTCTATGTACGTGATGCAAATATTTTCCTCTATGCACCAATTTAGTTGAAGTCCACAAATTACAATACATTGTATTTCATTTTCATTCACTTCCCAATATTTTTAATTTCCTCTGTGATTTCTTCCTTGACCCCTATGTTATCTAGAAGTGTATTATTTCATTTCCAGATATTTGAAGACTTCCCAAATACTTTTCTCTTACTGATTTCTATTTTTAATTTTGTTGGACTGAGAAGACTCACTTTGTAATATTTCACGCCCCTTAATTTCACGGAGACTTAGTTTATGGCCTAGACATAAGGTATTAGGTTGGAATATATCCTCTGAGCCCCAGAAAAATAATGTGTGCTCTGGGGTGGTAGGGTGGAATGTTCTACAAATGTCAAACCAGTATTGAGACAAATACACTAGAAGAACCCTCTGCACATCAGAAGACCTCTTTTAATGCACTGTTGGGTCTTCCTTAGCTCTTTTTTTTTTTTTTTAATTTTTTTTAAAGATTTTATTCATTTATTTGAGAGAATGAGTGAGAGAGAGCATGAGAAGGGAGAAGGTCAGAGGGAGAAGCAGACTCCCCGTGGAGCTGGGAGCCCGATGCGGGACTCGATCCCGGGGCTCCAGGATCATGACCCAAGCCAAAGGCAGTCGCCCAACCAACTGAGCCACCCAGGCACCCTCTTCCTTAGCTCTCAGGCAAATTCTAGCTTCCTCGCCTCCTCTCAAATCCCAACCCTGTCTCTTTAAGTCAATAAGGAAGCTGGGCTCGATTTTTGTTCCCTTTCAGGGCTGCAGCCTCTCTCAGGCTATAAACTGGGACAAATGCACGGATTCTTCATGGGTATCTTTTCTCTCAAAAATGACTGCCGTGTGCTACTCTTTCTCCAATGCGTGAAAAACCACTGTTAATTCACTAGTTTGCCTGATATTCTAGCTCCCATTTCATCATGGCTGGAAGTCAAAGTTCCAGGAGTTCCAATATTTTTTTTTTTTTTTAATTTAGCTTAAGTTCGTGGTTTCACCTTCAGCCAGGACCACTTTCTTTTTATTTAATTTAATTTAATTTATTAATTTGACAGAGAGAGAGAGACAGCGAGAGAGGGAACACAAGCAGGGGGATTGGGAGAGGGAGAAACAAGCTCTCCTCAGAGCAGGGAGCCTGATGCAAGGCTCAATCCCAGGACCGTGGGATCATGACCTGAGCCCAAGGCAGATGCTTAATGGCTGAGCCACAGAGGCATCCCTAAAACTTTTTTTATTCTACTTGGAAACTTTTCAAACTAAATATTCCATGAAAATGACATGATATTAAACAGAAGACAACAGAGCTGATAACACTCAAGTTAGAAGAGCCTAGAGTTCACCTTCTGCTCTTCACCCTCCCCTTCATTCTCCTTCACTCCAAAACCTGAAACATGGCAACTTCTGAAATGACACTCCAGAACTTCGTAGTCCTGCAGAACTCAGTCGTCAAATCACTTCCATAAAGGGTATTAACTTTCAAACCAGGCACACCTGGATTTAATTCCAAGCCTGTTTCCTTGGAGACCTCAAGCAAATTCCTCAACTTCCTGATCAACAAAATGGGTGTAATGACACCTTCCTCACAGGATTACTATAAAAACTACTCAGGTAACTGTTAAAAACCACCAGGGACAGTGCTCCAAACTGAACTGATTCATGAATTATCATTCTGTTTGTAGCTATTGTCACAGTCATTGTTGACTGTCATAAGAGAGATAAAGTATTCTATGTATTCCAAAGAACAAAACCAAGATTAATTCCAAGATCCCAGGATTTTCCAAAAGCATTTTCCAACAATGAAACTGGCAAGTGACATTAATAAATTCTTTGGTTTCAGAAATGTTTATGGTATTGGACTCTGTCAGGCATATTTTAAAGAAATCCCTCTACTGTGTGCTGATTTCTTGCTTTCCATTTTTGAGAATACTAATACAAGACAGCAACTTTAAGGAGTAAGGAAAGAGAGGTTACATTAAAAATCAGTAATTTCTGGGAGCCTGGGAGGCTCAGTCAGTTAAACGTCTGACTCTTGATTTCAGCTCAGGTCATGATCTCAGGGTCATGAGATGGACCTTCTTAAGATCCTCTCTCTCGCTTCCCCTTCTCCCCTCCCCTAACCCTCTCTCTGCCTCTCAAAAAAAATTAGTAATTTCTATTATGTCAAATTCCTTTCTTATATCTACTCCCTGTCAATTTCTACCCTATACCTCAGATCAAAAAATTAAAATGATGTGAATGTTATACATCTCTGATAAAACTAAAGCAACAAAATATTTTCACCATGTACACACGCACATTCACACACACACACGCACACAGGTATGACTTTGAATTCACCTCCCGGCCTTACCAGCTGCTTGATATGGGTGATTTACTCAATATTCATGAGCTTCAGCATCTCATCTATAAAATTGAGCAAGAGCATGTATCTTAGTGGGTTTTCGTGAAAATCAGCCACACTGTATGGCAGTATGAGTATGAGTGTGAGTACGGTGTATGGTAGTGCTCAATAAATACAGCTATTATATACTGGGCCTTGAGTCTCTCTTTTTAAAAATTGATGCAAATAGAATTCTATTCACCCATCTTTATTGATCTGAAAATAAAAAGGTGGAGGCGTCACCTGCTTCCTGCCCTTGTAGGTATGATTAGTAGAAAAGTCCAGTACCTCTATTTCTTGCAGGCATGTTTCTTGTATGCCACTGCCAGGGTATGGAAAGCTACTCACATCTATGCATTTGTTGGAGCAGGTCACTTATTTTCTAAAAACGTGTAGAGATACCACAATCAAAAGACTTTGTAAAGGCAGCTTATAAACTGTAAAGTACCTTAAAGACCTATTATTATCACAATTATAACCATTTATAGGATTATGGAGGTCCTCCGTTGTCTTCTCTTGCACTTACACTGTATTTTTTTTAAGTCTCCAAGATTAATTTATTGGAATCCATTTCAGAATTACAGGAATGGGAGGGAATATAAGCACTGAACAGAACTGAGTGTGTATCTTCTAGAGGAATGGGTAATGGAAAGAAATGAGAGAAGGATTAAGTAGACAGTTGATTATGTGGCTCCAATATAGAGTCTGATGTATTCTCGTACAAGTCTATGGTGAGTTATTAATAGGTTCAGAACACATAAGACCATGTGACCAAGCACCCAAAAATTGGACACTGTGCACTTGTGGAGACTCCACAGCCAAAGCAAGAGCAGCCAAGTTATTAGAACACTTACTAAAATACTACAACTGAGCTAACTATAGGCAAATGCTTTGGAGCTCTCTTAAACCACATTGATGTGCAGTACTGGGCTGTACCCAGGGATGCTGTAGTATGTTATTCCAAAAGCATTTCAAATAGAAATAAGGGGTTTCCACATTCTTAAGCTTAGAACACATTCTAAATATGCACCAGTGAAATAAATAAATAAATAAATAAATAAATAAATATGCACCAATGGATTTGCTTCTCCTCTTTCATCTTTCCAACAGTCGACCCCCTTCATGACTCTACCTTCCTCCAAGAAAAATCGTGTCAAATCACATAGATTATGTAAGCTCTTGGGGCCTGACAAGGAGAGAGAACTATAGAAACTGAAAAGGCAAAATAAACCATCAGGGGAATTAAATTAGTAGTCAAACATACTTCTTGAATTTACTATTCTACCAGCTTAAGTTTGGACCCAAATTTCAGGTGGTATTTGCAAACATGTCTTGTCCATTTTCCACTGACCACTCCAAAGCATCTATCCTGGCAGAATTCTTGGGCCATCATTCTATTTCTTAAATTTAAGATTTACAGGGATGAAAATCTGGTTTAATCCTGACCTACAGTCAACTTAAGCAAAAAAAATTTAAGCACATTAAGAAAAAAAAAAACTATAAAGATTTCCTGTGTATATCTCCCTACATTATCATTCAAAACCAAAGATTTAAATATAACTATTTGGGTATCACTACTTTTTTTTTTTTTTTTTTTTTTTTGCTATTTTTATTTTATTTTTTTTTCCCAAATACTTTTATTTTATTTTTTCAGTGTTACAAGATTCATTGTTTATGTACCACACCCAGTGCTCCATGCAATACGTGCCCTCCTCAATACCCACCACCAGGCTCGCCATCCCCCCACCCTCTCCCCTCCAAAACTCTCAGTCCCTTGTTCTGAGTTCACAGTCT
>CM052895.1:16703160-16726208 GCA_028534135.1 Potos flavus | reverse complement strand
TCTTGATCCATTCATCTGTTGAAAGGCATCTTGGCTCTTTCCACAGTTTGGCAATTGTGACCATTGCTGCTATGAACATTGGGGTACATGTGACCCTTCTTTGTACTGCATCTGCATCTTTGGGGTAAATACCCAGTAGTGCAATTGCAGGGTATCATTACTTTTTATTTCACAAGCCAAGTTTTTCCAGAACAAGTTGCAACTAGGCATTCATAAATGTTCCCTTCCTAAAATGACACCAAGTCTACATTTGCTTTCATATTAAATTTCATCAATCCTACGATGCTGTCAGTTTTATAACACAACCCTATGTAAGAGCGGCTAAAATGTGAAAAATTACCTACTGAAATTAACTAAATATAATATTTCTACGTTTTATGAGGCCTCTATATATCATTATTAAATTAATGACACATACATTAACTATCTAAGGGTCTTTGTTTCCTAACATTTCCTCAATCATGATTCCTATAGCTGGACGACATCTGTCCACACTCACATTACCAGAGAAATCATATTGCTTTGGTTTCTAATAAAAGGCTATATATTGGAAATCTTGGCTCCGTTTAAATAAACAGAATTATTTGGATATAAATGTACATTTAGGGAATGTTTTTGGCTAAGATCCACTTCCTGAAAGGTTGATTTGGATTTTCTAAGTTTGTTTGGACTTACTTGTTTATTTTATTTGAACCTTGACCCTAACAACGTTGGTCTTTTTTCACAGCAATGGGATACATGAAGCAGCACTGGAATATGATACCTAGATTCACATCCTAATTGTGCAAAGACACTAAGTGTAAAACTTCCTATTTTGTATATCTTATTTGTATAACTCCAGTGAGTGGCTTTCCTTGTTCTCATAAATCCTTATCAATTTTAAATCTTATACATTATAATATGGGCTATCAGTAGATAATTCTGTTCCTTATCAATCATTGCAGTGTTCAAAAACCATCCCCTAAGGACTGCTCTAGTAATAAGAATTTCCAGATAACAAAAAAGCTTTTGTGTTGTTTCAGATAGAATTACTCCCGAAATTGATCTTTAAACACAATTCCTATCAAGGTCCAGCAAACCCTATGTCGATACTAACAATCTGAACCTAAAATTTTGATAGAAATGCAAAGGATAGGGGCACCTGGGTGGCTCAGTTGATTAAGCAACTGCCTTTAACTCAGGTCATGATCCCGAAGACCTGGAATCGAGTCCTGCTTCGGGCTCCTGGCTCCGCGGGGAGTCTGCTTCTCCCTCTGACCTTCTCCCCACTCATGCTCTCTCTCACTTTCTCTCTCTCTCTCTCTCAAATAAATAAATAAAATCTTAAAAAAAAACAAAAAACCAGAAATGCAAAGAATAGAGAATAGCCAAAACATTTTTTTTTCCAAAACATTTTTTGAAAAAAAAAATCAAAGTTGAAGTTCCCAAACTCAAAACATATTACATAAGGATAAACATATATATGTATATAAAGAAGAGTACTAATAATTCAAGGGTAAACTTGTATTTATGGTTGACTTTCAACAAAAGTCCTATGGCATTTTATGGGGAAAGAATGAACTTTCCAGTAAACAGTGTTGAGAGAAAATTGGATATATACATGCAAAGAGATTAATCTGGAACCTGACTTCACAGCATACACAAAAGCTAACTCAGAATAAATCATAGACCTAAATATGAAAACCAAAAGTATGGAAGAAGACCACCAATGGGAGAAAGTCTCTGTAACTTTAAGTTAGACACAGAGTTCTTAGATACAACACCAAAAATACATTTGATAAAACAAAAAATGATAAACTCGATTTTTTTCAAAATTTATAAAAATTAGCTTTAGAAGACACCATTAAGAAACTGAATAGAAATGCACAGACTGGAAGAACACAGTAGCAAATCATATGTCTGGCAAAACATTTACACCCAAGTATATAAAGAACTCTCAAAACCAAATAATTGAAAAACAAAACACCTAACTTAAAATAGGCAAAAGATCTGATAGACATTTCACCAGATGATTTATGAGTAGCTATGAGACAGATGACAAGATGCTCCATACGGTCATCAGAGAAATGCAAATTAAAACCACAAGGAGATACCACTGCACAGTCATAGATTAGTTATGATCAAAATGAGACAATAACAGGTGCTGTTGAGGATGTGGAAAAACTGGAATGCTGATACTTTGCTGGTAGGAATATAAACTGGTGCAGTACTTTGTTAAAGAACTTGCCAGTTTCCTAAATATATTTACCAAATGACCTAGCAATTCTGCTCCTAGACGTCTACCCTGGGAATGAAAATATATACCTACACAATGACTGTTCATATTACCATTATTCATAACTGAAAAAGTAGAAGCAACCCAAATGCCCACAACTTACAAAGAGATAAACAAAATATGGTGATATAAATGATGGCTTACTGGGGCGCCTGGGTGGCTCAGTTAGTTAGGCTTCAGACTCTTGATTTCTGCTCAGGTCATGATCTCAGGGTCCTGGGATCAAGCCCTACATTGGGTTCCATGCTCAGTGTGGATTTGCTTATCTCTCTCCCTCCCTCTACTTATGCTCTCTTTCTCTCTCAAATAAATATATAGAATCCTTTAAAAAAATTTTTTTTAAAAACAATGGTTTATTATCCAGCAAGAATAAAAATGAACTACTGATACAGGCTACCACATGGAATAAGCTTAAAAACATTACACCAAGTGTAAGCCTTAAACATAAGAGACCAAATTTTGTATGACTTCATTTATATGAAACATAAAGGCAAATCTATTGAAATAGAAAGTAAATTAGTGGTTTCCTGGGACTGGGGGTAGGAACAGAGTGACTGCAAATGGGTATGAGTGACCACTTGGGGGTGATGGAAATATTCTAAAACCGGGTAAGCAGCGATGGTTGCACAATTCCGTAAATGTACTAAAAGTCATTGCATTGTACATTTGGGTGAATTTTAGGGTAGATAAATCATACCAGAAAAAAAGATGGTAGAAAAAAAAAAAGCATTCACAATATCCTTTATGAACATATAATATAATATTGGTTTCACCAGCAGAATCTAGTGATTGATCCCTTACGTACAATGCCCAGTGCTCATCGTAACAAGTGCCCTCCTTAATACCCATCACCCACTTAGCCTGTCTCCGAAACCCCTTCCTCCATCAACCCTCGGTTTGTTCTCTACCATCAAGAGTCTCTTATGGTTTTCTCTCTCTTTTTTTTCTCTTCCCGTATGTTCATCTGGTTTGTTTCTTAAATTCCCAGTGGTTACCCTCAAATTTTAGCTTGCACAAGAATTACCTTGGATTCTTTTTAAATGCATTCCTTGGATCTGAGGCCCAGTCTGGGATTCTGATTTAAATGGAGAATTCCCAACTCCCTCAACCTCACCCTTACCACCATGATTTTGATAAAGCTGTCTACACACCAGACTTTAAGAAAAAAAGCACCAAGAAGCACGAGCAAAGAGCCAGTGATGTGGGCTCACTGCAGAAAGTAGTCGTATATTTTAGATGAAGCCTGGCATAAATAAGAGGAAAAAAAAAAAAAAAATCTGGGGCAAAACATCTTTATGTGCTTGTGAAGAAAAAAACCAAATGTTTAGATCTTACTTTTTTTTTCAATGGAAAGCAACAGGAAAGCAGAAGATGTTAAATAATGCTAAAATTGGCCTGGGCTCATCAGCTCCATTTCCTAATCATCTGACTTAAAGCCTAAACAGTTAAAATTTATTGCAGATATATGCACATTAATTATGAAATGAAATCAAGTTTCTCTTGTTGGAAAAGTCATGTACTAAACTCTCTAAACCCCAAGGGCCTTCTCAACACCATCATGCAATAATTCTGTACAGATATCTGGGTAGCATTAAAATGGCTTAGTTCCCATTTTCTCACTTCTCTCAGTCTAGGGCTTGGCATAAGAATAAAGATGAGATGGAGACAAGATGATGTGCTCACTATGGCTGCACCCTAAATGCACTTTGAAGCAAGTTACGGTCCTCGCTTAGCCAAGGGAATCTTAAAATTTCCTTTCAGGAAACCCCCCAAATCATAATCCAAGAAGGACTACTGGTTGTCCCACTGCCTCAAAATATGTCAAGATTACTTTCCTAAGGTAAGACACTTCCCATCTATCAGGAACCTGGAACTCCTCTGAGTATGCGTTACTTTGTACAAAGAAAGCCATAAAACCATCTGGGATAAAAATGTAACTGCAATTAAGCGGAAACATTCAATTGTGCGTGAGCTCAATAAAAATGTGCTGTTTTAGTGTTGCACAGAAAATACTTTAAGACTCCTGTAAAGAATTTCCTGAATTTAAAAAGTATACCATACTATGATTCAGCTAATAAATTCCAAGTCAATATAAACTATTAATATTAATAATTATTTAATAAGCAAATACTATTAAACAAAATTTCTTCTCTTAAGATTGGTCCATGTCTGAATTCCTCAAGATATTAAGATATAGATTAATATATGATTCAATAATTTATTGATTTTTAAGGTACAATGTCAATCCATCAGCATGATGATTCTTCTAAGATTAATTTTTTATTAGAATTCACTGTATGATCACCTTAAATAAGATTGCAGTATCTGCACAATCTACATACAGAAAATTCTCATGTGTCACCATTGGCAGAACCACGAACATACACGCCATCCTGAATCTTAAACCAGAAAACCGTAGAATGCCTTAAAGAGATGCGTTCTTCACGGTGATAAAGACATACTGAACACTTACTAAATCACAGAATTGTGATGGACATAGGGAGGACAAGAAGTTGAAGCAAAGCTACAGTTCCTTGGAGACTGTAAATACACTGAAGCAATGAATTCTTTCATCTTTTTTTCTTCAGGCATTCAGCACAATATATCTATGTAAATAGCCCACTAATGATGAAAACTTACAATGTTCTGCTCTTGAAAACAACACTACAATGAAGATGCTAATATGTAAATCTTTTGCACACATAGGAATATTCCTGAAAAGAAGGGTAAGCATTTAAAATTTAAGTACATACAATAGAAAAGGCTTGACCAATTTACTCTCCTACAAGGTGTAAGATTAAGTGTTCTCCAAGCATGCGCCATAGATACTATCAATTTGCATAATTTGTGCCAACCTAATGAACCAGAAATGATGTTTGAGGAAATGTGCTTTGACTAGCTTACTACTAAATTTGAAAATAATTGTGAGTGTTTATTTGATACTTATATTTCCCTTTCAGCATTTTTAGTGTTAAAAAGTGACTATCTATGGATGATAAGTTTACAGATGACTTACTTTGTATATTTTCCAAACTTTCTATACTCAGCATGTATTATTTCATTATTAACATTTATCTTGTTAAAATACTAATACAAAAAGAGCTCTGGAATAGAAAGAAAAAAAGACTAAAAATCTAATAGAAAAATGTGTACAGATATGAACAGTACATTTATAGGAAAGGAAGTAAGAATAAAAATACGAAAAGATGCTCGCCCTCACAAAAAATACCCCAAAAATGTCAATTAAAACTACACTGAAGTAACTTTTTTTTTGCCTATTAGATTTTACAAACATCGTCTTTAACCCATATTGGTAGAAGTGGAGAGGAAAGAGGTACTCTCATACTCCACTGGCCTGAAGAGTACAGAGTGGTACCACCGCTGTGGGGTACAGTCAGACATCATCACCCCAAATTACGAATACGACATGCCCTTTGATAAAGATTTACATTACATAGGCAAAATGGTCTATCTACAGAGTCCTAGTTATTTAGCACTGTTCATAATAGGAAAATATTAGAATTGATCAAATGTACGTCAACACCAAACAGATTAAGTAGATTATGGAACATACTTGCAATCAGATAAAAGGGAACTATCAAAAAAATAAAGGGGAATCTCTCGGTGCACTCATGTGGTAATCTCACATGTGCGTGCATGTGTGTGTGTATAAATAATATAAGCTTAATCAACTGCTTCTAGACCACACACTAGAGACTAATAACCCTAGCTACATCTAGGAAGGAATCTAGCAATAACTGTAAGAAAGAGGTTGGAGGAAGACTTTTCATTGTATACATTTTTGGAGGTTCTGTTTGGTAAAGTTTGAGTCTTTATAAATTTGAAAATGATATTATTTTGCCTTTAGGTTTGCATGGCAGTCAGGCTCCCAACAATAGAGAACAAACAGAGGGTTGCTGGAGGGGAGGCGGGTGGGGAGACGGGTTAAACAGGTGATGGGTAGTAAGGAGGGCACTTGTTTTGATGACCATTGATTGGGTGTTGTATTTAAGTGATGAATCACTAAATTCTACACCTGAAACTAATATTACACTGCATATTAACTAACTGGAACTTAAATAAGAACTTGAAAAAAAAATGAATGGTAGTTGGGCTGAGTCCAGGAATCAAAATCACATTTCCTCAGAACTCTAAAACAATCAACTCATGATCCTCTAGTGTCTGTCTGACACTCATTCCATTAGAGATAATTGTTCCCTTATTAAACTTGTAGAATTTTCTTTCTCTTTGATTTTCTAATATTCTCCCACAATGTGTCTAGGCATGGGTCTTTACTTATACTGTGAGCTTGACGATTCATCCTTCGATCTGAAGGTGTGCATCTTCCTTTATCTCTGGAAATGTGATTATGATACAGAAAAACTATCTAATCAATATTAGTCCTATCAGCCAAATCAACTTGAATCACTGAATTAAATAACACTCTACACGCCATCTTGAAAATGTGATCACTGAGGTATACAACATGCAGAATGCACACAGTTTGTAGATTCCTCCCTTGTCTTGCTACATGCAATTATTTCCACCAGTCAGTCTGTATGTTGACCAAGAATCCGCTGCATTTCCTTGAACACACATAGGTACAACATTCTGTAATCATGTAATTTAATCAGACACTAAATATTAAATAGCAAAATACAAGTGACACAAAATACAAAGACAGAAAATTGTCTTTTTTTCCTTGAAAATTTTGGAAAAGCTTGAGAAAGATAAGTTGCTAAAGGAAAAATGACTCTAATTTTATTCGGGATGAAGTAGCTGTAAAAGATATGAAATTTTTAAAAGTCCAGGATTCTACACATAAGTTATGCTGAGGTTGTCTTTAGTTTTTCTTCCCAAAACAAAATCTATATTGGAAATTGGTTTGTATGCCTGCTGGGTGAGGTTCACCTGTACGACCTCACATCCAAAGCTTAGCTAATAAATATATACATTGGTGATTTAAATTAGATTCAAATGTTTAGGGTACATTGCATGCATTTTAAAAATTCTATCCTTTATAAATGGGTGGAGGTAAATAATCAGATATGTGCTCAACGTTTACTGTATAAGTGTGTTTATCCTGGAGTTACTTATAAAAGTGAAAAAACTGAACAGCAGGACATTGGTCAAATAAATTACACTATACTCACACACACAAAATTCTACCCTTTCAGTTATTTTTAAAAGTTAACTGCTATTAGATAAATTGGAACCATCCAGAACTAGGATTCATGGCTCACAACTTTTCTTTCATACTGTTGACACATTTGTCCTTTATATTATGTTCTGGGGGAATTTCTGGGCCTGATCTTCTAGGTCAGAAATTTACCTGTCAGTTCATTGATGGAGTTTTTAGTTCTACACCAGCAGCCGTTGCTGTATTTTTTTTAATTTATTTTGCCCATGAATATATGTCCACTCTTACACTTCCATTAAAGTCTCCATTTATTCTATTAATTTTGTTGCTTCATATATTAACTAACCAGAGTTTGATGACTCTGCTTTATATGGTTCATTTTCTTAAAAGTATGATATTCTTGGGTGTCAGCTCATATCTTTTTGGTTTCCCTGCTCACCTATCTGTTGTGACTCCTCCGGTTATTTGGTGAATCAGGTGGGCCGCCTGCTGGGGGCAGGGAGCCAATAGATCATCTTTTGAAACGGGAGAGGCTATGTCCTCTGGTGTCACCAACATGCCTGGGAAACCTCTGTCTTTGTCCTCTCTGTTCTTGCCTAGACACGCACATGTGGCTTCCAATGCTGGTCATAACTGGACGTGAGAAAAAGCCAATGCCACTTCTGCTTCCTGCATTTCTGCTCCCTGAACTTCTGGTAAAGCCCCCACTGTTCATGGAGGTTTCCTAATGTCTCCGTGTTCTCCATGAATCCAATCCAAACTGTTTTCAGTCTTTCAGGAGATATTCAACATGTCTGAGGTACTAATGGCATTCTTTAATAACGTTGCTTTAGATTTATATAGAAGATCTTTTCTGTGGCTCCTAAGATTTGGCTTGAACCAAGAAGGTAGATGTGTGAGGTTAGTTGGCAATCTTTACTTTTTTTCATTTGGATGTTCATGCCACTTCTTCCCAGTTCTGCTGGTGCACAATCCTTCCCTGACCCTGCCTGGACACTCTCTCCTCCTGCCTTAGTACCGGTACCTGAGAACATGCCTTGTCTGGAATGGATACCCTAAAATATTTAACTGTTTAAAACTTGCTGTGGCATCGAATACTGTGATACCAAAAAAAAAAAAAAAAAAGGAGTAAACTGCCAAAAAAATTGATTTACACAAGGCTGCAGATTCTGTATACAGAGCTAATGAAAATGACTACTGTATAAAAGTTAAAAATTAAGGGGATAAAGTTTTAGTAGTCACTCTTTATCGTCCTGGAAGGATAATCCAAATGTTAATGATGACCATTTCAACGGTCCATTTAAAGGGAACCATGGGCAAGGTGTGTCATCATCTAGTTTATCCTGCTTAGGTATGCTTTAAAAAAAAAAAAAAAAAAATTAACGTGTTAGTTTTGAGCCAACATAATTTTGCACTCTTTCCTAAAATTTAATGTGTTGCATTTTTGTATTTTAATTTTTACAGACTGTTATTAAAAACATAATACAGTACTGTATATGCTGTATTTTGTTCAGTGATTTTTATTGAGCGCCAACTCAAAAATAGGTATCTTACAATGTTGTGGAAATGAAAAGAAATGAGTAAGAAAGTAGCGTCAAAGCACTTGGAGTATACGCCATTTGTACCTATCTCAGCTATTGCATTTCCCTGCTTCCATTTGTCTCTGGCAAGCCAGGCTGGAAGCTCCTTGAAACATACATCAAGATTTTTTCATCTCCTTTTTGTATTCTCCATATCTGCACAATGCCTTGCCTAGAGGACCTGTCCATCCAATGTTTCATTGCTTAGTATTAGGATATTTATGTGCCCACTGGATCTACTAGGTGGCTCAAATAAGATTATTGTTCAATATTAGAGACTAAGAAAGGGAAACAGAAATAGTAAGAACACTACATACATCTATTGCTTGATACATAAATAAAATCTGTGTGTTTTATAAGTAGGAAAAATAAGATCCAGAAAGATTAAGTACTTTGAAGAGGCAGCACCCGATCATGTACCCAAAATATCTATTCTAGCACTTTCCCTTTCATAGCACAAGTCAGACTGGTATCTGGAGAATGAATTGGCCAACCTTATAAATGTTTACCACTGTGTGATACTGGGTAGTTGATGATCTATCTCCCCTGATAGAGACTCTTGGATCTTTTCAAATATGCACTAATCCAAAAGGCGTGGAGGAGGTCAGGCACCAGGAGGCAAAATTAGCTGCTAAGAGAGGGGAGGAGAAAGTACACTTACCATCTACTCTTTTCTACACAACAAATGATCAGAAAGCTTTCACTTACTGAGAAGGAAAACAAAAAACAAAAAACCGTTGCAAATGAAAAGCAGTTGCATTTATAAATAATTCACTCCCACAGAAAGTTATCATGACTCCTCACATTAGAATAAGAGAATCACAGATTTCTGGAAATACAGAAGAACAAGATGTAGCCCTATGGTAATCAATAGTTCAGAAC
This sequence comes from Potos flavus, assembly GCA_028534135.1. Lineage (NCBI taxonomy): Eukaryota > Metazoa > Chordata > Mammalia > Carnivora > Procyonidae > Potos > Potos flavus. Next base: position 16,716,331 of record CM052895.1, on the reverse strand, counting down.
AGCCTATAGTCCAGCAGACAAGGCTTTTGAGGTCTGATCTCACCAGCTATTTTAGGGTCATTTCCCCTTATTGCACCTTCTAGCCCAGTCACAGGAGATTCTTACTTTGATTTCCTTGATAGGTCTCCACTTTTATATCTTCAGCGTCAACCCTCTACCTAAAACACTCTTCAGCCTTGTTCTGCCTGGAGAAAGCCTCCTCATGCTTCAGTTAAACTCTGCTTTGGGAAGCCTTCCCCATCTTCCCAAGCTGGATTCATCTCAGGCATAGGATTAGATTCAGCATCTCCCTGCACCATAGATACCTGGGTCATAACCACTTAGGTATGCTGTCCTTCTCCCAATCTGTAAATCTCTCATGGAAGATATAGGATACATTTAACATCTAATAGAATTTCAATTCTATGCTCCAGTTTTTAATTAAATCATCCAATTCTTTCATTTAACTAATGAAAACTGAAGCCCAGAGAGGTAAGGGACTTGTCAATTGTCAGGGTACAAGCCAATGTCAGAGCTCAGATAACAAATTATGCTCCCTTTCCTAATCCACCCTCATAAGGGAAAAGGGGCTGGCATGGTAGAGTTTGGAGTAACAAACCCACTCTTCTTGGCTATCTGCCTAACTTTTTACTCAAACGTCTGACTGCTATACTGTATTGCTGGCAACGTCAGATTTCCTCAATAACAAAGACTTCCCAGTTCAGAACATATACATATGTGGCTAATAGGAAAAGTGAGTAAAAGTCCAACATGATAAACAGAGACGTATGTCAAACTCCTATTCAGTCTATGAAAAACCTACTCATAATTCTAACTTTGCTTCCTTAAGTATGGAGAGAAGGCATAGCTCATTTGGAAAATGTGACCAAAAGCCCACATTTCAACACAGTGAAATGCTTTATCCCCTATTGGTTCTACCACACCAGGAACTTTCTATATGTAATTATTTAATCCCTGGCCAAAAACTAGTGGACAATGAAATCTCCACAAAATGTTTCCCCCAGTGAAGTGTTCAAACATCAGTTCCACAAAAAACATTTTTAAAAGCTTTTCGTGTATTTTTTCCATGCCAACTTTTCTCACTCATGGCTAAAAATGTCCATATTTGAATATTCATCATTATGAGCATCTGGTAAAATATAGCCCTGTCCAGCAATTTACATCATTGGACTATGAGACCTTAGGAGGGCATAGGTAAAAATTTCCAGTTTCATTTTGTCTGGATTTTGACCATCTTTTTCCATTTCATGACTTTGGGTGGCTTTGATTGTGCAGATATTTTCTGCTCTCCATTCGTATGAGATTTTTCTAGAAATGAGTAGGTTGCTTTCAGACAAGTCCTTGTGCTTTTCATCAATGGCTCATTAGAAACAGCAAAATGAAGCCACAAATCACATGAGTGTTTTCAATATCTTGTAGGTTTTGCCTTAAACCAGTAATAAAGGCCACAATGATGATGGCTGTATAATAACGTGAAGGTACTTAATGCCTCTGAACTGTATATCTAAAAATGGTTAAAAGCGTAAATTTTATTTTATGTATACTTTACCATAAAGTAAAGGCCAACTTACAGGAGGTAATAATTATCCCCAAACCTGGGTCACGGCGGAGGAGAGAAAATCCAATGATGATCTCCATTGTTCAGATAGAGCAAATGGTTTTTACTTTCCATTCCAACAGGCCTCTCAGTAAGGCTCCCACTCCTACTACTTTCTACCCTGGAGTGGAGAGGAGAAAAGCCAACTATGGCCAGGTGAAATGTAAACCTCAGAAAAGAAGAAGTTAAGCCACAGAACCACGACCCTTTGCATACCGACTGGGTCCTAAGGTCATTCATCAGTCCACAGCTCCAGTCTTTTGGTGACTCCTTCTCCACTCCTGTCCCTCCCAGAACATTGAACAGGAGTCCGGCGTGGCTGTGCATGTGTTTAAATTCTAGACAGCTGTCAGAATGTAATTCCCTAAAGAATTGCTCTGACAACTTTGAAGTAGGACATGAAAAAAAAAAAAAAAAATGAGATAAGAAATGCAGAACTGGGGGTGGGGGCAGACCCGGAGGTGATTCTGCAGTGAGCAGATTGGTTGTCTTCCAAACTCCTAAAAGACACCACGTGGTGGGCTTATTTTGGAAAACAGAAAGAAGTAAAACCAGTGGGAAGAGTTACCAGGGCACAGTTTGATACAGTACTCAAAAGAAACCTATAACCATATAGAAGGAGAAGGATGTTAATCCACCCCATTAGCCTTCAGATTCACTGACTGCCCTGGAGATGTTCAATGGGAGGTAAACCGGAGAGACTTCCTGCGTAGTGGAGACGAGGGTGAAGTTCAGGGCGACCACTTTGGAAGGGGATGAGCGGCAGGCAAACCAGCCTGGTTTATGAGGGGAGAGGGCGGAGTGGCGGGAAAGTGGAGAGCAGGGGAAAGAAGGGCGCTTACCAGGCCACCTCCACAGGTGCTGAAAGAGGCCAGCGAGCCAGGGTGCCGCAACACCGCCCCGGTGTAGAAGCACGAGGCGTCCGGCGGCGCTGGAGGGCGGGGGGCGGCTGCTGCCCGCGTGGGGCCCGGGCCGGGATTCGGCCGCTGTTCCACCGCGAAGCGCGGCGCCAGGAAGCGGCCATCTCTCCGGAGCAGCAGGTACAGGTCCCGGGAGAAGGCCGGGATCCGCAGCAGTACCTCGTCGCCGTCCGGCTCGGCTTCCTGGGCCGGGGGAGGAGACGGGGGTGGCTGTGGGGGCGGCGGCTGCCACGAGGCCGGGGCGCTCGGGGACAGGGCGGCAGCCCCGCCGGATCCCCGCGGCAGTTCCTGCGATTCAAACTCCTCATCCTCCTCGCCCGCCGGCAGCGACGGCAGCCGAGGCTGGGGCCGGGGCTCGGACTGACCCTCCGCGGGCTCCACCGGCGGCGCCGGGGCCACGGAGCGCACCTCGCGTGAGCTGCCGGCCGCCTGCGCCCGGGCGCCTCCGCCGCGCACCCAGCCTGGGTCAGCGCTGCCCCCGCTGCCGCCGGCCGCGTCCACTGGCTCCCGGCGCCAGAGTGCAGGAAACACGACTTCCCACTCCTCGCGGTCGGGGGCGAACTGCAGCCCTGCGGGCGGGGCAGACAGAGAAGTGCGGGGCTTAAAGTGCCGCGGTTCCAGTAGCACAAGCATTCCTAGGCTCACATTCGGTTCAGACACAAGGCTCTCGTGTTAATGTGTTGGAGACCACCCGTCTAGCCCCTGAAACTCCTGCAACCCCTGAAGCCTTGCGATCAGATTACAGACCCCAGCATTTTCAAAATAAAAGTACGATTATATGGGGGGAGGGGTGAAGGAGTGGGGCAGCAAAGTTCGGTGACAGCACTTAGTTGGTGAAGGAAAACCGGTGCAAAGACTCCAACATAGAGAAATTACTTTCTTAAGTATATGTCAGAGCAAAGCATCGCTATCAATCGCTGTATTTCCCCATTTTCCTCCAGGTGCTGTAAACGTAACTTTGCAAATATTACTGCTCTCATTAGAGGGAAGCTAATCATTCCACGATGCTTAAAATGAGGTCGAGAGGAGTGCATTTCGCTCGCGAGCATGACCCCCTCATCTGCACCCGCACGCTCCTTTTTATTGCTACCCACTGAGTCCTGCTCACCGCGCACCGGCTGCACCAGCCCTGCCTCCCCGTGCGTTCTCGGTTTCCGCGGGGGAAGTTGGAAAGCCAGCCGAAAGTCTCGGAAGAACTTACCTGCAACAATACCATTCGACAAGACCCCCAGCTGGTAAAGGAGGCAGCAGCAGCAGATTTGAGTAAGGCGCATCTCGCGGCTCTTTCCGGGACCGCGCTCCCGCGGTCGCGGCTCCCTGCCCCGCGCGCGCCTCCTTGCGCGATCCACTGCGGGCGCCGCCGCCTCCCCGGAGCGCAAGGAGGCCGGGCGGCGAGTTTGCCCAGGCCCTTTGTCTGCCGGGGGTGGGAGGGGGGTGCTGTGTGACTCCGAGAGGCTGCCCGAGCCCGGGCGGGGGTGGGGTGGGGGGAGGAGCGGCCCCGCAGCGCTCTGGCTCCCTGGCGAATTAGGTGATGAGTCTATTTTCTGTGTTCTGGACGTTGCGAGAGTTTCCGGAGCCCCACAGGATAGACCCAAAGTTCAGGAGCGAGCCGGCAGGCGCAAGGCGGGCAGTGCTGCCTCCGGACAGGCGGAGGACTGCCCCGCGCGGGCAGGAGCGCCGTGGTGTCCGAGCCCTGGCTCGCCGCCTGCACCCGCGCGGAACTGCCAGGGGCTGTTCCCGGCAACCTGGTGTGGAAAGCTCCGCACACGACTCGGGTCCGGGGTGCTTCGAGCTCTTACCCTGCGAGGCGCGGGAGCGAATTAGTGGCGGGATGAGGAGGAGACACGACTCGCGAGGTGGGTGTGGAGGAGAAAAGATTCAAGCAGATCTGACAAGGAAAAGGAGCAAGGGGTGCCCGCCTCGTGTGACTTTGTGGGACAAAGGTCCCGGAAAACCACACACGTGCTTACACACCCAATTGGGGTGGGGACCCAAATTACCTCACCTGACTGCTGATTGGCCACTCTTGGGAGGCCGATTTGCATCCTTACTCAGCACCCACTCCCACCCCAACTCCCCAGCTGAGGTGTGTGCAGGTAGAAGGGCCTCTCCAGTCCATCCCACCTCCTCTTCCCCCTACCCCCATCCTCACATCACACAAAACAAAACTTACTGCAGGCTTGAGCACAAAGCTGTGGCCCCACTTCCCAAAGACTTTGATTTTTCTATCCATCTTTGTAGGAATTTTCTAAGCCTGGAGATAATGTAATTCGTCATGGAGTGCACTTCAAAGGTTCCCAGGACAGTAGACACCCTGACATTTCAGAGCCCCTTATACCACCTTATCTTTCAGGCTTCCCATTCATCACTGCTATCAATTTCCGCCCCCCTCCCCTTCTCTCGCTCTCATACACACACACTCTCTCTCTCTCAAAACAAGGGTGAGATTAAAGGGACTGACATTAAATATTGTATATTAAAGATCTCAGATAAGGTGAGATTATTTTGCCTTTTTTACTTTTTTGTACATTAAAAATGTATCTTTGCTCTTTCTGTCTTTTGGGGGGGAAATGCAAACTTAAATATCCTTGCTTCCTTTGTCACAGATCTTCATGGCTCCCACTCCCTTTTGCACACCTCTTCCTTGGCCACACCAAACCTTTTCACATCAGACTCAAGAAGGTTTGCTCTAACCTTCTATATGCATCCTCTGGACTAGGCCAGTCACCTAAAAATGAGTTAATGCAAATCAGTATTTTTAAAAATTCCAGCACTGGGAGATTGGTTCCCCACATCCTTTGTTATTTCACCTTCTGTTCCTTGTGTCAAAGGTGACTACTATGCCTTTAAGGGAGGCAGACTATCTTATTTCAAAGGAAAGCCATTGTTTGAATAAGCTGGGTCCTAGAATACTTTCTTTGAGTTGTCCTGGGCTTAAAAACAAACATGAAGACACTCTAGGTGTGTTTGTCTAGAGTGCTCTGCCTCCAAACCTTGTCTTGTAAAATCCCTGGAACCAGAGCAACTAGGAGGGGTGTGGATTTCCAGACATTCAAGAAATATCTGGGTTACTTAGAAACCTACACACTCCTTATGGGACTCAATTATACAGACTTAAAACTAGGCAAGAAGTCAAAGGCAGTTTATTTTTAACAAATATAGCAAGTATTAAGGCCGAATGCTAGTTTTACTGAAACACCTCTACTAGGATATATGAAATAAATAAAATGTTTCTTCTATAATTTGAACAATGACAACAAAAATATAAGAGTAAAACTGGAGAAGGAATGTGTATTGTCTATTTACTGGAATACCTTTGTGATTCCTTAAAACTAGATGAGGTTTGATATGATGTGGTTAAATATATTCAGAAGCACAGGTTGCCAATTTAAGTTCCCATATATGTCCTTTTTTGTCCCTATTGATGCAGGATCCTTACCAATTCCTGATGGTAGAGGTTACTAGTGATTGTTATGGAAAGTTTTGCCTAATGCCCAGCTAACTCTGATCTTTCTCCCATTTGATGTACAGTTATAATTTATTTGTATATTTTCTAAGACTTTTGTAAATCATGTGGTTTGGTGTACATCTGTACATATTTCTTCTACTAACTTATCATTTTTTTTTGGAAAGGTAGGATTTCTTTTATATATCTTCTTTATTTTTTTAAGATTTGATTTTTAAGTAATCTGTACACCCATTGTGGGGCTCAAACTCACAACCTTGAGATCAAGAGTTGCGTGCTCCATTGACTGAGCCAGCCAGGAGCCCCTCTTTTACATATATACATTTTTAAAACAACACCCTGCCTCATTCAATGATTTACACTGAATAGGAGTAGAAATTCTAAGGAGATTCTCTAAGATCATTTAGAAGATGATAGAAAATGATTTCTGTATGGTATTTCATTCTAGTTCTAATTCCTTAATCCAGATTTACAACACTAACTCTGTTGGTGATCAGCTACTATCAGCATGATTTATCTGGCTTCAGAAAGAACAAGCCTAATAGAGAAAGGACTTGTAGGAAGTTTTTGTGCTCTAACTAAAGAGACTTAGATGTGCAAATAAGAGCATCCGTTAAAGTGCCTTTGAGTGTGTATGCATGTATGTGAAAGAACTAGCCTAATTTGGAATTGAGTAAATTGTACAGGGTGAAATCAAGGAGAAAAGGCAGGACTGTGACATGTGTGTGCATGGCTTACCTCAGAGGGAAGAAAGGAGCAGCTGGGAAAAATATGTTGCTTAAGACAGGTCACTACATATGTCACCAGATGGTAGCTAGCATCAACCAAGCATGGCTTTTGTAGGCTGGAGGTAAGTGACAAAGCATCAGGGTAAGTGGAACCAACTGTTCTTATGCACAAGGTGCTCACATGTTGCATTTTATAAACCCTGCTTCTCTACATAGAAAGTTGGCTTTGATGCCTTCAGCCGTTCCTCATTCTCTCAACTCATTGGCCCTAGGCCTCTCACAACCTAAAGCTAATCATAAATCCTTTCCCCTCCAAAAAACCTTAAAATATTAAGAAAATACAAAGAACACTTTCACTGAGTTAGGTGAAGAGGCTTCTCTGCACGGTGAGGAGAAATCTAAACAGAACTCCAAAGATGAGCTGAGTAGGGAAGACACAGCAAGATGACTAGAATTTACAGACCAGAGTGCCAGACAGAAGGGAGCAGTATAGAGAGTATAATAGTATTCTACTGCTACATAACAAACTGAGCAGTTTAAAACAATAAACGTTTATCATCTCACTTCGTTTCTGAGCATCAGGAGTCTAGGATTAGCTAAGCTGGATATTTCTGGCTCAGGGTCTCTCGCAAGATAGCAGCCAAACTCTTGACCAGAACTATTGTTTCTCAAGACTTAACTGGAGATAGAGGTTCTGTTTTCTAAGTCACATGGCTGTTGGCAGGAAACTTGCCACATGGACCTCTCCATCTGGCTGCTCTTTGCATGTGTTCTCTCAAAACAAGTGATTCAAGAGAGAGAGAGTGCACCCACACAGCAAGCTTTGGTCTTTTTATAACCCAGTCTTGAAAATGGGCTACCTTTATTTCTGCCATATTCTATTCGTAAGAAGCAAGTCACTGGGGCACCTGGGTGGCTCAGTCTGTTAAACATTTGCCTTCTGCACTCTGGTCATGATTCCAGAGTCCTGGGATCTAGCTCAGGGTCAGGCTCCCTGCTCAGCAGGGAGTCTGCTTCTCCCTCTGGCCCTCCCACACCCCCTGTGCATTTTCACTCTCTCTCTCTCTTAAAAAAAAAAAAAAAGCAAGTCACTAAGTCCAGCCCACACTGAAATGGAGGAGTATCAAAGAATTCATGGACATATTTTAAAAACCATCTATGCCTCCTAGCCATAAATTATTTGCATTTCTGGGGCACCTGGGTGGCTCAGTGGGTTAAAGCCTCTGCCTTCGGCTCAGGTCATGATCTCAGGGTCCTGGGATCGAGCCCCGCATCGGGCTCTCTGCTCAGCAGGGAGCCTGCTTCCCCCTCTCTCTCTGCCTGCCTCTCTGCCTACTTGTGATCTCTCTCTCTCTGTCAAATAAATAAAATCTTTAAAAAAAAAAAAAAAATTATTTGCATTTCTTCCATGTGCAGAAAGCACTCATCCCCTCCCAAGGCCCTCAAAAGGCTCATCCTATTAAAGCATCCCCTCAACGTCCAGAATCTCACTATCTAAACCATGTTAGGTGTGCATGAATATTTTCAGCATCATTCATTAGGTAGAGCTCCTTTAATTCAGCCTTTCTCCCTCTATAGACTTGTGAAACTAAAGGAGCGGTATATTTGCCTCCCATACACCCAACATACTGTGGCGGGATAGGCAGGGATAGTTGCTGTAGCTGTTTCTGTTCAAAAGGAAGGCAAAGAGGAAGCACAAAGGTGTCACTGGTCCAGGCACCAAGGTGCCACTGGTCTGTGGCAATTCTAAAATCCAAGTAGGAAAATGTTTGAAATTCCTTGATTATGTCTCAAGGTCTGGGAGTAATTCTCCATGGTGCTGGGTCTTCCCCTGGGAAACGGTTTCTACTCTGAGTCATCCTTCCATTTTCGTGAAAGATGGTATGCATTTAAAACTGATTAGTTTTCTCAATTGGCTTCCTGACAGTAGAATTTATAGATCCAGCAACTCCATATCATTCTACATAGTCTCTGCCCCTTTTTGTCCAGAAATATTTCTTCACATTTAACTGTTTTTCAAACTTAGCAAGTATTCTGTGAATCTTTATGGGTTTCATTTTCAATCCATGAGACTACACCATCAAATCTCTTTAAGATAAACCCTTCTCTACCTGGAGTTTCTGATGAGAAGCTGATGAGAACACTAAGAAGTGTTCATAGTAGACTTGTTAGAATTCCTAGTGTTTGGTTGAAAGGCTCTGGGAGACACAACTTAAACACTTTAGAGAAACTTCACTCTGACACAAAAATGCTCTGAATGTCCAAGTGTAATCTCAATGACTTCTTAACAAAGGATTTTATAGTCATGCCTTTGGCTTCATCTTTATGCCATGCTTTCCTGAAAATATCCTATATTTCATTTGTGTTCTGACGTAATTTCTTCTTAATTTTAGCATTAGTTTACAAAAAAAAAGAAGCTTAAAAGGTCCAAAGCCATCAGGTCTTGACTGCCTTTTGTGAACAGCCTTCTTTAGTTTCTCTCCCTCTTTTCACATTTTCTCTAGGCAGGAAAACACCAGGTAGCAACTTCCAAAATTTTTGGAAATCCCCTTAGCTTGAAGAACAAGTACATTAGGCTCATTTTCTAAAGCAGATAGCAGTCTTGCTAAATTTAATGTCGATGTATTACAAAGATTCTCTTTTCTTTAGTTAGCAATAATATTTACCTCATTTTCCTACAACTCCTCAGCTGTAGCCTAGCCCAAGCTTATATGGCTTAAACTAAAAACCTTTTCAAAGTATTAAAAAAATAACATTTGTAGTTTAGAAGCTTTGGAAAAAGAAATCTCTAGTTCCAGATGCTTTCAGTGATAACTGAACATTTATTTTTAAAGTAACACCAATTCTACATCATCTTTCCCAGAAAATACAACTTTGCAACTTAATTTATGAAGTTGGCCTTACCTTCATACCAAATCCAGAGAAAGCCAGTACAAAAAGTCAAAATACAGATTAATATCTATCATGAATATAGAAATAAAATCAACAAAATATCAGCAAATTGAATTCAGCAGTATATCAACAGAATAACATAATATGGCCTGTGAGATGTATTTGAGGAATGCAAGGCTGGTTCAATACTCCAAAATCAATCAATGTAATCCATTATAACAACAGGCTACAGAAGAAAACCTGTGTGACTATACCAACTGATGCAGAAAGGGCATTTAACAAAATTCGACATCTGCTTATGATTAAAACTCTCAGCAAACTGAAATAGGAACAGAAGGGAAATTCTTCAACTGGAAAAAGAATATCTGTTTTTTAAAACTACAGATGAGAATGAAGGACTGAATACTATCCCTCTGAAATTGAGACTAAGGCATGGAGGTCCACTCTTACCACTCCTATTCAGCATAGTCTTCAAAATCCTAACCAGTGCAATAAAACACTTAAAGGAAATACCAGTAATGCAAATTGGAAAAGGATATATAAAGCTGTCCCTGTTTGCCAATGACATGATTGCCCATGTAGATAATTCTCAAACTAAATGCAAAATAATTCCTAAAGTAATGAGCAATGTCACAGGATACAAGGTCAATACAAAAATCAACCATATTTTTATATACTAACAATGAGCAAACGGCAACTAAAATTCAATACCATTTACATTACCTCCCCATGAAATATTTAGGTGTAAGTCTAATCAAATACGTACAAGATCTGTATGCTGAAGACCACAAAACAGTAAAAATTAAAGACCTCAATAAATGTAGATATATAGTGAGTTGGAAGAATAAGCATATAAAAGGTGACAGCTCTGCCCAAATGTTTTTTGTTTATAGCAATTTCTATCAATCCCAGCAGAATTATCTTGTAAATATAGACAAATAGATTTTTTTAATATGCATGGAAACCATAGAAACTAAAATAGTGAAAAAAATGCTGACAAAAAATGATAAAGTTTAAATATCGCCTATTAGGGTTTAATCCACAGCTACAGTAACCAAGAAATTATGGTATTCCACTGATCGATGGAACAGAATAGAACCCAGAAATATTTTCCACACAAATACAGTCAACTGATATTTTAACAAAGGTGCATAAGTAATTCAACAGAGAAAGGATGACCTTTTCAACAAGTAGGGTCAGAACAATTGAACACCAAGGACAAAACAAAAACACTCAACTTGAATCTCATATCTTATAAAAAAACTAATCCAAAGTGGATCATAGATTTAAATATAAAATGTAAGACTATAAAATATGAAGCTTCTAGAAGAAAATATGAAACAAAATTGTTAGTCTTTGTAACTTAGGATTAAACAAAGAGTTCTTAGACATGCTCTTTGGAAAAGAACAAAGAGTGCTTTTCTAGAAACAGAAATAAAATAATAATAAATTCATTAAAAAGTGATAGATTCGAGGCCGGCTGGAACAAGATGGCAGAGGAATAGGAGGCTGAGATAGTATAAGATCCCAGAAGTTCAGCTACATAGTTATCAAACCACTCTAAACACCTACAAACTTAGCAGAGATAGAAGAGAAGAAGAACAACAATTTTAGGAACAGAAAATCGACCACTTTCTGGAAGGTAGGACGTGCAGAAAAGTGAATCCAAAGCGACAGGAAGATAGACCGTGGGGGGAGGGGCCAGCTCCCGGCAAGCCGCAGAGCAGCGCAAAATTGGAACTTTTAGAAGTCTGCTCCACTGAGGGACATCACTCCAGAGGCTAAGCTGGGGGTGGAGCTCTCGAGGGGACAGTGTGGTCTCAGGACCCATGTGGTCACAGAAAGACCGGGGGTGTCTGAGGGTGACAGAGCTCCCAGGTATCAGAACGGGGAAGCCAACGGCAGAGACCAAGCTGAACAGTGGGCTACCAGCTCGGGCTTACCTTGAACCGTGATCGGAGGCAGAGTCAGGCCACTGCTCTTCAAGCAGGGACCCCACAAGGGGCAGATCCAGAGAGACCCCCTCCTTCCTCTGCCGAGAGGAGTGGCGCGGTAGCTCGCGGCAGGAATCTGCTGGGTTTGGAGACTCCAAAGGGGGCCGTGTGCCAGAAACAGAAACGCTCGGTCACAGACTGAGTGAGCTCGGAGTGCAGCCGGAGACCAGGGAGACGGGAGGGACAGACTGCTTTTCTCTGAGGGCGCACTGAGGAGTGGGGCCCCGAGCTCTCGGCTCCTACGGGCGGGAGACTGGGAGGCCGCCATTTTCATTCCCCTCCTACAAAGCTGTACGGAAAGCGTTCAGGGAATAAAAGCTCCTGAGAGCGAACGCGAGCAGATTACCTAGCCTGGCCCCTGGCAAGGGTGGTCCAATTCCGCCTCGGGCAAAGACACTTGAGAATCACTGCAACAGGCCTCTCTCCTAGAAGATCAGCAATAATATCCAGGCAAGACCAAGTTCCTCGATCAATGAAAACTGTGGAACTCGTGAGTTAGGAAAAAGCAACACATAGAATTCATGGCTTTTTCCCCCATGATCCTTTAGTTTTTCAGAGTTAAAATTTTTTAATATTATTTTTTTCTTATTGTATTTTTTATTTTATTTTTCCTCTTTCCTATTTTAACATTTTTTAACTAGTATCTAAACAATACCTTTTTAAAAATCTTTTCTAATTTTTACTGTTACATACATATTTTATCGCCTCATTGTATTTAACCTTATTTTTGTAGATATATATAGGGTTTTTTTTTTCCTTTAAAATTTTAGGATACAATTTCTTCTAATAGATCAAAATATACCTAAATCTAGCACACAGCGTAGATCTAGTCTCCAGCCTGATTACATTCTTTCCTCTTTTATTCTTTTTTTTTCTTTTTTTCTTCTCCTTTTTCAACCAAACTCTTATCAATCCCTTTTTTAGAATCTTTTTAAATTTTTCTCTTTACCCTCATATTCCATCCCTTCATAGTGTTTACCCTTATTTTTGTATATTTATAAGTTTTACTTTCTTTAAAATTTTGGGAGGTAGTTTCTTCTAACAGACCAAAAACACCCAAAATCAGTTGTGGGACTCTATTCTAATCACAAGCCTAATATATATATATATATATTTTTTTTTTCTTTTTCTTTTTTATTTTATTTTCTTTCTTTTTTCTTTCTTTCTTTTTTTTTTCTCTCCCCTCCCCCCTTTTTTCTTCAACCCCTGGTTTTGGCTCCCTTCTGATTTTCCTGCGGTTGTTGCTACCCTTTTAGTATTTTGTTCTCTCATTCATCTATTCTTATCTCGATAAAATGACAAGGTGGAAAAACTCACCATAAAAAAAAGAACAAAAGGCAGTACCAATGGCTAGGGACCTAATCAATACGGACATTAGTAATATGTCAGAAATAGAGTTCAAAATGACAATTATCAAGGTGCTAGCTGGGCTTGAAAAAAGCATGGAAGGTATCAGAGAATCCCTGTCTGGAGAAATAAAATCCCTTTCGGGAGAAATAAAAGAACTAAAATCTAATCAAGTTGAAATAAAAAAAGGTATTAATGAAGTACAATAAAAAATGGAGGCTCTTACT
>CM052895.1:16600842-16694158 GCA_028534135.1 Potos flavus | reverse complement strand
CCCCCCCCCCCCCCCCCCAGTAACTGACAACCAACATCCGCTGCAATTTACTTGTTAGTGTTTGGGCTTCTGAAAGTCACAAATGAATTTCCATCAGTCTGCTTATAATAGGCCCAGCAAAATCCTTAATTCACACTGGGTTAGGCTACAGCAACTCTCAAATATATAATACGTAAATACATATCATGCTACAGTATAGTGTAACAAATATACTTCTCAATATATAGTGGCCAAAACACAATAGAAATATTTCTCACTTTTGTAAGAGTCTGGGCAGGTGTTCCTTATACTTTAGGACCCAGGCTCCTTGTCTCCTGGGACTCATTCGTGTCCTATACCCTTGTTGCCCTACCTACAAAGGGGAGGGCATATGAAGAGGCAGACATGTTTCCAAAAATACTCAGAAGTGGTACACATCATGCCTGTTTACATTTTTTTTCCCAAAATTGGATTATAGGATCATTTCTACATGCAAGGGAGGACAGGTAATATTGCAGCCTGGCAATCTCTGTCACAATGCTTTGTGTTAGTCTCTGCTTGTTGAATATGTACTAGGAATAGAAATACTGAGAACTAGCAGAATTCCCACATTAGTTTTCTATCACACAGGGTAAAGGCTACTGTGGTAAGACACCAAGTGTAAACCACTGGAACCCTCCTCCAAACCAAAATTATAAATCAAAGTAATCCTGAATTACTGTCCAACTACAGGGATTAGTGCCTCTATCAAAGACTTAGAAGATGCAAAGGTGATGACTTTTTCTTTTTCATATTTCTATTTAACTCACCCAGGCAGGTGACAGATAGGCCCTGGAAAAGAAATTGATCATTGCATATTTAATTAATTTTAGCTGCAATTCTAGATGTGGCCTTTTTACTTAAGCAAACAAATATAGCCTCTGATAATTAATAAGCAGCTACTGATTTGGTTGTATTTCTTTTCTTTATCCATATTAATGTAAAGCAATGGAAACAATTTGTGTTTATCTGAGAGAGATCAAAGTACAAATTCCTCCTGGATTATGTCTACCCTCTAATGTTTTCTGTAATTTGGTCCACAGAGACCTTAAATTTTCTATTCCTCCAAGTGACATGATGTTTTTCCTTAAATTAGTAATGATGCTGATAGAACACAGGGAGCATGACGTAGCCAGTCTGGACAGAAAGCACATCTATTAAAGGGTAGGAGGTGAAGGGCCGACCACCTCCATTAAGTTCCTGGGAGTCCAGCAATTTGGGGCATGTCAGGATCTCCCTTTCAAAGTAAAGAATTATTTTGTTGTACCTTGTACCCCACAAGTAAGAAAAACATTTTGTAGGTTCTTCGGATTTTGGAGAAAACATACACCTCATCTGAGTTTGCCTTTCTAACCTGTTTACTCGTTGATGCCAAGGATGGCATAGTTTGAGTATACTTCAGAGCAATCAAAGTTTCTACAGTTGGTCTTGTTATGGTGCAAATGCCTCTGCCTCTTTACCCTATAAACCCAGGAAATTAAGGGGGGCATCAGCCACGCATGTATTATCTCGTCCTTGTATGGAGTGGTAGCAAGCCATGATGAGAAAATCAAAATGGAAACCCTTAGGAATCTGGAGCATTGTCAAGTCCTCTTCTGCACATAACTACTCCCTTCTTTAAAAAAAACTCTTGGCTATGGTGCCTGGGTGACACAGTCGGTTGAGTGACCAACTCTTGCTTTTGGCTGGGGTCATGATCTCAGGGTCGTGAGATCAAGCCTGCCATAGGGCTCCGCACTCAGTGTGGAGTCTGCTTAAGTTTCTCTGTCCATCTCCCTCTGGCCCTCCCCTTGGCCCCTTCCCCCTTCTCTTGTTCTCTCAAATAAATAGATAAATCTTAAAAAAAACAAACAAACAAACAAACAAAAAAAAAAACCACACACGCACACCAAAAAACTCTTGGCTTTCTACTCGGCCATGACTAAGACTGAATATATATGCCTATAGAATGGCAAATGTTCAGATAAACCGCACTGCACATCACGAACCGAGTGCCATTCTGTTCCATTGGAACATTAACACCACAAAGCAAGGCACTGGCCTGTCTCGCTCACCAATACCCCCTAGATTATGGAATAATACCAGGGATATAATAGTCGTTTAGTAAATTCTTGCTGACGGATGGAGGAAAGGAAGGAAGGGAAGAAGGGAGAAAGGAATGGAGCTCAACTTGTCTAGAAACGCTCAGCAAAGAGAACTGGCATCTACAGGACTACACGCAAGCTGGTGCTCACAGTCCATTTTCCTCAACGATTCTCTCAGAAGAGGAGCACACTTTTATCTCACTGAAGCCCTTCCCACAAACCTTATCTGTTGTTTCTGGGAAATTCTCAAAGAGCAGTTGGTAACCAAAGAGGAACAAACTCAGCCAGATTCATAGGTTTCTCTGCGCACTTTGCTGGCACCAAGCACACGTGGACTGTGGCACGGTGCAGCTCCCTCTGGAGTCATCCCGAAGGACAGCAGGCTGAATTTCAAGCAGCACATCTTTTTTTTGGTCTAGCCAGCTGGAAAGACGCATGGCATACAGTTTCTATACTAATTAATGAACGGGGTTAATGGTTTGCCAAGGCTGTAAGAAACTAGGAAGGAATATGGTGAAGGGAATGGTGAGAAAGAAGCCTGTGTAAGAACGATGGGTATGAACTTCTTCACCTGGAAGTTTGAGAACTTTTTGGAGTGGAAAACATGTATCCGCTGTGAATGGTCCTCAAAACTCCACTCTGTAAAAGAGGGGCTCATTCCTGGATTTTTCAAAACAGCCCTCTCTGACGACATCAGCCAGCCTTTTTCTCCACATACGCATGGGTGATCAATGACTGCATTCCTGAGAAGACTGGTCGCTTGTACGAAACTCTTCATTGACTCGCAGAATCTATTTCCCTTGTGAAGGTTTATCCAGCTTCTACTACTGCCAATTGTCAGATATGCCAGTGGCAAAAACATCATTACATATTTGAATAATCTTTGGCTGGGGAAGCCTTTACAACAATGTAGAAAGGGTAAAAATCATCAAGAAAAAGAAAGACATTGGACTTCAATTATTTGACAATGTATATATTATAAAATGTATTTTATAAAGTCAAAAGCAAATAAAACCAAGGGTTAATATCCCTAATATAAAAAAAGAACTCCTAGAAAATAACTTTAAAAGAACACTAGCAATCAGGAAGAAAAATGGGGAAAGAGAAAACACAACTGAGAAACAATCACAGTGAGAAGTTGCTCAACTTCACCACTAGGGTGAGTAATGCAGATTATTTTTTTTTTTTTAATTTTTTTTTTAGTAATGCAGATTATTAAGAAAATATCCTGTTGTGATTTTTTTTTAATCCCCCTTCCCCCCCCCAAAAAGTAGTAAGAGTCAGTGCAGGTGAAATGTGACAGGTGGGAACAGTCTTTCCTTGCTTCTGAGACCCTGTGTGCTAAGCCCTCTTAGGAAACGGTGCTGGTCATCTATAGCAAGACTTAAAATGACACATTTTGTTGATCTGCTGAAGAAATGTGTCTTGGAGAGAGAGAAGCCCAGGCCCCTAAGGACGTCATACAAAGTTGTTCATAGTGGTACGGAATTAAATGAAAGTCTCAATGTTCATTGTTAGGCAAATGATTGAATACTGCACATCTTACTGTGGAAAATTGTCACTTACTTTTTAAAAGCATTTATTGGGGCACCTGGGTGGCTCAGTGGGTTAAAGCCTCTGCCTTCGGCTCAGGTCATGATATCGGGGTCCTGGGATCGAGCCCCACATCAGGCTCCCTGCTCAGCGGGAAGCCTGCTTCCCCCTCTCTCTGCCTGCCTCTGCCTACTTGTGATCTCGCTCTCTCTGTCAAATAAATAAATAAAATCTTTAAAAAAAATAAAAAAATAAAAGCATTTACTTTTTTTCCTACGGATATGGAAAAGGGTATACGGTGTATTCTAAAAACTTTAAAAAGTCATCATGCAATGTGTGTAGCACTTCCTCTGATATGCAGTGGGTGTACATGTGTGTAATAATATGCAGGAAGGAATGGCAGAACATGCAACTTGATCTCTCATCAAGGACAGGTGAGTGCACGTAAAGTGTACTAAAGCTTTAGACAGAGAAACTTATCATAATGTTTTTTATTGTGCCACTTAAGTCTCTATAACTTTAAAAATCTACTCAAGAATGTATAAAGGAAAAAAAATTACAAGTACTCAGTGCTTCTCTGTTTTATTTCTACTTTTACCTCATTGACTCATTAATGTTTATTGAGTACAAGTGCAAAGAGAAAATCAGTCATTCTAGAACTGCCTTCTAAATGAAGACTTTAAATATTAAATACCACAAAGTGTTCAGGAAAAGCTTTTTTAAATTTTGTTGTGTTTTTACTATGATTTAGCTGTTAATTATTTGAGCACGTGGTTTAAACCTATGAATGATGATGCCCTTGAGTTGTTTTGTTTTTTTTTTTTTAATCAGCTTGGGAGACATTTGTTTTAAATTTTTTACAATTTAACAAAAATACACTTGATCCATAGAAGAAACTACCCCGGCCGGAATACCTCTTACTACATTAAGGTCATATAGCATATGACTATTTAAATTAGAACCAGAAACTTATGTCTTCCTGTTTCTGGAAAGCCTTTCAAATGTTATCTCAGGATAATAAACTTAAAAAAAAATTCAAGAAAGATAATAAACTGGTTTTGCATCTCAGAAGCATACATATGTGTGCTGGATCTTGATTTTTGTTCTAAAATGCTTTCTGAAAAAAGGTGATGTCCTCTTCTATAAGGGCAACATGGTATCTGTTCATCTAAACCATTAATTTGTATCACATTGAACTCATGATTTTCAGAGGTTCGATGTGTAATTCTATAGTAGATTTACAGGCTTAAATAGAAGAGTTGTTTATATACACAATATACATATATATGCATGCATTTAAGATTACTTCAAAAGCTTTTTAAAAAAATTTTAAGGAAACCTGGCTCTAGGAAAGCCCACTTATAAAAAGGCTCAAATACAATATAGAAAAACAGGTAGAAGAAAAACATCAAACGGCTATGAATAAATAGTGTTGTTAACAGGTCTTACTTCCTTTGTCTCTGCTTTTGTTATCCAACTAAAATAGTTCCCTGTTCTCTGAAAATGAGAAAAGATAATTTTCGCGCTGAAAATATTTTTATTATATTACAAATATTTATGGATTCAATTGCAAATTCTCTGTGAAAAGCTGTCGTGGACTTTCAGCGATCTGCTCTTAAACAGTATTAAAGGATTTATTATAAATTGACATGTGACTTGTTTCATGTAAACTGCCAATGAGAAATCGGAAAAACATTACAGTAATGTATTTACTTTATATACAGTGTTTTGTAAGAATAAAGGGGGAGAAATGAAGAGAAAAGAGAAATTTATGGATGGACAGAAGCCCCAAAGCTTCACACTAACTGGCCTAGTTGATTCAGATTCCCTTGGCTGTCTCAGTTCTATTATAAACCCCCAGGGCAGGGGCTGGGTCTCTCAACAAATAATAAATAGTACTATTAACAGCAGTACTTGTGGGTAGACTTTGTGTGATTATTGTTTTTTTAATAGCACTATTCAGCAGAACACTAACTGGATTGTCATTCAAGATTTTCTTGATTTTGTCATGTGGGTATTATGCTGAGGAGAAATGCTCAAATTGATCATTTATACTTTTAAAAATATGGCTTCATGAAAAAGCAATTTAGTAAATCGTTGAGGGCTGTTTTATATCACAGACTGTTGTCTTCCCATAGAACAATTCCATTTAATGCAATTCGCCGGGAAGTTTAGTCTAAGCTGAAACACAAAATTGTTGCTGCCTGAAAGGTTGCATGCTTGCCTGATACACAGAAGTTTCTAGAACAAGCATTCTTAGCTTCAGATACAAACCTTTTCCCCAATCTTTCCACCCAAATCCAATCACTGAAAATGAGAGGCATTATGCAGAAATTAATTCTGATGTTTTGATTAAATTTAAGGAAATCAGTTTAAAGGTAAATTTACACACACACACACACACACTTAAACACAGTTGAGTCAGTAAAATTACTTTTACTGGATTTGTTTTTATTTTTTTTATTACTCAAGCAATCCTAAAGAAACACAAGGAAGTTTAAAACATTTGATTAGTCAAATCAGTCTGAGTTCTTGTATTGGTAAAAGTAAGGATAGGAAACAATGTAAATTCATTTTCAGAGATATGAAATATGGTGCATATAGAAAACATCATCAATTTGAATTCTAGTATTTCCATTAGCTTTGATTCTTTCCTACGGTTTCTGTCTCTACGTTCAAATTGCTCGTCTGTTTCTGCATGTTGTCTATCTTTTCTACCTTTAACATCTAACTCATAGTTATTGTAAATCCCCGGTCATTTCCAGCCTTTGGTTATATCTGAAGCTGGTTTTGATAATTACTTTCTATCCTCAGACTGTATTTGTTGTTGACTTTTCAAATGCCTTATAATTTTTGTTGGAAACCAGGCATATCGTATAGTACAGTAGCTTCTGAGACACATTTATCTTATGCTTGGAGATGAGTACACTTTTCCTTCCCCTGCGTGAAGGTTTGAGTTAATCGAGGTAAACATGTGGTGGGGTTTGAAGTCTGGGGTTACAATTTTACCCTCCGTGCCCTGGAGGCTTCATATTCCTTTAGCGACACCCCATGTTTTGGGGTGGGCTAGTTCAGCAGGGAGTGCTTCTCGATGTCTGTGTGCAGAGAAGCTGTTTCTCACAGTTCTCCCACCTGTGTCTTACTGAGTGTTTGTTACCTCAGTGGGGAAGTGGAGGAGGTAGGGCATCCTCTGATGTCCTGAGTCAGCCTCCGTTTTGGCAGTCTCTATGAACTGGTGGAGCATGGCCTTCACAGTTGCCCCTGTCCCTCTTTTACCTGTAGTGCGGGGCCTAGCAGGACTCCTGCTCTGCCCCCAGGTAGAGCTTTTTCCTTTTTCCTATTCTCTTCTCCCAGTTGAAATGAGTTTCCAGTGTAGTAAGGTGAGAGCTGTTCTTGCTCTTTCCCCTGCAAATTAAGCTTCCTCTCTATAAGGAAGACTGGGGGCAGGGAGTGGGGGTGGCATGGGAGGGTCTGGTTGTGATTTCTTTCTTTCTTTTTTTTTTTTAAAGATTTTATTTATTTACTTGACAGAAAGAGAGATCACAAGCAGGCAGAGAGGCAGGCAGAGAGAGAGGAGGAAGCAGGCTCCCTGCTGAGCAGAGAGCCTGATGTGGGGCTCGATCCTAGGACCCTGAGATCATGACCTGAGCCGAAGGCAGAGGCTTTAACCCACTGAGCCACCCAGGCGCCCCTGGTTGTGATTTCTGACATTGCCTGTTGTTCCTTTCTCCCAGCTTACATGACTAAGGAGCATTCTCAAGAGTCCCCTCGGTCTTTCCTTTGAAAATCTGCTGAGGTGCAAGGAGGAAAACGTATAGTCCCCTGGAGCTACACACACAGACACTATCCCACATTTTAAATGAATCTTCCTACAAGGTTATATGGCATCTGATGGTGTATGCCCCGGGAAGCAAATACCTTTTTTGCAGTAAGGTTGGTCGAATGGAATGGAATGTGAGATCACATGCCAGTGGATCCATCATTCCGTAAACCTTTAATTAGCAGTGCTAGCCAGGACCCTATGAGTAGGAAATGCAAATCCAAATTCTTCATACTTATCTATTCTTTTGAGAACAAATTGCTGGCCTTTCCAGAATGAAAGGGGTCACATATAGTCAATATGGTACCAACTGACCAGTTGGTCTTCTCAAAGATTGGTGCCAAAATGGCGAATGATTGTTGGTATTTACTCTTGGCCATCTGGACCTTTTACGTTGGCTTAAAGTAGATCAGCTAGTAAGAGCAAAGGCTGTTGGGCACATAGCCTCCACCTCGGCCACCAGGACCACGTTATTCATGTGCCTAATGTAGCAGCACTAGAGTGGCCAATGAGAGAGGTAAGCTGATGTCCGCGGCTGGGTCATTCTTAACTCTGGCCTCTTCTGTGAGGAATGTTTTCTTGTGAACATTAACATGTGACACAACAATATTTGCACCCCACGCCCACTCTCATATTTTCTAGTACTTCTGTCTAATCTTTTCCTTTCTTTTCCTTCCAGGCCCCTGTCAACCATCCAAAGCACTGATCACTACCAATCAATCTTCATATATTCTAACCTTAATCCTCTTTTCTTTTAACACAATGCAGATAACCAGATTCATAATCTGAAGAGCTATTAATTAGAAGGGTTTTCTCTATCTACTGTCAGGTCACCCCTGAGTTAGGTGTTGAATCCATCATCCATTTTGTACCTATATACCGAGTCAGTCCCCAAAAACTCTTAGGCATGATGTGAGGGATAGAGGCTGCCAGAGCAGTGGTGTTGCCTTGGGAATTATGCAGCTTGCTCGTGTTCCCTGGCACTGCTCATGCCTGATCCTGGATGTTTCCATTTCAAGTTATGATGCATTATTAATGAGAATGCCCAACTTATGAGACTCACCAACAGGTGCGACAGACAGGATCTAGCTCGTGATAGGCACTCGTGGCCACATGCTCACGTAACGTCCCATAGTCAGGTGCTCCAACTCTACCAATGCCCACTAACATGCCAGTGGTTGTTTCTTAAAACAGGAGTTTCCATTGCAGATGGCATATGCACCAGAACCCCCAGATTCTTGAGATTCTCCCAACGGGAATTGCCATAAGCTCTCGACAGCCCCTTTCACACTACTGATACCTGTAACACCACAAAGGTCTATTGGATCAAATGGCCCAAGTCTGGACCTGCTGCAGAAGCCATTCCTTCTCCAGAAAGGAACAAAGCCCTGCTGATTCTTTGATTTTGGCCCAGTGAAACCTGTATAGGACTTCGAACGTACAGAACTCTAAAACAATAAATTGTGGTAATCTGTCATGGCATCAATAGAAAATGAATGCAACGTACAGAGAAGTCAAAAACAGTACTTAAAATGTTAGTTCATCTATTAGGACAACTGCAAGCTATGATAGAAAAAGTAAGAGTCTGAGTTAGGAGATGGGGTGCTAATCCATGTTCTATTTAAAACTACCAATAGGGTGTCTGGGTGGTTCAGTCGGTTGAGCATCTGCCTTTAGCTCAGGTAATGATCCCATAGTCGGATCAAGTCCTGCCTCGGGCTCCCCATTCAGTGGGAAGTCTGCTTCTCCCTCTGACCCTCCCCCATCTTGTGCTTTCTCTCTCTCACCTCTCTCAATAGATGGCATCTTAAAAAAAAAACAAAACCTACCTATAGAACATTGGGAAAATAGTTCATGGATAGTGGGGATGGTGAAAACAATTGGGTTTATCAAACAGATTTGACTAGAGTTATTTAGAGAGCCGAGGTATAATATTTTGGAGAATGTAAATACTGATGGATTTGCATTAAATACATAATAGGAAGAGATTCTGATTAGAAGTGGTATCATTCTTAGTAAGGGAACAGACAACTTAAATACAACCAGCTGTACATGGTTTTTTCCTAGTTCATATTGAAAAAAAAAAAAGGAAGAGGTAAGCATTACATTTCTTTCTTTCCAAGGCTGGTTTTGAGTAGACTGCTATTTTATTTCTTTGGACTACTATACTCCATTTAGTTAATATTAAATAACAAACTGAAAGCAAAGATGTTTTATTTTGAATACTGGGCAAGCCAAATGGCATGTGGCAAATGACCTTGCTGCAACAACAGCTTCCAAGTACAGCACCAAGGAAGTTTTCCCAGAGGACACAGAACAGGAAGGCTCACAGATGAAATTCAAACACTGAGGTCATAGTTAGACGGTACTATCAGGGACAAGAGGAAACAGAGCACACTAACGCACATTGGACAGTGCTTAAGCGGGGTGCAAGGACCCCACTACCTGAATCCTGGGGTGTGGCTTATCCATATGCCCTGCCTTTCTCTCTCCTACCTCTGCTTTCCCTGCCGATGATGTGATGACTGGTATCAGTCTAGCAGGAGGGCCCACAGGTAGAAGGTATCCTGGACCAGTGACAAAAACTCCCTTTATTAGAGAGTCACAGGGACAAGCGTGCTTGGTCAGAGCTGGAACTTGCCAATTAGCCTTCCAAATGACTTGGATTTTATTTGTATTTCTTGGGCAGAGGAGTCATGGGCCAGAATGACTGTCACCAATGGCGAACCAAATTAAGCACTCGTGAATATTGAGTGCTTCATACGTTTCATATATATTTAGAGCATTCTCAATATGTAGTGTATCACAAATAGTTTGCACCTCGGGCCTCATGAATATTAGGTCATTTTTCTTTTGCTTGTTCTTTCTCCTTTCTTTTTCTTTCTTGAGGTAGAAATGAAATGCAAAACTGCACATATTTAATGTATATAAGTTGATGAGTTTGGACACGTGCATACACCCTTAAACCCATCACCATAATCCAGGTAAGAGACATATCTATCATCTTTAAAAGTTCTCCTGTACTTCTTTCGTTGCCATTGTTAAAATAACATTTAACATGAGATCTACCCTCTTAACAAATTTTAAAGTGTACAATAAACTACTGTAACTACAGGTACAGCAAATCTCCGGAACTTATTCATCCTACATAAATGAAACTTTATGCTCATTGAACAACTCTCCTCCCCTCAGATCCTGGGAACCACCCTTCTATTCTCTGCTTCTATGATTTTGACTATTTTAGATACCTCCTGTAAGGGCAATCATGTAGTGTTTGTCCTCTGTGACCAACTTATTTCAATTAGAACAATGTCCTTCAGGCTCATCCATGTTACAAATGGATCACAAGTGTTGGTAAGGATATGAGGAAATTGGAGCCCTTATCCACTGGGGATGGGAATTTAAAATGGTGCAGCCACTATGAAAAACAGCATGGGGGTTCCTCAAAAATTAAAAATAGAACTACCATATGATCCAGCAATTTCACTTCTGAGTATTTACCTGAAGGAAATAAAAACACTAACTCAAATAGATATATGCACTCCCATACTCACTATATCCTTACTTACAATAGCCAAAATATGGAAACAGACCAACGTCCACTGACAGATGAATAGATAAAGAAAAGCTGATATATTCATACATTAGATTACTGTCCACTCCTTTCTATGTTTAGAATTAATATGCTAAGTACTTATTACTTATAATTATTGAACACATCTTATGAATTGTGCCTATGTCTAGCAAAATCTTTGCTTACTAGCTACCTGTTTATACTTAAAATTTCTTTATCTGTGTTTTACAAACTGCAGACCTGTTCACATTTCATAATAAAATTCGATATTCTGAAAAGTAAAGGTACATTACGCCAAGCCCCAGAATTTCCTTTCGTGTAAGGTGACATGACAGTCCTGTAGGGGTGCCATCCTTCTGTAAATATGAATGCATTATAATTGGTCTGTAATATAGAAGCAGTCCATCGAAGTCTGGAAAAAGCTGCACAAGAATCAGAGACTTCCTTTCTCTTGGTAAGCTAAACTGTAGAGTCAGAGGCATTTTCTTGGTAGTGGGAACAGAGAGCTAAAGAGAGGAAAAGAGACCGCAAGTGGGGGAGCGGGAGGAAACAGGATCCATGCGTAAGCACGAGCCGAGGAGACCTTCATGGGAAAGAGTGAGTGATTGGTCCGGCAGAGGGAACAGAAAACAAAAGTGAAGATACATGTGGTAAAGAGACAGAAATGTAATGGATAAATATTAACAAGATGGATATTGGTAAGTTTCTTATTCTGAGGGGACAGTTAGTGGACATACCTTTGGATTTTGAGACACTGGCAGGCCCCAAATTTTCTGAGGTCCAACTCCTGTGACAGTGGTAATTTTCATGATACCTAGTTTGGGAGCTTTGTCTACATTCACATGAGATATAGCCCAGTGACTAAGATTCCTGTTGACTAGTTCGTGTAATCACTATAATGAAATGGACTTAATTTTTTCAAGATGTACCCATATAATGACCTGAATGTATTCTCAGGGAGAATTACCTCAACTTTATTGATTACGGAGTATTACTACAATGTATCAAATAATTCCCACAAAAATGTTTAAAAGGCACCAAGCAATATTTGGTACACAGACTTTTTTTTTTCCTTCAAGGTTAATGTAAGCATCAACATAAATAAAGCTACTGCTGTACTTCCTTGCATTCTTCAGTACATCTAGCAGATGGAGGTAATATTGGGAAACTGACATAAATGATGGTGATAGAACTTGGTAAAGAATTGGTTTTGGAGAGGATATCTGCTATTTGGAAAATTAATGGCAAGTGGATCCTCATTCCCTCTTCCCATTATGTGACTGACACTATTAGTTAATCAGGGTTTTATTTCTCCCCAAATCCAGGTAAGTTCGTAGTTAGACATATTCACAGCACTACGGTTCAGGTCTCATTACCAACAGAGCTAAGCCAGCACTCACAATTAAAGCTCTTTGCCAGCAGCGTGTTATTTCCTCCTTTGGACTTTTCCTTCTGGGCTGGCTGTTTTCTGCAAGTGATTAATGTAACCTCATTAAGTTAATGAATCTGGTACTTCAGCATTTCTTCAGGGATAAAAGAACTAAAATTATTGGCTATCTACTACTCTGTAGACTAATACATTTTCTTAATTCATTAAAGGTGTTTATAGAAACTTAAACATGATTCAGAAAATCTCAATCTCTAAATAAGTACCAACCCCTAATCATGACTAAAGAAGAAAGGGAACCAAGA
Organism: Potos flavus; assembly: GCA_028534135.1. Classification (NCBI taxonomy): domain Eukaryota; kingdom Metazoa; phylum Chordata; class Mammalia; order Carnivora; family Procyonidae; genus Potos; species Potos flavus. Next base: position 16,681,437 of record CM052895.1, on the reverse strand, counting down.
AAGCTTGAAAGAATATTACAGATAGCAATGTCAAAATTAACAACTTTTAAAGACCAAACTCACCTCAAAGAAATAAAAAAATAGACCCTGGGAAAAATACTTCTAACATACACAATTTCCCAAAATGATTGATATCATTAGTAAATAGAATATTACTATAAATAAACAATAAAGTCCCCTGAATGACTATTTTTTTTTTTTAAGACTTTATTTATTTGACAGACAGAGAGCGAGATCACAAGTAGGCAAGCAGAGAGAGCAGGGGAAGCAGGCTCTCTACTGAGCAGAGAGTCTGATGCGGGGCTCAATCCCAGGACCTCAAGATCACTACCCCAGCCGAAGGCAGAGGCTTAACCCACTGAGCCACCCAGGCACTCCCATAAAATGACTGTTTATGATGTGTTATTAGAAGAGGCACAAAAGTGAGGCCACATTTTGAAATACTTTTTCCCCTACTTGTATACTAGAATAAGTCCATATACGTGCAGGATTTCTTTTTTTTTTTAGCCTTAAGAATTCCCTTTTAAAGTGACAGTACACTTAAGAAAAAAGATGATTATAATACGCATGAGTTGGAATTGGTTGGAAACAAAAATGCGACAATTTCCATCTTCCGGGCCAGGTGGAAATGGGGAATATAGTAGTTATACAGGACCTATGCAACTTTTAAGTACTCTTCAAATATTTTTGTATTAGTTTGTTTATTCCAAATATCATAAGATCACATATGATTCTAGGCAATATTAGCCAATGGCTTCTATCATCAGGCAGACGTGGATGATGAAGTACACAGCGCCATGTAGTCCTGTCCTCCCCCAAACAAAGGGTAACATAAATGTGGCCAAGACTCTGAATCCAATTAGAAATTCACAGGATAAATAAGGGTCAGTGGAACATAGTAAACCGCACCATGAGAATGCAGTTTGCAAGATACACACTGTGGGAAACTGTACGTGATAAGCAGCCTGTTTCGTCAGTGAGAAAAACTGGAGTGAGGGAGGGTGAGAGGAAGAGAGACTCTACAGATTAAAAACAGAACAAATTAATGAACCTAAAAAAAAAAAAATAAGAGGCATATCAACCAATTACAGTTTATGCACTTTAGTTGGATCTTAATCTGAAAACAAATTATTAAAAAAAAATATGACAATTCAAGAAAGTGAACCTGATGAGTTCTTTGATGAGAATGAAAGTTTTTTAGGTATGTTAATAATATCTGTGATACCAATCGTACTGCTTTTCCCAGGACTGAGAGGTGTATTTATTTTATTTTTTTAGATTTTATTTATTTATTGGACACAGAGAGAGTACAAGCTGAGGGAGCAGCAGAGAGAAAAGGAGAGGGAGAAGCAGACTCTCCAAAGAGCAGGAATCTCGATGCGGGGCTTGATCTTAGGACCTTGGGATCACAACCCCAACCGAAGGTAGACACTTAACTGACTGAGTCACCCAGGTACCCCAGGAATGAGAGGTTTTTTGAGACTTGGAATTTCCAGTGCTAAAACCAAGAATGTCCTGCACAAATGGTGATTTCCATCAAAACTAGGTGGGATAGAAGTTGTAAGGTTGGTGAGGCTAAAGATAAACTCAGCAGACTTTTGGGGGAGAGCTCTTCAAGTGTAGGATATATTTGAAAATGTCCAATATTTTTAAAAAGTTACATGGACCAATATTGCTTGCATGTGGAAAGATGGAATGGATTTTTTACCAATATTCAGAAGCTTTGTGAAAGCATTATATCTGGTTCTTTCTTTCTTTCTTTCCCTCACCAGTTTTTTGTTGTTGTTTGTTTGTTTATTTATTTATTTAAAAGATTTATTTTATTTAATTGAGTCAGAGAGAGAGAGAGAGCATGAGAGGGGAGAGGTCAGAGGGAGAAGCAGGCTCCCCGTGGAGCATGGAGCCCGATGTGGGACTCGATCCTGGGACTCCAGGATCATGACCTGAGCCGAAGGCAGTCGCTTAACCAACTGAGCCACCCAGGCACCCGTGTTGTTTATTTTTTTAAGTAAGCTCCACTCCCAGCATGGAGCCCAACATGGGGCTTGAACTCACAACCCTGAGATCAAGACCTGAGCTGAGACCAAGAGTCCAATGCTTACCCAACTGAGCCACCCAGGTGTCCCTAGATTTTTTTCAAAATAGAAAGAAAGTGAGTATGAAACATACTATCATCCAAGGTAATGCAATGCTAATTTCGTCAGTAAACTCGATTTTTGCATGTAATAAAATGAAATAGGCTGGTGATGACTTCAGAAAGTCCATCTATCACTGTAAAGTTTCTTGTGTTATAGTACTGCTAACAGACAGTATTTACTGGATGCCAAGGCCCTGTGAGATCTCCTGACATAGCCCAAGGATGCAAATTAACCATGAGGAAGCAAGAGATTCTGTGTTTCTATAGAGCTCACAGGAGGAAGCACTCACTGATCCACACAGGTATCTGAACATATGATAAGTATATGCATTTATCTGAAATTTAACAAGATCTATACATCCACTAATATTGGAAACGGAAGCTTGTAGGTGAATTTGACCAAAAGGGATAGCTTGAAAATTTTCACAGGATCTGAGAATTTGTGGGAGTCTATTTTAAACACTACATGAATACCTTTGGTGTATGCTTCTTTCTTTTTATACAGTCTTCAGAGTACAAGTGATGAATTGTGTAGTTTACTTCTTTTCCTAACAATATTGAATCAACAATGTAAAAAAATGAAGTTATTATAAAATAACTTTCATAATCAAATCAGTGGCTTAGTGATTTGTGTGGATCATGTTCCAATAGAAGAGTCTAGCAACAAAGTCCAAATTTCTTAGCGGAAGAAAATTAATTAACCTACCAGTCATCCTGCATTCAAATTGTGCGATGAATATCCTCTCTGCTCTGTTTCTCCCTAGAATGGAGAAAGATTCCATTATTCGTGGAAGATTAAAAAAACAACAGTGTTACAGATTTATGTTTTTCAAATGCACTTATTCATAAAACTGAGATGCGGAAACTTGCAGAACAGGTTTTATAAGACCACATGAGTTGTGAGGGCATTTGCCATGTCCTACACCGTGTCTTCAAGCTGTTCTTTAGGGGCAAGCAATCCAGGGCCCAAAATGGCACCAGAAAAGTTTGAAAACATCGAGGAATGACAGAGCAATGGAGCATAAAAGTACAGGTTCTTAGAGTCATCCTGAAAAATGGGCCAAGGTGCCACAAGCTTCACATTCATACAACTCCCAGACAATCTCTTTCTGAGAAGCATGAGCCCAGAGAGTAGCTGTGGCAACATGCTTTCTGGCCGCTTCCCACTTGGCTGAATGAGGACATCCAAAAGGAAAGGAAAGCTGAACCATGCAAGACTAAAGAGTCCCCGACCAATTGACTTGTTCTCAGACTATGCCCGGCTTTAAGTTCCTGCTTCTTCTTGTGACTTGCTTCTGCATTCTTTCTTAATCCCCCATAGTTACTTGTCTAACCTGACCTACCCTTTTGTCAAAAGCCAGCCTAACTGCTTCTCCTGAAAACAGTCTGACGAGATTCCCTCAAGTAGTAATTACTTCTCCTTCCCAGATATTTTCACAGGGCTCTCCAGACACCTTTGTTATGGCATGTGTTACAGATAGCTTAAATCCATTATTTCTTTTATGTGTGTATCTTCCACTGAAGTGGAAGTGACCGTTTTTTAAAATTCTAATATTTACAACAGTTCTACTATCATAGAACATATTTTAATAATACTGGTGGAACTGAAATAATATGTGGAAATTGGTTGCTTGAGTTCAGGTCTCATTAGAAAAAAGAGAGAGCTGGTAGACTATTCTTCAGAATTTGTTGAGCACACACACACGCAAAGGAAAATGAGCAAATAAGATATATACCTGAGCTACTGATTTAGTGTGCTTATCTTTTACTCGTTCTATATTTAAGCTGCAAATTTGAGAACTCAGCTAATTAAGACGACTGATTCACAGGTTACATATTTTCTTTTTGGAACATGGTATAAAAGTTAGGAAAGTAACTACTCAGATGTAAAGTTTAAGCTAAGAAACCCAAGTTTCGAACGTATCTTTGTCATTTGTTTAAACTTTAACTCAACATTATGAAAATGTTTACCGAATGTGCCAGGGTTATAAATGCAGTCAACTGTCAAAGTTTGTATTTTGCTCCCATCCCTTTTATTTCCATATAGGAAAAATGCTGTTTAAAAAAGCCTTTCAGTTTACATTTCCAAATGACTTCAGAATTTTAAAGACTAGTTAGATAAATTGCTTTTAAACTATAAAACTTTGCATTCCAGACCAGAAACCATTGTCATACATCTGCTTTATGATAAAAGGATAGAGTTATATCAAGATCAAATTACGTTACCCTTTTCAAAACTGCTAACACGAGGGTAATTACTATGTTTCTGTCATTTTCTTTCTCTATCCTGCCTCTTTGTTTCTTGACTTTCTTGCTCTCTGTCTCCCAGGTCAGCAAATGAAATAAACACAATTGTGTGACTACCTTCCTGAATCAATATAAACCTTTCCTGGGAATCAAAAGCATGGAACAAAAAGCCTTGCAGAAAGTATTTCACTTAACTACTGAAGCGTTTTTTTATGTATGTGTATTATATTTCTAAATTATATTTGAAAAATCTATCATTTCCACTGTACAAGTTCTCGGTAATGGAGGTCAATGTAGACAGATAATTTGTGAAACAGTTTTAATGAGACATAATTCATATACTATGAAATTCACTCATCTAAAGTATAAAGTGTAAGTAAAGTATAAATTTTTAGTTTATTCACAGAAATATATAACTATCACCACAATCTAATTTTAGAACATTTTCGTCACCCCTAAAGGTAACCCTGTACCCAAATAGCTTTCTCTTCCCTTCTGTCTTCCAGCCCCCAGTAACTACTGACCTACCTTCCATCTCTATAGATTTTTGTTTTGGACATCTCCTATAAACAAGTAATACAATATGCAATGTCTTAGGGCTGTTTTTTTCACTTTCCATAAAGTTGACAAGATTCATCCATATTGTAGTACGTCATTTCTTTTTTTGGCCAAATCTTTGTTGTCTGGATATACCACACTTGGTTATCCAGTTATCTTTTGACATGAGTTGCGTCCATCCTTTGATGGTTATGAATAATCATTAGTGTACGGGTTTCTGTTTAGGCATATGTTCTATGTCTTTGGAGCAGCCAGATTATTCAGAGAATTTTACAAGAGTGTTCATGATTATAACTCTAGTTTGTCAGGAATGGTATAAAGAACACATTCACAAAGAAACACTGTGAAACTTGACTCCTTTTTGTACACAGCTAGATTTAGATAGCATATATAAAATGTGAAAGTCTGTGTAGACAGAACATTCAGTGTTACAGGGATAGTGCCATGATTGGTTATATCGTTAACAAAAGAGTAGACAGAGTTCAAAAGTAATGAGAAAGAACAAAGCAGGCAAATTAAGTTACAACCTATTTCCCCTTTTTCATGGGCACTGACTTGGAGATACGGCTAGATGGTCTGGAATAACAAAGTTCTCATGATATTGGTTGAATTGTATCTCCAAAATATGAATGCCATGAATTAATTTATTATGAACAATAAAGAAAAAAGAAAAAACGAAGTCAGAAACAGAACAGGGCTTATTCAGCTTTAAAAATCAACATGTGAAGGGACATGATCCACAGTTAACCTAAGAGACACCTGTGGTCACAGCTCAAGAACTCAGTTACGTCTGGGGGCACCTGGGTGGCTCAGTTGGTTGAGCATCCGACTCTTGATTTTGGCTCAGGTCATGATCTCAGGGTTCTGAGATGGAGCCCCGTTTTCATCTCCCTACTTAGGGGGCGTTTTTCTTGGGATTCTTTCCCTCTGCCCCTACTGCTGCTCGCGTGCTCTCACTCTCTCTCAAATGAATAAATAAATCTCAAAAAAAAAAAAAAAAAAAAAAGAACTCAGTTACATCTGGAGCCCTGATATCAATTTAGCCATGATCACTAGGACAATGGCCTCGGAGCTGCAGTTTCCTTTCAAAATGAAAACACTGGACTGGAAAATTATGAATTAGTCAGGCGATATCCACACCCTCGCTTTAGAGCGAGGTGTTTAAAATTTCCGAACCAATATCCAAAATATTAAAAGATAATCCAAACAGACAGTTCTGTTCCCCACTTGACTCTCCCAAATTCTTTCCCCTTCTCTAGAGCTAGATCATTTACATATTTATACAGTTGGTTTGTGGGAACCTCAACACAGATTCAGAGACGGTTACAACTGGTATCTCAGTAATCATTGGGTCAGTGATTCAACACTCTCATTTTACTGATTATAAAAACCAGTTATGACCTGTGCAAGGACACATCCCAGCGACTGGGGATCCAAGCCTGGCCAGGGCACCTGGCTCTTCCAACTCGGTCGTGACACTCTTCCGAAGGATTCCTGGGAGTCCACTGATCCAAAGGTCTGTAGCTGTAGCTCTCTCTCTACCACAGAGGACTATAGATGCTTTTTTAATTTCTTAATAGAAACAAAGTATCATTTACTAACTACCTATTAAAAACAATAAGTTGCTGACAGATGCTAAGGTTTTAAGTAAAGGTTATCACTTGCTAAATTCTTCCTTTTTTCAAACACCTGGAACATCAATCAGTGCATCGTTCTGAATGAAAGAATGGATTCTTTTTTAAATCACTCATATCATGCAGGGAGGTTGATGTAAATATCTACTAAAGATTTTTTTTTCCTTCTTAGAAACCCTCAGCTATGTTCTTTATTGATGACATTGCTCTTGAAGAAAAGAGCAGTAACAAATTGGCTTTGAGTAGTCGCCTTCCGATTATTCTCTCCAGGGTCACACTGTGTGTCTCCTTCATAACAACTTCCGCGGTTACTGATGTGTTCCCTTTTTATCTGTATGTTTGCCATCTGCCTTCCTAAGCTAAAATGCTCATTCTTTGGGCGACAGGAATTCTGCTTGCCTTGTTCTCTGAGGTGTCCACAGTGTTTAGCATCATGCCTGGTTTGTGGTCAATACCGTTTGCTGAGTGAGAGATATTAATACTTATACCAATAAAGACTCTGCACAGGAGACAGGGAGGAGCTCCCCAATTTTCTGCATTTCTGTGAATGTCTGAATATGTGTAGGCATGAAGATTGACGTCCAGATATTTCAGATGTTTCTAGGTCAGCCTGGGGGCAAACTAGTTACATTCTTATTACTAATTTCTATACATAAAGATGACGTTATTGACTTACAAGTGATTATTAGTAGTGTGAACTATTAAAGTACTAAAGGCAACTTTAATGTCCAATGAATGAAGCATATCTTTATTTAAAGGCGTAGGTCAAAGAAGGTAACTCTGGAATTAGGCCTACGTTCAAATTTAGGTCTGCCAATTCTAGTCTACCTCATGTTGGGTAAGTAAATTCATCTCACTGAGTCTCTGGACTTTAGAAATATAGATATTAGATATCATATTTTCTACACGTTCCTGATACAGTATGAAAATATTCAACCTGTTACAAATGTCCTCATTTATTGCAAGAATTAAGCTTTAAAAATGCTACAAAATTAGTGATAATCAGCATCAGCATTGAATACAGTAGGTGTCTGACAGATGTATTTATTTTTATTATTTTCGATCCATGGCAACCTCAGAGATTCACGCTATATAAACAAAAAGTGATCATGCCAACCTGATCACACTGTGATTGTAGGGCCGCAGTGTGAGTAGCACTGAGATTTTTAAATTAGTCTTTATCTGTCCTGTGGGCAAGGACTCCCTGTGGACAGACAGGACCTTGGTAATGTTATCATCTCTTGCCAACCTTTGTCCAGGCCAGCAGAGTGGGTTTCAAAGTAATGCAGCCATGATGATAAACGCCTGGCTTAGTTACAGAATTCTATTATCAGCCTTCCTGGTTTATGTTTTGCCAAATACAGCATGAAACGTAAGAGATGTACTGAGTTGCCCGTCAACAGAACATGTTCAAACACAAGTTATACAGTAAGCTACAAGAGGACAATGTGAACAAGGTTCAGTCTTTGCTGCTTTGTTTTTAAACTCAAAGTGCATCAGAGGTAACATCTGGAGGGTCACAAATGCTCTGCAGCCATTGCTCATAGGTGTTTTACTTTCTTTGTTGGAAGTCATCATAGTATCGCTAATTGATTCCTAGGTGCGGCATGTGTTAAGAAAATCCTAATCAGAAGCCTAGAAGGCTCCTGTAAGACTAAGGATTCTGTTATCTCTGACCACTCTTGGCACTTAAACATTTCCAACGAAGTTTATAATGCACTATCTTGCCAGATTCTCTGAAGGAGAATCTGTTGAAGTACTTTCTGTCTCCTAAGGACCGGCTGATCCTTTACTGAGGCGCGTGCTGGCAGACTGCTGTTACTCCTCACTGCTCTCTCGCTCACCCCACGGTGAGGCGCTTTGATTTTCTCCTGCTAGATAAGGTCAAGAGTCAGTCTGTCCAGGATGCTAGAGAGCCCTACACTTTGGAGATAATTCTCACTTTCCTGTTTCCTGTCAGCCTTAACAGCCCACTCACCTTTTATACATTTATTCCTAAATGACAAACTGAACACCTATTATGGGTCCCAGTTCTTCACTCTAGACTCTGGAGACTGTTAGTGTGGTAGGAAGATGAGAAATATTCACAGAGTATGTGATAGATGTTACAGGAGGTAGAGAAACCTAAATACTAAGAGTGAGGCGTAAAGGAAGTCATTTCTCTCGGCCTGGGCAAAAGACAGTCTCACCAAAGGTTCACTCAGGAAGTGAACACCTAGCAAGAATTCTTCCTGTGAGGATGAAGGCCAAGAGCTCAGCTGTCTCTGAGACCCAAACCCACAAGCTTCCTGCAGAGGCACACAGATCGAGAACTTGGGCACACCAGGTTGAGTGCTGGAGTCGGCTAATAAACCTTGATAAAGAACACCAATTGTTCAAATTTGGGGAATTTTGCAAGCCGGTCTATAAACACTGCCATTTTAAAATATCACATAATATAAAGTTATGATCAAATAAGTCATGTTAAAATAAGAGATAATATCCAAACCTTGTAACTTCCCAGTTACTTTCATGCAACTCTTATGAATGCTTTTGAGGTTATTTATATCCACTGAATATGAATGATAAAAATAACGAATGATGATGTGCTGCTGTGTGCCTCTTTCTGACCCTCACACATCTTGTTAGTAGCTTGAATTTGGCCATGGTGGGAGCATCTATGACAGGAAAAATCTGCAAACACTACAAATTGAGTTTTTATTTATTGTTTTATTGATCATCTGGGCTTAAGAAAGTGATGAGGATATGTTTATGCAGATTGCACTTAAAATATACTGTAGTTATAACTGTTACACTGTAAATACAGCAAAAGAAATTGAATAAGGATACTTCCAGTATCACAAAACCCTTTACTGATTAAGCCAAGTTGCTTACGTCATTGACTAGCAAGTGAAGTTCCAACATATGCCATCATTGTTCATGTCCATTTTAATCACTAATGTAAATAAAATATCATTAACATTCACATCAGAGCTAAAGCTGTTTATCAACTGCAATCAGAGCTTGGCTCCAGATATAACAACAGTTCAGCAAAAATCAATTGGCTATCTTGAATTTATAAAAGTATTTTGTGTTTACTTTATTTGTAAACTGTATGCTGTGCATGTATATGGTGTACGCTTTACATCACTAAAATATACTGAACTTATGTTTATATACATACACACGCACACACAAGAATATGTATATGCGTGTGTGTATATTATACACATACCCTTTTTTCCCTCATGGAGAGCAGGTTGTTAAACACTTACAGACTTACCACTGTGCACACGTGTTATTGCACTTAGTATGCCAGGCAGAAAGCTCAGCGAAAGTTAAGGGAGCCATTTAATAATTTAAGAAAGGAAATTACATGACTATCTACATTTTGGCAAACTCCATTTAACTGAAGTAAGGAATGAAGACAAGAAAAAATTTTGGCGACAACTCATTTAGTTCGGGTAAATCAATATTGAGAACCTTAGGTTAAATCAGAAAAAAGGAAGAGTTAATCTGAGAGACACATTCCCATTAGAGTTGTAAGAACATGGTGGCTGATTAAGTGTGAGAGAGGGACAACAGGAAGATCACCTCAGATGTGCAGCTCTGAAGAAGAGCGGACAGCAAAGAAATTAAGTAGGTGAAGTAATAATTTAGAAACCATACACACACGCACACAAACAGACACACACATGCACTCACAATTTTTGGGAAAGGATTTAAGAGCTTAGTTTAGGACCCAGTTTGAAAGACTTAAGATATTTAAACAGAGTTACCTGGCTCACAGTTGGTAAGAGTCTGAATGACTGGAAAGGAATCTGGTTTGGGCTAGAAATTTTGGAGGCTTGGAAAATAGACGGTGGGAGAAGACATGAGTTATAGAGGGAGGCATGAAAGAGAAGAGGAGTATGTGACTCTTGATCTTGGGGTCATGAGTTCAAGCCCCAGATTGAGAGTTGAGTTTATGAAAGAAAGAAAGAAAAAGAAGGAAGGAAGGAAGGAAGGAAGGAAGGAAGGAAGGAAGGAAGGAAGGAAGGAATGAAAGAAGGAAGGAAGAAGGAAAGGGAAGGAGGGAGAAAGGGAGGGAGAAAGCAAGACTATATACCACAAAAAGGGAAGGAAGACAAGATTCAAACCTTGGAACCACCCATATTTAATTGTAAGATGAGGAAGGGGCTTGAAAATGGAGATGGAAAAGAATGAAATGAGAAGAGAATCAGGAGAGAGTGGTGTCTCAGAAAGGAAAGTTTGAAAAAGTTATAATCACAGGTATCAGCGGAGTGGAGAGTCAAAAAAATCCAAAAAACGGAAACCAGTTTCACTGAGCACAGTGGGGTGATGTTAGATTATCTGCTGTGCCAACTCCGGTAGGATCCGATTTCAGTTATCAATTGCTGCATAACAAACTACCTCCAAAATTAGAAGCTTAAAACAACCACAGTTTATTATTTCTCATGTTTCTGAGGTTCAGCTATGTTCAACCTGACAGTTCTGCTCCACGTGGAGTCTACTGGAAAGTCCAAGATGACCTCACTTGCATGAGGCTGCTGAAATGGCTGGGAGCCCCCTTGGCCTGCCTCTCTGCCTTTGGAGTCTCTCATGCTCCAGGGACAACTGGTCTTTTTTAAATGGCAGCCAGTTCCAAGATAGCAAAATGGGAACGTACAGGGTCTCTTAAGGTCTGTCTCACACTTCCCATAACATCACTTCCACCATGTTCTATTAGTCAAAGTAAATCACAGGTCTAACCTAGGTTTAGTGGTTGAGACAACACACCTCACTGCTTGATGGAAGGAGTGGCGTGCATGAGCAGGGATAGGAGAAATAGTTGGTCACCACCTTTGTTGACACTCCACGTGTTCTTTTTTTGTGCAAATTGAGTATTTTTAAGTCTTCGCTCCCTCTTCTTATTGTAGTCCAGACAGCTCCAGGATTAATATGATGCCCCATTTACATACAAGAGAAACAGAATGAGTGTGTGTATCTAAGATCCACAAATGAGCTCCTACCCAAGTGCAGGTCTTAGGAGTCATGGAAATGAATACCTATGGCTAATGGCAAGACCTGGATTAGGAAGTGGGAAAGGGGCCAAGGAAGAATGAACACGCCAGAGATCCTCATCTGTATAAAGCTACAGAAACACAAACAGAGCTTACTGACTTTCCCACCTACAAGTCTGGGTACGAACATCCTAACAGCCTTATTCCATCTCTTTGCTTCAGCACCCAGACATCTTTGGATCACTTGTGGCCATGAAGTATCAAATAACTGAAAAGGGGAGAGAGGACTTTTTGTATTAACAACAGGCTCTTTGTCCACACTCAATGTGGACAATACCTTAATATGCAGAGAAATACCATAAACAGGACAACATTTTGCAAGACAAGTTTTTAGGACATATGTTAGCCTCGTTATGTATCTCTATGCCATATCACATAGTCTAGTGGAGGAGTCTTTGTGCTGACCACACGTACACAGATGACTAGACTTTTGTGTTTGGTTAATGCATTTCTAAAGTAAAGTAAGCTCTGTACATCTAGATAGGTGACTTGAATTTTCCATTTTTGGCTTTCAAATGTGCACACATGGGCTGATTTTATTATTTAGCATCATTTCTTAGGAGTAACTAATTTCCCTAACAATAAAACAAGTCCATAACACAAATGACTTGTACATGTAAGTACTGTATGATATAGGAAGGCAAACAAGCTGAAAGTCATGATAAAATTCCAGACCCATAATTATAGGGGTTTAACTGTAGAGTCTATTTGTTGAAGTCCCTAATTATCATGGTTGGATATAGTCTAGCTGGCTGTGAAATCTTGAGCTACGCAGTTTAGGATGTTAGGACTAACAAATTTTTACACACACACAAAAACCACTTTTTAGATGTTATACAAACAAATCAATATTCACGTGTAAATTCATAACCCTAAATTTTATGAAAAGCAAACCTTACTGGCTTTGGTCTAATCTATTCTGGCTGGGTGTGAAACTGTAAGCTAGTAATTTAACTGCTTTGGAATGCATTTTTACAACTTTCCATTGTTAAGAAGAAATAGATTATCCCAGGGGCGCCTGGGTGGCTCAGATGGTTAAGCATCTGCTTTCCACCCAGGTCATGATCCCAGGGTCCTGGGATGGAGTCCTGTATAGAGGTCCCTGCTCGGCGGGGAGCCTGCTTCTCCCTCTCCCTCTACTGTTCTCCCTGCTTGTGCTCTCTCACCCCCTCTGTCAAATAAATAAATAAAATCTAAAAAAAAAAAAAAAAAAAGATTATTTCAGTGGTCCTTCCCCAGCTCTAAAATTCTACCATTCCTTGGTTCTGAAAATGAGTTAGAAGTAACCAAACATAAAACCAATACAATTTCCAAGAACGACTTAATCTTTCTACAGTATACACGGCCAATTCATTTTATAGGCCTCAGAGGATCAAAATATTAGCATTAGAGGATGAGAACCTCATCTGCAACTAAGTCCCAATGATTCTTCCTCAAGACATCTCACTTTTCGATATAGGACTATTAAAAGGCAAAAATCACTATCCAACCTTTCACATGAAGATGATGAAAAATCACGACTTCTCAGAGGAAATGTTTCACCACAGTCACACTTCACCTGCTTATAAAGTCAGACTGTTCTAGATTTTAAAAGCTCACAGGTGCTCACTACATTTAGCTTGATTTTCATTTGTTACAAAGACTTTCATTCTACTCTCATTGATGCTGATGGCTTTTGCCATCTTTTGACTACTACCAACATAATTTTTTTAATGAAGTTGTGTAGAACAAAAAAGGGGAGCTTGGATACTGACAAAGGAAAGCAAGGAACTGGCCATGGAAAGAAGGAGGCTTCTGTTGGAGAGCCTCCAAATCTGAACCCATCTGTTTAGGGTGGCATGGAGATGAATAACCTCAAAAGACTCTAAAGTCACGCAGAACTGAGTCTGAAACCCAGCTACACTACTTAGGAACTTCACATTCTTCGGAGAATTTCTTCCTAACTCTAAACCTACTTCTTCTTGGAATAATTTTAGCAGCAGTATCATAGGCAGTTATTGGTGGAAAAATACATTGAAGGGGCCTAGCTCTAAGCTTGAGATTATATGTTCATGCTCAAATATTTGCTGTTGTTGTTATTCTAAGTATTATTAAGTACTACTGATACTATCACCAAAGCTAGGATCCAACTGATCTTTCATTAAAAAGTCAAGTATCAATGAAATAATCAAGAATGCTGATAATGTAATATTTATATACATCTAATCATCATTTTTATTTTTTATTATTTTATTTTAGTGTCATACCAACCCTTAACAGGAGATCTACTCTACTAACAAATTTGACTACTTCGGATACATCATATAAGTGGAGTTATGCAGCAATTGTCTTACTGTGACTGGCTTATTTCACTTCACATAAAATCCTCAAGTTTTATCGCTGTTGTTGCATTTTACAGAATTTCCTTCTCTTTAAAGGTGGCATAGTATTCCCCTGTGTGTATAGACCACATTTGCTTTATCCATCCATCTGTTAGCGGACACTGAGGTTGTTTCCACATCTTGGCGACTGTGAACAGTGTTGTAACGAACTTTGAGATGCTGACTTTCAGTTCTTTAGGATCAATACCCAAAAGTGGGTTTGCTAGATCATGGAGTAAAAATATAAGCCACACACTGCCAAAAAAATGCCTACAACTAACCCAGGATTTTGACTGAGAATATATAAACAACATTTCTAGATCAATAAAAACAATTATCAAATAAAAAAGTGATTGAAAAACATCAGCAGGTATTTCACAGAATCAATGCACATGAATCATAAGCCTATGTAAAGAAGCTTAGCCATACACCTATCAGGGAAAGGAACTTAAATCTATAATAAGAGTCAATTTTATATTTCGCAATTTAATAGCGATGAAAGTTAAAATTAAAACCCATCAATATAGGGCGCCAGGATGGCTCAGTTTGTTAAGCCTCTGACTCTTGATTTTTGTTCAGGTTGTGACCACAAGGTCATGAGATCAAGCCCCACGTTGTCCTGAGCATGAAGGCTGCCTTAGATTCTCTCTCTCCCTCTCCCTTTGTCCCTCTCCTCCATGCCACACCCCACCACCACGCTCTTGTGCACTCATGCTCTGTTCTCTCTAAAAAAATAACAAACAAACACCTATCAATACTATGTGTGTCCTACCATGAACAGGATTGTGACTGACATACTTATGTTTGTTGGTTGGTTGGTAGGTTGGTTGATTGTTTGGTTGGTTAGCTGGTTGGTTCTGGCAATTCTAATAAAGATGAACATGCTCATTGGCAGTTATTCATTGAGGTTGACAGGAAAGCTACCTACTGGAACTCAAAGGCAACATCTCTTAACGTGAGCAATGAAAACATATATTTTAATGTTATTATCCATTAAACTGAAGTGACTCCTTTTACTCAATTTTATCTCTACAACATACCACAAAAAATATTCAAAAAGGAAACAAAACAAAAAATAAAAATAAAAATCATTACTATTCACACATTTGCCTATGGGTGTGAAATGGAGAAAAGAAATTAGGGTTAACTATTACTTTCTAGGAATTAAAAAGATAAATCATTACAAATATTTGTGGCACAAGCTATATTAGTAAGTCGAGGTTTTAATTTTATGTGCAATCAGAAAGGACGAGTGAAAGAAGTATGTGTTAACAGCAGTATATGGGAGGAATCACCACAGTGTGTTTCTTTAGTAAAGGAAATTCTCTTGGAGAGATTAGACAACTACTCATTATGTAATTAAATTTTCTGGTCACTAATAAAATATATGATTCTTGTGAAAATTTTTAATATAGAGAAGTATACAATCAAGTATTACCAAAAAATCAACTATCCAGATATTATTGCTTTTACTTTTTTTGGAGATGGTTTCTATTTTCATCTTTTATTTTTATAGTCTTTCTCTGCATAACTGGTATACATACTGTTGTTAAAATACTGTATTCTAACATAACAATTTATCAAAATTAATATGCTTGATTAAAGATGGATATATACAGCTAATATTTTATTATGAGTAATATTCTGAAAAAAAGCTTTTATAGATTTAATTCTACGCCTAACTGACTGTTTCTCTAGGAAAATTCTCTTAATGGGAATTGTTGGGACAGAGTTGACTTTTTTTTTTTTTAAAGATTTTATTTATTTATTTGACAGAGAGAGAGAGATCACAAGTAGGCAGAAAGGCAGGCAGAGAGAGAGGGGGAAGCAGGCTCCCTGCTGAGCAGAGAGCCCGATGTGGGGCTCTATCCCAGGACCCTGAGATCATGACCTGAGCCAAAGGCAGAGGCTTTAACCCACAGAGCCGCCCTGGCACCCCTTGAGACAGAATTGATCCTAATTAAGGCTGTTGATAATCCATGACAAGACTATTTGGAAGTGTCTTTGAATTATTAGAACAATTTGGGGCTGGAAAGGGTCTTCTAGATTACTCCACCTCATATTTACCTTTTCTTCCTCTGAATGTCCTACCAGTTGCTAGAAAAGTTTATAGGATACTGTCTGTCCTGACATTTAAATATCTCATGCACAGGATTCTTATGTCTACAATAGGGAAGTTGTGAGTTGTAGATAATGAATCATATAAAAATCTTACATGCATCACCAGTTACACACAGAGCCGTGTTGTGTTGTGTGCAATGCATACTCTCTGGTTTGCACAGTAACTCAATAAATATTGAGAGAAGTTAGAGGATGAAGACAACTCAGAAGAAGGAGAGCCAACTGATGACAGGAAATACTTAAGGGAGGACTTTTCAATACCTGATAATAACAAAAAAGAGAATAATACTTTGGTGGGTTTTTTTGGCAAATGAGATGAAGTGAAAATGTCCTAAATTGTACTTTGCAGTTCTGTCTTTCTGCTAACCGAGAAATAATATGCCTGTTTTTGGTAGACTTAACTCTACCAATGGTACTTAATGCTAGAAGAATGGATAAAGTAACCAAACGGAGAATATAGAGAGTGAAGGGAAAATCTAGGATCTGGCCCTTGAAACTTGCAAATTTTATGGTACAGATTAATAAGGAGAAGCAAGAAATGCCTAGAAGGAACAGTTTGCATGTTTGCAAGCTAGAAAGGCTCATAAAACCTAGGAGAGGAGAATATTTTGAGAAAAACATAGTGCAACTGTGTCAAATGCTGCTGAGAATCTAAATAACCTCAGTAAAAAAAAAAAAAAAAAATGTCAAATGAGATTTGGGAAAGCTGTAAGAACTGAACAATTTCATGATGTTGGAGGCAGAAGCCAAATGGGAATGTACGTGGATGTGTAATGAGGAAGCAGAGGGAGGACATACTGGTGTATTTTCCACAATGTTTGGTGACAAAAGGGAGAGGACAAAATGGAACCCCTAATGGAAGGGGAAGTGGATCAAGGGACTTTGTTTTTTCTACGATGATGTGCCTTGTCCATTTCCCTCCAAGAATGATTTGCAGAGAGAAGAGAGCAGTGAATCGGGAGGGATAGGTAGTAACAATAAGCAAAGTCCTAGGGACAGGGAGAAGGGGGAGTCCGGTGGTTGAAGTTGTGCCGTGACCCGCTCCAAAAGCACTGCCATGAGGAAGGGTTAGTACAAGTTTTTCAACTGTACAAATGTGCTAATTCTTTCCTAGCTTCTAAAATCCTCCATGTGAGAATAAGAGAAGCTTCCTCACTGCCCGTAGTCGAGGCGAGCCCTACAAATTCCATTTCTGAGCATGTGATAGTGAAAGGCTCGGCAGAAGGGTTGTGATAAAGATCAAAGTCGAAACGGGACTGTTAATATTGTGCATACCTTTTTTTACCGTTCCTGGAGAAATCGCAGAAGCATCTAGGATAAACGTGAAGCAATACTAAGCAGACTAGGGCTACAGCCGGAGAGTAAGCAAAACAAATGTCCATCATATCAAGATAATGTAAAGTACTGTGGACACAGAACAGATGTGAAACCAATGCACTTTGTCTCAGGAAGCATGCAACTCTACCTATTCAAGTAATCAGGCCAACATCTTCCTGAAAACACAGTCCATGAAAATAGATTTACTCACATTTCAGATAACCTAAACCAGGGCTTCAGCGGTTTCCAAAATCCCAGCAAGTTCCCCTCTTATTAATGCCATGGAGAGTTTTTTTTTTTTTGCCATTTAAAAATGAAACGAGATTACATGTGTGAGAGTACATAAACCAATGCCTGGTACATGGCAGGCCTTTAACGATATGCTAATTAAATCCAAACCTTTACCCCAAGGGAAGTCAGCCAAGGAAATAAGGGACTATGACATTTGAGGCTTTGTGAGAACTTCTGTGGTTAGGACTCAAGTAAAAATATTTCATTTCATTTTATTTTTCTATTAAGGAGACATAATAGTAAATATTTTATAAAGTCTGAATACTGGGGAGAGGAGAATGAATCAACAAAATGGGACTTTTCATAGATTTGAATTGAACTAATTTTTTTTTTTAAAGATTTTTTTATTTATTTATTTCACAGAGAGAGAGAGATCACAAGTAGGCAGAGAGGCAGGCAGAGAGAGGGGGAAGCAGGCTCCCCGCTGAGCAGAGAGCCCACTGTGGGGCTCGATCCCAGGACCCTGAGACCATGACCTGGGCCGAAGGCAGAGGCTTTAACCCACTGAGCCACCCAGGCGCCCCTGAATTGAACTAATTTTTGAGCACAGGACCCTTGGTACATGTTAGTGTTCTTGGTTAGGCTAAACTGTAAGTAATATTCATTGACCCAATTTATAGACTTGCCTTTCTAAGAATAACACTTCAGTCCATGTATTTCGACTTCGCTTATCCAAACAATTTGAAATGAAAAGCACTAATCCCTATTAACTATCAATTTCACTTTGCAAAAGTGTTCATTCAAATTCACTTTAATGAAAGTGAATGAGAGAGCTTCCTTATAAATCTGAAAATATGACATTAATAAGCCTTGACAGTCACTAAAACTTTGAGTGACTTCAATGCATATTCAAACTATTGTCTTTTATATATGCTTATATTAAATATGTATTTCCAACTGCTAAAAGTACAGCTAGAATATATTTAAAGATTTTAGGGTTTTAACGAAACACATCTCTTTTCAGCTTGTAGCTTATCTTCTGATCTACTTGCCGGAGACTGTATGCTTTAAGTTACTGCTTTTGTGCCAGAGAGTATTCTGTTCTAAACAATGTACTTTCACTGCTATGATAGAGTTTATATGATGTCATGGACTGTGGGTTATATTAGTCTTAAATTACTAAAATATGACTATAATTAATTGTTTCAGTGTATTTTTTCTCTCTTAGAGAAAGGACAGAAAAGTTTATGCCTCAAGAGCCAGGGATTTACTGCTGACTTGGATGCACCGTGGAAATTATACTCATCAGGAGAAACGCTGGGGACATGACAGAGAGACGACAAAGATCTTGGGAAACCAGTCTCCCCCATTTGCTCTGACTCAGGCGTCTTTACGAGAGGCAGGGGACAATACATCCACCCCTCAGCCTACATATTAGTGAAAGACATTATACGTAGCTTGATAAAAAGGTGCCTGAAAGCCAAAGTGACACGTCTTCAAATCACAAAAGTTCAAAACGTCCACAGAGTTCTATGAACAAATGGTGTCCTGAGATCAGATGTCACTGCTTCTTCGACATCTCTTATGAACAGAAAGAGGATCTCACTGAGGAATCACTGTGCTAAGTCTATTCTCCAGTCACAAAGGATATGAATCATCGAGGCACAAAGCACTTGAGTTCCTTGTCTTGCAGCTGCCAACCTGGCGTGAGCTGAGCGACATCTTCTTTGAAGTTATCACCTCATCAGTATTCAGTCCGGCTGCAGCTTTCCTGGCATTCCCTGTGCTCTTGCCGAGGCTCACACTGAGAGGGGAGGCACCTGATTATAAATGAGAGGACTGAAGGGTCTTCTTTAGATGTGACAGTTTGAAAAGAATGTTTGTGGAAGTGGTTACTTGAGAGCAGCCTCGGGGGCAAATTCCAACAAAATCAACTCTAACACTTAAAATTAGAAGCAAAGATTATTTAAACAAAGTGAAGTGAGCATGGATTTGGATGTCTTGGAAGAATTTAAGGCATTTTCCAGTAAGTTTAAAGAAGTTTGATTATTTTTCTATAATTAGAGGGAAACATAGTGGGAGAGATCACCTATTCCATCCTCAATTTCCTCTTCTGTGAAGCAGTAAAATTGCTAAGCATATGACAAATTTTCTTAAATCTCATCCCTGAAAGCTGTTACTTAGCATCTAGTGATTTAAATTATCAGAGGGAAAAAACCCTACATTTTAAGGCATTTTAATACTCTAAAGATAATCAGCTCAAGAAGAAATAAAATATTCCAATACGGTTATTCCAATACTAGGCTATTCCAATACTACGGTTATTCTAATTTCAAGAAATAAAATATTCCAATAATCCAATACAGTTTCTCAGAGATACAGGTGAAAATACCTTTGAGCAAAAATATAAAAGATATTACTCACGGGGTACCTGGTTAAGCGTCCGACTCTTGGTTTCAGCCTGTGATCTTGGGGTAGTGAGATCAAGTCCCGTTGGGAGCTCCAAGCTCAGGAGGGGTCTGCTTGGGAATTTCTCTCTCTCTCTCCCTTTGTCCCTCCCCCTTGCATGTGTGTGTATGTGTGTGTGTGTGTGTGTGTGTGTGTGTGTGTGTGTGTGTACATCTACTCTCTCTCTCTCAAATAAATAAATCTTTAAACACACACACAAAAAGATATTACTCAAGCCATACCTCCAGCAGACCCACTGGTCCACTCTGTGAAGACAGGCGATACTGAGAAAAAACTAAACTACAGAATTTAAGATTCTCTCTGGTATCATTTTAGGTTCAGAGCGTGATTTGTGTTTACTTGCCTAATAAAAGCTTGTTGTAAGAGTCAAACCGTGTTAACTGGCAATGTACATTTTACTGTTAATTGTCAAATAGTCTCAGCATCTGATCGAATGATCATGTCATGTTTAAATCAAAGAGGAAAAAAATCTCCACTCACACTGTCTTCATTTGGAATGTTCTGGGATATCCGAATGACTTAAGAAGTTCTCTATTTCTCTCCTATCTGCTTCTCCTGCCCATCTTCTTTTTTTTTGTTAAGACTTTATTTTATTTATTTATTTATTCATTCATTCATTCATTCATTTATTTTAGAGAGAGCGAGCTGGGGGAGGAACAGAGGGAAAGAATCTCAAGCAGACTCCCCACTGAGTGTGGGTCTCAAGGTGAGGCTCAATTTTGCGACCCTGAGATCATGACCTGAGCTGAAACCAAGAGTCAGATGCTTAACTGACTGAGCCACCCAGGCACCCCCTCCCACCCATCTTTGCTCACGCCCTTTGACACCCATGCTCCCTATACTTTAGCAATCTCCAGTCTCCTGCCATTATCGAAGCAATCTTGGTCCCTCTCTCATCAAAAGCAACACACCTATTACTTCTGCTCAGATCTTCTCCAGTTTGCTGGGCAACTCCACTGCACCTTTTGTCATTTGGCCCACAGCTTGTCATGGGTTTTCACAGATTCCTACAAGTAGGACTAATCGTTCCTCTCCCTTTAACTCAGGGCTTGGTGCCTTTATTACAGCATTTGTCATATCCTATTCTAGTTATTATCAATAAGGTCAACTACCATGTTATTTTCTTCTCCTCTAGGGGCCAGCTTTATTTCAATAGTGAGGCATGGTATCATGTCATGATAGAGGGGAGTCAGCTGCATGGAATCGGAATCTAGAAAGATGTCCAAACCCCACCCCCCCCACCCCACTCACTCCCTATGTATCAGGGGAGTACTCCCTGGATGGTCTCCTTGAAGCCTCTATCACTGGGTCTGAAGTAAGGAGGCCTCTGATGGAAACAGGGAGAGGAAATTCCTTAGCATTCCAACACACTTCTGCTAAGACATTCTCGAAGTTTCTTCAAACTCGGTTCTTT
Organism: Potos flavus; assembly: GCA_028534135.1. Taxonomy (NCBI): domain Eukaryota; kingdom Metazoa; phylum Chordata; class Mammalia; order Carnivora; family Procyonidae; genus Potos; species Potos flavus. The sequence continues at coordinate 16,659,907 of CM052895.1, read as the reverse complement.
CATATGTCGTTTCGGGATGGCGTTACAAAAGTGGGGGTTTGTTTACTTATACAAGCCTTAAAAGTTGTGTAAGGCACTTGGTTTTTGAAGTGTGCACAAAGCTGCTAAAGACTGTTTGATTTTTTACCTTTTGGGGCTGCAGGTAAATTAAGACGGAAAGTTATTTAGGGAAACAAGTTATTGCCAGGCAAGAGTTCTAGAGAAAACACCCTAAGTTTCCCATACCCTCAAAGTGGAATTTGAGGGCATGTAAAAATTGCCATGAATCCCGAGTGGGCAGAAAGTTAGAACGAGTAGTGTCTCCCTGCCTGAAGCTGTCCAGCGGAAGGAGGTGGGCTAGACAGCCCTTTCGGTGACTGAAGAAAGGCTCAGAGCTCCACGGAGCATCCATACAAGGGAGAGCTGAGTCAGAGCAAGAAACCTAACCAAATGTAACCTCAATTAAACATCCATTAAATACTCATCAGCATTCTCAACGTGAGGAAAACATTCAGAATTCATCCCCATCTCCATGGCTGGCATGGAGGTGACTCACAAGGTCATAAAGATCTTTAAGATTTTCGGGTCAGTCCCACAAGATAGACAGACAGCCGTCATAAAGCCACATGGGACTGGCTGACATGGAGTAAGCTGTCATAAAAAGTCCTTCTATTAGCAATCTGTGGCATGTGTTTCTAAAATAAGAGTTCTTTTGAAGTTGATACTTCTTGGCAGGGAGGCGTTCTTAAGCGTGCACTTAAAAAATGGCTACTATTGGGGCACCTGGGTGGCTCAGTGGGATAAAGCCTCTGCCTTCGGCTCAGGTCATGATCTCAGGGTCCTGGGATCGAGCCCTGCATCGGGCTCTCTGCTCAGCAGGGAACCTGCTTCCCCCTCTCTCTCTGCCTGCCTCTCTGCCTGCTTGTGATCTCTCTCTCTCTGTCAAATAAATAAATAAAATCTTTAAAAAAGAATAGCTTCTACACATTAAATATTCAATATATTTAGAAAAAAATGATTACTGTGCCCATTTATGTCCTGGGGCAAGAGGGCACTAGCATGATTTCCTACCTAAGGAATGCTGCCTTCTTCACAGTGTGTAAATACGCTAACCCCCAGATCCTTGTTATCATAAGATCTATACATCTTTTCTTTTTAAAGTGACTTCTCCATCAGATGACTTTTTAAAAAGATTTATTTATTTTAGAGAAAGACAGCAAGTGTGGGGAAGAGTAGAGGGAGGGAGAATCTTTAAGCAGACTTCCTGCTGATCGCAGAGCCTGATGCAGGTCTCCATCCCAGGACCCTGAAATCATGACCTGAGCCGAAATCAAGAGTTCTACACTCAAATGACTGAGCCACCCTGTCATCCCAAGATCTATAGATCTTTTTAATAAAATGCTGGCACATTTTAGTCAGTGTATCCTTTTTATACCAAGTCCCATATAGGCTTTGGCTTAATGGTCTCTTAAGTTTTTTATAATTGTGATTTTGGTGACTAGGAGAAATTGGACATTTTTTTTCCCCAAATACCTTTATTTTATTTTTTCAGTGTTACAAGATTCATTGTTTATGTACCACACCCAGTGCTCCATGCAATACGTGCCCTCCTCAATACCCACCACCAGGCTCGCCCATCCCCCCACCCCCGCCCCTCCAAAACTCTCAGTCCCTTGTTCTGAGTTCACAGTCTCTCATGGTTCTTCACCCCTCCGATTTCCTCCAATTCATCCCTCCCCTCCCTCTCACAATGTCCTCCATGTTTTTCCTTATGCTCCACACGTAAGTGAGACCATATGATAATTGACTTTCTCCGCTTGACTTAGAGAAATTGGACATTTAGTCTAAGGAAACTCATCTTCTCTGTACATTTTTACAATAATTCACCACAGAATTTCAAACAAAAGTACATATTTTAGTATATCCCCTTTCTTAAAATATGATTCCCTTTTAACTCTGATACTTGCCCTAAGCTCTGGCAGTTACCTGTTTATCTCCATTAAATGGATATGGACCGAACTGTTTAGAATGGGAAGGGGTTGGGAGAAAATGATTTGCTAATTCCTAACAGTTTCTATACGTGGATTTGTGTTCTCTCTCTCAGACGATTCCTTAGAATGTACCCACCTTCCAACTTATGTGCTTTTTTTCTCAGTCATCATAAGTAAATATGTATATATTTATTACATAACTATATATTAAAGTATATATAAGTAAATATATGAAATATAAACCACCCATCCATGATCATTTTTACGCCCTCCCGCTCTGTTTAGATTACTCTCATTTTTACCTTTTTTTTTTTTTTGTCTTCTTACCACCTGGCACCTCCAATCTTCCATCTGAGATCCTGCATATTCCCTCTGAAGAGATGTTTTTCCTCCCAATGGTAAACTCCACCAGTAATAGTTCTTTCAGCATCTGTTTGCCTGAAAATATCTTTTTCTTCGCTTTAATTTTCTAAAGGCACTTTCACTGTGTATGGAATTCTGCTGGGCACTTATTTTCTGTCAGCACTTTGAAAATATCACTCAACTATCTTCTGTTTTCCATTGTTGCTATCGAGAAATTAGGTTTTAACTGTCATACTTTAGAATATAATCCCTAAAGTTTTCTTAACCTTCTGATTGCTTTTCAACTTCCTCTTTGTCTTTAGTTTTCAGCAGTTGCTGATGTGAATAGGTGTGGATTTTCTTTTGTATTTACCTTGCATGTTGGTCAGCGTCTTTTTGAAAAAAGGTTTTTAAAAAATGGTTTTTTGTCTTCATCGGTTTTACAAAAATAATATTCATCATGTCTTCAAATAGTTCCTTCCATTTTTCTTTGGTCCTTTAGGATTCTAACTACAGTTATGTTAAACATTCTAACCCTGTCCTCCACGGCTCCTGCGGTTTTCCCCCCTTTGTCTCTTTGTGCATTATTCAAGATACCTTAGCTCTTACACTAAAATTCTTTTTCAGTTGCTTTTAATTTATTCTTACACCACCCACTGAGTTCCTCATTACAGTTATTTTATTTTTCGCTTCTAGAATTTCTGTGCATTTTTTATAGTTTACAATTTTCTCCTGAAAATTTTAATTCTGGCTATTATCACCTTATACAGAGTATAATTATTTCAAAATTTGTTTCTGATATTTGGAGCCTCTGTTGGTCTGTTTTTACAAGTCTTAAACCATTTGGGCTGCTATAACAAAATGACACAGACTGGATGGCTTCTAGACACATTTATTTCTCACAGTTCTGGATTCTGGGAGTCTAAGACTAGAGTGTCAGCGTGGTTGGGTGAGGGCCCTCTTCCTGGCTGCAGACTTCTCACTGTGTATTCATGTGCAGGCAGGGGCTCAGGAGCTCTGTGGGGTTTTTTTTTATGAAGGCACTAATCCCATTCATGAAAGTTCCACTCTCATGATATATAATCACCTCCCCAAGGCCACAACTACTATTACCATCAACTCTGTTGGTTTGGATTTCAATGTAAGAATTTGAGGGACACAAACATTCAGATGACAGCACTATGATTTGTTCTTGCTGCTGGTTTTTAGTCATGCTGTTTTGTCTCCTCATTTGTCTGGTTATGTTAGGATAATTTGATTATTACTATTATTTTATTTATTTATTTATTTATTTATTTATTTTTTTTTTTTTTTGAGAGAGAGAGAGAGAGAGAGAGAATGTGCATGAGTGGGAGGGAGGGGCAGAGAGAGAATTTTAATCAGGCTTCACACGTGGTATGGAGCCTGATGTAAGGCTCAATCTCACAACCCTGAGATCATATCCCAAGCCAAAATCAAGAGTCAGATGCTTAACCGACTGGGCCACCCAGGTGCCCCAGATTATGTGTTTGAGAAGTTGTTTGGAGAAATAATTTGAGACCATATATGCTGTCATGTTCCAAACATGTCATCTTATTTCAAAGTCATTTTGTTTTCCTTCTATTAGCTGCATGGGGCCCTAGAAATCTGGGATTGCTTCAATCCATCTAAGGGACTGAGATTAGTTGGATCTGGGCTCTGATTCCTGGAAAGAGCTGTTTACACAAAGCTCATTCTTATACGAGGGTGGGGCTCTCTTCACTTAATAAATGAGAAGTCATCCAACTCCTCTTCTTTGGCATTTTCTGGACTCCAATCCCCATCTCTTGGTCTATACCAGACTGTCAAAGTGCTTAATTCACCTCTGAGCACTTTGGTACTCCTGTCTTGAGTGGCATAATTAGAGGGGAAAAGCAACCCCAAATTCCAGGCTTATCTCACTGGGGCTCTATCCTTTCCCAAATTCTGGTCTGATAAATTTTAACTCTCTTTTCCCATCCTCCTGTATTTTCAGAATGCATGAGTTTTCCCCCAGTTTCTCTAGATTTTCTCGTGAGAGTTTGGTCTAAATTATTTTACCTACTCTACTAGAAGCAGAAATCTCTTCAATTATATTTTTAATTACTCTCATATTATGCAAATATTTGTGATCCCTCATTTTGAATATCTCACCTTTGATTCATTTTAAATTTGTGTTATAAAACATGTCCCCAAAGCCAAGGCATTATCATATACAAGAACAAATGAAATTTCTTCCTTCATTTGTAAAACTGTGACCAACAGATAATGAATGTATTTTTATAGAAATAGGTTGCATTTCTAATTCTCCAGAAAATCTATTAATTGGAAATACTCAACAGAGGCAACCTGATGTGAATGTCCATTTACTTGGATCAAGATTTTCCACTCACAAGATGAGTGACTTTGGGCAAGTTTTTTACTTACATGTGTTTCATTTTCCTCTTATGTGATAATGACACCTCCTTTCATCGGTTGTTAGGGTTTAATTAATGTATTTACTGCAGTTTATCACAAAATAATAAAAATCTCTTCTTTTTCTAGGACTGGTAGTTTGCTATTTTTTCTTCTTCTTGTGGCTCTCTAAATGACCCATTATAGGAGAAAATTTATATTTTGGCTATTGCTTCAAGTTAATTCTCTGTCATTATTTTCAATCGAAGTGATCTGAGAAATCACTTTTATTTTCAGAAAAGTGAAAATGAATGGTAAACACATTTATTCACTAGCTGGATTTTATTGCCACAGGGCATATCAATATCAACAATGCTCTGAAGTGTTGTCACAATTTCCCAGGGTTCTTTCTCTCATCTACCACATATAAATTATGAAAGCCATTTTTATTTCCAGGGTCTCTATTATTATATTGAGGTATATTTTTTTATAGAAGAAAAGAAAGAGTAAAGTTTTATAATTCATCACTTTTTTAAACAAAAGTGAGTAAACATGGTACAGGTCACAAAAGTGTGCAGGTGATACATAGTCTGCAAATTTTAGAAACTTCAACTTGGGACACAGTGGGGAGTCTTCTTCATCAAATTTAAGAATGCTTTGTGGACTTTGGATGGTAGTAATGTTTAACAAAATAATATTCACCCAAAGTTTAGGAATAATTAGAAAAATCGACTTTATATTTTTCTCTTTTAAAAGATTCCATGAACCATATGGAAATATATTTCTAGATATAGAAATTCTTGATCTCTCTCATTAATAAGCAGCATAAACAGCATAAACAGCAAAAAAAAAAAAAACAAAACAAAACCACACACAAAAAAACACCTCACTTTGTACTCCGACTAAACACACAAAAATAAATGGACTCCTATTGAGTGGTAACTGTACACGAGGCACTAAGAGCACTTTTACATGTAATCTATCATTTGATGCCCAATACAAATTTGTGGTATCTGACTTGTGAACTGTGCAAACTGATAAGATCACAAATAAATACAGATAACTTCCAGACATAGCTCTTTTTTCACATCATGCCTTTCCTGGCTCTTCTCTAGTTTTATTTTTGTTCAAGTCAGTCACATGCCACCTAGTGATATTATAAAGAATTGCAACTTATTATTTATTAGTATACATTTTCTTACAGTAGATACTTTTCCTCTAACAACTTTCTTCTTTTCTCCTTCTTCTCTTTCTCTCTCCCCTGCCCTGCCCTACATGCTGAAAGGCACTTAATTATGTGGTAGCAATGTGTGCTTAGCCATTGATGCGTGCTTGCCCCAGGCAACTCCAACATAAGTTGTGCTACTAATTAATAGATAAAATCTCAGCTTTGATAGTCACAAAGAAAAAAGGAAGTGAGAAGAAAAGAAGTCAAGAGAAAATTTTAGTAAAAGTAAAAATACTGAATGTCAATTACAGTTAGACAAAATACAAAAGGAAGTAACTTTTAATGTATTTTGATCATACTGTATGTGTAATATGTTGCTGTATATCTTGTTATTCTTCCCATCCCTTCAAGAAATCCTATTTAAACATTCTCAAATTTAAAATTTCTCTCAAAGGAATTGTCTTTGAATTGCCTTCGCTTAATATAATTCTAGCAGTGTTTCTGAAGTTAGCTGCCTTATCTACATCTTCTTATTTTTCAATATCAAAGAAGAGAACCTATCAGATTTTACAGATTGAAAGAAAAAAATGCTATAATTGCAATATCCATGTAATGAGGTATCCATGTAATGCTATGTATATTTCCCCAAATATTCCATATTGACGCTACTTAAAAAAAAAAAAAAGTGATTCTACACTGAGCCAATTCACTTCCATCATGAAAAATAACAAGGACAAGAATTATTACTTTGTGCTCAATGACTCAATAAGACTACGTAGTAGTAACCTCAGGGTATGGAATCTTAAAGTACTTTCTAAAAGAGCCTGGCCTTCGGGGCTTGCTATATATAAATGTACCATGAGACGCTACCTGTCACGGGTTATTTGGGGAAGTACCTTTGTCACCCAAAATACCTCTCCAACATGTTAGCTAGACTTTCGGATTTTTTTCATTTAGAAATTTAGTTCTGGACTCTCCAGTTAAAAGGGACTTTAACGTGCAAGTGAACCCACAGTAACAACTAGTGGATGTACAAAAAAGATGAGCATCTCCATCCCTACCTGTATCGAAGCCTTTCCTCAAGTCTCATTCCATAGCTGTCCTTGAGTCTGAAATGAAGCAGAAAGGACACAGTGAAGAGTGGGAAAGTGCACAAAAGGGGATGCCAGAAAAATACCCTACCTACTCAATAGTGTTTCCTCAAGTGACCTTTACTCCTCTTGCATAGTTAAGAACTGAAGACTCTTCCAGAACTTCTGTTCTTTACTTTTAGACGTGCTCTAGATGAAGGGAGGGTTATAGGCAAAAGCCAGCCTCTGTCTATGAGCAGAGTGACAGAAGAGCTGGGGGCCACTAACTTCCTGTGACAGCTCTCATGGTGGGGCAGATGTGAGGAGAATGGCAACAGCATGGGACCGCAAGCCATCTTCCACATGCCTGCCCTGGGCCCCAGATCTTGCTTGGAGTTAATATGGCTGAGTCACTGATGACACAGACCTCAGAATAATGATAAGTAGTAATCTTTAAAGGAGTATTGTAAGTATAGGAGACCAGGAAGAGAGAAGCAGATTTAAATCTCATAATAATGGGAAAGAAGTAATAACACCACGTCTATGATGCCGTTCGTGTCATTCCACATAAAGCCAGTTTCCCTACAATTTCCTTTTTTACAAATGGCTTTATTTGTCTCTAGGAGGATGAGCAACAGTTTATGCCAGCAAAATACATATTTTATATATGTGTATGAGCTCTAAAGGATGTTCAGCCTCTAAGAGAGAAAACATTATGTGCATTAATAACCATTTATGCCAATTTAATTAATAGAGAAATAAATTACTTAATTCTTTTTAAAGAACACATGACATTATAGGAAAATAAATTATATAAAATTTGTAGTGTTTCCTAAGTCTATCTGTTATCTGTCTTGCACACACATAAACACCATGCACACAAACTTCCTTTTTCATCTTCAATATTCTTCTAAATAAGCGGACTTCACAGGCCTGGTCTTGATGCCAAAATGAACCCCTTTCATTTGCTGATTGAGATCTGGCTCAACAGCCAATGTTTCCCGCTGGGTCCTTACAGAGGGGGCATTCATATTTTATCCTAATTTATTCATTATCGAACATCAAACCTTTGGAAGATAAAACAAAAACTGAGTGAACAATGCTGGGAGAATTGACGGGTTTGTTTTCATCTTCACTCTCAGATGAAAGAATTCTTCAGTCGCACTACCCACTCTAACAATACACCATCCAGGTAATTGGGGGCAGAGGGTGGGGGAAATGACAGGCCGGGCCAAACCAACCTTCTGCATCCACTGGGACACACGATAATCTCCAACATGGAAAGTATCTAATGAGACCCTGAGAATCCATGGCATTGTATTAGTTGACCCAATCTCGCAATTAAGTATCAAAAATCCCAAGCTATTTGTGAGCATTTACAACTTACACACCCAGATCTCTACATATGCAAAACAAAAGAGCCAAGTCATACTCTCCTTCTGGGAGGAAATCTGGCCAAGCATCAGATTTCCAGTATCAACCCCAGTTTCTGTGTCAGTTCTGCTGCTTGGAGATGGCATTAATAACGGATAAGTCACATATTCTTATCTATAAAAAGGGATATTACCTTCCTCAAGTGTATTTGAGAAGATGGATAAATCATAATGTGAAAGTCGCTTACAAATGTAAAGTCACATATACACTGATAGTAATGCTTGCACAAATCTGGTAAAGCAGCCAAGACAGCAATGTTCTCCACTGTAAGGGGCCTCAAGTAGGAGTGGTTGCAAATCTGTCGGGATTTAACACACTATGTCGGTATCGTCATAGCTCAAATATGTAGATTTCTGCCCTACTTAAAATTCCAAAATTAAAAACTTATTCTTTGGCTTAAGATATGTCATATTATGTTAACAGTGTCCTAACAACATGAAGTAAACATAATTCAGTGAATATTCTCTCTTGCAATAGTCACTAAAAATCAGGAGACAGCAGTCACAAGACAACGGTACACAGAGTGGGAAAAGAGGTAAATTCACAACCATTATGGGCAGAAGCCAGCGCTATCGTCAGAACCCTGACTGGTTTGAGATTTTCTATGGTGTTTCACCAGAGTTGACGTCATTTTAGGTTGGTGTTGCTGTTGCAGTGTAATCAGGGCAACCCCTAAAACTCATCTCTGTCCTATTTTTGGCTTACGTGATCATTTGCAGTATGAAAACAATGAACCTTTTATTGAACAGGCTGCTCAACAATGGACTGACAGTCGAATAATTTGATGGATTTCCCTTCTCGCTACCACCCAAGGGCATCGGGCATTCCTGAATGTTGGAGCACCCTCTTTAAAAATCAAGGGGCACCTGGATGGGCGGCTCAGTCAGCTAAGAGTCTGATTCAGCACAGATCATGATCTCAGGGTCCTGGGATCCAACTCCGCATAGGGCTCCATGCTCAGCTGGGAGTCTGCTTGTCTCTATCCCTTCCTCTCTGTCCCTTCTCCCCCACTCGTGCTCTCTCTCAAATGAATCTTTTTTTTTTTTCCCCAAATACTTTTATTTTTTCAGTGTTACAAGATTCATGGTTTCTGTACCACACCCAGTGCTCCATGCAATACGTGCCCTCCTCAATACCCACCACCAGGCTCGCCCAACCTCCCACCCCTACCCCTCCAAAACTCTCAGTCTGTTGCTCTGAGTTCACAGTCTCTCATGGTTCTTCGCCCCTCCGATTTCCTCCAATTCATCACTCCCTTCCCTCTCACAATGTCCTCCATGTTTTTCCTTATGCTCCACACGTAAGTGAGACCATATGATAATTGACTCTCTCTGCTTGACTTATTTCACTCAACATAATCTCTTCCAGTCCATTCCATGTTAAAATTTAAAAAAAAAAATCAAAAATAAAAATGAAAATCAACTCAAACAATTTCTAGCTATCTCCATCACCTTCTGCTGGTCCTCATACTTTATTAAAGCACTTGGGTCCTTTAATGTGGATCCAAGGAGAGAAGGACCATCTCCTTTTAGCTACTTCCTGTATAATGATCAGCTCAAAAGAAGTAGAGGATTACATAGTAATTTGGAAAAATCAGGATTCTGCTAGGGCCATTTCTGGATTTGATACTCCTTTCTTTCCCTAATTGTAAACTCAAGATAGCCTGGTTGGTAAGCTCTCCAGATGACACCTGGCCAAAAGGTGATCTAAAGAATTCAAACTTAATTCTCGTTTGGCTATCTAGATTCTCTTATTGGAGTGACATGATTCTAGATCATAAAAATAATGCTGCATATACTGCTTACCAAGAGACTACACGTGCCAAATAGTGATCAATGGGTCTCTGTTGGATAAAAATGCCCTTCCTTCTCTTGTACCTGTCCCTTCTTGACACAGGTCTGGGCATAGGTAGGGGATATCTTGGTCAAAGAGGATGTCAGAGCAGCTAAGATGGGACATTCTGATTCTGTGGTGACAGAGAGATAACAACCTTTACATCAGGGTTTGAGGGAATACCTTGGATCCCGAGAATGATAGGAAAGACAAGGATATGTTTTTTTTTTAAATTTAGATAAAAGGACCTGTGATAAAATCTTGAGCTTGGGAAATCTGAAAATGCTGCTTAAAAATTGAATGAATTCAAAGAACACTCTGGAGTTCTGGATTTGCAAGATGATCATATAAAAAAATGGAGACACTAGTTTGAAGACATGAACAGACACTTCCCCAAAGACATACAAATGGCCAACAGATATATGAAAAAATACTCCACATCTCTTGTCATCAGGGAAATACAAAACAAAACCACAATGAGATACCACCTTACACCAGTCTGAATGGCTAAACTTAACAAGACAGGAAACAACAAATGTTGGCGAGGATGCAGAGAAAGGGGAACTTTCTTACACTATTGGTGGGAACGCAAGCTGGTACAGCCACTCTGGAAAACATTATGCAAGTTCCTCAAGAAGTTAAAAATAGAGCTACCCTACGACCCAGCAATTGCACTACTGGCTATTTACCTCAAAGATACAGATGTAGTGAAAAGAAGGGGTACCTGTACCTCAATGTTCACAGCAGCAATGTCCACAATAGCCAAACTATGGAAGGAGCCAAGATGTCCTTCAACAGATGAATGGATAAAGAAGATATATACATTCATATATACAATGAAATATTACTCAGCCATCAGAAAGGATGAATACCTACCATTTACATTGATGTGGATGGAACTTGAGGGTATTATGCTAAGTGAAATAAGTCAATCAGAGAAAGACAATTATCATACGGCTTCACTCATATGTGGAATATAAGAAATAGCCCAGAGAATCATAGGGGAAAGGAGGGAAAACTGAATGGTAAAAAAAATCAGAGGGAGACAAACCATGAGAGACTCTTTAACTCTGGGAAACAAACTGAGGGTTGTGGAAGGGGAGGTGGGGGGAGATGGGGTAACTGGGTGATGGGCATTAAGGAGGGCATGTGTAGTGATGAGCACTGGGTGTTATATGCAACTAATGAATCAATGGCCACTACATCAAGAACTAATGATGTATTATATGTTGGCTAATTAAATTAAGAAAAAGATTAAAACAAACAAACAAAAATAGAGGCACTCATTTGATCCTGGATCATGGAAGCAGATTGGAGCTACTGACGATAACTATGGTGGCTTCACATACGGGACACATAATATGCTAAGTCCTATATGGAGTCAATTTAAAAACAAAGAAAATTAATTAGATAAGAGTTTTTTAACATTTGAAAAAATATTTGCTGTTTTATTTGATTCTTTCAGCCCTCTAGGATTAGTTTATCTTGAACAGATGTTGATTTTAGCAAGATATCAATTTAATATTTATTTAGAGATAAAGATCAAAGTTGATTTTTTTTAAAGGTACACAAAGGAAGGTGATGATCCTTTGGGTTTTAAGGAAGAATTCTAGACAACCGAAGAAGAATTCACTACAGATCATTACATAAAAAGATGAATATAAATCTTATTTTTACTTCCATGCATTACAAATAAATGTATTCCAATATATATGCTTATATATACACATATGTATTTCTATACTACACACATATATGCATATATATACATATACAGACATCTATTTAAATGATTGAAATGTAGATATAGTTTTCTTCCAAATATAAATATACATCACTAATTAGAGCTTTTTAACTTTATTTTCATGTTTAAGATTAATGAGAATTTTAAAACATTTTAAATACATTATATTGGAAAAATACAGTGGTATAATTATTCTCAACGAGAACCAGCGAAGTGCTAAAAATAATGGATTTTAAATAATTTCTGTTTACTTTTTTAAGATCTATTTTATTTATTTATTCGAGAGAGAAAGAGGGTAGGGGGAGTGGCAGGCCAAGGGAGAGGGAGAAGCAGGCTCCCCACTTAGAAGGGAGAAAGATCCGGGGCTAGATCCCAGGACTTCAGGATCATGACCTGAGTCTAAGGCAGATGCTTAACCAACTGACCCACTCAGGCACCTCTAGATTTATTTATTTTAGAAAGGGGGGAGAGAGAGCGAGAAAGTGTGAGTGCATGTGAACGGGGGTAGGGGCAGAGGGAGAGGGAGACAGAATCCTCAGACTCTCAGCTGAACATGGAACCCCACCACAGGCCCCATCCCAGGACCCTGAGGTCATGACCTGAGCTAAAATCAAGATTCTGGTGCTTAACAGACTTAGCCACCCAGGCACCCCAAATTTTTTGTGTTTAAAAAGCAGGTGAATACAACCGTATAGGAGTGTAGTGCCCAAGATCTTTGTTATTTTTTTAATCTACGTCTTATTTCATGCATTGACCTGTAACTAATTTTTACCCGAAAACACTATGGTAATTTGGTCTTGTCTCAAAGACACCAGTGCTTTGATTTCTCTCTCCTGCCTTCTTTTTCTTCCCTTTCTCTCTCTGCCTTATTTTGAGAGTAGCAAAGCTCTTCCAAAGCCACTGAGAAATAGTTTTTCCTTGTAAAATCACAAAACATTTCCTGAAATACTAATTCCATTGTTACTAAATATCAATATTCCAATCACCAAAAGGGGGAAAAGATTTCGATTGTTTTCCAAGATCTAGAGGGGAAATACCAGAAGAATTTTAGAGCATTTTACTTATATTTTTCTCCCTTGGGACCGCAGGTTGATTCTTAACCTGTTGCTTCTGAATTAAAAAATATTTCTAAGGGGTGCCTGAGTGGCTCAGTGGATTAAGTGTCTGACTCTTGATTTAACTCAACTCATGCTCTCAGGGCTATGAGATTGACCCCTGCATTGCATCGGGCTCCGTTCTCTGTGGGAGTTTGCTTGAGGATTCTCTCTCTCTCTCCCTCTCCCGCTGCCCCTCCCCCCAAATCTCACTCTCTCTCTCCCTCTCTAAAGTAAATGAATAAATCCTAAATACATTTCTAGATCCCAATTTCTTTTTTTTTTTTTTTTTTTTTTTAGAAGTTGGGCAGGCACAGAACTTCTGTTTAGAGGCTGTATAAATTTAGATATATAGGTATATATACTAGGAGTAAATGATTTATATATAAAACTAAGAAAATTGGAAAACCAAATTTACTAAAAGAATATGGTTATGGGAACACTTAAAACAAAAAAAAAAAAACAAAAAACTATTCTCCATGCCAGAGACTTCCAGCTTTAAAGCCATTTTATTCCCTGAAAAAAATACGTTTAATACAAATAAACTTTGTGCTAAAAGAGGTTCCCATACGGTTCTAAATAAAGATTTGCATATTTGTGAATACACTGGGTCTTATCTTAAATCATTTAGAAAAATTCATGCCACAAAATGCCTGACGAAAGTCAAGTGCTTTTAACAGAGGACTCACATTTTATCACCACCATTCCTTTGGGAAGATAAATTTTAATTTTGGCAAAAAGGTTCACGACATTTATATATTGGTAATACAAAGAGCAAGCTGTGTCCTGTATCTGATGAATAACTTCAATGGAGTTTTAAGTTACTACTCATGTTTCTGCTGCCCATTCAGATCACGTTTCCATTACTTTCTGTTCCTGTTGAAATTGATGAATGATGCTACGCAAAGGAAGTCTTTTGAAGGTACTCTGGAGATTTTCAAGTCTCTCTTCTCTTTCTTCATTTAGGGCAGTTTCTTCCGAAAGCTAATGAAGCAAACACATTTAGGAAGAAAGGCTAAACTCCTGATGCTTAAAACTTTCACTTGAGGATGGAGAGTTTAGTTCCCTTTCTAAAAAAAAAATAAAATAAAATAAAATGCAGATGGAGAATCTGAGCTTCTCAGTTGAATTCCAAAGATGCTTCCACACAGCAAAGTAGAGAGGATACAATACAAACCTAACATTCTTATACCTGCCGTAATGCCTATCAGGAAGGAAAATTCCAAGAATAAAAACCAAACTCCAAGATCCAGGCATTCAGAGTGCCTACTCTAAATGTGGAGTTGTCTTTCTAAAAAAATGATTCATATTTACTTGAGTTATCTTGGTGTGCCTGCACAGTATGTGATCAACTCCTTTTTTCTGTATTTGTGGATAGTATCATCCATGTACCACGACATTCTGAAAATATTTAATTATACATATGCTTTATCTTATGCACATTCTTTAAAAAGTAACAAAAATAGACTTCATAATTCAATTATGAGAGTTCTGTTTTGAATTTCAAAAATAATATTGGTTCACAAAAATAATTCCAACACCTTGGAAAGTTTTACAACGAAAACAATTGCATTTTTCTTTTCTCCAATTCATAACATAATTCTCCAACGTGAAATTCTATGGAAAGTTATCGAATGTATTTTCAGACGGTTTGACTTATATACAAATAAATAGTTGTATCCTGTATCAAAATAGCTTCTGCAAGATTTTTGTATCATTTCACTTGATTTTTTTGACCACTGAACTTTATTTATTTGAAACGTTCTCAGCTTATATTACATATAGTTAGTTATTTTGTTTTCTTTTGAAATATCCATCCTACTTCTTTTCCAGATTCATCTACTAATGTACTACCCAACCTTCCATTCTCAGATGGAGTACCACTTTTTCAAGGACACTTATGCTGCAGTCTGAGACCAGGGCAGTTGGTTCCCAAAAGGGGAGATTCCTTTCTCCTGCACAGCACCTATCAGAGTCATTATTTTAAATTTATTAATGAAGTATTTTGATTGAGATTCCTTCACTATTGCAGCACAATCTCTAAGGGGACAGAGAATATATATGGTTTGAGCTCAGTTGTATCCTCAACAAGTTGTGGACTTCCTGGAAAAAAAAAAAAACACCAAGAACTTAAGAAATAATCATTAAATAAATCAATGAATCAGTGAGTAAATGGTTAAAAATTCTCCTAACAGAAATTAGAGTACAAATTTCATACTATTCAGAACCTCATCGGTATACAGTTCAGATCTATCTTTAAACTCTCTTGCATCTTATTGTGGGCCTGTTATCTTCTACAATGAGTGTAAGTATTGCTGGTTCATGTTTATGAGGATGGACGTGGGATTAAATTCACTATCACAAGTACAAACTTAAAAGTACTCCGTCAAATCAAATTTGTAACAATACATTTTGCAATACTGAATAATGACTGTAAATGAAACACAATCTATGAAAATACTTGGGCCCATGATGATAGCCAACAAAAAAGAAATCTCAAGTCTTTATTCAAAGAAACTACTACAAAACAGATGAACATATGGGAGGGGGATAACGAGAGAGAGAGAGGGAAACAAACCATAAGAGACTGTTAAGGATAAAGAACAAATTGAGGGTTGGTGGAGGAAGGTGGTTGGGGGATGGGCTAGATGGGGGATGGACATTTCGAAAGACACTTGTTAAGATGAGCACTGGGTGTTGTATGTAAGTGATGAACCAGTGAATTCTACTCCTGAAACCAATGTTGCACTGTATGTTAATTAACTAGAATTTAAATAAAATCTGAAAAAAAAAGTACCAACTTGATCCAAATTTAAAGAAAGGAAACTACTAATTGATTCTTTCCTTTGAAATTTGCTAATCAAAGAGCAATAATTGCTCTTTGTTGAAATAGCAACTGTAGTTTAGGGCACTAACCAGCCCCATTAAATAAGGGAAAGCAGAGAATTCTGCAAAAGAATCAGGAAGAATAATCAATTTTTTCCAGTCTTGATGATAATATAGATTCTAACAACAATCAATTGGTGTTGAAACTATAAGACTGTAGGATGAATGGTTGTTGGGAACCAGAAATTTGTACAATACCAACTTATAAACTACTGATTACTTTTGTTTACATGGGAAAAACTTTAATTGTACATTGGTCCTTATTTAAAAGAAATAAGAAGCAAATTAAATCCATGGTGTTGGGTTTCTCTTGGTTTGCCTATTTGGGGGCAATAGGGCAAGCTTGAATTTAAATAATGATAATATAGCATATTAAGACACCATTATTTTATTTTATTTTGTTTTATTTTATTTTATTTTTTAAGATGTAATTTATTTATTTGCCAGAGAGAGCACACAATCAGGGAGAGAGGAAGGCAGAGGGAGAAGCAAGCTCCCCACCAAGCAGGGAGCCCGATGTGGGGCTTGATCCCAGGTACCTGGGATCATAACCCAAGTCGAAGGCAGACGTTTAACTGACTGAGCCATTCAGGCATCCTAAGACACTATTATTTTAAATGAGATAATATTATTAGGGGTATGGAGGAAAATACTGTTATTTTTTAAAGATGCACACCAAAGTCGAGGAATAAAGGCAAAATAAAGATATTTTCTAACACACTTAAACTGAGAAGTTTGTTACTAATAGATCATTTTATCAAGTAGTAAAAAAAAAAAATGACCCTAAAGGACAGGTATGAGATGCAAGGAGTGTAGAATAGAGAAAATGGAAAACCATACAAAGACTTGGCAATGGGGCACCTGGGTGGCTCAGTCCCTTGATCATCTAACTCTCGATTTTGGCTCAGGCCATGAGATCCGGCTCCTGGGATCGAGCCCCATTTTGGGCTCTTCACTCAGCAGGGAGTCTCCTTGAGGATTCTCTCCCTCTGCTCTTTCCCCATTCACACACAACGGCTAGCTCTCTCCCAAAGAAAGAAAGAAAGAAAGAAAGAAAGAAAGAAAGAAAGAAAGAAAGAAAGAAAGAAAAATAAAAAGGACTTGTCAAACAACAATGAGTACTATCTATAGTCCTTTAAAAAAGAAAAACCAGATAAATTAAAATAATAATAGGTTGGGAATATGAATTATAAAGAAGAATGGAAAAGTTATGTGCAACTTAAAGTTGCAACTAAAGAGTTGCTACTTAAAAGGTGTTTCATGGAAACATTACCCTCAGCTGGGAGCTTATTAGAATGTAGATTTTCTGGTTCACTCTAGACCTACAGAATTAAAATAAAATTGAAATTTACTTTTCAACAAGGTCCTTGTGTATTTCCATATGGACCTCAAATTCTGCAGTCATTAATGTCTAGAAATTTTTCATATTTTCTAAACTAGAAGAGGGAGAAAAATGAAAAGGAAGTAACCAAAAAGACAATAAATCAGATAAAAATATAGACTAAGCAAATCAAAAAGAACCAGAAAGTGCGATATAAATTCAAACAACAGAGTACAAGCATTAACTCTTTAAAAATTCTTGCAGTGCCTGGGTGGCTCAGTCTTTTAAACATCTGCCTTCGGCTCAGGTCATGATCCTGGGATCCTGAGATCCAGCCCTACGCTGGGCTCCTTGCTCAGCAGGAACCTGCTTCTAAGTCTCCCTCTGCCTCCTGTTCCCCCTGCTTGTATTCTCTCTCTGCCAAATAACTAAATAAATAAATCATTAAAAAAAATAAAAATTCTCTTGAAAGCCAATCATTGTTTCTCACTCCTCCTAGTCTGGGATGACATGTATGGTTCCTGCCCAAATGGTAGGAGTTAGAGAGTTTTTCCCAAAATTGTGTCCACTCACTTTCTCCCTCTATTCCTACCTGTTGATTTGAGAAAGACAGAAAACCAAGGGTAAAAGCTGTGGCTGTCGTAGGAACCCTTGTCAATTTCTGATGGTGAGTATGGATTGCCACTGAACCCCTCCTTTCATTTTATAGCTGCTCTGTGTGACTTAGCTTTCTGGTATTTACTAATATTTTGGGTAATACTTCTAGGTTTTGGAGGTGGTAGAGATTGGGGAATTTCATTCTTTCTGAGAATTGCAAGAATACTTTTGGATAATCCTCACAAACAAACGCATGAATTACCCATTGTTATGTAACAACTTATCCCGAGATCTAAAAGCCTAAATCAGCAAATAGTACTCTCACAATATCTGAGGCTCAGGGATCATGGTCTAGGGTAGCTTAGTGGTTTTGGCGCAGGGTCTATCACTGGGTTTCTGTCAAGATGTCAGCCAGGCCTGTAGCCATGTCAAGACTTGTATGGCACTGAAGGATCCACTTCCAAAATTATCCCCTGACTGTTGCCAGGCCTCAGTTCCTCATGGGCTCTTGGACCAAGATTCTTAGTCCCTTGTCATATGGGATTTCCCGTAGCACTAATAACAACATGTCAGGTTGTTTACCCCATGGTGAGTGACCAGAGAGAGAGAGAGAGGCACTGTATTTTTTAACCTGAACATGGAAGTGACATATCATTTCTGCCCTATTCTATTTGCTAGAAGTGAGACACTAAATCTAGCACATAGTCACAGGTATTGGAATTAAGCATTACCCGTAGAAGAAAGGAGTATCAAAGCATATATTGATGTAGTTTTAAAACCACCATGATGTACATGAAGGACTATAATATAGGATGATGACTAGATATTGTACTTTTTCACTAAAAATAAAAATGAAGATATAGTTCTTATAGTAATATGCAAAATGGCAGATAAGACCATTTTTGTTCAATAAATTTCTTCAATAATTTTATATTCTTATTACAAAAGAGATTCACGTTCATTATATTGGAAAGCATAAGAAAATATGAGTAAGAAAATGATGTATGGTCCTATTTTGACAACTGAAAATAACTCTATATTTAGACCCTCACAATATCTTTTCTTCCAAACACTTTTATATACACATACTTTTATATGCATATGTATGTGTTGGCAAACCTCTCTTACTCCACACCTCTCCTTCTTTCCAATGGTTTATGATTTTGCACACTTTCACATTTGAAGTTTTCTTAGTCCCTGAGAGGGCTGGCTTCTACTTAGACATAAATCTGAAAGGCATATTGTTTTGTTTTTTTGTTTTGTTTTTCTTTTTTCATAGAAACTTGATTAATGTCCAAAGGCATTGTTTTCCTTATTAAAGCTGAATAAATACGAGCTGATTGGTGATTTTGGCTGACTCCGTTTTAAAACGTGGGTTAAAATGGCAGATTTCCTTTTTTTTTCTTTTTTTCATTCCAATTTGGGTTTACTTAAGAGAGACCTATCAGAAAAAGAAAGCCAGAGCAAACAGCCAAAGATAATGCCTAATCACCATCTATCATAATTAAGCTTATGACAGTGCTAATCTTGTGGAACAGTTGGGACCTGGCAGTTATTGGAAGCCTCTCAGTTGTGCTTTGCCCATTGTTCTAACATTTTCCAGCACCATTCTCCAGCGCAGAATTTTTTTAAGATTCATTTTTTTCTTTGCATTTGAAATGAATCCATTTCAATTGTGAAGGAGAATCATTCTATAGCAACTGTTGTAATCAAGATCTGTGAATGCCTGAGTATGAGTCAGAGTGAAAATACAAACACTGTCCAGCTTCTTCATATTTCAATCGTGGGTCCATTTGCTTACATGTGTCCTCGCAGAGGCATCCACACGGTGCTATGCTTTTTGTTGTCGTTAGTTTTCTTTTCATATACAGAAAAAGAGAAAAAAACTTTTGAATCGCCTATTTATGAAGGGTAATAGATACTAGGAATTATCTTGAGCTGCTTGTAGAAGCAACTTGGACTTGTACTGATTTCAGATTCCTTTTCTCTCACACAACATGAGCTAGGATGGTAGCTCCATAACATTACCAGGGCGCAGGTTCCTAATTTGACCTTCTGACTCTACCATCCTTAATGTAGAGCTTCCATCCTCACATTCATCACGTGATGACAAGATGGCTACTGGACTGCCATAATCATTACTGGATTCCAGATAGGGCGATAAGGAAAAAGAGTAAAGCAAAAGATCCCCCGGCAGCCCCAGAGCTCTTAGAGAACTTTCCCCAAAGCTCACTCAATAAATTCCACTCACGTATCATGCATTAGCTACCACACAAGCAAGGGAGATTAGAAAATGTCATTTTGGGGGGCACCTGGGTGGCTCAGTGGGTTAAAGCCTCTGCCTTCGGCTCAGGTCATGATCTCAGGGTCCTGGGATCAAGCCCGCATCGGGCTCTCTGCTCAGCAGGGAGTCTGCTTCCCCCCTCTCTCTGCCTGCCTCTCTGTCTACTTGTGATCTCTCTCTGTCAAATAAATAAATAAAATCTTTAAAAAAAATAGTTTAAAACTTATTATGGAAGTAATATATGCTTTTTGTAAATAAAAACTGAGTCCTACAACAGGCTCTCTGCTCAGCAGGAAGCCTGCTTCCCCCTCTCTCTCTGCCTGCCTCTCTGCCTACTTGTGATCTCTCTCTGTGTCAAATAAATAAATAAAATGTTTAAAAAAAAAAAAAGCTGTATTAAAAAAAAAATGTAATTTTGGAGATGAGAACATTGCTCCTCCTAATGATACAGAGATTCTGAAAATAACCAAGAAGTGGGGAATAGACGATGAGCAGGTATGTAAGTCATATGGGGGAAAATCTGAATTTTTACCATATCATTCAAAGGTTAGGAAAAGTAAGTACTAAGATTCTTTTATTCTTTTGTATTTTTTTGAAGGATAGATGACATGCAATATTACATTAGTTTCAGGTGTTCAATTTAGTGATTTGACAAGTTTATACGTTATGCTGTATTCACTACAAGTGCTTCTTTAAATGCTATCATCTTTAACAGATGCTTAATGGTCAGGACTTCACATAAAACTCTAGCCACTCAAATACTGAAGTTAATTATATATTATATCACCACTAGAATAGCACGTATTTAAAAATTTAATCTATTATACATAAAGATGAGGTCTCAGGATTGTTTCATTTGAACTTGTTAATACTATGTAGGTTCTTAATATCTGAAGAAATCTGGGCTGCGAAAAGGGAGGCTGCCTATGTGATTGCTAACAACAGTCCTCTCCTTTCTAGCCCATTCTTCTAGATCTTAATGCATATCTCTGCAACTGGATTCTGGAAGAGAATAACCAAAAGAAGATATATATTGAAGAGAAAGTAAAATTACAGCACCATTTTACATTTTTGCAAGATTTCAAACTAAAAACAGAGAAAAGCTTTTTATGTATGTTATTTCTAAAAAAAAAAATATGTAACACTTCTGTGAGATGGACAGGTACCCTTATCCCCATGCCACTGATAAGGAAAACTATTCATTCTAGAAGGATCAAATAACTTGCACGACACCATCAAATACATTCGCGGTCTTGCTGTTTCTTGAATACAGATCACCTTACAACTCCGTGATTCTTATAAGAGGAAATAAAACCCCCCAATCATTCTCTCTCAGAAGAGGACACTCAAGACAAAGTGAGGTACCTGAATTCATGGTCACTGAGGGACAGGACAACAAGATCATGAAAGTGCAGGCTCATCAATTAAGGGAAAATTAAGCCCACTGCGCTGATAGGTGTGGAAGCTAAGGAAGAGACAGGTTAGACCTCCTTGAGTCACATGACTTTTTCAGTCTCGACAATCATTTGCAACATATATGGAGACATGGGGCGCCTGGGTGGCTCAGTGGGTTAAAGCCTCTGCCTTCGGCCCAGGTCATGATCTCAGGGTCCTGGGATCGAGCCCCGCATCGGGCTCTCTGCTCAGTGGGGAGCCTGCTTCCCCCTCTCTCTCTGTCTGCCTCTCTGCCTACTTGTGATTTCTCTCTCTCTGTCAAATAAATAAATAAAATCTATAAAAAAAACAAAAACAAAACAACAAAAAAAACATACATGGAGACAGTACAGACGTGGGGTATCAGTGGCAGAAGTGGTAATAGCTACCCAAACAGGAAATAACAAGGCAATATCATGACCTGGATCACATTTTTATTGTCTTAAAATGCAAGTCTCCAGAATGAGAGACTTTTAGAGTGCAAATTTCATTTGACAGAAAAACCTGATTGAAAATTAATTAAGTGATTATAAAGACAACTGTTGTCATTCGTTTTCCAAAGTGAAAATGGATAAGGAAAAATAGCAACATTTTTCAGTGGAGCTGAAAATTTAACTTTTATAAGGCAATACTTATTGCCAGACTGCTCTATAAAAACAGCATAGATGACTTATTAGTTACCTCTTTTAATAGACTGAATACAAAGTCTTAACATCTGCTCTTGTCTTAAAGCTATATACTCCAGCTCTGCATCACATAGTTTTGATGTTCGGATGACAAACAGACCTAACATAATTAATCCGGAAAATGACTCATCGGCGGCCATGAATCGGTCACAAACTGCCACTGTTAAAATGCAAATATATCGTCATACATAAACAGGAGGACAGACAGCATCATTTCCTTGTTAGACTAAATCTTATAATGAATCCTTGACGAAGACTATAAACAATTTTATACAGTATCTTATACCGTATTTTGTGTGTGGGGAACTTGGAAAGAGTAGAGAGAAAAGTACAATAATGATTCAAAGGGCTAAAAAAGGAAGATAAATGATATGAATGAATTATTTATTTAGTTTTAAGACGAAAAGTTCCAAGAGTACCTAATCTCAGATTTTCAAGTACATTATGTGATTGAAGATTTGGACCATATATTTTTATCCTTAGGGAACAATAGAAACATACTTTAACAAGATACATTTAAAATATAAATATGTGGAAAATTCTTCACTGTAAGACCTGTTCCTGAGAATAGTTGAAAAGAGGATTTGGAAAATTTCCTTCTGTTACTCACTTTAGGCATAGGGTAAATAGTCAACCAACTAAACTTGTTGGGTGAATGATGAAATGTGCATTTATATGGTAATGTGGAATACGTGGGGGTAGCGACTAAAGATGTAGTTTGGTGCCACATTGTGAATGGCCATGTAACCCAAGCTAAGTGATTTGGAAATTATTTCGGAAGCAATGTAGAAAAGCAGAAAATAATTTTTAACTGGAGAATGACATCAGTTTTACTGAAGGACAGGCACTTAAACAGACAATCCTTTTGCGAGATCTAAGTTTCAATACATTTACACTATTTGTTGAGTTTTTTTATTCTGCATGAGGCACCCTTTTGACAGAGTCAAAAACTGCCTATGAAATTGTTGGGAGGAGATATAAAGCCACGTAGCATTCTGACTTCAAAATTGTCAAAAGAATTCCTTCAAAATTCAAAATAAGAAGAGTTAAATATAATTTTACTATCTTTTATAACTTTAAATTCTCTGAGTCTATAATTTTTAAGGATACATAAAATTATTGTATCCAAGAACAATCAGCTGGAGTCTACTGCTTTGTTTTGTTTTTATTTGAGAGAGAGAGAATGTGAGAGAGCACAAGCAGGGGGAGCTGCAGAGGGAAAGAGAGAAGGGACATCCCCACTGAGCAGGAAGCCCAATGCAGGGCTCATCCCAGGACCCTGGAATCATGACCTGAGCTGAAGGCAAATGCTTAACTGACTGAGCCACCCAGGTGGCCCAGGAATCTACCAGTTTTTAAAGTACTGAAACATTAATTTTTTTGTTAAATATATGCTATTCTTTCATTCATAAAAGATGTCTTACTCTCCTGGTATCATACCAAATAACTTAATGAGATTTATTACAGAAGTGGTATTGCCAAATTAAGAGATCCTCAGAAAGTCTATTCCCTAAATTCAAAAGGTCCCCTCTACTCCTAATCCAACCACAGTTAATTTGGACAAAGGCTTAACTTTGCACGTACATCAGACATAGCTTCAAGATTTCTATAAGATATCAGACTCTTATGGGCCAAAAGTTCTACCCATACTGGTGACATTATAGAAGCTGAACCCACCAAGTTGATACTGACTCATCCCAACATTTACCCAGGCTTAGACACCACTATAGGAAATCAGAAGTAAAAGACAGAATAAGATCATTCTGGAAGGGCTAAGAGATGTAGGACTGATCCCTTGAGTAGCCCTTGTAAATTTTTGGCTTTTTTCAATTTCAGCTAAAGCATATTTTAAAGCATATTTTAAATAATATGCTTTATTTAAAGCATATTTAAACTTTATTTATAATAATAAAGTTTTTATTTGTAATTATTATATTATATATATTTTATATTGTATATTTTATATAAATTTAATATAAAAATTTAATATTATATATATTTATATATAAATAAATAATAAAGTATTTATAATAAAGCATATTTAAAGAAAAAAGCATATTTGGCTTTTTTCAACTTCACCTGAAGCATATTTTGAAGCATATTTAAAAATAGATTGAGGTTCTGTTTTCTTTAGATTCCTTTTACATTTTAATAATCAACACTTGTTTACCTTTACTTGAGAGAATCATCAAGAATACAGGGCTCTCATATCCCGGAGATTTCAAGAAACTTTGTCTTACTTTTCACAGGTTTCATGACCTCAAATTCCCCAATAATTCTACCCTCATTTAATATGTGGATCACTTGTTACAAAACTCTGAAGATGAAAAGAGCTCCCAAAGTCACCTTCCACAGAAAAAGAATGCAAAGCGTCAAGGAAAAACAACTATAGTTTGTCACCTTACTTGACGCAAGATAGGCTTCGGGGAGATAAGCCTCTTACCTCTAACTGACCATAAGTTATTGAAAGCTTCCCTAGGCAAACAACTAAAAAATAACAGTTCTAGAGAATTCTAGTTCTCACCACCTCTTTCAGACATTGGGCTCCCACCTTCCGCAAAATCATTATTTCTCTTCAAGTTTCCAACATGAGGCTGCATTTTGCAAACTGAAGCGAGCTCTAACGACCACCTCCTCTAGGTTTGCCTAACTCCATAAATCCTTCTCTCTGTACACTCATAAACCATCTGGTCAGGCTTATAGCTAATTATAGTCTTCCTCTTTATCCATTAACAAAGGCTAACCCATCTTTCCTCAAGGCTATGGAAGCTGGGGCAAAACACAGGAAAGCTTCTGCTGATATATTTTTGGGGTCTTTCATGAACCTAATGATAATCTGGAGGAACAAACTTTGCTGGTTAATGAAAAATACTTATTTCATCACAAGGTGGCTTACATTTTATGACTGTTGCTATGCCTTCCTTTTATATATTGCTATTCATCACAGCAACACATAAACATGGCCTCTCCCCTTCTCTTATCAAAAAAAGAAAAGAGAAAGAAATGACTGTTTAGCATCTGTCTCACAATTATCTATGCCCCATGTATTCTTACTAGAAACGCCTTAAGAAAATCTAAACTTGACTGTTTATTGATGGATCATATATCTAAAGGCAGAAATGAGAAATTATTAGTCTGGGTATTGCATTACAGATTTCACATCATCCACAGAATATAATCCCATAATGTAAAATAAATCTGTTACAATGACAGAAGTGATAAAACAAAACAAAACCAGAGAGGGAGACGAACCATAAGAGACTCTTGATCATAGGAAACAAACTGAGGGTTGCTGGAGGCGGGGGATGGGGTAACTGCGTGATGGACATTAAGGAGGGCATGCGATGTAACGAGCACTGGGTGCTATATAAGACGGATGAATCACAGACCTGTACCTCTGAAACAAATAACACATTATATGTTAATTAAGAAAACAAAACAAAACCAAAAACAAATGACAAAAATATTTGCCTTCCCTAGAAGTTCCAGCTAGCTAGAGAAAGAAAGCTGATTTAGAAACAGACTCTGACTGTGTCTCTGGGTGTCTATGACATTGAGACGCTTTGGAAATATTGAGTCTCCCTAATTTCAGAAGGAACCCCAAAACACTGGACAAGTCAAGCAACTTCTAGGCACCCTAATGCAGCAAAGGAAGATCCTATTATAAAAGCAGTTAAAAGAGTGAGTTTCAAATGGCTGATCTGGACTAAGGGAAATACCCCTGTTCATCATTACAGTGACCAGGCCATACTTGCAGAGGGATTTGTGACATCCTCCCAAACCGAGCCCGGTGGAGTTAAAAGAAACTATTACAGAAGGCCACAATTCTACCTCAAAAAAAAAAAAAAAAAAAAAAAATAGTGGAAATGGTTTGGATATAAACTACTTTAAAAGAGTCCGACATTCTTAGACCGTCAGCGGGTTGTGGTGTAGGAGGTCATACAGAAACTTGCTAACACCTTACACGAGATCTGTCCACCACAGCAGGAATAGATTGGTCACCGTTCTACAGCAACACTCTAGGAGGTAAGTTTTGAGCCACAGAATACGTCTTTTGTGTATTCCTCACCTGCCAAAAACACAACTCTAACAAAATTGTCAAGGTGGGGCATGGACAAAAGGCAAAATTCCAAGATGCATGTAAATACCTTCAAACGAACTCCACGGTAGTAGCCACTACAATGGAATATGGATGTGCTCTGGTTGTGGTCTTTTATTTTTAGGAGGAGTCCAGTCCTTTCCCTCTTGAAGAGCTACATATCTGAGAATGGCAAAAATGCTACTCAGTTTCACGTTTCCTGCTTGGAAAACAGAATCTACCTTTACAGTTACTCTCATTAACAAATCTACAAAGCACCACCAGTTACTCAAATACTCAAATACTGTCTGTACCAAGGGTTAGCAAAACTATGGCCCACAGGAGAAATCCAGTCTGCCAACTGCTTGGTAAAGGAAGTTTTATTGGAACATAAATTCATGTCATATTGTCTATGAGCACTTCTATGTTATAGCAGCAGAGCAATTACAAGAAAGCCCACAGGGTCTATAAGCCTAAATTATTTATTACCTGACCCTTGAATAGAAAATCTTTGCTACTTTCAGGTCTATACCATCCTTGATATTATTGCAAATGTAAGTAAGTTTCATGTTATACTGACCCAACTCTTCTCAACAGGCCCAGTGCAATGTGTCCATAGTTACAGTACAAAGAGATCAACTTTGCATTACATTGGCAGTTGCTAACTTATAAATCCGGCGATACCATTTATAACCTTCAGCTGCAGGAAGACATGGTCAAATAATGCAAGGAACTCACACAGTACACAAAACTTTATCAAACGATACTACCTCTCTTCAACATCTAACTGATCAGCCCTTGCACAAATGAAAAGCCTGGAGACTTGGTCTTCTGGAAGAGACATCAAAATGGAAATAGTCCTTGGACTCTTTTGGAAAGAACCTTATGAGGTACTCTGAACAACTATTTGCAGGGGTAATCTTCAAGATAGCTATGACTCATGGATCGTGAGTCCTCGTTAAAGAGACAAGTGCCTGTGGACTATAGGAAGACCAAGTAAAGAACTCAGCCTTCCACAGGGGAATCCAAGAATCTGTTTTACATTTTGAAAAGATCACTTGTACTGTTGGCTGGAAACTAACGTGAAGGGAAGAAAAAGTTAAAGAAGGAAAACTGTTAAATAGCTACTGCAACTGTCTACGTTGACTGATAAGTGTCGGATAATTGTTTTGGATTGGTCACTTTCCATTGTGTTCAAGATAGGAGAGATCTGAGACATATTTTGGAGTGCAGCCTCAGAGATGTAACTGGACAATTTTCAAGCAAAATATGATGAAAAGTAAAAGACCGATAATCGTTAAAGGAACTGAATCCCAGATAAAAAAATATCTATTTTTCCAGGTCTTTTGCCCCAAATCGCAAAGGCCAGATATTTGAGAGGACAAGTTTATCAAACTGTTAAGGAAAAACAAATCTCTATTGTATACAAATTATTGAGAATAAATACAATGGAGGAAGGAGATAACAACTTCATTTTAGAAAAGTGTGGTAACACCGATATGAAAATTGAACAAAGACTGTTCAACAAAACAAAGAGATAAGTTCATGTTACTTATTCACTTCTGTACAAATTTGACATCAAGTATTACCAAATAGCTTCCTGAAGATTATGAAAAAAGGACATCGTGTCCAAGTAGTGTTTATTCAAGGTATAAACGACATCTAATATGATTTATCACCTAAAAAGATTAAGGAGAAAATTTTATGTGATTTTCTCAAAAGCTTTACATATTTTTATGTTTTGCTAAGAATAGTAATTACAATAGGTCATGAAAGGATCTAAATTCTTTTGAAGTAGCTTTCAGCAGCAGGCGTTCTCTGCTAGAAGATGTTTTATTAGCATTGTTTAGGCAATGTGTGACACGAAGGGTCCTCTGCACAGCTACCCTAGTGGCCAGTGGGCAGGTCATAGCCTGATACCCAGTATTCACACAAGTGGAGCACAGGATTGTCCTGAACCCCAAACAGAAGACTTGAAAGTCACTTTACAAAAAGGTAAATAAAAATAACATCCATTTATCTACTTTTAAAAAGTGCTAGGTCTTGGGGCACCTGGGTGGCTCAGTCATTAAGCGTCTGCCTTCATCTCAGGTCATGATCCCAGGGTCCTGGGATAGAGCCCTGTGTTGGGCTCCCTGCTCAGGAGGGAGCCTGCTTCTCCCTCTGCCTGTTGCTCACCCTGCTTGTGTTCCCTCTCTCCTGTCTCTCTCTGTCAAATAAATAAATAAATTCTTTAAATAAAAAAAAAAAAAGTCCCAGGTCTTAAGTGGCAGACAATGGAAAGACCAAAGGACTCAACACCTAGGAGCACCGATGCCCAAATGTTGAGCTCTGCTGCCGGGGGTGGGGGGGAGCGGGTCCTGTCCTGACTTCTAAAGCTTAATTTAAGCATTCCAGGTTTTCTTCTTTTGGAGTGTTTCTGTTTTAAGATCTTGTTTCTCCACTAAGTTTTTTTTTTTTTTTTTAAGATTTTTATTTATTTATTTGACAAAGAGAAAGATAGCAAGAGAGGGAACATAAGCAGGGAGAGTGCGAGAGGGGGATGCAGTCTCCCCGCTGAGCAGGGAGCCCGATGCGGGGCTCGATCTCGGGACCCGGGATCTTGACCTGAGCCGAAGGCAGACGCTCAATGACAGAGCCACCTAGGCACCCTCTCCCCTAAGTTTTTAAGCGTGCCAGTTTAACAAAGAGCCAGTCTTCCTCAGTCGTAAGGTCAAGACCAGGAACCCTTCCTTGGTGAGGCTTAAATCTGAGTCAAGAATGTAGAGACCAAACATCAGGATCTTAAAAAACCCAAAGGTTAGGGACACCTGGGTGGCTCAGTCATTTAAGGGCCTGACTCTTGATTTCGGCGGTCATGCTCTTGGGGTTGTGGGATCGAGGCCTATGTCAGGCCTCACTCTCAGTGCGGAATCGGCTTGTCCCTCTCCCTCTGCTCCTCACCCCAGTCATGCGTGTTCTCTCTTTCTCCCTCTCTCTCTTTCACTCTCTCTAATAAATCTTTTTTCTTTAAGCCAAATGATAGTGGAACTAGTGCCCATTTAGAAAAGTACACATGTGACTATATGCTGATTATATAGGTAGGTAGGTAAAATTCAAAAGACAGAATATGACATGAAAATAGAATGGTTAAAATTGTGCTACAATCACTGTCTTTCCTATCATCTTTCTACCTCCTACACACTAGAATGAGGTCTTAGTGCTAAAGAGCGAGGGCCTATGACAGAGCTGCGGAAACGATCTTGAGAGTTACTAGAACAATAATATAGAAAGAATCCTTTTCCCTGGATGTCTTTCTGGCTTAGAGCCATCCACTTGCCACGGACTACCTACCGACAGTGCATTAAGAGAAACAACCTTCTGTTTGCTTGAGCCACTACATCGTTCAGTTGCTTCATTATATAAACTTCGTTTCATTTACAAATCAGCCCCTGAAGAAGGGGATAGTGCCCCAATGATACCCGTGATACCGATTTATTCATTAGTGCTGATGCAGAGCAAGGAAAGAGATGGAACATTCTGGAAGACTGATGATTACTATTATACCACAGAAAACATGTGACCAAACTCTGCCTGAACTAACGCTGAAGGCCCATTATGTGCAGAATGAGATTGTACCAATAGGGCAAGCATCTTGAAGAAGTCAAAACAATGATAGGTTTGACTATTCTTCATTACATTTAACAAGATGCTACAATCTAGGAAGAAAAGCATCCAGTTTCCAAATATTAAGGACCATTCTCTTCTATAAAATTTGCATAGATGATGGGATAGAGTATTGTAAATCTACAGTGGGGAAAGAAAACGTAACATTTCAAAGGCTCCCTGTGGCCCAAAACCCAAACTGACTGAGACTGCAGGGAGGAAACACTACTTCAGTACCTTCAAAGATTAGGAAATGAAATGATATGGAGGGTTTCTTAAATGCCTCCCATTATTTTTCTCTGTTAATACGAAACAATTCAGCAGCTAAACTCAGGTTAAGATTTTGACCTACCAGCTAGATCTTTAGATTCAGGAGATCTCAAGGTAAGTACCATTAAGTTGAAGGAGAGGATAACAGGCCAAATATGGGGGATCAGCAAGCAAACATGTTAAGGATTAAAATAATGAGCAGCTACAATAAGTCCCCATTTCATACACAATAAGGTGTCTATAATCAAAAGACAGATAATGTCAAGTGTTGGCAAGGTTGGGAAGAGATTGGAACCTTCACACACTCCTGGCTGAAATGGCACAGACACTTTGGAAGACAGTTTGGCATTTCTTCACAATGTTCAATATAAAGTTAACAGATGATCCATGTCCATATCTCTTGGTATAAGTCCAAGAGAAATAAAAACATATCTTCAAAATCTTGAACTCAAATGTTCATAGCAGCATTATTCAGAATAGCCAAAAAGGAGAAACAATCCAAATGTCCATCCAGTGATGAATGGATAGATCACAATATGTCCATACAATGGAGGAGTATTATTAAGCAACAAAAGGAAATGAGGGACTATTGTGTACAATGACATGGATGAACCTTGAAAACATTCTGCTAAATGTCACACAAAGTCACACAAAGATCAGACAGTAAATGATTTCATTTATACACAACGCCACAATAGGCAAACCTACAGAGACAAAAGAGATTCACAGTTGCACAGGGCCGGCAGCAAATGGTAGGAAGGGGGATGACGAGGGTGGGAAGTGACTCTTAATAGATATGGGATTTGTTTTGGGGTGATCCAAATGTTCTTCAGTTTGTTGGGATGGTTGCACAATTTTGTGAATATGATAAAACCTCTCAAAATATACACTTGAAAAAGGTGAATTGTGTGGTATGTGAATTGCAGCTCCATCAAGCTGTTTCAATTGGGACCAGGTGAGAGATGAGTTGCGCGTGATTTCATAGGAAACTGACTGGAAATAAACAGATAGGAACCTACCAGTTTCTGTTTTTGATTTGAAGGAATAGCACTGCTGCCAAAATCGCAAGCTTGACCTTCAATGCCTGTGTTGGATCGACTCTTAAAGCAGACTCTAGGCTTCTAAAAAATGCATGAGATCAACTCAAAACCCAAGTTTCCCAAAGAAGACAAAGTCTCTAATGACCACTTCAGATTCACAGAAGAGTCTCTGAGAGAACCAAAATAAGGAAAAGGACACTTAGGCAAGGGTGCTTAACCAGGGTCTAAATAAGCAGCTTACTCTACTAGGAGAACATGGGGTCTTTACAATTCCTGCCCAGCGGGGCTGTTTGATAGGATTCAGTAAGTGTTGTCTTTACTATTCTTTCTGTTTCTGAATGGGGCTTTTATTGCTGTTAACTATTCTTATCCCAACCTTCTTTAATGAATGTGTGTGTGCACGCACCATTGCTCCCAAGTCATGGGTCTGGGTGGGGCAGCTGACTCATCTATTAGTTCACGTATCTCTGGACCACGGAGAGCCACGTGTGACCTTAATGACAAGACCACACTATGCCCAGAAATGCTGGACTCTGAGCTGGATAGCTTCAGTAGAAGAATGGGACTTTGGGTTGTCTCCCTTGGGAAGGAGGTGAGCGTGTACTGTGTGTGGATAAAAATGGTATATATGACTAAAAGAGTATGTATGGCATGGACCCCACCTTATCCATTTTTATCCTAGAAGACAGGAGACCACAACAAAGATGAAAGAACCCAGTTTTATAAGTCAAGCAGAGAATATCATTTATCATATGGTTTTACTTACTTGTGGAGCATAAGGAATAACATGGAGGACATTAGGAGAAGGAAAGGAAAAGTGAATTGGGGGAAATTGGAGGGGGAGACGAACCATGAGAGACTGTGGACTCTGAGAAACAAACTAAGGGTTTTGGAAGGGAGGGCGGTGGAGGGATGGGCGAACCTGGTGGTGGGTATTCAGGAGGGCACATATTGCATGGAGCACTGGGTGTGGTGCATAAACAATGAATTTTGGAACACTGAAAAAATAAAATGAAATTGTATATATATAACCAGAAAACAAAAGCAAAAACAAAAACGAACACAGTTTAGGTGGCCACAGGCTGAGAACACACTAGCTGCTCAGACTAACCAGGCTAAAAATCAACATCACAGAAACGTGCCAATCCCTCTGAACCCATGACATGCTTGTAACACTGACCACCCTTCCATGCCATCTCAGAGGCAGCCCCTGCCAAAGCTGGGCAAGGACAAGAGTGGATTGCATTATTAGTGGGCTATCTCCTGATCTCTGATTTCTTGTATTTTTTTAAATTGTATTTTCTGGTTTCCAGCAAAGAATTGATAGCTTCAGCAAATCATCATGTTTTTCTTCTTCTTTCTTTTTGTATGTCTTATTTCTCCCCCAAAGGATTGATAAGGACAATTTAATGACTACAATAAATGCTAATTTCACACCAAGATAATAACTTAAAATAAAAGTGGTAATGGGACACGGTTTCTTTCTTTCTTTCTTTTTTCTTGGCATTGTTTCTTAATTACTGGAAATGGAAATCAGAATTTCTGCTTATTCCATATTGAAATATAGAAAGTGATGGATTCTATGTATGCATAAATATGTATTACATATATTTATAATAGATATGAAAACTTCTAAACCATTGCATATGGATTAAAATGTTATAAAATATTTACCTATTTCCATTTTATAAAATATTTTATCTGGAGTGGCATTCATTTTATCAAATCTTTTCCTACCTTTAAAAAATAGAACAATTTTTCACTTTTGTATTTTTATGATTAATTTCATTACACTTCCTTATACGGAGACCTGTTTGTATTTTTGGGTGACATATAATTGGTCTCAGGGTGTTATTTTTTAATGAGCTGTTAGTTTCTATATTTTTAATAGGTTAGAAAATTTTCATCGAAATGAAAAAATGAGGCTAGTCTATGGTTTTTAGTTTTTTTGTACATTTTGTCTGGTTTTTATCATGGTATGCTAGAGCTATAAATTGTGAGAATTTTTTAGGCATTATATTACATTAGTAGATTAAGCTGGGGAAATTGGAAAAAAATCTTCCTAGCACTCTGTTTCCTTTCTAGAACAGAAGATTTCTTGAGAGTTTGATTTAATTCACTTGAAGAAACGTTTGCATAAGATCCTTTTGGAAATCACATTGACAACTTTCCCTGTACCTATAATGGATCTACCTGTTCAGGCTATCACCTATAGGTCAGTTTAGGTAATTTAGATATTAATAGAAAAATGATCCACTTCACTGAATTTTTCTATTTACTGCAGGGTTACCTTTCAATCTATTTGAAATCCTTTAAAATAGTTTTTACATACTCATTCTTCTTTTATGTATGTATACTCTTTTAACTTTTGTGATCTAGTAGATTATCTGTACGTTTTAAATAAGTGAGTTCTTTTTTTTTTTTTTAAGGATTTTATTTATTTATTTGTCAGGGAGTGAGAGATCACAAGTAGGCAGAGAGGCAGGCAGAGAGAGAGGGGGAAGCAGGCTCCCTGCTGAGCAGAGAGCCCGATGCCATCCCAGGACCCTGAGATCATGACCTAAGCCGAAGGCAGAGGCTTTAACCCACTAAGCCACCCAGGCGCCCCTAAATAAGTGAGTTCTATTTTCTAGTTCTTTTCAGTTTTCAGCTTTATTTTTGTCTTTGCTTTTGGTGGGTATAGTTTAATAACATTTTAAATTTACTGCTATATTTATATTTATGTAGTCTTTGTTAGAAATAGAAGTATTTATCATAATAAATAATATTTATATACAGCTCTAGTCAATGCATCCTGTAAACTATATACCACAAAATTTTACTAACATTTTAAACATAATCCACAACATTGATTTCGTCTTGTGACCTGAGTTGAATAAGGGTAAATTTTTTAGAAGTAATTTGAACACAGTACTTTTTGTTTTGATCTTCTCTTTCTGTTATCCAATGATCAATAAATGTGGTTTGGGATGTTATTTTGTTAGTTGTAAATGTTTCACAGGAACTTGAAAATAATTTTTAAATGCATTAATATATGTATGGTACATAAGCAGCCTATGTGTTTTAAATTTTCTATTTGTTGGGCAGCTAGGTGGCTCAGTCAGTTAAGTGTCTGCCTTTAACTCAGATCATGATCCCAGGGTCCTGGGATCGAGTCCCCCAAAACAGGCTCCCTGTTCAGTGGGGAGTCTGCTTCTCCTTCTACCCCTCACCCCTGCTTATGCTCTAGCTCTCTCTCTCAAATAAATAAATAAAATCTTTAAAAAAAATAAAAATAAAAAAAATTTCTGTTTGTTAATTAAATCTTCTCCACACTTACTTCCTTGTTTCCTCAATCTGTTGTAGGCTGATAAAGGGGAACTAGAGTCTCCTATGCTCTAATTGTTTCCCTTATTCCTCACAACTTTGTCAAATTATGTTTTGCCATTTCATATCCCTTCAGTTGTAATACAATATGTCCTTTGTCATTTTAATACTTTATTATGGATTAAGTATTTGATATTTTTATTGGTTTTTGCTTTTATTTAGTTTACACGTATGTGTCTACATTTGCCCATCATTTTACTTCTACTATCCTTAATCGTTTGGTTTGGATGAATATCTTGTATACAGAAAATGGTAGGATTGCTTTACAAGCAAATCTTTCAATTTAATAATTTCCCATTTAAGGGGTGGATTTAATCTATTTAAATTTATTAATATGAAGTGCTTATTAATTTTGCATTATATTTTTTAAAATGCTCTCAAATGTTATGCTAAAAATACTCTGGTAAATGGCTTGTGTTGTTCTTGTTTGGTTTCCAATGTGTTTTATTTCCATTCTTTGCTACCTCTATAGCTGACTTGTAACACTCAACACAAACCAATAACTAATCCACTGGAATATTGAGGAAACCAGCATACGGCTCTCATTCTGTTCATGTCTGATTTTCATTTTTTATTTTGTAACTTGTCAGCGTTGATAAGGTTTTAAAATTGTTCTTGCACAAACATTCATTATTCTTCGACCTTAGTTCTCTATTTAAATAGACTGAATGATCATTTCTAATACTTATATTGTGTTTCTCTATTTAACATTAGGGGGACCAGAGTTCATCTTTGCACACATTTTCCATAAGGATTTCTGGATGCTACCTTCCCGGGTTCTTGTATACTATAGTGAACGAAAATTTGGCTCATACAAATGTGGACATAATCTCACACTAAGGGTAGAATGTGATCTACAATACCCATATATTTTTGACTTGCTACTATAAAAATGTGCAGCCATTCTCAGAACAAGAGAATGATGTAATGAACATATCGAATATTGGATGTCGAAAAGTTAGACTTCGGTCTGATTATTTTTCCTTTAAGTGATTTGAATTTGTCCAGTGGATTTTGTTTTGCTTTTAACTGGTTCTATTGTTTTCCTCAGATAACTGTTGAATGTATTAGATTTTTTCTGTCCTATAAAATTTTGTAATCTATTTTATCTGAAATACATTTTGAATACCTGTTTTTTTTTTTTTCTCTCACCACATCCATTTGCTTCAGGCATCTAAGCCCAACAAATATAAGAGCCACAAATGTGTGGATTCTTTTCATTCACAGAGGGCAAAGGATGAAAGAAATCAGTCCTTCCATAATTAAAGGAACTATATGCCATGTATTTTAAATACTGGGAAATAACATTAACCACTCTCAATTTCATGCCCCCTTTTGTTCTTCTGAACCACTGCTGTGACTCCTTTTCTTTCAAATGTATATTTGAATCTTCTTTCAAACATTACTGAACCTTGTTTACGGGATATCCCTTATTTTCGAAATACAGTGCAGAACTGCTTTTCAGATATTAAAGAAAAACTGACTTACTACGCATTCAAGGAATAAGTATTTAGAAGAAGGCCAATGTGATGTTTGAAAGAATGTTAACTGCTCAATGTTAACTTCATTTGTTTAATAAATCACACATTTTAGCTCAGAAAAAGAAGAGAATTTTCATCTCCACGCACACAACGTCCTTGGGCGTTCAGGAGCCTAATGTGTTTTTCCTCTCTTACCTTTGTACGGATCTCTTGCTGATTTCTGATTCTGGTTATTAGTCATCTTTGAAAGGGAGGCCGTTTTTCCTTGGCCAGCTCCTTAAAAGATGACGTGAGGCACAGCTCAGACATGCACGAGCTCAGTCAGCAGACTGCTCCCTTTTGCACTGGCCATTTCCTGTCACTTTGGTACCAGGCACTAACCCAACATCTGCATGCAGTCTGAGTCCACCCTGAGCTGGCAGGGAAATACTGGGCCCGGGGAAGATGGCCGGGTTTGCTGTGATGATTTGGAGGTAACTCTTCTTTCTCGGAAGAAAACCAGCAGCCGCAGAGCTGCCCGCCCTGTCCTTTTCTCAGAACTTCTGCCACACCGTCAACCTGCCCAGTGCCTGAGTCATTCTTGTCCTTTTTTCCTCGCTTATAGGTTCAGGGGGAGTCAGGGAGGCTTCCCCCCAGCACCATCTGAAGCAAGAGGTCACTGCATTTGATCCTCAAATTATGGAACACATTTCGAAGGGCTTTACCTGATATTAATGATCTGCATGTGCTGTTGAGTTTACATAACCACCAACAACACCACTTTCTCTTTACTGCACTGTTTCAAAGAGCATGGATCCTGGTTGTGGTTGCTTTCCAGGTTCATCAGAAATAATAATTACTGATTCATTAGAACATAGTGCAAATGCTTATATAGCACTACAGTGCCAATCTTTTGAGCTTTGACAAAACCCCTGTGAGGTAAAGACATATTCAGTCTCCTTTTACAAATAAGAAAAACGAGACTCAAGAAGATTAAAGAATCTGCCCCAGAACACACAGCTAGTAAAGGATCGATTCAAACCCAAGCAGTCTGGCTCCCGAGTGCCTGTTTTCAATTTCTGTATACTCCATACACTTTCACTTGTTGACTTTTGCTCATTTTCAAAGGAAGATCAGGACGTAAAAAGTACCCCCCCCCCTTTTTTTTCCAGAAAATGTTATTGGAAATCCTCTCAACATTTCAAAGAGTACAAGTGCTTTGAAAATTTTAAGGTCCTGGATAACAAAGAACAAATTAGGAACATCCAAATTTCATTTCATGATTATACTCTACTTGTTTACACAATCCTAGGAGCTGATTCTGAGAGTAAACTCCACACTGTGAGAATTTTTGAGAAGACTGACTGATTGATTGACTGATTTTTAGAGATGGGGGGGGGGGGGAAAGGAAGAGGGAGAGAGGGAATCTCAAGCACACACCCCACTGAGCCCAGAGACCAATATGGGCCTTGATCTAATGACCCTGAGCCGAAATTAAGAGTTGGACACTTAACTGAGCTACAGAGGTGCCCCCAGGCTATAAGATTTTAATGGTTCCACAGCTTTTAGTTATTTGTTAGCTCTCAAATTTTATTTTTATCTTCTTTACAATAATATAGTATTTTTTAAAAGATTTTATTTATTTATTTGACACAGAGAGAGGTCACAAGCAGGCAGAGAGGCAGGCAGAGAGAGGGGGAAGCAGGCTCCCCGCTGAGCAGAGAGTTCGATGTGGGGCTCGATCCCAGACCCTGAGATCATGACCTGAGCCGAAGGCAGAGGCTTTAACCCACTGAGCCACCCAGGCGCCCCTACAATAATATAGTATTTTTTAAAAGAGCTGACAACCATAATATAGTCAAGTTAAAAAGAGTAGACAAAAGGAGATAACTTAAAAAGCGATACCCGATTTTAAAATATGTTTTTTACTAATGCATAAACCAAGAGAGGATTAATAATATGAATTATGGCCCTTGTACATACTGGAATATAGCACACCTTTGAAATATGTCTAATATTGCTTGTGAAATGAAAGAAATCATTTGCAAAGATATATGGTAATATGATCTTACTTATATAAAATTAGATGGATATAATACAGCAAAATGACAATACAATCACAGAAAATGATGGAGAAGGTATAAAATAACGTTTGTTATTATCCTTTGGGGGAGATTTCAAAAACATTTTTTCATTTTTTAATATTTTATGTATTTTTCAAATTTTCTGGGAATTCTGAAATATATTAGCAGAAAATCTAAATGAGTATAGTTTAAAAATACCATGTTTAGCTCAAGTCACAAAGAAAACTGATGTTAACAAGAAGGCAAATCCCACCTACAAAGGGAGTAGATGGTGTTATTTCCAAGGAGAGTAAGAGGAGAACTATCTAGCAAGGCTGAAAATCTGGTGTGGCAGTGTGTAATTGTTGGGAAATAACACAAAAACGTAAGAGAATTCCAGAGTACTGAGTCTTACTTTTGTCTAAAGTACAGAATGGAAAATTTTAGGTCTATTTAAAGAGGTCTTCATACAGCATATGCTACCGGATAACAGGCTACAAGAGGCTGAGATGGGGTTGCCTACCAATTCCTCAAAAGTCCCCATGTTTTTTCAGAAGGGAGATGGGACATAGCTGAGGACTGAGCCAGGGATTCTGCCCAGGGCTGGCAGGGTGAGGGATGAGGACGTTCTACCTCAGTTCCTCAGTTAAGGATGGTAAGACTCAGGGAGGTTTGTCATCAGAGGAAAAAACCAAGCTGTAGCCAGAAGTGCATGAAGGACCAGGGGAACCCAACCAAGGCAAGGGAACAAGTCTTGAGTTTACCACACATGAGCACCAGGTGGCATTAGGGCATCCGATGAGATGGTGGAGAAGAAAGTACCAGAGAGACCAGTAATGATC
Organism: Potos flavus; assembly: GCA_028534135.1. NCBI lineage: Eukaryota > Metazoa > Chordata > Mammalia > Carnivora > Procyonidae > Potos > Potos flavus. The sequence goes on along the minus strand of CM052895.1, from coordinate 16,620,889 downwards.
CAGAGGACAGCGCAAACCACAACATCCAAACACATAAACAGTATTTCCAGGAGAAGAAAGGAGAAAATGTATAAAGATAATGAAACTTTGGAGCACTTGGGTGGCTCCATCGGTTGAGCATCTGACTCTTGGTTTTAGCTCAGGTCATGATCTCAGGGCTCCACGCTCAACAGAGACTCTGCTTGAGATTCTTTCCCTCTGCCCCTCCCCCTTGCTCTCTCTCTCTCTCTAAAATAAATGAATAAATCTTAAAAAAATTTACCCCAAAGAGACCGACTTACCTCAGACTCCATTAAAAGGAAAAGTCTAAAACAGCCTCGATTGGCAATATAAATTCTCTGACTCCACACTTTCAAGAAAGTTATAGATGAAGACTACAGCAATTACAGATATTCAAGCAACCACATTTCATTCATATGCTCATAGTAGAAAATGAATTGTTTATAATCATGCAGTCTTAGAAACTTTTCTCCCTTAAAGACTGAAATGATGGGTATGTGAGCAAATCTTAGAATCTGAGGTTAAATCTTTTCCAATGAGGGAAGGATCTCAGGGATAAACATAACTGCCACTCTATAATGTTACCACAGGCTTTGCAATAGAAAGGGATGAGTCCATATCTGATCTTCTGGTAGACCTTTCCAGAATGGTCAGTGTCTTAGTGCATTCTGGCTATTATAACAAAGTATCAGTGACTGGGTAGTTTATGAACAACCAAATTTTAATGCTTCCAATTCTGGAGGCTAGAAGTCCCAGATCAAGGCCCCAGCGTGGTCCTTGGTGAGGTGAGGTGAGGGCCCTCTCTTCCTGGTTCGTAACTGGAGAATTCCTGCTGTGTCCTCACATGGTGGAAGGAGCAATGGATCGCGCTGGAGCCCTGTAACAGGGCACTAATCCCATTAAAAAGGGCTCTGATCTCATAATTTAAGCACCTCCTAAAGGACCCTCTTCCTAATTCTGTCATCTTTGAGGGGTTAGGAATTTTGGGGTTACATATACCGTCAGACCTAGGAAAGTCACAACAGCCGACAACAGTCGGCTCTAGGAAATGATAACATTGGCCAAGGCAAATTAACTAGTCTTGCTACTGTGAAGCACGGTCAAGGACCATCCAGCCACTAATGGGAACACTAAGCCTTAAACTGTGTACTTGGCAAGGTCAGAGGTCCTAAATTGACTGAGCATCATAGGATTGAGGGTAAGAGTCCCAGAAAACAAAAACTTGAATGTCTCAAAGAAACAAAAGAGAAGGAATTCAAGTTAACAAAGGTATAGGTTGAACTAATACAGATTATTTGGGTACCCAGACATAAGGACAGGTAAGAGGTCGATTTCAACAAGAGTGAAGATGTGGCCAGAGGTCCCAGAGACATAACCGCAGAGATGTGGGGGATTTGTTGAAGATTTAACCAAAATTCAGTTTCTCAGATGAAATAATAGTTCTGGTAGACATGAACACCGTGTACTCAGAACTAGGATTAAGATCTTTATCCAAAATCAAAGCCAACTAAGGAATATTTATCCAAACTTTTCTTTGCATGTAACTTGATCCACATCACTTTTAGCCCTCTACATGTGTCCATTGTTTTGTTTGGTTTTACTTTAGTTCCTTCCTTGACTGTCTTTTCAGAGTATATCCCAATTTGTTAAGATTAACACTTGGGTCCCTGCTTTTTTGAAAATGTCAGTACAGAGAAGAGCCAGGTGTCAGGGCAGCAGGCCCATCTGGTGGGTGTCCCTGGGAGATTCACAAAACTCGTTGGGACAGGTAGTAGGAATCAAGGCAGAATGTAGTCTAGACTAGTCGTGATTCCTTCTGTCTGGATTCTTCGTGCCTGGCAGGAACATAAATGAGACTGTCATGGAAAATGTAGGGTTTCTCTGTTATCGATTCTCCTCTTATTCCTTTAATTACGGGATCCTCTCTTTTTATCTGAGTACAAAGCTACTGAATGAAAGGCTATGATTTCCAACCTCTATTGAAGATAGGAGTAGCCAGTGAAAAATGACCCTAAGGGAAGTGTGCAAATCTGAGGGTATGCCCTTAAAAAAAAAAAAAAAAAAAAAGGATCATGCCCTTTCCTCTTCTTTTCCAATTTCACTACCTAGAATGAAATGTAACATCAAGAATTTGGGCCACTTTCATTGACTTCCAGACAGAAGATTCCCGTTGCATGTGGCAAAGCAACACAGTGGGAAGATTTTGGGTTTCTAACAACTGTAAAGCCTCTATACCACTCTGGACCAACCCCTGAAATTTTTTACAAGAGAGAAATAAATGTCTACTTTTCGAGTTCTTGTTGAATGCGATCTCTCACAGCAGTGTCATCAGTTCTGTAGGGTCGGAGACTAAAATCATCTACGAGAACAGCAAAGATTTTGAAATGTGACATCTGTGTAGTCATCTGTCTCTACACCAAATCTTCTCGTTTTTTTTTTTTGTTTTGTTTTGTTTTTTTTTTTTAGAGATTTTATTTACTTATTTGACAGAGAGAGAGAGATCACAAGTAGGCAGAGAGGCAGGCAGAGAGAGGGAGGGAAGCAGGCTCCCTGCTGAGCAGAGAGCCCGATGCGGGGCTCGATCCCAGGACCCTGAGATCATGACCTGAGCTGAAGGCAGAGGCTTTAACCCACTGAGCCACCCAGGCACCCCAAATCTTCTTGTTTTTAAAGCATCTGGAGGAAATCTAAAATTTCAAGATCAAGATACCAAATTTTTATGAAATTATTGTCACTGTCCTTTAGCAGTATACTAAGATAAACATGGTCTAGCTCTCCAATGTCAGTTTTACTTGATGTCTCACAGAAAGAAAATAATTTGTGAAAGATCACGATACGTAATATGCAATGTTTCCTGGATTTAAATTCTTAACTTGCTTTACTCCAAAGCCTATGGTTCAGTCACCACTTTTTATTACACCCCTTTATTATCATGGAGTTATATTTAAAATTAACATTACTTTTTAGATCAAAACTTGGTAATTTTAATGTTGTCTTCCAATCGTCAGGGATTTTCATCCATTTTCTCTATTGTAAATAGTACTTCAGAGATAAAGGTTTAAGAAGCAGTGTCTTAGGTCATTTTACTTTACAAATCCAAGGAATTTCAATATTGAAACTGAGTCCACTGAATCTCTGTTGAGAATAAACAGTTAATGTTGATGATAACTTTTTTTCTCTATCATTTTTCCCCTTTTTAGACTTCACATATGACTGTTCCTTGTCAAAGAAAATGAGAACTTCTATTTATTGAGCAACTGAGTATAAGAGAATATGTTACATATGTTTAAATAGTTATTTTATTTAAATTTTAGGATAGACAGTATAATGTTATTGTCCTTTCACAGAAAAAGAACTGAGCTTCAGGAAAGTTAAAAAAAAAAAAAAAGTGACCAAGGAATAAGAGAAGCAATGAACAGTGCCTATTTAAAAATACTAAAACTTTCAAATTATGTTACTTGGATAACAAATAAAAATGTTTACTTCAGCTGGAAAGAGTATTTTTTCCTTGTATTTTCCCAAAAGAAAGTAAATCACTATTCTAGCATCCAACTCAGAGATCATCTTCAAAACTGGTAACAATGTCCAATATCAACAACCCACTGAAAATTAGTGGATGATGAATGTACATTTCAAACTTTTATATAAACTTTATCAGACCCAAACATAGATATGCATTACAGAAATAATAAAATACATAACCATTCCCAAAAATACACACATATATTTATATACATACCCAATGCCTTCAGTTTTCCACTTGAAAATATAGATAATTTTTCCAAGGGGGAAATGTCAAAGAAAAGCTAACATTTTTAAGCAAACCTCACAGATCCATGGGTAAGAACCAATAGCTTCAAAGGCCCCAGGAAAGCAGGCGTACAGCCTATTTTGGTAAGTTTACCTCTTACCATCGTTTACAGTAACTGACACCTTTTAAGCACTCAATGAAGATTCACCATTGACTGGTTTATCATGAAAACGAAAAGAAAGACAGAAACTGTGTTTGTTAGTAAAGCTTTTGATAGATTTCATTTATTTGGGAAGGCAGCCACTGATTTCTCATAAAGGGCCTTATTAAGTAAATCAAGGTGAATTAAATAAGAGTAGTCTCACTAGAAATCTTCAAAGATTTTTAATCTATGACACTCTTCCATAAGTATTATGGAACTAATTAAAGAAAGCTGAATTCAAGCAGGCCTGTGCTCAAAGCTCTGCTAACTCTGAGATCTCGTCAATACTGTTTTCAGGGTTGTAGCTATTACCATTACTATTTTATTTACAAAAACAATAAACTATGTAAGTATATTAAAAAAAAAAAAAAAAGAGGGGGCTATGTCTGTTCAATCTAAGACCAAAGTGTACCCTTCACAAGCATGATAGAAATCTGGAAGTTATACGCAAAGGTGCATTTTACTAGCAACCTCGAGAGATTCCTTGCAGCTCTTCTGTAAAGAAAGAAGCAGGGCAAAGAGACGAGTTGGATAAATCATATTATCACCATATCATCTTACAACTTCGTGGTCACTACAATAAATGCTTTAGCTATGAAAAGATTTACAAGATATGTCAGGTGACACAAAGAATTCCTAAACCTTATATGTAGCATAATGCTCTTGGCAAGTCTGGAGGAATATAAAAGAAAACATACTCCTGGTGAGAGGTCTGATTTTAGGATAGAAAATATGTAACATTTATGTAATACCTACTTGCAGGGTTACATTTTCCCCCACAAATGGCGGATATTATGTCCAAAAGACTGAAAACCATCTGTCATATTAAATGGGAAAAAAGGTATCCCATTTTTTTAAGTATTTAATTTTTTTTCATAATTTTGAACTGATGCTTCTTTTCTTTTCAGCCACCAACAAGGTTAGCAAGGGTTTCATCTCCAACCCGTGTTATTATGAAAGTAAATTTACTTTTTTGTGTTCACAGAGGAGCCTGAAAATAGTGCAGGTGTTTATAGTCAAAATTATTTATGATACTAAATATAAGAATTTCTTCAAGAGGAAAAATTCTTCTCAAGTGAAGGACTAATTGAAATACATTCTCTATCACTTGTCCCAAGTCTAAAATGTATGTATTACCTCTCTTTAAAGGAAGACCTGAGATTTTTTTAGAACACAACCAAGAACTTAATAAAACATTTGCCCTAAGTCTTAAATTGAATTGAATATTAATTTGTTCAGAACTTACTGCATTTTCCTCATGTAATAGAAACATAAGTAATCAGAGAAGCATTAAAAGTCATTATGTATTTTTTTATTCCAAAGTAACCACAGTTATTATTTCTTCTGGGTAAAGGATATTCTTGTAAATGTGTACCACCTAACGCTTGAAATCAACGCTGGTAACAAGTGTTTACTGTTTTTTCTTAGTTACTCTGTGGCTTTCCTATTGCAGAAATATTTCAACGTTGCAAGGGAGAACTGACTTCCATCATGTTAATTTAACAAAAGCAATGAATTTTAGGAGTTCGAAACATTTACTCTAAAATGTCAAACATAAAATGACTAGGAGGTACCATCTTCCAAGTTCGTATACTTCTGTTAGCACAACAGAGCACAATTAGAGCCGTTAACAATCCAATATTGTACTGTAACATCAAGTATATTCTGAGAATTGCAGAACAAGATTATTTATATACCTTAAGTCAAAGACTTGGAAAAAGCATTAGAAGTGTTGGCTGATTTGAAGGGTTTGCTCCAAAGCAACATTATTTTAATTTAAACTTTTTAGATAAGCTGAAAGTGTAATATCTGATGTTACTGCTTCAGGTTTGCGAGTCACCCATTCTAATGAGCCTGCCTGAGGGAGTCACATGTCCTTTCTGTGCCTTCAGAAGGATGAAAAATGGAGCCAGATTCCATTTCCCTCTTCTTCACTTGCTTGTTTTATTTGGTGGGAGTTCCTTTTGAAGCTGAGAAGGAATAAGAATTTGGCCTTTTGTTTCTGAATGGATAGTTAATCCCCCTTAAATAAATTCCTCTGATCAACCCGCTTCTAATTAGGATTGGATCTTTTCTCCTGCTTCAGAACTTTTCTGTGGGACTTAGGAAGTCTGGTGAATATTATACACTAAGAATAAACACACTGTGTTGTAATTGGCATTACAAAACAGCTTGTCCAATTAACATAACATTTTCTTCCTTTTTTAAAAAGGTAGCCCTTCACCAGGGTATTTTCGAGACAAACTGCAGAATACTTCAAGACATTTTATTATATGACTATGTTTCTTTCTGCCTCCATGTCAATGAAGTCCTATCTCTGAAAAGGCACAGCCTCCTTTAATTATCCCACTGGGAAATTACGAGCTACAGTGTTATATTTGGTTGGTAGATTTACTAGATGTAACCAAAATCCAATTAGATGAGCTCCAATTTGATCTGATCCAAAAGATTAATTTTTTCAAAAATGTTTATATGCAAAGAAGATTGTCCCCACTTTTTTTTTTTTTCTTAAGGGAGGACAGGAATGTTTAGGCCCGATTTGACAATACAACTTTTAAAGGATCTGAATTACTATCCAATGAAAGGTATACTGGCCTTGGGTCCACAGTCACGAGTTCTAAACCTTGATATATTAATCAGCTTAGCTTTGCAGTCTGCCTTTCTGTGTTATAATTATTTTTCAATCCACACATTTACTCAACATACGTTTATGAAGTTGGCACAGAGTAACAGATCAGTATATATTTGTTTCCCTTCCCCTTGTCAGTGGGACACGCTTTTTCCTCACTCCCCCTCACCTCTCTATTATCACTTTTTAAAATAGATTTATCACAATAAACTCTGTTTATTTTTCTAAATGCACCAAAATACTGTGTGCTCCTTAAGCATAGGGGCTCCAGCTTGTCCCATTTTAATATCGTGGCCATGGGAACACAAGAGATTTAATATATTCTTGATGATCTGAATAAAATTACATTTATTAATTTCAAAACTGCCATATATGTTGTCTCACCAGCAGCCATACTCTCTTCTTTCCAGCCACGAGAACCCTGCTTTTGTTTGAACACAAACGTGTCCAACTCTAGGGCCCAAGACAGTTATTGTGGCATTATTGCCATTAAGAGTGACACTTAATCCCATTTCTCATTAGTGAAATGTAAGGGGAAGCTCCTGGAGGAGGTCTTGCTTTTGGGGAAAATATAAGGCCAGACTGAAGCCAAGAGAATATCCCTAAGTTCTTTCCTTCCCAACTGAGATGCTATCCCGCAAGGATGTAATTTATTTTATTTATTTATTTGTTTGTTTGTTTGTTTATTTATTTAAAAGATTTTATTTATTTATTTGACAGAGAGGAGAGAGATCACAAGTAGGCAAAGAGGCAGGCAGAGAGAGAGGAGGAAGCAGGCTCCCTGCTGAGCAGAGAGCCCGATGCGGGGCTCGATCCCAGGACCCTTAGATCGTGACCTGAGCCGAAGGCAGAAGCTTTAATCCACTGAGCCACCCAGGCGCCCCTATTTATTTTTTTTAAAGTAAGCTCTCTGCACAACGTGGGGCTTCAACTCACAACTCACAACCTGGAGATAAATTCGCATGTTCTACCCACTAAGCCAGCCAGGTGCCCCAATTAGGATGTGATTCTTAAAGGTGCCATGTTCATCTCTGACCAACAGGGGAGACAATGGTGACAAACAGAGACTGACAGACAAGAAACCTAGAAAAAACTGGATCCTTACTTATCACTGAACAAACAAATCAAAATCATAGCATCTGCGAATAATGACAATTTTACTTCTTCCTTTACTGATTTGGTTGCCCTGCCTGATTGCTCTAACTAAGCCTTCCAATACGATATTGAATACAAGTGGTCAAAGTGGGCATCTATGTTTTGTTCCTGATATTACAGACAGAAAATCAACAAGGAAACAGTGGAATTGAAGCAGACTTTAGACCAAATGGACTTAATAGACATATATAGAATATTCCATCCAAAGGCAGCAGAATACACATTCTTCTCAAGTGCACATGGAATATTCTGCAGGATAGATCATATGACAGGACACAAAACAAGTCTTAGCAAATTTAAGAAGATTGGAATCATACCAACTATCTTTTCTGACCACAGTGGTATGAAACAGAAATCAACAGCAAGAAGAAAGCTGGAAAATCTACAAATATGTGGAAAATAAACAACACGGTTTTGAACGACCAATGGGTCAAAGAAGAAATCAAAAGGAAATTTTTTTAAAATCTTCAAACAAATGAAAATCTAAGTACGATAACCAAAACCTATGGGATGCTGTGAAAACAGCTCTGAAAGTTCAAAGCAGTAAGTGCGCAAAGAAACTAGAAAGACTGCAAACAACTGAACTTTACACCTCAAGGAATTAGAAAGCAAAGAATAAATTAAGTGCAAAGTTATCAGGAAAAAGGCAAAAAAGAAATATCAGAGTAGAAGTAAATGAAACAGAAACCAGAAAAAAAAAAATAGAAAGAATCAACAAAACTGAGATTTGGTTTTGAAAAAGATAAACAAAATTGGCAAATTTTTAGCTAGACTAATAAAAAAAAACAGAGAAGACTTAAATAAACTTACAAATTAAATAGGAGATATTACAACTGATATCACAGACATACACAAGATTGTATGAGACTACTATGAACAATCACATACCATCAAATTAGAAAACTGAAAAGAAATGGATACATTTCTAGAAATACACAATTAACCAAGACCGAATCAGTAAGAAATAGAAAACCTAAACAGACCAATAATGAGTAAAGAGATTAAATCAATAATTAAAAACTTCCCACCACAAAAAACCCCAGGACCAGATGACTTCACTGGTGAGTTCCATTCCACAGTTAAAGAATTACTGCCAATCCTTCTCAGACTCTTCCAAAAACTTGAAGTGGCAAAAACACTTCCAAACATCCTATGAGGCTAGCATTACCCTGATAGTGATGCCGGATAAAGACACTACAAGAAAACTATAGACCAATATCCCAGATGAGCACAGATGGAAAAATTCTCAACAAAATATTAGCCCACTGAATTCAAGAACACATTCAAAGGATTATAAACCATGACCAAGTGGGATTTATCCCTAGGATTCAAGGATTACTCAACACAGGCAAATCAATAAATATGATGCATCACATTAACAGAAAGATAAAAGTCACATGAGTATGTCAGTAGAGGCAGAAAAAGCATTTGACAGCTCACAACATCCTTTCATGAGGAAAACTCTCAACAAATTGGGTACACAAGGAAAACACCTCAAAATAAGAAAGGTCATATACAACAAATCCACAGCTAACATTACACACAATAGTGAAAAAAAATCATGGAATTATTAAAGCTGAAGAAAAGCTTCCTGGATATGAGTAACTTCTATAAAATGACCTCATCATTTACCTTTACAAATGGAATAAACATCTCGGTTCCTATTTATCTGCTCTAGTATCCTTCTCTTTCCACTGTGATGCCTAATTATTATCTCTATGCAGAACAAAGTTTTCCAGACTGTATTATTCAAAAGACCCATTTCATGCTTTAGGAAAGCTTATACTTGAGATTCCAATGTCATTCCTACTTGCACGAAATAATCTCTTTTGACTGTGTTTTGTTCTTGTTTGAACACTTCTAATTATTTTTCATGTTTTGAAGAATAATCCCCAAAATACTCATTTGGCAGTCAGGTCTCATCATTTTCACCCTACATCCGGCTTTCCGATATTCTCCTCCTTATTCCATACACGTAATTAACTCTCTAATTTTATTTACTCATTGTCCTCTCAACATGCCTTGTGTTTTCTTTCTTTTCATTCCTGTACCTATGCCAATGTTTCTTCAGGAGGATCCACTAATACAATTCAACTGATCCATAAGCGCTTCAAAATAGTTCACTTAATTATTTAAGTATGTATGTGAGTTGTTTCAAAAGCTCTTTAGCTTTTGTCAAACTTTCCAAATTCTAAGCAACTCTGCCTGGTATATCATTCACTTCCTTCTCTTATTGAAATCCTTTTTTACTTTTATGTATAGAATCACTCCAATGCCTTTTCTACTCAAATCTCCCACAATGTTGTTTTGTACCAAAATAAACTGTTGAGAATCTTGAAAGGATCTTAATAAATATCATCCCTTTTTGCAACATGAGTTATAAAAACTGTGATGGACTGTTTCGCAAATGAAACACCATACTTACTACTGATAAAATCTAAGATCTATTAGCCAAGCAGTCTTGCTAATGTGATAAAGGTAGATTTATTCAACCTGTTCACCGTTATTATTGGACCCAGGTAGGATTCCATGTAAGAAGTAGGGCCCTGCACAATTTGTGCATGACAAACAGTGGAAAAGCCTTGTTCCCGATGAGCAGTTCATTTCTTTCTTTTTTTTTTTTAAGATTTTATTTATTTATTTGACAGAGAGAGAGAGATCACAAGTAGGCAGAGAGGCAGGCAGAGAGAGAGAGAGAGGAGGAAGCAGGCTCCCCACTGAGCAGAGAGCCCCATGCGGGGCTCAATCCCAAGACCCTGAGATCATGATCTAAGTTGAAGGTAGAGGGTTTAACCCACTGAGCCACCCAGGCTCCCCAGAGCAGTTTGTTTCTAAGAGGAAGAAAGAGTCAGCGAGAAGTGAGTTAAGAAGAGGTGAAAAACTTAGCTGTTAGAATCAGTAGATCAAAAAAAAAAAGAATCAGTAGATCATGGGGCACCTGAGGGGTGCAGTCAGTTAAGCATCCAACTCTTGGTTTCTGCTCAGCTCATGATCTCAGGGTCTCAGACCAAGCCCCGCATCAGGTTCCACACTCAACATACAGTCTACTTAAGTTTCTCTCTCCCTCTCCTCTTGCTCCTCCTCCTTGCTCTCTCTCTTTCAAATAACAAATATTTTTTAAAAAATCAGTAGATTATTGCACATATGGAAGTAAACATCAGAAGAGGCCAGTGAGTACTCCTCTCAACACAGTTCAAGAAATAAATAAAATATATAATAACATATCTGAAAACTCAACTTTTACCAAATGTGAATCCTTTTTATCAAATTCTTCTAACACAGCTACAAAATTATACATTGATTTTATTCATAAATAAAGTAACAAGTCAGAATTTCTTTCACTAAGCTAGAAGTCATGTTTTACTGTACAGTTAAAGCTGCCTAGGTAGATAACATCGACTAGAGAATTCTGTAACTAGAAGAATAATCCTTCTACAAATCCAGCCCCAGGTCAGATATCACAAACGGATTATGGTTTCAGTGGGTGCTTCTGAAACTGGATATTACCTCCCATTTGGGGTACATAATGTTCACACACTCCTTGAAAAGGTTATAGTTCCAATATTTAAATACAGGTTTCTCTATAGAAATAGCACATATCATCTCGCTTGCATGGCCCCCATTTAAATTGCTGTTGTGAATTAAGAATGATAGAGAACTGGGATGCCTGGGTGGCTCAGTTGGTTAAGTGTCTGCCTTCAGCTCAGGTCATGGTCCCCAGGGTCCTGGGATCTTTGCTCAGCGGGGAGCCTGGTTCTCCCTCTCCCTCTGCTGCTCCCCCTGCTTGTGCTCTCTTTCTCTCTCTGGCAAATAAATTAATTAACTAATTAATTAATAAAAAAAAGAAAGAAAAGAATGATAGAGAACCTTTGAACTGACAAAGGCCAAGAAATGATACTGAGAACCAAGATGGACTCCATAAATACTCAAGTTATAGGAAAATTGTTCAGCAGAGTCATATTCTATCTCTTAACAGGAATTAAATTATAATCTTTCTTTTGTGTAATTAAGACACTAGGAAATCATATTTTACGAATGTATTCTATAATACACATTAGGTATTATAGGTATGCATGATACTTTCATACTCAAGGTTATGTACCTATAACCACATTTCGCATCATTTACAAGACTACTTCTGACTCTAAGGTATCTTTCCAACTTGTGTACTGAAACTACCACCTCCAACAGTGTAAAAACTTTACAAAAAGAAAACCTCAATTTTTTATTTAACAAGAGAAAGCATTCAGTTTGTCCTGGTGGTTGGGTAAGAAAGCTGTAGCGTGTGCAAAGCGAAGCCGTTTATAAGACTGTTGTTCGTGTGCAAGTGCACATGTGTGCACAATGCCATCCAAAAGATGGAGAACACACATAAGATTTAAGAGCAAGAGGAAATGCCCCTCTTTATCTAAGTCTCTCCATATCCCCACCTGTGACGATCACAACCCTGGGGACTATGTTACTCTTTGTCATTGCAGTCATCCGGAAAACACATTGGTGTTTAAAAAATTTTACACTACGCGCCTCTCTCCAACTCTCACTCTTACCCATACCTACTCAAAGACGTGGATAAAAATGCACAGAAACAACAGAGACTACACAAACCACTTATATACTCTGAGTCTTAGAGACCAAGACAATGGGACATTTGATGAGAAAAAAAATATTACAAGAAATTTGACTGGAATAGATAATATGTGTGGGATGGAAGGTGGGTGGCAGGTTTGGGACACTTGATCCATGGTTAGAGTTACAGTGTACTGGCCTTCAAAATTTTCTGGTAGAAAGTAGTGAATACAACTCCTTGGGGGATAGAGACAACTTCTTATTCACCTTTGTATCTCTGACCTCATTATATCATGTCATAGACTTTTCATGCTCAGTGGTTCAGAATTATTTTTAAATAAAACAAATAATCTTCCTGTAAATCAGTTACTACTGAATCTGAAATGCTATCTGCATTTTAAAAAGGTGAAATACACCTACAATTCTCTCCATAATCAACTCTACACAAAAATGCCACAAAATATAGCTCTTCCTCCTATTTGGAGTTCCCACTGGCCATGTCTAACAATAATAAATGGTTTAAACCCAGTCTTTATTTGTTAATTGTACCATATAAGAAGTAACAATAAACGTGAGTATTAAGTTGGGGTGCATTGTTTTTTAACCTCCTTGCTTCTTGATTTTTATTAAATTTAAAGAGAGAATCAGACAGTAAGCCCTGGGTGAGCTGGAGGGAAATCAAATTAAAATCAAAGACGTTTCATTCTCCGTCCAGATTCCTAAAATCAAAGCCCTCAGTTATAACTATAACAGCAGCTGTGGATATTTTGAAGGAAGTCCACCAGGTTAAGCACCTAGAAATCATCTTGCCAGGGGTTCTCTAACTTTTTGCTAACATGTGACTTACACTCTCTCCCAGGTGGGCTATGGTTGAGTCTTAAGAAAAAAATAAAGAGGCAAAAGAGACTGCTTTTGACAGAACAATGATCTGACGTAAGAAAACTGGTTGAATTGTGTAAGAGTGATGAATCACAGACAGACCTGTACCCCTGAAACAAATAATACATTATATGTTAATAAAAATATATATACATTATGTTAATAATATATATAAATATATTTATAGACTTATATGTAATCTAATTACATATATATACTTATATAATATATAATTATATGTAATTATATATATATGAAATAAAAAGGAGAACTGGTTTGTTTCTAAGTATGGGGCAGTGTTTCAGAGTTGAGAAAACATCTAATTGCAGCTCTCACGCTATTTTTCCAGAAGGACTCACACGCTGGTAATTGCATTGATTTTTCTTTTTAGTTAAATTAACTTGCATGTAAACTTTGTCTTGATTTCCTACCGTGTTTTCTAGAATTTTGTTGGCAAACTACTTCCCTAAAAGCACAGCAAGTAGAAAGATGGTTTTAATCAAATAAATGTTTTCCTTTTAGAGAACCTAGCAGCCCCTGCACAGACTATACGTTCTCGTCACACAGAACTACAGATAGAACTAAAATATTAAAATAATGCCAGCACGAAAATTATTCTTGTGGTTTGTGTGTTTTAATATCAGATTTTGCAGCTTAAAAACTTTCAGATCAGTCTCTTGATCAGGGAATGGTTCAGTATCATCCATCTAAAGAAATCCTTAAAAAATGTCTTATATATAGTGTCTAGAAGATTGTAGGAGTCCAATCAATTTAAGATTAATATGACTTCCACCTTTTTCAGTTATATACTGTGCACTTAGATCAAAACGGGAAAAGGACAACAGCAGTATTAGACAGTGCTTGTGATTTCCCACATAATAAAGATCAGAGGACTGTGAGCTAGAGAGGTAGATTTCATTTGTGTTATTTATTTAAGCACATGTTCAGTCATGATTCCTCATTCCTACTTATTCTGAAAGAGGAGGAAAAAAAATACAGGTTGCCCCTCAAGCTATTAGTCAAGTGACCTACTTTCAGTCATCCCTCTCCTGCGTTAGGCCAACTCTGATTTTTCCCAGATGACCATATTCTCTTTTTATTCCCATACAGGCATTCTTAGAGTTTTAAAAGGAAATTGTGGAGTTCCTCCAAAATCTGTGGTCAGAACACAAATATTTTGAAATAGTCTCCTTTCCGGCCTGCTGTAGCTATCAACAATATCACCAAGAGTCCTTTTTAAGGAGAGTCTTTGAAAGATCTTGAAGACAATTTTTTTAAAATCCAGCTTTATAACCCTTCATTCTTGGGACAGTCAATTGTACACAATTGGCATGCTTTCAACTTTTTTTTTTTTTTTTTGTATGCTTTTAGAAGTCTTGTTTGTCAGTTGCTACGGATGTTCAAAATAATCACTATTGCTTAAGGATAAAATCATTCTACCACCAAACAATGTAGGAATGGAAAAAGTATTTTGTAGGAAATAAAGCCTGTAGCTTTGCCCTTGTAGGAGAGGAAGGAGCTGTAGGTCATTTTAAATTTCTGGTGGGTTTAGAGTTAGCATGAAGAGGGCCAGGACTTGCAAACTCCTTTTTGCCTCAAATAGAAGGAAAAGTGAACAGAGAAAAGCAGCTATGGGTATTTCCTAATTGAAAGTCTCTGGGCTAAAATGCCTAACACATAACACACACACTGAATATTATACATACACATATGTAAAATATGTAACAATTACTTATTCCTTTTTTCTTATTTTATATAATGAAGTAGTGATTAACATTATAATTTAGCGTTTGCATTGGAAGCATATAGGGGAGAATGAGACTAAGTTTAGAAGGAATTAATCCTGCCTATGGATGGTTATCAGGATAGCTATCCAGAGATAGCTATCATGACTACTGAGACATGTCTCCTTTAAGTAGGTGCTAAGAACATCTCTCTTTGTATGAAGGATGGTTGTTAGTGACTTCCTATCAAATGGAAACATGTTTTTCTTGTTTTGTGGAAGGTCAAATACATGTAGAAACATCTATATGAGTGACTAAATTGCATTGAAGTGTGCAAATGCATCACAAAGTCAATACACTGACACTGTGTTAACATAAATAAGGTCCCCAGTATTTTCCCATCCATTTGGAAGATCATTTAAAAATATGGTTCCCCCATAATCCACATTCAATATCTTCTTCCATTACTGGTGTTAACAATCTTGAGTTTTTATCACAGTAATGTGTGAAGGTAAGCCAGTATCTGCTTTGTGAAGGCACGGAGATTGAGGTCTCTGGGAAAAATCTGACACTGTTCCCCAGCAGTGACCCCTGGACTAGAAGATTCACCAAGAGCCTGACACCACAGCTACATACATCCCTTTGAGGATACATGACAGCCTATTAGTGGGCTTTGGTGGGGATCTCCCACCACTGAGACACAACAAATTATTCTGAGAAATGAAACACCTATTATGTTATATTGTCAGAAAGACATTCCTATTCAGCAGAGTTTGATAAAATGGAAAAAAAAAAAATATACAGGAGGATGGTCCTGAAAGGGACTCTGGTCTGTGAGGGTTCAGGGGGAGGATGGATTGGTTAGGGGGAATCATTGTTAGGGAGATCCCCAAAAGTGGGGCTGCACCCCTCTTTTGGGGACTGATGGCAGAATTCCCAGAACTGTCAGCTAAAACCAAAGATCTGTCTCCTATTAAAGCATTGCAAACTTTCTTGCGTCTAATCAAAGTTCCTGAATTCAGACACACAGCACAGTCTGGAAATCTGCCCATGTTTTCCTTGCATTTGATAAAAACAGTTGAGGAGGCTGACTGGAAGTATAAGCAACAGGCAGGATCGAGGGGGAGTATATCTGGCAATTCAAAAGAATTGGGCTCTCACCTAAGAAAATTTGTTTATATTTTTGTAGACTCATGGGCAATGGCTAATTATCTTGCCTTGTGCTCAAATGCACCCTCGATGATTGTCCAATTAAGAAGACAAGTGTGTGGGCAGTGTACTTATGGAGATGCTATATGAATTCTAAGGAAGAACGTAAGTGAATTCATGTAGGTATTCAGCAGAAAAATTCAGCTCCTAGCTCAAAAAGGAACTAGGTTGCCAAAGCTGAGGACTTCGCTTCAGTCTGAGTTGTAGCTACATGTGTATCTCAAACAAACCCGGCAGCACCATGTAGAATAATTTATACACCTCTCTACCACATTATGAATCTGCTCATACCATTAAATATTGTACAGAACACCAACAGGAAAGGAAGCTGTGTAAGATTTCCCAATGACAAAGCTGACCAGAGCTGACAGGCAGGATACTGAGGACCCGACCAGGAGCGACAAATGACTTCAAATGAATTCTGGCTGGAATGGAAATGTCTTCCATGTCCTTTTTGGACTTTGGGCTTCAGTTATTCTGGAAAGGAAGCAACAGCTGAGGATACTATAACATTTTGGGAATGGAATGCTTTTCAATTTGGTCCCAGGCTATATTTCATTCATCAAGTGCATATATTTCACTAAAAAATACCAGATCTTATGGGTTTATGTTCCTTTTCATATTCTAAATAACAGTTTGACACTAATTCAAAGGAATACAGCATGCCTATGTTTACGGCAATATTACTTAAAATAGCCAATGTATGCAAGCAACCCAAGTATCCACTGACAGATGAAGGGATAAAGAAGATGTGATATATATATATATATATATATATAAAGGTATGTATATAAACACACACATACATACACATAATAGAATACTACCCAGCCATAAAGAAGGATGAGATCTTGAGGCAACGTGGATGGACCCACAGTCTATTAGGCTCAGTGAAAAAGTCTGACAGGGAAATAAATACCGCATATTTTCAAATACATGTGCAATCTAAAAAAACAAATGTGTAAGCAAACAAACAGAAAAGCAGAAACAGATTCCTAAGTGGAGAACAAAATGATGGTTGCCAGAGGAGAGGGGAGTGAGAGGATGAGCAAAATGGGTGAGGGGGAGTGGGAGGTACAGGCTTCCAGTTACGAAATGAGTAAGTCACAGGAATAAAAGACACAACATAGGGAATAAATCAATGGTACTACGGTAGCACTGTGTGGTGTCACACTTGGGGTGAGCATAGCATGTAAACTTAGTGAATGACTATGTCGTACACCTGAGCTAAAGTAACACTCTGTGTCAACTATACCTCCACAAAAATAATAAAATAATGCTTGAGAATTAGAATGGATAATTGAAAGTAAATGAAAGTGGGGGTGGTAAGGGATGCAGGGCTAACTGACTTGACTGAATGAAGGCACATGACATCTGGACATACGTAGCAACCAAGGGAGAGACTTGACTGAGGTTTCTGAGCTGTGAAAATGGGAATCAGGGGTGGAAAATGATATAGCCACAAACTATCTTTTGCATCTTGCAAATTCTTTTGTCTTGTCCAATCTGGCACTGTACTGACCGTCTGCATTAAGGGAGATATTGCTGAGTTAATTCCTCTGAATTGTGTACATTCTTAAGGGAATGATGGCTACATAATGTCTTCATTTTGCATTGTTGAGCAAGGATGGGCTCTACATGCAGCCTGTCTAGTTATGGAAATTGCCCCGTTCCATTTTTTAAATCTGTATTTGTACCCAAAGGAATATCTGCCGTGTAGATGGGTGGGTGCCTGAATCAGAGACCCCACCCAGGGTGGCCAAGGCTGCATCAAGAAATAAATGAAATTTTAACAAAGAAACATACAAACCAACAGGAAATTCTAACAGAAGAGAAGAGATCATTTACGGTGGTAATCATGCCTTCAAGGAGAAGAGCATCTCGGATGAGAAGAGAAATTTTCCTTAAAGTAGGACAATTTATGGCCATTCCTACATGAAAACTCTGGATTTATTTTCTGCGGATCAGTATCCTTAAAGATGATTTTTAGATTTACCCTAGAAGTCTCTTTGGATGGTTTGGATTAAAGAAAACAACCAGCATCCCTTGATGATAATGGTGATGGTGATCCCAGGGAGATTGCCTGAGTAATTGCACTTGGGAGTCACTGTATGGACTGTGCGTTTTGCGGTTTTTGTTTTGTTTTGGTTTTGATTTTCCTAGCTTTGCGCTGAACCACACATAAGGTTCCTGGAGCTGGTAACTGATATATTGCATTTCTGTAAATCAGGATGTTGCCTGTTAAGGTAATTACCTGCAGTGTAGACGGCAGTTTAACATAATCACTCGCTCTCTAGACTTTTTAAAGCAATTTTACGAGGTGTATATGTATACGGGATGTAACACAACATCGGTTCAAGAAACTGAATATGGAAAACGCTGACCATTGCCACGATATCACAGCCACATATCATCAGGGATTTGCCCCAGGATATGCAAAAACAGAATTTTACGAGTCTTAGGACACAGCAAGTAGAAGTAGAACATCCTTTGTGGATCATCTCCCAGAGCAATCAATACTTTGGGAACACACAATATACTTGACCCTTTCTCACATTTTCCGTTTCTTTGCTCACATTCCAATCTGCTCTTTCATGTTTGCTACTTATCCATTAGAGCCCTTATCGTATTAATTATAATTGATCTAAACGCAAGGTCTGCTCATTCCCAAATCCCTGTCATAGTTAAGTCTTGTTCTGATGTTTGCCCTCTCTCTTTAAACTGTGTTGACTGTTAATCTGTCTTGTAATTTTTTGTTGAAAACCAGCTACATCAACTGGGTTGAAGGAAACTCTGGGAAAGAGACCTTGAGGGGTGTGGTGCCAAGGCCTGACAGGAGAGGAAAAGTTCTACGGTCTGAGGATAAATTCCCAGTCTTTCAGTGCAAGGGCTTCCCAGTCCAGGAGCCAGTCAGGGATATTCCTTTCCCCTCAGCAGGTTAGGCTGCCATAAATCCCCCAAAAGCTAAGGTTCTAGTCAAACAGTTTCTTTTGAGGCCAGTTCTCATTAATAACAGAATACTCAGGCATATTCCAAAAGTTACTCTTGCCCTCCCCCTTCCAGAGGGATGAGGAAATTGTTCTCTGGCATTTCACTTTAAGAACCTGAAATGGGGGGGCGACTGGGTGGCTCAGTCATTAAGCGTCTGCCTTCAGCTCAGGTCATGATCCCACGGTCCTGGGATCGAGCCCTGCATCAGGTTCCCTGCTCAGCGGGAAGCCTGCTTCTCCCTCTCCCACTTCTCCTGCTTGTGTTCCCTCTCTCGCTGTCTCTTTCTCTCTGTCATAAATAAATAAGATCCCTAAAAAAAAAAAAAAAAAAAAAAGACCCTGAAACGGCTCTGGGCGACAAAACTCACAAAAGTATGGGAGTTTTTCTGGAGTTTTAACTTTGACATCTACACTGAGCCTCCAGCAACTCATCAATTACAGTCAGGCTTTCTCCGCCGTGGTACAGAGTTCCACAGAGGTGTTCCTGCTCACAGATTTCTACTCTGTTATGATTCTCCATATCCACCTGTCTGTCTCTCGGTCGTCAGGGCAGTAGTTTGTCCCGTGACTTCATTGCTCCAACAAATCTGAGTAGAGTCAGTGATTTTCCAGTTAGTTCAGTCTTTTATTTGTTTGGATGGAGTGGTAACTTCCAAGGTACTTACACAGTGAATGGGAAACTACCAGTCTTCCATAACACACTTGAGTTGCATTCATGCCATAAATACTCAGAAGCAAACACTTATTGGTATTTCATTCAACACTAGTCCCCATCTACTGAGAGGAAATATGGGTTTGGGGAACTAGTGTATTGAATCATGGAACTGAATCGAGACGCAAATCTAGCTTTAAAAAAGTTACACGTGCAGTGTACTCGAATGTTTATAGCAGCAATGTCCACAATAGCCAAACTATGGAAAGAACCTAGATGTCCATCAACAG
>CM052895.1:16459060-16600742 GCA_028534135.1 Potos flavus | reverse complement strand
TTATGGACATTGAGGAGGGTATGTGCTATGGTAAGTGCTGTGAAATGTGTAAGCCTGAGGATCCACAGACATGTGGACAAATAATACATTATGTGTTAATTAAAAAATAAAAAAATTATAAAAAATTATAAAAAAAAAAAAAAGTTACACGTGCAAGTCAATGCCTCTGTCCAAACCTTTAAAAAGCTATAATTATGTATGGCTCAATGGGCAAAAGTATACTCCAAGTGGTAAAGAAATATCATAACATTATGAAGGGGTATAATCAAACTTAGTGTGTTTTCCCCCCCAACTGATCATGGGATGATGGAAGTCCTCATAGTTAATGATGTTTTGAAGCTTTAGTAGGTTTATTTTTATGCAAAAAAAAATACCACAGAAGTATCTGTATTAACAGTTATAACAAAAAGATGGAGGGAAGGTAAAAATATTGACAATAGTTGGGTGGAACCTGGAAGTAAGGATTAACAGGGGATTCTATGACTTTTCTTCTACCTTCAGGGATAAGATTATCTAACATTTGGCTGAATCTGCCTTATAACACTAACTCATAGTATTATTAGGAGGAAACCCACACTTTTTTTCTTTAAAAAAAATTTTTTTTTCTTGATCTTATCTTCTCTGAGTATACCTATACTTAATCCAAGATAAATCAGAATCTGATTGAAGATGATGTAGTAAACTTAGCACCTGTGCCACATCCTTGATATTTTTCAAGGAGGGAATGATCAATATTGATAAGATTCAGTTGCAGCTGGAGACTGAGCAGTAGTCTCGTATATTCATTTGAGGATCGCATGTGACTAGCATATAAAAGCTGACGCAACCAAAGAGCTGATGAGTTTGCTAAATGGAGATTGTCCTTCTCCACTTAGCCTCCTACCTCTGAGCACACATTCTCCAAGTGTTGGAAGGGCATCAGACACCATGCCTGGGAGTCAAGAGACCTCAGCTATGTCATCGCTGCATTGTTATTTCTGTTCTAGGGTCTTTCTTAGCGCTTAAGATATTTTATGCTGCATGAAGACATGTATTTTTGGTTTTTTAGTGCGACTGTCAGTCCAAATCCAAGACCACTATTAGTAAAAGAAAATTTGATCAGGGGGACATTGCAATAAGTGTATTGAAAGCATTGTATTTCTCAAGGTCTATGTGCACTGCTGGACTGATAGGAAGTGTTACAGGCATTCTGTATCCTGAAGAGCTAGAAGTTGGGTTGTTTGATCAATGCCTATTAGAACAGTAAGAGTATATGTGTTTATAGATCCAACCAATGTTTGTTGAGCACCTTCCATGTTATAGTTACCATGATGGATGTGAGCATACAATGTAAGAAAAAGACTGATATGGCCTGTCCTAGTAAAACATGTACTCTAGTGAGAAATTAAAAAAAAAAATAATATGCTAACAAATAAAATGGTTTTATTTCACAATATTTTAATAAGCTTTTGTCCAATGGGAGGGGAAACTTACAGAGAGCACATTTCAGAGAATTTAATATTGAAATAAAAGTCCCACTGTACCTAAGGGTGATGAAAAATGAATTAAAATAAGAAAACCGAAAGGCCAAAAATGTTGTAAAGATGCTCACCCTCACCGGGAATTCTGGATCTCTAAATTTAAAAACAGTAGTATTTTTTCCCTGTGTATCTGGCAAAAAGTAAAAAGCATGATTTAATAAAACAGAAGGCAGATGATAGCTACATTTATGGTGAGGATAGAATAGCACATAAAATTACTGAATCACTATGTCAGACACCTGAGACTAATGTAACGTCATATATCATCAGCTACAGTTAAAAAAAAAAGTAAAATAGAAGGCTTTACTGCTCATGGGAGTCTAAGTATTACATCAACTTAAAGAACAATGTGGCTGATCTAAATATGTTGAAAATGAACCTAACCTCCTGCCTAGCAATTCTGCATCTAGATATATAACCTGGAAAACTCTCTCACTCATACATGTACTGTGGTATATCCACACAATTTCTTAGTGTGAATGCGATAAATACGCCAGTATTTCACCGCTTACACTTAAACTGATACACAGAATTGAAATGAATGTACGTGTTAACATCTAAA
This sequence comes from Potos flavus, assembly GCA_028534135.1. Lineage (NCBI taxonomy): Eukaryota > Metazoa > Chordata > Mammalia > Carnivora > Procyonidae > Potos > Potos flavus. The sequence continues at coordinate 16,598,660 of CM052895.1, read as the reverse complement.
AAACAAAAGAGTGGAAAAAAATTGGTTGCCAAGGAACTATAAAGCATGATTTTTTTAAATTTAGAAAACAAAAATTTGAATATTCAAAACAATGCTAGGTAGGATTTATAGACATGTGCCTATATAATAAATTATAAAGACCCAAATGGGTGGAACACACATACTTTTTTGTACAGTGAATGAACCAGAGTGTTTGCCTATGTGTGTGTATTTTGGAGAAGGAACTATACAGATGTAAATGCACAGGTGATAATAGGAGGAAAACGAGAAAAATACTGAGATTAGCAGAAGCAGGGCTGAAAACTAAGGATAATACTGTCAAAATGTATCTTATACACACACACACACACAAACACAAAATAATGCAACTCTTGCAGGTCAGGGTGACTTTGACACAGATTTGCAGGGCCCAGAGGACAAAAATCAACACAGTTTTGAAACATATTACATGAATCCATTTTAAGAATGTAAATCAACAAGTCACACTTTTATTGCTATTTTTGTATTTTGAAAATGTTCTTTTTATCTTCCTTTTATCTTCCATTTTACTTTTCTGATTTGCTAGAGTATCTGTCATTTCCTGAAGTATTTTGGACCAGAACTTATCCCTGTTTTGTTTTGTTTTGTTTTTTTTCTCTTCGCCCCTACACCCTTATTGAGCTTTTGCTCTTATACGATCTAAACTATTTCCAGGATCATTTGTTTCTTATGGCTATAATTTTAAGTGATGGAGTACATCTGATAAAATCATTGTACATCTTTTTCTGTACTTCTGTACAGCTTTTTAATACAAGCTGTATTAAAAGCTAGTGAAAATAGGTTATATAAATACTATCAGAACCATCATGGCATAAAACAAGATTCAATCTTATTGAGGTATCTTAATAGTTTTGAAACAACAAATTTATCTAGTTTTAGCAATATCTCAGAATGACTCAGATCTACAGCTGCAGATACAACAGGAAACAAAATGCCTTATGAACGCAACATAAAGAATGAAATCTCTCCCATAAAACCCTTAGGAGATTAATCATATTGTATACTAATGCTGTAAAATATTAATATATTTATATTTTTTTGGTTGAAATAAAATTTCAGATTACTATCCCGATGTTCTTCAAAATCTTTGAAAAAATCCACTAGAGCTTTTGTACTAACATTTAATAAATAAAGTTTAGAGAGAAAGACAGCATTAATGTAAAGACCATGGTGGATCTTTTTTCAAAGCTCTAAAAAAAAAAAAATGGCGTGTGCATGTGTGTCTTACAGAGAGAGCGAGAAAGACAAAGAGATTAAGATCTAGAAAAGTTCTAATGGAAAAATAGTCACTCCATATAGGTAGATTATTTTATATTGAGAGAAGAATTAACGCTGCTATGTAGAAATAAATAGGATTAAATTAGGTTAAAATTAGTACACAATTTCCAGGTATAACTAAGATACTTTAAGTTAGTCATTTTTTTTCTGGAAATTTTTAACTGCATATAAGAAGAGTCCATTTTCCAGATTCATAGTTTCTTAATTTATATAAGTATATTCTTTTTTTTTTTTAAGATTTTATTTATTTAGAGGAGCCTGGGTGGCTCAGTCGTTAGGCATCTGCCCCAAGGTATCGAGCTCCCTACTCAGTGAGGAGCCTGCTTCTCCCTCTCCCACTCCCCCTGCTTGTGTTCCCTCTCTTGCTGTGTCTCTCCCTGTCAAATAAATAAATAAAATCTTTTTAAAGATTTTATTTACTTATTTGTCAGAGAGAGAGAGAGAAAGCACAAACAGGGTGAGGAGCACACAGGGAGAAGCAGGGTCCCTACTGAGCAGGGAGCGGATGCAGGACTCGATCCCAGGACCCTGAGATCATGACCTGAGCCGAAGGCAGATGCTTAACCAACTGAGCCACCCAGGCATCACTACACAAGTATATTTTTAACAGTTAGATGATTTAATGTCTCTGTACAAGGAAAGGATCATTTGACATTTAATTTCAAGTAATCAGGGGAGTGGGATTAGAGTAACCCTAAGTAATTGCTATGTGCGCCATTCTAGGCTGTAGGAAAAAATAGTACTGAAGGAGAAGCCAAACAACCTGAAACAGGAAGATGTCAGAAATAACTCCTTTGCAGTTGACAAGCGTGGGCATTAGGGAACAATAATGAGTAGAAGTACTTGTTAACGTTCTACTAAGATGGTGTGATGGGGTAGCACCCTACATCTAGCCCGCAATGGTAATTTGTTTGTAAACCTACCCATTAAGACTCTGATACCACAGGGTAGAGGAATTCACCACGCTGATCTCACAATCATGATTTTGATAACATCAGACAAAGCCCGAAAAAAAGGACAAGAAAAGAAAAACTTTAGATTAATGGAATGGTTTAACTCTTTTTGACGTAGAAGATTCCTATGTTTATATTAAGAGAAGTGTACTCGTTCGGTTAATTCAGTAGCTAAATTTCTGTAAGTACCTTTTTGCAAACAAAGGGAAAAAAAATACATATTTGTGAGCTGACTTTCCAGTTAACCAGATGAACTTTGGAGAAATCTCCTGGGCTGGAATAGAGAAGTCACTTTCCTGTTAAGCAATCCATCCCCAACCTTTGCAGAGAGTTTGTGAGGATTACAGATACTGTGGGCGGTTTTTGGCAGATAGAGATCAAAAGTTGTTATGGTTACCTGAATTTAAATAAAATCTTGGGAGAAAAAAAAAAGCTGTTACGTGTAACTATCATCAACAATTTATGGTATTATTTTTGTTGGATTTGGAGCCAGGATTTATTTTTTAAGGATCAGGTTGTTTACATGTTTTTACTCTCCTTGTGCTTTAAGTTCTATTCTTGGTGAAAGCCTATACTTTTTCCTAACCTAGGAGCATCAGCTTGACCCATCATCTTTTTACTGACCCATGTTTCCTCCTATTTTCTTGTTTATTAATTGATTTTTTAATTCCCCATTTCAGGGAACTATTTTGGATTTGCTCTCATACAATCTATTTTTTAAACTTATTTTATTCTTTTTCTTTTGTGGCTAATTTGATTGTGTCTGCCTTCTTCGATGCAAGAGCCATTTTCCTCTTGTTGAATTATACTTCTTAACATTTTTCTACTTGCTACAAAACAATTAGCATTGTTCGATTTTTTTTTTTTTTAAGATTTTATTTATTTGACAGAGAGAGAGATCACAAGTAGGCAGAGAGGCAGAGAGAGAGAGGGGGAAGCAGGCTCCCTGCTGAGCAGAGAGCCCGACGCGGGGCTCGATCCCAGGACCCTGAGATCATGACCTGAGCCAAAGGCAGAGGCTTTAACCCACTGAGCCACCCAGGCGCCCCAGTGTTCTATCTTTTATTATATATCTTTACCTTATATAAGTTCCATTAGTCTTTTTCAAGTTTTTAATGGAAAATGGAATCACGTAGAAAGAATAGCATAACGACCTCCAAATACCCACCATCACTCAGTTTCCAAAATTGTTCCCATATTGTTCATCTTATCTACTGCATGTGTCTTTTGACACTTTTATTTTGTTATAGAACTCACCGCTGTATTTAATGAGCTAGTGATTGATTCAAGAGTTATTACTATTGGCCTCATACAATTTGATTTTATAAATGTGCATAATCTCTAATAAGCCACATTAAAATCTCATGTGTGTATCAAAATATATATCATACACAGTCTAAAATGAAAACTGGAATGTGGGATGCCTGGGTGGCTCAGTTAGTTAAGTGACTGCCTTTGGCTCAGGTCAGGCTCCCAGGGTCCTGGGATTGAGTCCTACAACCAGATCATTGCTCAGCAGAGAGCCTGCTTCTTCCTCTGCCTGCCGCTTCCCTTACTTGTGTGCGCTCTCTCTCTCTCTCTCTCTCTGACAAATAAATAAATAAATAATCTTTGAAAGCTGGAATGGTCAAATTAACAATAAGAAAAGTAAAGTTTAAAACAAGAATATAGCCAGGAATAGAAAAGGACATCTCATAAAGATATATAGGTAAGAAGAAATTAAGTACCTGAAGGATATGTCCCTAGTAACAGGGATTCAAAATACAGACAGAGTTGAAAAGAAGTGGTAAATCTACAGATTGATAAAACCACAACCTGGCTTCCTGCAGGAAACTCTCAGTGCTAAACCAAAGGTAATTAAGGTTATAGAAGATTTGAACAAAACAATCCACTGACATTTCCTCATTGACACTTACCAACACCATACCAGACCACAGAATACACAATCATTTCAAGGCTTCACAGAAGTTCACAAGGAAGAACCTCATTATAGTCCATAAAACAATTTCCAATAAATTTAAGAGGATTTAAGTCATACACAGTATGTACCTTGTCCCAAATGGAATTAAGCTGGGAATTAGTAACAAAGATATACTCGTATCTAGCTAATAATAATAATAATCAATAAAAAAGAAATTGAAGAGTCTATGTGTAAATAATCCATGAGGCAAAAAATTACTAAGGAAATCATAAAATCTTTTTAACTAAACGAAATGAAAATATGTGCCAAAATATCATAACCCCTAAAGTAAAAACCACAACAGTAAAGTTAATAAAAAGTTACTAAAGCTCAGGGAAATCCCACATAGAAATAAAATGCCATCAAGTCTCAAAGAAAAGAAAAAAAATAAAATAAGTTTGGTAACTTTTCAAAGACCTGTGTTAATTAACAGGGAACAGTGTTAATGGAAAATATCAAAAGCAGCAGAAAGCATTTAAAAAACCCAGGTAGGGGTTGTCTTATTATTGGTTTGTGATTTTGATTCTATTAGAATTTTTTCCCTACCTCGAGGTCATACAAAGATTATCTTGTATTGTCTTCTAATAATTTCAATGTCTAAAATGTCTTCCGTGACTTTCTGCATGTTTTCTACTTCCAGAATGAATTTTTTTTTTTCCAGAATGACTATTATATGAATGTGGAGTCCTTCAATCTAGCTTTCTTGTTAACTTGTTCTTTTGGTTTTCATCTCATCCTCCTACTGCATTTCCTGTGAGCCTCTCCATTGTGCTTGTGAATTCTTCAGTGCAATCTTCCCATTCACAAATCTTTGTGATCAGTATGAGGTTTCTTCCATGTATTGGCTTTTAATTCCAAAAGATACACGCACATATACATATATACACACACGTGTATGTATTCGGTGAGGAATTCTAACGATTTTTCTATTGTTTCATTTTTCCCTATTTCTTAAAATTTTTTTTTATGATTCTTATTCCTCCCTTAACATTTCTGAAGTTTAAAAAAATAATTTAAAGACATCTTCAGATTTTTGTGTTACTCTTTATATATGATTGGGCAGGAGTTCATTCCCCCTTGTGTAATTTATTTCATCTTTCAGAGTTACACTGGAATGAAGTGAGCTAATTTTAAGTTAAACACAGAATCTAAGAGCTGTACAACTAACAGAACCTGACTAAATATTGCGCCCGGCATTCACCTGATAAAAACCAAAACCAAAAGCAAAACACTCAAAAGCCCCAACTATACTACTTATTAGGACTGGAGAGCCTTCTCAAGCAGCTGTCATTAAAAACACAATGGATTCTATATAACAAGGGTCCGCAAAATGACATTTCAAGACTAAGTTCTAAGGGAGGCAGGAGCATCTCCATTCAAGACCCTCTGTAATTTACAGCCTCTCTCTCCCATCACTGTGATAGTTGTAGTCTTTCCCCCTGAAGTACAATTAGGTGCCTTGCACAGCCTTGATTGTGAAATCCTCCCCTGGCTTGGCAGGAACAGCTCGTAGGAGAATAAAAACTTTGGAGTCCTGGCCAACAGTCTGGGCAAACAGCTTCCTGGTGTCTGTGACAAGGCCTGATGTAACATTTGGATGATACAGTGGGGCTCTCCAAAGAAAGAGCAACCACAGTACTTAGCAACATTCATGTGAAGCCAGGTAAGTTTGCTATTTTAAGACTTCATATGCACAAACTACACATTTTAGATAGGTGGGGGTTTCTCATGTTTTACCTTGTTTTATGTGGAAGAATTTTAGAAGCTTCTATGGACAGGTGATTCCTTTCTTTTACTGGAAGCCAGTATAATTATGAAGATGACATGTGCCAGGCTTTAAAACTTATATACCTACATAATCATTATGCATATGTAATATAGATAATATATAATATATTTAATAATTTATAATTTAATAATTTAATGATATATATGATTATTATTATTTTTAAGTAGCCAACATATACATCGTTAGTTTTTGACGTAGTGTTCAATGATTCATCAGTTGAGTATAACACCCAGTGCTCATCTCAACACACGCCCTCCTTAATACCCATCACCCAGTTACCCCATCCTCTACCCCCTCCCTCCTGTAACCCTCAGTTTGTTTCTATCTGTACAGGAGCTAATTTCTGAATATGTGGCCGGTCTGAATTTTAGTTACAACCGAGCGACGGAGTAAGTTGAGCTTATTCTGTGATCACCTAAAACTCTGTCTCTGCTACTGGTTTTCACTAGGCAACAATTTATTCCCCAACCAAATAATTATATTTTCAGTGACCAATTAAACCAACAGTATGTTTTAAATGTATGCAGAACATTCTGGAGATTCTCATATATCTCATATATTACTGCTCACAATGTATCGTGCAACACGGTACCAAAAGCTAAAAACATGACATGAACACTATTGCAAATATTCCACAACACAAGAGAGAAAAATGAAACCTTGTTTTCCCCATGACTACCTAACCCATCATTCTGATAGGCTTCTCTTTCTCCTGCTTTTGTGATCTACTCACTAGGGTATTTTTTCTACAGGTTAAAAAAATTATTTTGATTGCCACTTGGACAGAGGGAAAAACATTATTGCTTAACAAAAGGTGGATGGAGACCCTTCCCTACCTCTAATTTAGGAAGTTATCAACTTTCTTGAGTCACCAGGTGCGGGAACTTCAATGATGAAAACCTTTATAATGAGAATTCACATCTATTCAAACCATGAGCCCCGTGAGGAAGCACTGGAAACAATTTCCCACTCTTTGGGACTCTATTTGGGCCACAGTGTGAGGGATTTAAAGAAATGTCTTACTCCTAACTTCTTCCTGTATTTGATGTGATTGTCTCTTAGCACCGTCCTGATGGCTCATCTCTGGTGTTTAAAATGGCCAAATGCTGAGTCTAAAAATTTCCTCCCATGAACGTATACAGTTTCTATTCCAGGTAAGGCTCCTCTGATCTGTATCGGCACACATGGATTCATTATGCTAAGCACAGAGACTACATTATTTCCTTTAATCCTCCCGACTCCCAGATGACATGAAAAAATGATGGCTTTGAGAGATCAAACAACTCGCCCAAGGTCATGAATCCAGTAGTAACTGGCTGAATTGTGATTAATATCCAGACCTTTTTTTTTTTTTTTATTCCAGAAGAGCTCTGTAATTGTACAGATAGGCTAGATATGTAGTTCTGTGAATTTTCCTTCTAACAACCTGAGAAACCCTCAGGACTGTTTTGTGTAATGTTTTAGAATACAGTTTCCCTTAATGTCCACACACAAGGCATTGACTGTAATGGGATCCTGATTTGAACAAATCTGATATAAAATCTACTCAGAGAAAAAGGGTAGAAATTTGAGTATGGATTGGGTATAAGATAATACTAGGGAATTATTAATTTTCTTAGGTAGTAACTACCATGGCGGACATGGAAGAAGAGAAGGGCCTTCTTAGGAAATGGAGGCTGAAGACTGTGGGGATGAAATGGTCATGTTCATCATTTCCAATGCTTGAAATATTTTCAAATGCATACATCCACAGACATACAGATAAAGCAAATATTGTAAAATGTTAACATGTGGTGAGTAATCAGGCATTATTATACGATGTGTTCCATTTTCTGTATGGATAAAATTTTTCACAATAAAAACTTAATGGAAAAAAAAAGGATTTTATTCCTGAAGTCACTGTCTATGAGCTTGAAGCCTTCTCTACCACTTCCTGTCTTGAGAAATGTTACCTTATATTTATGGGCTTCATATTCTCATAGGTTAAAAGGTCATAATAGTAGTAACTACTTTATGAAGAGTTGAGTTCTCAGTTAATACAAATACACTTTGGTGTTATTCAGCATTCCCAAATTATTCTCAGAATGGGATTGTCCATCAAGCCCATATATTGCTGTCTGTATTATCTGGAATCCCTTTGGGAACTGATCTAGACAGCCTCTTTAAAAAACCAAGTTAAATTAGTAAGAACATGTATAGCCAGGACTGGCTAGGAGGTTTTTTTTTTTTTTCCTATAACTACAACAGAACCATGAAAGTTGGTGGTTCATACATTCTGTTGGGTGTAAAATAATTTTGACTACAGTTTTAAAATAGTAATTGACCATTTTGGTATAAAGCTAGGATAGGAAAACTCTTTGCCTATAATGAAAATCCTGAACCAGACAGGTTATTTATGCATGGTTTTGAAGATAATGGTCCTAGTGATTTCAGCTGAATATGGAATCTCTTCAAAAGGTTATATAAACATTGGCTAATGGTCTCTTAGGAAGTATTCAGAAGTGTAACTGTTGGAGCTTAATAACATCCAATGAATTCAGAAGCTTAAAATAAGTTTAACACATTCTATAAAAATAAACCCATGGCTACTGCTTCAACTTTATCACAGTTATAGCAAACTAAATCTAGATCATCTCATGGTAAATGTAATTTGTGTTTTCTTCATCTCAATGGCCTTCAAGTTTTAATTTTTGCATTCCTAGATTTAGTGACATTTACACAGAAATGCACAAGTCCTTACTAAAAGGTCATCTTCAATATACCATCTCTGTAGTATCATCTCTAGCATTTTCTTATCAAATACAAACATACAACTTGTATGAAGGCTAACACAGACTTCCTCAATCCTCCAACTGATAAAGCCATCTTCCTTGTTTCAAATTAATCACAGCATTGTTTAAAGTTAAAATCCCTAAATGTCAATAATTCTTGCCAAACAGGTAAATTTTTGTTACTTTCCTAACATACTCTTCCTCCTTCGCCTTTTCTTCTTGCTCAATGGTCTCTAATTCCTCTTTGGAAACTCCTAACTTCTGAGGAGCCTGACTCCACATAAGCTCATAACGAAATTTAAGCTGATCAGCAAATCTCATATTGCAGTGACTGGTTGAAGCCTGAGCACGTGATTCAAGGCAATTCAAGGGGAAAGAATACTAAAGATTTGCTGTGAAGAGTAGGAAAGTTTTCATTGACTTTTTTGTTAATGTGTACAATCAGATCGTACAAGGAGCTGCTGAATGCCATCTTGGATCCCCAGAAGTGGTCAGTCGGAAAATAAAGCTGACCTGTGGAAGAGGGAACATGGAGATGGAAAGAAACCAAGTCTTAGATGGCAAGGTGGTACCAACAGATTACCCTCATACGAAACCATCTCTATCTCTGGATATTTACAAAAGGCACAATTAGGAAGTTCTTCCCTGCTTCAGCTAGTGTAATCTGATTTCTGTTATTTGAACCTTAACACTTTCTAATACATGTTATTAGCTATCTGCTATGCTGTGGGTGCTAACATAAGCCACACAACTTTGGCGTCCCATACGATTCCATGAAATTATGGAAACCAGAGCATTACTGAACCTGACCCTCATTTGAAAAGTCTTTAAAAATTCAAGTCTTCAGAGAAAACAAATCACTCAAAGGAAAAGAGTTTATTTTAAAACTCAATCTAAAACTCAAGAGTTTACTAACGCCAAGGTTTAGGATTAGAAAATAAATATTATCCCATGGGTATGCCCACATCTGTACTGCTGCTGGTACCGTACTCCCTTTTGGGTTTTGACTTGGCATTTTTCAAACCAATGTTAACACAAGAGATGACCATTTGCATAAACTTCTAATCAGAATTCTGGGAATCAGTGCTTTGTCTTATTGAGCGCCTAACTACTATTTTAGTTGGCATTATAATTCAGTGGTGGAATTGGAAGACATCAAAGGCTTGCCTTTGATACGAAATTCTAGCTGCACACCTAGCCATCCACCTAGCTGACCACATAACTAAATAAATACCTAAACGTCTTGAAGCGGATGCCGGCCTGAAAGTTCAGTCCCTCAGTTCTGTTTCTGCTCAGGTCTTCTGTAATTGCCTCCTTTAAACCTACTCACATGCTGATGCAGAAAACAGTTCTTTGACCTTTGGCTCAAAACTCATTAGGACTGGAATACTGGCGGTGTGATATTGATAAAACCCAAAATGGCTGAACTGGATGTTACTTCATTTACCTGAACATGCCTATTTTGTGCGTACTTTATAGGAGGTAAAAGGCCGTTTTATTTCCTAGGCAGAAAACAGCCTCAGTGAAATATCTGTTCTCAATTGCTCCCTCAGCCCCAACCCCTCAACCCCTTTCCATCTTCATAAGACTTAAATCAGTCTTTAATCAGCCCTGCAGCTCTATGTCCTATACAATAAATGTGATAACAACCCTGAGTTCTTTCCAGCACTCTTTGGCTTCAGATCACACGAAGCTTCCTTAGATGGGGAAGAAAATGGACTTTGGAAGATTAGAATTACCACGTAACAGATACACAGGAGCCAAAACCCACAGACCATTGAGAAGAGATTAAAAAAAAAAAAAAAAAATACTGACTGTGATGTCTTTCACTTTCCAGTTTAACCAAAAGAGTGAGTGATTCCCCATCTCCAACACAGTTCCCAGGCTACAATCTTATTTACAGATAAGATTGTAAGATTTTTCTGTTTTAGGGTCTCTTTTTTTTTTTTAATGTGAGTTTGGCTTCATTGTTGCTCACCAAAGCATCTTAAGTCAACTCTTATGTTTGAATTCTAAGTTCAACAGACCACTTGGGGGTACTGTGTAATCAAGCCAACAGAAAAAGAAACATAATGAGGATAGAACATCTCATTCTCAGTCTAAATGTATAGAGGGACTTCTGGAGTACTGAGGTTCTGACTGTAATCATGATCTTTGTGTGAAATGCCAACCGTTGTCCTAAAAGACAGACGGAAGAAGAGAAAAAAGAATCTTGCAGTACCTTTTCTTTAGTGTCCCCAATAGTGGGAAGCCTGGGTGGCTCAGTCAGTAAAGTGTCTGCCTTCAGCTCATGTCATGATCCCAGGGTCCTGAGATCGAGTCCCGCATCAGGCTCCTTGCTTAGTGGGGGGTCCGCTTCTCCCTCTCCCTCAGCCTGCCATAGCCCCTGGGTGTGTGCTCTCCTCTCTCTGACAAATAAAATCTTTACAAGATAAAGCCTCCAATAGCCATGAAGCTTAAAAAATCAATTAAGTCACTTGGTTGGGGTTTAATTTTTCCTCTATTTGCTTATCTGAGCTTCTCCAAAGACACTGTGTGTATATACATGTATATGCACATGGATATGTATATACTAACACATATACAAACACACATATACATGTACACACACATATATAAAATATTGAGCTGGGTATCTTGAGATTCCAATATAATGCCTTAACTCGAAAAAAAGGAATTGATCAACTGGCGTTGGATTAATGCTATTTGTATAAGTGCATAAAATGATTCACTTGTTACTTTTTATTTTGGGATCTCTATTCGTTCCATAAATATTTATCACAAGTCAACTGAGTGCCAGATTTTATAGTGAGCACTCTATATAAAGTCAATATCCTCTCCTAATACACTATAATCCAATAAAATTTTTGAGTAAATGTTCGTAATAGGTAAATTTGTATAAAAATAATGAAAAATAAGGGAATCAAAAATTTCCCTATCGCATGAATTCTTCCTTTTTTTTTTTTTTCCCTCTCCTCAATGAACACGTGCCTTTTGTGAATTGGATCCATTTCAGGAATCTCTTTTGTAGGGCATACTGGTGAGGGACCCAACCACAGGAGATAGAGTGAGAACTGATGTCAGACAGAGGGGTGAATAAAGAAAAGGTTTGAGCAGCTACTATGTGGGCAATGGGGAGCTCACCAAATGGGACTTTCGAAGAAGCTTTCCATATGAGATGCACTATCAAACTACTCCAGCTACTCCTCCAAAAGGATCCAAATATAGGTCTCTATTTTCAAGGCCTCCGGCATTGGATACATTCCCTCTGAACGGGACACCACTTAAACTGAACCTCATGGGGTTATAATCAGGTATTACTAATAGATGAAAAGATTGTAAAGCACAGTATGGACACAAGGTCACAGGGCAATGGAGCCCCAAGAGTCAACTCTGGTGTCCAGCAGGTTAGCTCCTGCTCCTGGAAGCCATCGGGCTTTCTTCCATTTATAGGAGACAAGCCCATGCAAGTAAATTTCTAGAAGGTAATCTTGCTTTTGGGTTATCTCCAAACTGTTGGCTCCAGTCCAGTATTCTATGCTCTACACCTATGTTTGTTCCTGACTCTCTAGGTTTTGGACCTGAGGCTCTTTGATTTCTGGGCGTAGATATTAACCACTCACGGTATATGCTCAGCAAAATTTCCTTCGATTCAAGGGGTTACTGTCTTTTTTTTTTTTTTTTTAAGATTTTATTTATTATTTAACAGAGAGAGAGAGATCACAAGTAGGTAGAGAGACAGGCGGAGAGGGAGGGGGAAGCAGGCTCCCGGCTGAGCAGAGAGCTCAAGGGGTTACTGTCTTAGGCTACAGTTTCTCTCAGCCATTCCCAGAGACCCGGGGATTCCTTGAGTCAGCCTAGTCACTTGTGTACGGGGGTTGGGGACATGTGTGTATAGTTGAGGGATACTTTTCTACATGACAATTCCTGTAGAACAAGATTCCACTCAATTCCAGAACAATTCAAAACTGCTACCTTTTATTGCTCATCATGTGCTATGAAGCAACATGTGACTCCCTAGGATCACTTCTGTGTTACATTAAAGCCTGTGAAGAATGCATGGTAATCATCACTGCTCCAAAGCCAAACAAAATCAAGTCAAGTGCAATTTTAAGGCACTGAGTTTTGGGGAAATAATGCAACACAGGGACCTTTTTACCTACTCAGTGAGGAACTTTCACACAAATAGGAAGCTTTCTGTTTACTTTCGGTTTTCTGTGCAAGCTATTTCGCCTCCTTCTCTCTTGCCAGGTTCTTTGCATGAGAGCACGACTAGCAGTTTCTCACATGTCTGCTGATTTACAGAAAAGTGCTCCCTAACCTCTAGAATTACATTCTCAACTCAGAACATTCGTGTATGCCACTCCTTACATCACATTTTCTCTCTGATGTAAGTTTTCCACATCTGATTTTCTCTCTTCAGACTTTTCCATCTAAGTCAACAACACCCCCCTCCCTCCACTCCCCCACCACTGACCCACTAGCACGGTCATAAAACTGCTCTTTACTATCAGCATCATACAAGTTTTCCGTTTGACTTCCAGAAAGTATTTTCAAATCACCCACGCTTCCCAATCTCTAATTCAAATGATGGTCACCAACATCCTACACTGGGCACCAGTCTCCGTTGTCAGCTTTCCTCTACTATGGACTCTTACCTCCCACCAAGCCATTATCTGCACAGCAGCAAGGGTGATCTTCTGAAAATTTAATGACCTTCCCTGCTGGAAACTCTTTTAGAGTTCCCTGTTGTACATAGGATACGATCCAAATCTTAAACATGGTCAGCAAAGTCTTACATAAGCTGTCCCTAATAATCTTTCCATCTCGCTGCATAATATGCTCTCAGGAGCTTGCCAGAATCCTCCATGCTGACTTTTTTTCAGTTACTTTAAAGCACCCGATCCTTTCCTTCTAGTGTCCTTAGCTCATGCTATTTCTTCTTCCTGAGACGTTCATGATCTTTACCAGGCTAATATAAAACATCATTTCTTGCCATATGGACTGTCCAGACTTTTAAAATATTTTTAACTAGTATTTCTTGTCTGGAGGTATTCCCTGACCAAAGGCTACTTACTCAGCCACGCAAAAGGCAGGTCACAAGCACTGGGGAATTTATGTTTTCTCTCCCCATTCGGAACAGACTTCAACCAATGACTGATGGCAGTTCGGCCAGTGCCCTCCAACGGTGAATGGGATGAAAAGTGGTGCCCACTATCTCTCAGCATTCCTAGAGGGAGCGAGCCCTTCTAACCCAAGTGGTAACCTGTTTAACAATGAATCCTTAAATGATCCCTTCCTTTCTGTTTTATATCTCCAATCTCCTACTGGTACCTTCCATATACTTCATGCACCTTCATCCCTGCCTCGTGTCGGCTTCTGGAGGACTCTAACTTAAGGTACAAGGCATTTTGTAACAAAGACAGAATCATTTCTTTAAGTAAGGCACATACACACAAAGCATAAATGGGAAATATTTCACTATGACTGTTTTGATAAAAAATTGATAATTCTAGAATTATTCAATAATAATGTCCATGTAATCTATAGTTATTCATGTTTCTGTATGCACAAATATACTTATTTGAGTTAAATGTGGGACTATTTTAACTATGTGAAATCAATAGGTTTGTATGAAATAACTGAGACTACTTTATCTAATTATTGATGGGTAAACATGTGTATGCAGACATATGTTTGCCAGTTACCTGTTCATTATGTGACTATTTGTATGGGGAGGTTCTGTTGTTGTTGTTTTTAAAAATTTTATCTATTGGGGTGCCTGGGTGGCTCAGTTAGTTAAGTAACTGCCTCCGGCTCATGTCATGATCCCGGGGTTCTGGGATAGAGACCCTCAGGCTCCTTACTCGGCAGGGAGCCTGCTTCTCCCTCTCCCCCTGCCTGCTACTCCACCTGCTTGTGCTCTCTCTGTCAGATAAATAAATAAAATTTAAAAAAAATAAAAAAATAAATATTGTATTTATTTATTTGACAGAGCAAGTGAGAGAGAGAGAGACAGAGAGCAAGCACAAGCAGGGGGAAGGGCAGGTAGGGGGAACGAGGGTCCCCACTGAGCAAGGAGCCTGATATGGGGCTTGATCCCAGGACCCTGGGATCATGACCTGAGCCGAAGGCAGAGGCTTAACTGACTGAGCCACCCAGGTGCCCCAAGGGGAGGGTTTTTTTTTTTTTTAAGATTTTATTTATTAGAGAGAGAAAAAGCATGGGGTGGAGGGGCAGAGGGAGAGGGAGAGAGAATCTCCAGCAGACTCCATGCTGAGCATAGAGCCCAACGTGGGGCTCAATCCCAGGACCCCAAGATCATAACCTGAGCCGAATCCAAGGGTCAGACACTTAACCAATTGCACCCCCCAGGTGTCCCTGCATGGGTAGTTTTTAAAAGAATATTATTTTGATTATTTCATGGTAGGAAAAGAGAGTTTGAAAGCCCTATTAGATAGACTTTTATTAAGAACATAGTTGATGGAGTAAACACAGTAGATACAATATTCAATGACTGAGTAACAGGTGGCCGAATAAGTGGACTTGATGGCTTTTTGGACTAAACTTTGTCTCCCTAAGGAAAGCATTGATTTGGATAAGTTCAGAGGCAGCAGTTTCCGGGAAGTACTTGAGTAGAAGGGGCCAAAATGCCCCTGTCTGAGTGTCTGTGGCTGTTATAACACCCGTCCTTTATGGGCCAGGCTGGTCTCCAAAGCTGCTTCTCGGTCAGCCTTTACCGCAACAAAGACACACCGTGTTTCTCACACTCAACTTCAGAAGCTGCTTGACAGCGAAGACCCTGAGGGTGGTCACTTGAAAGTCAGCAACGCAAACAGAATTCGTAGGTCATCCTTTGATAGGAAGTTATCAAGGGGGATATCTATGGGGCCACTAAGAGGGCTCCCATTCCATAAAGATGGTATTTTAGTGCCCATTTCTAATTAAGTATCTACTATTAGGGATGCATTACTTTGCCTTCTTATTCCCTCTCTTCTCAGAGGGCGTCCTTCTTCCCTCCTTACACCCGAAGTCAAACACGGGGAAGTTTAGGTAATGGCAAGGTGGTCGCGGAAGGAATGCTGGTGTAGGTGCTGTGCTTTCTCGTCCACGTCCAGTGCTCTGAGCTGAGTGTCCGGAGATCTCCAGTGCTTAGGACACATACAGTTCTTGGGTATCCTGAGGGACATCTACCAATATGTGGCTCATCCTTCTGGTCTTTTGGAGTATTACACGAGCACTCATGACAAAGTTTGGAGCCTGTAAAATTGTACCTCACACTGGTCTCCTTACAAACCTCACTTACAAACGTCACTTACTCCTTTGCTTTGTTTAGCACCAACAGGTCTCTAGAATAGGCACATGGAATTTCCTAAGCCTGGCTTGTATGCACGGCCATCAGGGCTCTGTCTCAAGCCAATGCTTACAGACATGGTCATCTGCCTTTGCTCTTCCATTCCTATGCCATGTTGAACATGATAGTGAAGCGCTGTGCCAGCAGAATTTTCCTAGAGTCTTCTTCGACTTCTCTAGGATTTCTCATGACATGCATCAACTGCTCACCTCTCTTTTATTGTTCTTTCCCAGGGTGAACTTCCCGTATGAAATACCCTTTGTCTACACGGCACTTTGACCGCTAAACACCACACTTACATTACTCAAGGGTTGATTTTTTAAAAATATAAATATGATCCAAAGGTCATTTGAGAAATCAAACCTTGGGCATGGTATCTATGTTTGTGTTACTACAACAGAAACGCAAGTGCTCTTAAGGCAAGGGTGCCTCTAGCTGACAGAGAGAGAACAATGAAGAAAAAGCTCCATTACTGTATTTCAAAAATAGAGTAATTTCCTGTATTATTTTAACAACAAATGGCACAGAGATTCACACTTCCATAGTCCTACCTAGATTTTGAAAGTTGCCCACTTTGGGATGAAATTGTGTTTTTGACATCATAAGAAACATGATACTCCTCCATTCCATCACGAAAAGCACCATTCTTTTTGAGTTACGTTACTTCGAGGTGAAATTCAAAATCTATAAGAACTTACATGGATATGAGATAGAAATTCATATCAAAATGTATGTTTTCTTAGTCACAGTGAACAGAGAAAACCCTCTTTCTTTGCTCTCTATGTATCTTGTATGCTTGAGGACCGAGGTTAACCAGGAACAAGAAGGATAAGAACCTCGTTTGGCAAATAAATCTTTTCCTAGAGAGACAGTGTAATTTCTTTCATGTGATCACATTCCACAAGTTCATAAGAAATGCCTTGAATAATACTATGTTATTTTAGGTTTTCATTTCGTCCCCCCACATCTTTACTATCTTACCCTTTTTAGTCCTTTCAACTGACCCTGAAGTGAACCAACTTTTTTTCAACTCTCCTTTTCCTTATTAGTTGACAATAGATCAAATCCAACTTTCAAAAATTACAAATGAGATGGTAAGCCCTCCCTTAGGTCAGAGGAGCAAAGACTGCGGCCTTCCATTAATAACTAAAAGCAAACCATCCCTACACGAAAGAAAATTTACTAGAGAAATTTTATAAGAAAAAAATAGCAACCACGATCTAATCCTATTCTTTAGTTAAGGAGTGGTCCATTACAAGATGGACTATTAGTTTTGGAGGATGACTTAATTTGGAATGTGGAACAAGGGTTACAAAATTGAGTTTTAATATTAATAATGCATCCAGCAGTTAAAAAAAAATAGAACAAATTGCAGTGTCCTATCTAGTAACATTTTTTAAAAGGGTAAGATAGTAAAGATGTGGGGGGACGAAATGAAAACCTAAAATAACATAGTATTATTCAAGGCATTTCTTATGAACTTGTGGAATGTGATCACATGAAAGAAATTACACTGTCTCTCTGGGAAAAGGTTTATTTGCCAAACGAAGTTCTTATCGTTCTTGTTCCTGGTTAACCTCGGTCCTCAAGCATACAAGATACATAGAGAGCAAAGAAAGAGGATTTTCTCTGTTCACTGTGACTAAGAAAACATATATTTTGATATGAATTTCTATCTCATATCCATGTAAGTTCTCATAGATTTTGAATTTCACCTTGAAGTAAAGTAACTCAAAAAGAATGGTGCTTTTCATGATAGAATAGAGGAGTATCATGTTTCTTATGATGTCAAAAACAAAAAACCAGCAGTCATGCACTGATGAATAACAGATCACAGAGTCCTTTTAATCATGTCCTCTAAAATAAGTCTTTACTTTCTCATTACATCAAAACTATAAAATTACTTCATAAAGTCCAAATGCAAATACTCCAGAATAAAAGCTACTGCATTATGTTGTCCCCCCAACAGTAATTTAAGCCAAATGTTTTTTATTTATATGGATTCAAATTTACATTGCTAAATTAAATTTTGCATGAAGTATGCGCACAAACATAAAATTTTGGTTCACTACAGCCTGAGATTGGAAGAAACTTAATCACATTTCATTAATATTATGCTCTTAGCCTGAAAAAGTACCTAAGGTTTCTAGTTTTGCTGTCTTTGCCTGGTAACTTTTTTGAAGGCATAGCTACAAAAGATGCACTTGTGTTATCTTAAATGGAAACAAGAGAAGGTGACTGGGAGGATAGTGATACAGAGGACTTCGCTCTAAGGTAATTATTCCTGGATGGGGTTCAGGGTAATCAAACCGAATCTTTTTATGCTTTTAAGACAATTTATAACACAAGCAACCTTAGATTGCGATGGGGGCATCTAGGTAAATTGATTTCACGGGCTAGTGGAGATAGTTTAGGGAAAATACGGAAATTAACAAGAGTTATGTCTTATTGTTCTGGTTATGCCTTTAAAATCATCTGTAGGTAAAATAAATGCACCACCAAAGCAACTTTGTTCAAACAGTGTGAGATGATACATATTGTCACATCCTCCTTTTTTCTTTTCACATAAAGCTAGGCCATACCAGGGAGTCGTAAATGGGAAGACAAATGGGAGGAAAAAGTATAAATGGTTCAATGTTTAGGAGCCCATCTTCTTCAGTAACTTCATTTGCCTACTGAAAGACTTAAGCCATAAATGCATAAAACTGATGATACTCATGGCAACCACAGTTTGAAAGCATAAATATACAATAATAAGACCTGGGTGGTCCTAGAGGGAAAGTGGCATTATTGTGACATACATAAGGAAATCCTTAGGTCAACTGCCTCAGGGAGCCGTAGAGCCACATCATAAAACCAACCCAAGCCCACAATAAAGTTAGAAGGAGAGTCTATCCTTCACGTCCAAAAACACTTCACGTCCAAAACATCTTTGAAGAAAGATGTCATTGAACAGAACTCAAAACCTTCTAAATCAGAAGTGAAATCCGAACAGGAAGAGGGAAGTCACCAGCAACTAAGGACAAAGGTAATCAGGAAGACATTCTTGAACAGCTGCCACACCATTCAATGTATAGTATGAGAAATCAAGATAATCTTGCTCATTCATTCAACAAATATTTACTTACTGAGTGCTTACGATGTACCTGGTCCCACTCAAGACCCTGAGAATGGGTCAATGATCAAAAAGAACAGAAATCACTCTTCTCATGCAGATTACTTTTTAGTGGTGGATGGTAGAAAATAAACGACAATAAATAAATGATATAGTATACTAGATGATGATAAGTGCTATGTAAGAAACAAAACCAATTAAGGCAGGTAAGGAACTTGGTAGAAAGGGACTTGGATCAAGAAAGTTTTCACTGGGGCGCCTGGGTGGCTCAGTGGGTTAAGGCCTCTGCCTTCAGCTCAGGTCATGATCTCAGAGTCCTGGGATCGAGCCCCGCATCGGGCTCTCTGCTCGGCGGGGAGCCTGCTTCCCCCTCTCTCTCTGCCTGCCTCTCTGCCTACTTGTGATCTCTCTCTCTCTCTGTCAAATAAATAAATAAAATCTCAAAAAAAAAAAAAAAAAAAAAAAAAGAAAGTTTTCACTGAAGTAAGCAAGCCATGCTGACCTCTGCAGGAAACATGGTCCACACAGAGTGAATAGCAGGGATAGAATCTTAATAAAAAGAATGTGTCTGGCTTGTTTGAGGAGAAACAAGGAAGCCAATGTGACTGGAATGGAGAAAAAGTAGCAAGAGAATGGATTCAAATGAAGTAGAGCCTTATAAGCTATTCGCTCTAAAGACGACGACTTTTACTCTGAATGAGAGAAGACACCATGGGAAGATTTTTGAATAGATAAGATGATGTTTTTTAGAAGATCACTGGCAGGCTGTCGTGCAAAGAAGAAATTACACGGAGGTGAGAAGGGAAACAATCTCGGTAGCAATGGAGCTACCATCCAGGTGAGAAAAGAGGGCACCAAGAAGTAGTAAAGGAGGTGAGAAGTGATCTGATTCTAGAGCAGGGTTTCTCAACTTTAGTGCTATTGATAATTTTATTTTGTTGACAATTGTCTTGTGCATTGCAGGGTGTTGAGCAGCAACCCTTATCTCTACTAATTAGATGCTAGAAGCAAAACCTCACCTCATTTGTAACAAAAAGGTTTGTGAACACTTCCAAATGCCCTGGGGGCAAAGAAATCAATTTTTGTTTAGAACAATTATATTTCCTGGACAAAGTCAAAAGCACTGCAAAGACATGAGTCATCTGTAACATATTTCCTATAGGGTAGTCGAACTTTGGTCACCATGACACAAAAATTAGAATGGCACAAATAAAACAAGTAGGGATCTTCAGAGACCAGCCTGGAGGGGAGCCCTGCCATCCTATATATCTCTCATCTATCAGGTAACTCATAAGAACTAAACCAGTTTTTTGGGGCGCCTGGGTGGCTCAGTGGGTTAAGCCTCTGCCTTCGGCTCAGTCATGATCTCAGGGTCCTGGGATCAAACCCTGCATCGGGCTCTCTGCTCAGCAGAGAGCCTGCTTCCTCCTCTCTCTCTCTGCCTGCCTCTCTGCCTACTTGTGATCTCTCTCTGTCAAATAAATAAATAAAAAATCTTAAAAAAAAAAGAAGAACTAAACCAGTTTTCAACTTGCAGAAGGGAGGAATAAACAATATGGAGATCAAACAACAATTGTAAGAACATGAAGAGGAACTTGCAGACTTCACTTTCATTCATATCCCATGGTAGAAAACCGAGCTATACAGTGGGGACATATGAACATGGGAACAGTCCTGAACAGAGTAAGGTGTTTACCTGACATCCAAGTAGAAATATTTACCAGATCAGAACAAAGTTTCATAGTAGAGGCATAAATGTGGGAACTCAGGACTGTAAAATGGATCAGCTCACAAAACTGATGAGCTCCCCAAGGTAGAGAATATATAGTAGTAAGGGATTCCAAGAACTAAGTCTCAGGGTCTGCTACTGCTTCCAGTTCAGAAAGAAGAATCAACAAATGCGACTAAAAGGTAGCAGGTAATAGGAAGAAAATCACCAAAGTGTCCCCGAGGCTTGGTGGGCTCTGAGGGAAATAAAATGATCAATTATGTTAAATTCTGATAAGGCCATAAGAGGAAGATGAAAAATTAACTATAGTGATCTTGATAAGACTAATTTTGATGTAAAGTTCTATGTGAAAATGGTTCATGAGAAAATGAGACAAGGGAACTGGAAATAACCACTAGGGCAACTTATCCAAAGAGTTTTACTATAACACAAAGCAGAGCAGAGGGATGGAGAAGATACTGGGTGGGGGTGGGTGATGGTAAAGTAAAGAGATTTTTTACAAGCAGGTTAGTAATTAAACATGCTATGGAACTTATCAAAACTATCCAGAAGAGAGGGGGAGGGAGATTAACATCAATTTCTGCTAATTGTTTCCAGCACCTCAGAGGTAAACCTGCTTGAGTTCTGTTATAAACCCAATTCAACTCATTATTTTCTACTTAAAAAGTAATATACCATGGAAAATGTTGTCTTTTCATTCAGAAAATGAAATACAATGCAAAAGACATAATACTCTTATATGTTAAATACTGTATAAAAGATAAAAAGGTTGGAATAAAAAGGTTGACTAGGTGCTGACAGGGTCATCAACGACCCTAAATTTTTCCCTAAATTGACAATCTTTGTATCGAGTTATACACTACTCACATTAAACACAATGAAATAATAAAAAATAAAAGAGGATGAATGTCTGAAACAGAAAGGAGATAATAGCCAAATACTAACAAAATAAAGATTGATATAACTAAGAATATAAAAAACAACTTTAAATCAAAAAGCAAGTTGGCATACAAAAAGGAGTAATACATAATGAAAACAATTCAAGTCATTTGGAAGGTAAAACATTCTTAAAAATGTATATACTTAATAGCACAGACTTAAATATATAAAACAAAAATGGACTGAAATCCAGGTAAACAGTGACAAATGCATACTCACAAGAATTTTAATACTCAGTACTTACTAGAACACGTATATACACACACTAACCCATAAGACTGATCTCTAGACCATAAATAGAATATATCTAATAAATGGTAAGAATATTTTTTCCAAACACAAATGCAACATTTGTAAATATTGGCTACATACTATAACTGCAAGCAAGCATCAAAAATGGTTAAACTCGGATCATAACACAAGTTAGAAAAACTTTAAAATATAATTCCAAATAACACAGAGGGCAAAGATCAATCACTGCCTTTTTCAACTCATCAGTGTCTGCGCTATGATGCTCACCAAATATTTTTGTAATACTATCCTTGAAAAGGTTAATGTAAAAGATAAACTTCTGGCATGATTAAGAAATAAACAAGAAAGAGAAAGCAAAAAAATATTAGGAATAAAAAGAATAAAGATACACAGGTATTTTCAAAATTAATGGAATCGTAAACATAGGTAATAAAAACTTTTATGTTACAATGATACAATTCATTAAAAGTTGCTCACAAAGATATAGCAAAAAAGAATATTCCATAACTATTAAGGAAATGGATTAAAAATACACACAGTTTTCCCTCTGTCTCGAAAGAAAACATGGTCCGAAATCATTACAGAGGTGAGTTCCTACATCAATCCAAGCAGTAACATTCCCGAAATATAAGCTCTTCTTCAGAACATAAAATTAAAGAGCAGGGAATGAATGAGGCTAGTTAGATCTTTGATACCCAAACTAGACAAGGTAATAAGAGAGTGTCAAGCTATACGCAAATCTTATTCAAGGATATAAATGGAAAAATTCTATATAAAACACTAGCACACTGATGCCTAGAATGCAGTAATAAACTATAACAGCCAAATTAATTTTTTTCCAGGGAAGGCAGGGACTGTTCAACATTAGAAAATCAATAAACTCAACTTCTGTTCAAGTGACGTAATAAGCAGATGCTTTAAAAAAAACCCTGGATTCCTGCCTCTTACAAATAACAGAGTAGGCATAAAAGAGAGCCCTCACAAGTGCTAAAAAGTGCCAACTCCCAAAAGACACAATTTATTATTCTGTCATGTCTTTACCTTACGGGGATAGACCTTTGGTCATGGTGTATTCATCACTGAAAATACAACTGTATTTTACATAGGATTTTTATTACGAGGGTCATTTATGAAACAGATCACGATTTTATTTCTTCTCTGTGCATTGAGATTTCTAATATACACTAATTTTGCAGCAATTTTAGATAGCCTGTAACCAGAAAAACTTTTAAAATTATTATCTGTAAATCTAAAAATCACTAGAACTTCCCTCTAATATGTCTGCCTTGCGCTGTCTTGGAAATGCTTTCCATCACCAGTTCAAGATTTTCAAGAACCCTTGGTCTACTGAGGGGTCTACTTTTTTTCTTCTTGTGCCAGTTTTGGCATTTCACATTTTCCTCAAAAAAAAAAAAAAAAAAAAAAGTTTCACATAGCATTTCAATTATTCCTATATGGTTGCTCAAAGTATTCCTTAATAATTTATAACTCCTGTTATCTATACAGCTCTTCCTTTTTTATTTTGTATTTTATATTTTCTCATTTCTTTCGTAGTCTCAGAGAAAGTTTGTCTACTTGCATTAATCTTTTCAAGAAGTACCAACAATTCCCTTTGCAAAGAAAAAAAATCAAGTATTTTAAATCCTCTAGTATCTTTTTTACAAAAGATTCATTAAAATGATTGATACATGCATCCTATGGATTTATCAATCTTAACTAAAAGCAGTGAAAATATTAAGACCATAAAAATAGACTACAAAATGAAAACCATGAAAATGACCATTGGCCAACTATTATTCAACCTTTCAAGAAAATTATTACTATTCACTTACCATCCACGATTTGAAATATATAAAGCTAAAACTGATAGAGGCTATTAGGAGAAACTAAGAAATCATACTGAGAAAATGTCATAACAATCCTATCAAGAAAATATAAATTTCTAAGAATTCAACAGATCAAACAGACCCAAATTAAAAAAGATAAATAAGATTTAAATAATATATTGAATATATATATATATACACACACACATATATATATATATATATATATACTTAATAAAGTTTGATAAATAGAGAGCTCTGCATCCAACGAGAATATATTCTCATTTATAATATGTATTGGATATTGATAAATTTCAAAAAGATAATACAGGTGATATTTATGTGTCAAAATGAAATAACTTGAGCAGTCCACAAAAACAGGCTCACCCACAGAAAATCTACAGAAAGAGAGGCTCACTCAAATCTGCAGGGATTGCTGATTTCTTGGCTAATCTAGGGTGGCCCACTGTGGAAGGACAGACATGACTTGGTTTTGCTGTTGTGTTCTCCAGGCTGTGAACTCAGGCGAGTTCTGCTGGTAACAGGTGAGTGCACGAGTCAAAGGAAAACATGCAATGCCTCTTGAGGCTAGGCTTGGAAGGGACACACTGTCAGTTTCAGCTCATATTATTATTGCCCAAAGCCAGCCAGAAAGAAAACCCAGATTCAAGGGACAAGGAACTGGACTGCCCTTCTTCACTGACAGGAGCTAGGAAATTGACATGGCAGAAAGATGCTTTAAGTCAGGGTGAAGAACTGAGACCATTCATGGAATCCATCTACCATAGGAGAGCCTAGAAAAGGGGGCCTTAGAGGGGACTTAACAGCTAGTAAATGTATATGCAGTATCTGCTCAAAGACTATGAAAAAGGAGAAATATGACCTCCCTGAACACTCTCCAAAGTAAATAGGATACAGCACAACAGGATGGTTATGGGAAATTATGTTTTATGGGCAAATAACTCCTATATCTTCATAAATCCGAAAGAAGGAAAATAAACGCAGGGTTTGTTCCAATTGGCTGGAATATCATCTTGATAAACTATTAGCACATCGGTATTAGTATGACTACTAGTTGCCCTGCTAATGGTTCTTTCCTTTCTGCTTTCCACTTAACTCTGCCCTCAAAAAAACAGCGAAGGAACTTTAGACATTCTGTTGTGATATTTTTGTCTTTACAAGAGGAAAAGTTATTTAAACCACTTCAGAGGATTCCGTGAAAAGTAACAGTTTGTCGTCTTTGATACATCTATGACTTTATATTTCCCCCTGTGGGGGAAAGTAGAGCAGCTTTTTGCTTAGCTTCCTCATCAATTAAAATCTCACAGCAAAAGCTTTGGACACAGTAGGACGAAAATAAGGAAAGTACTGAAGGTCATCCCTAAGCACTATGAACTGATGAAGGATGTTAAGAATGGGTGATGAATACGATACTATCATACTATAATGGTTTCATTATGCTTCATGATATCGCCACCTATGTATCCTTGGGCATTTTTCATTTATGCTACGCCTCAATTCAAAAAGGATTTGAAGTTCTGAATGGTCCTGACTCATTAAAGTTTCCTGCTATGTTAAGAGACCATTGTTTTATGATTAACTCCTGATATGCAATACTAGAAAGAAGGGGAGGAAGGACTATTTTTCTCTTACTCATATGCCATATTGTAGTAGAAGTAAAAGATCACAGCAACACAGTGAGGCTGTCAGAAGAAGAGTTCTACCAGTAATCGGCAACAGTACTTTTAATTAAAATTGGAGTTCTCGATACAGAATTGCTACATTTTTCTGTCCCCCTGAAACCTCAAAATAAATGAATTATACTTGAGTTACACGTGAAGAATGCTTTATTTTCAGAGAATTTTTAAACATACTGCATAAAAGATTAATAGATGCAACAAAATGTATTAAACAGATGTGGCTATAGTACCGGCTCCAAACGCCAGCTGGATTTGTAATTACATTTTTGGAGAGGCTGAAGACCTGAATGGCTGCACTGAATGTGGTATATAATATTTCCTGAGAGTCGGTCCTGCATATCGGATGCTCTCTTTTAATTAAAAAGGACATATAAAGTTATTTAATACACACAATGCATTTTGTTATATTTACTTTTTTTAAATTGAAGATATATAACCTTTAAGAAATATAAGAGAAATTAATATTAGAATATATACCCTTCTAATAAAAAGGAGATGGTATGTATGATTTTTTTTTTTTTTTGCAAGATTTAATTTCTATCTCCTTGCCTTTAACTAGAAATAGAAGGCAATTCCTAGGAAAGAATACAGAGAAATAGCTCCCAGCTTATTTTAAATAAACTATTTTAAAATAGTTTGATCAAGAGCCCTGATACTTCCCTTATTAGCACAGATATGAACAAATTTATCTGTCATTTCAATAAATGTATAATTGAGAAAATCAGCAGATGAGTCCAAAAGGACAATCAATTCAAAATTAGATGCAAGAGGAATCCCTTCAAAACCAGCCTGCTAGATTTACATACTATTAATTAAAAGACAGGGGATCACAGATCTGCATTAGAGACCAAAAGATGATGGGGCACCTGGGTGGCTCATTGGTTAAGCACTTGACTCTTTTTTTTTTTTTTTTTTTTAAGATTTTATTTATTTATTTGTCAGAAGAGAGAGAGAGAGAGCACAAGCAGGCAGAGTGGCAGGCAGAGGCAGAGAGAGAAGCAGGCTCCCTGCTGAGCAAGGAGCACGATGAGGGACTGGATCCCAGGACCCCAGGACCACGACCTAAGCCAAAGGCAGCAGCTTAATCAACTGAGCCACTCAGGTGTCCCAGCATCTGACTCTTAATCTCAGCTCAGGTCTTGATCCCAGGGTTGTGGGTTCAAGCCCCCATATTGCCCAGTGTGGAGCCCACTTAAAAAATAATAGCCAAAAGATAAGAGTAAATTGCCAATGCCCAGGTATACGTAAGGAAATTGCTTTTTAAAAAGAACAACAGTGAAAAATTTCCTCCCTGCTTCCCTTCTCTGCTGTCGGGGGTCATATTCTGCAGGTGTCTTTGAAAAATGAAGAGGGTTGGTCTCACGTGCACTCTTCTATTACCACCAACACAGCTCTCCATGGCCCCCCACTGCTCCCAGCTCTGTGATTACTTATGACGGCACTCCTTCCCCACAGAGCTCACCAGGGACTCCGAGGCTGGCTTTCTTCCACACAAGGCTGTTCCTGGTGTGGCCACCTCAGCAAGGGGACAAGTGAGCATGCTGTCTTTTCTCTCACAACACTTGAGCCTCATTCCCTATTTTCTGAAACCTACAGTTCACTGCAATATAGGAAATATCTAGAATGTACTTTTTCAAAGATGTGTGTAGGATAGAGGAGATAGTTTTAAAAGTGTCTTCTGAAGATGAGTCTTTTGGGAGTCCAAGAATAAAATTAAACGTTAGTCTTTCACAAAGGAACTCCTTATGGGAAACCTCCTTTTTTCTAGCTTTTACCTTCCTGCCTGAGGGTCTCCCCCTTCATTCCCTCAGAGGTAAATTTTGTTTTTCCTCTTCCCTATGCAAATCCCCAATTTTCTTCAAGAGATTCTCAGTGCTTTACCTTCGGAGGAACTACTGGCCTGGGAATCTAGTCCCCTCCTCAAATGTTCTAGTTCATCCGTTCGTCCAGCTGGAATTCCTGAATAAAGAGTAATAGTATCTCAGGATGCACTAGCAGGAGACCACAGTCAGGACATGGCGCCCTGTGCTCAGGAGACTCAAAGTCTGCTCTGCTCAAGACTCCCCTCCACCTTTCAGAGAGAAACACATGCTCTCTTGGTCTTCCTAAAACAGGTTGGGTTGCTACTTTCTAAAAAATACCTCCACACATAATTTTTATCATGTGAACATGTTTTTCCACAAATGGAACATTTTCCCCAGTGAAGACAAACTAAATCGATAGGACTTAATTAAATTTAGCAAAGTCTCTTTCCCTTTGTTCAAATTTACTTTTCCAGATGATGCGTTGAGCCACCATTTTCGAAGTATGGTTTGAGGACCTCTAGAGGTCCAGAAGGTCAAAACTATTTAAAAACAGTAACTTATATGTCATTTGCCTTTCCTAAGTTCATTCTAAGTGTACAGTGAAATTTTCCAGAAGCTAGATATCCCTTATTGCCATCATCATTCTGATAGTGGTTGTAACCACTTACGTGATTGGGATTCCTTGCATCTTCTAAAATAGTCTGGGGCGCCTGGGTGGCTCAGTGGGTTAAAGCCTCTGCCTTCGGCTCGGGTCATGATCTCAGGGTCCTGGGATCGAGCCCCACATCGGGCTCTCTGCTCGGCGGGGAGCCTGCTTCCCCCTCTCTCTCTGCCTGCCTCTCTGCCTCCTTGTGATCTCTCTCTCTCTGTCAAATAAATAAATGAAATCTTAAAAAAAAAAAAAATTTTTTTTAAATAGTCTAAACTAAGTTCTTTGGGGTCTTTGTTAATTTTTAAAAGTATAAAGAGGTCTTGAGACCAAAACATTCAATAACCATTGGCATATGAGATAATAGAGACAAAACCACTCATTTCTCCTTTTTTAAACCATAGACTGATTCACCTCTGATGGACCCTCTTCAGGTATACCACAAACACTGAGAATTTTACAATGACATCTTCTTGCCCTGAATTTGCCAAATATGTGGCCCAGGTTTTCTCCCACACACATCCGTTTTAGCACAAGGCTAGCAGTGTGGTTTCCCTTTAGCTCAAAATTTGGATTTTTATTCTCTACTACCTCCCAAGTTAAGATTTTCTTTCCCTAGGAGGTAGCTATATATCTTTATCTATATATTATCTATAGATTCACACTATACGTGGATAAAGTCTTGCTGTTAAAACTGTCCCTTCTTATAAACTATAGATAAGACATTGAGGAATTTCTGTAGATACTATGGCATCTCTATAATTGATAAGCATTCAGACTTTAGGAAATGATAGTTGGTATAAGAACATACAAACACAGCCCCTTATTTTACTAGAGAACAAAATGAAAACACAAACCAAAAGAATGGGATTTGAAATGCATTCATATATTTTATCTAGAATGAGCTATGATAGTAAACCTTGAGAAATATGAGGGTGCCATTTGCCATGAAGTTTGAGAGCAACCAACCAGTCAACGCTGGCCACCTAATTATAGTTAAATAGTGAAAAATAAGCTTTCTAGTTTTGGATTTCCTTTGGATTCCCTATATTCTAGCCACCTTAACAATAGCAGGAAGGGAAAAAAATGTAGGAGAACTGTATCAATAAGCTAAAATTCATCTGTAAAGCTGATTTCTGGTATTTCTATTCCATATGGCTTCTATGTGTACTGAGAGGTTTCCTGTTATTTACTTAGAAAGTATCTCTCTCCTTGACTACGGGACCTACCCATTATTTTATCCCAGATCCTCGGAGGCAAAGCATAGCTCAAGAACTTATAAAATCCAACTTCTTATTCAGAGACACTTTCCCATTTGAAAAGTTACCTCCTGGTGCCAGATGTACTGAGAAACCACTAAAAGTGGGTCACAACCAAAAATAATGGGTCAATGCAAAAAGACTTAGGAATTAGGGGGGGAAATGACCTCTATTTCATAATTACTACTTTTAAACATATTAAAAAAAAAAAAAAAAGCTTTGTTTTATGATCATTCAAGCATTGTAAAACCTATTTGGAAGTTACTTCAAAGTCTTTTTCCCTGGCTTTTCATTTTGTTAGTGTTAATACACAGAATAGAAATAGCAGGCGTGATTTAGAACTGAAAACAAACCCCAGAACCTACAGAGTTCCCAAGTGCTTATATCTTGGAAAAAGAACAAAAATATCTAACATTCCCTACTTTGCACCTTTAAACTCAGTACAACAGTTAAAATAGAAGAGGTTTCTCTATATACCTGCCTTGTGAAATGGTCTCAATATTTATTGTTGTCATAGTCATGTTTCAAGGTGGCAGCCAAGCCCAAACCCAATTCTTCAGAACTGAGCTTTCAAACACATTCTCTGCTCAAGTATTGAGCCCATTTGTAAAGTTCATGTCTTTCTAATCACACCTGACCTAGAGAGTTTGGTAAGTGGGGTTGGGTCAAGCAGATAGTATCTTCAAGAATTTTAACTAAGAAGAACAGATGAAATAACACATGAAAATAGCTAGATGGGGAAAGCAACTCCCCTCTTACACAGAGGTGTGCACACGCATGTGCACACACACACATGCACGTGCACGTGCACGCACATCTACACATACCCCATCTAGAGGGCATGCATAAGCCTCACTTGAGCCACATGTCCTTCAAGAAAATACCTGCCCTTCTCAAGATCCATCCCACCTCTCCCTCTGGCTGATACACTAATACCTAGGATCAAAGCCTCAGCATAGCCCAACCAGGAAAGTACTGACCCTACAGAAGATAAAGAGATCATTCCCGTAAGGACCGGCAGGACCTGGCAGATAGGCTCCAGCAGGAACTGAGAGAACATGCCTTGGGATAGGCTCTGCATGTACTAAACCAGGGCACAGTATACAGCTAACAAAATGCAGTGTTTGCTGACTGGCGATATCGTCCCATGACTTAGAAACCATGCAGTTGCCGCAACCCTTAAAGGGGGTTCTATTGAGGTGGAGGTGCTAGAGCTGCCTTGGTCTTGACAGCCAAGGGAACAAAAGGCTCATAGATGTAGCATATTAGAATGGATCTACTACGTACGACTCCAGAACTTACCAAAGGATTATGTTGACTAGGAAGGCAATGGAACGTGTCCTGCACTAATATGTAAAGAAATGTGCTAGTGAAGAGTTCAAAGCATCGCCGACCTCAGTAATGGCTCAGTATTGGTCCTCTGCTGGACAAGACCAGTGGGAGGGATGGCGTTACAGAAATGGGATCTTGGACAATTGAGATGAGGAGATTCTGAAATAAAAGAGGTCAGATAGCAGGACTTACCATAAGATTCAAGTCTGACGAGGGGTGCCTGGGTGGCTCGGTCGGTTAGGCGTCCAACTCTTGATCTCAGCCCAGGTCTTGATCTTGGGGTTGTGGGCTCGAGCCCCACATTGGGCTCAATACTGGATGTGGAGCCTATTAAAAAAAAAAAAAAAAAAAGATGCAAGTCTGATGGAATTACTGTAGCTGGCAGCAAGACCAGATTGCTAACCAAGGGATTGTGGTCCATGGAGATTCATGACTAATAAGCATAGGGGCAACATAGATGGGAAAACCAAGAAGGTTATTGCTTGATGTAGAATCAGTAGAAACAATCACAGCCCCTAGCTTGCTCAGTTTCCTGTCCCAAGCAAGTTCTCAGAGCTAGGGCCCACCGATTGAAGGAGAGGATTAAAGCATGAGGTTGGGTCTCTGTAACACTAAAGCAAGTTGTAAAAGGGAACCTATGGCCAGTTACCAAGCAAAGGAACACAGGAAAAAGTGTCCAGATATTTTCAAAGATTTTGTATACAGGATCTGATCTATTGTTGATACTAAAGGGCCCCAAACACTGTGACAGCTCTTCTATTACTGCAGGACATGTGCAGGCCTGGTAATAATATCCTGGCCCAGGTCCATCTCACACTGAGGCCAGGGCATCCAAAACACCACCTGGTGGTCATTTTCTGAATGCCTAATCACCATGGATATATTTGGGAGCTGGCAGAATCCTCACATTGGCTCCTTGCCCTGCAGAATGAGAGCTATTACAGTAGATATTCCAAGTGGAGGCCTCAGAAACAGTCGCCTCTGACTGAGACACTTAATCACAACAATACAGCATTTGGGGCAGGGGTGTGCCTGGGTGGCTCAGTCAGGTAAGCATCTGCCTTCAGCTCAGGTCATCATCTCAGGGTCCTGGGATCCAGCCCTGCATCGCCAGGCTCCCCGCTGAGCAGGGAGTCTGCTTCTCCCTCTCCTTCTTCCCACCCTCCCCATGCTCTCTCTCTCTCTCAAGTAAATAAATCTCTCTCTATATATAAAAGAAACCCAACAACAGCATTCTAGGTAAAATAGAAACATCTACAGACTCAATAACTTCAAGTTCTTGGTTATGTTGTGATATCCCCAACAAGGTCAAGAGTACTTCACACTGCCTATCACTAAGAGGCACAGAGCTTGGCAGCCTGCTTCCGGTTTTGGAAGCAGTATATACTCCTTGAGAATACTACTCCAATCTATTTTTACTTCAAGTTTTAAGAGGAGAGCAGATCAATGATGGGCTATGCAGTAACAAGTGGGAAGCTGCTTGGGCCACATGACCCAGCGGTTGGCCATGTGCTAGACATACGTGGGATAGATAAAATATGGAGTCTCTGGCATGCTACAAGCAGGCACGTGCACAGACATGGACGACTTAGGAGCAAGGTTATCCCTTCAGAAAACAGTTCCTGGCGTGCTACCTGACCCTAGTGGAGACTGAGCGTCTGATCCTAAGAAACCAACTGCCTGGGCACCATAGCCACCAACTGTGAGCTGTGTGCTAGCGAACCTACCGAGACTAAAATCTTAGGTGGGCACAGCAGACGTCCATTGGATGACAGGAGTGGTCCACTGGGGATTAAGCCCTAGAATGTCCTGAGGACATAAGTAAATTCCAGGAAGAGTTATCTCAGACCTACCTCCCTCAATGTCATATACCTCGGTTGTACCAACGATCTCACGGCCGCTGGCATTAGGAGGTCCCTAATGACTAGGTGAACTAAGAGAAAACACAGGGCTGATTCGAAGACACATCAACTTTCTATGTCAGTGCTGGTGAAACATGGATTGCAGTCACATTATAGCCCACTCGCTGGTGGCCCTCAAAGAGGGATAATGGAGTATGTACCAGTGGGCAGAACATGGGTGCCTGTGGTCTCTCGGTTTACATGTAAAAAGAGAGGAGCTTGAGGAAAGAACACATGTGGATTCTGGAGCAACAGAAAAGGGTTTGGCTGGATGGTGTGAGGACAGGAAGGAACAATATTGCAAAGTTGGAGACCAGCAGGTCTGCTAAAAGGCTGTGCCTATTCTAGACTTGCCCAATTTTCTATCAACTTTTTGTTCCTTATTGATTTAGAAAAGCTCCTTGTTTATTTTAGATACAAACCCTCTGTTGTCCTATGTACTGCAAATATATTTTCTTACTGAGTAGTTTGCCATTCCACCTTCCTTAGTGTAAATCCTAATTTTAATCCAGTGCAATACATGAACTTTCTATTTTCCTTCAGAATTCATGCTTTTGTGGGTGTTTCATAAATGTCTCAATGTCAAGGGCAATCTTTATTTTTGTCCAGATGGTTTTGTGTTGTGTCTTTCCCATTTTGATCTAGATAATAGCGGGAGCTAATTTTTGTGTAAAATGTGAAACGGGATAAGGGGTGAAATGAAGTAGGATTTTCTTTCGATTTTTTTTTTTTTAACACAGATAGCCAGTTGGTCCAGAACTATTTATTGAAACACCACCTTGTCCCCTCTGCACAGCAATGTAAACTGTGTCACAAGGTAAGTGACTTTTGAGTATTGGTTTTGCTTCTGGACTCCCCAACTGATTCCATTCATCTGTTTCTGTTTTCTTCTGAGAACAGTTAGCTGCTTTAACTATTAGAATAATTCTTGGGGCACCTGGGTAGCTCAGTGGGTTAAAGTCTGTGCCTTTAGCTCAGGTCACGATCTCAGGGTCCTGGGATGGAGCCCCACATCGGGCTCTCTGCTCAGCAGGGAGCCTGCTTCCCCTTCTCTCTCTCTGCCTGCCTCTCTGCCTACTTGTGATCTCTCTCTCTGTCAAATAAATAAATAAATAATCTTAAAAAAAAAAAAAAAAGAATTCTTGACTTGAAAGCTTCTGGCTTCATTGCTGGTGTGTGTTTCTTTTCTTCTTCTTCCCTTAATTGCCACAACTTTTTTTCCCCTTAAGATTCATTTATTTGAGAGAGAGAGAGAATGTGAGTGAGCAAGGGGGAAGGGTGCAGGGAGAGGGAGAATCTCAAGCAGACTCCCTGCTGAGCCTGGAGCTGGATAGGGGCTCCGTTCATGACCTGAGCGGAAATCAAGAGTCTGACGCTTAACGGACTGAGCCCCCCCAGGCACACCCAAGTCTTTTTGTTCTTGACATTTGTTATCAATTCTAGAATCAGCCTTAAATTACAACAAATGACAATGGCTACTTTCATTGAGCTTCACCGAATCTACAGATGAGTTTACAGAAAACAGACATCTTTACAACAGGGCATTTTCCAAAACATGAACAGGAAACGTCTCTTTAGGTTTAAGTCTTTTTAACTTTCTTTCGTTAATGTTTTGATGGTTTTAGTATAGAGGGACCATGCACATCTTTTGTTAGGTTTGTTCATACATATATGATGTCTTAATATTATAAGTACTTAGAATTCTGTTTTGTTCTGGTCACAGGTTTATAAAAACAATTGACGTATACATACTCATCTGGATCCTACCAAGTTCTTTCTCTGTGGGGGTTTTTTCTTGAGAATATGGGACATTATTCTTCCTTTGAGTTTTGGGTCACTGCAAACCTATCCTGGATGTTAGGTTTGTTATATTTGGAGGCTTTGGGGTGCTGTTACATTCCTCCCAAGAGTGATACTTTTTGGTTTCACACACAATTAATGTGTCTGGTTATTATCTGTAACTTTATCTTGTGGGCAGCAACTCAAGCTCCAGTTCAGCTCCTGCCCACTGAACTAGGACCTTCTTAGTCCATCCTGTGCACCTTTGGTTCAGGTATCAGCCAGACATTTTGCAAAGGTTCTAGGCAGAATTTTGGTTTTCCCTTCTTTGGCTTTTGCTTCTTATTTCTTTCCAGTGTCTTTGGTAGCCCACAACTCTGTTCTCTGGTTCCTCTGGCCAGAAATACTGTGGGTCTCCTCTTCAAGCTGTTTAGTCCTGCCACATGGTACAGAATGAGGTCTGCTTGCAGGCGAGAAGCTCTGAAAAAGGGAAGCTCACTCACTGCTCTTTTGTTTTTTACACAATTCACAGTCTTTCTTGCTTTGGTTTTCATAGTGTGGAGTACTTCCGTCCACAGTTAATGGTGATTATCTGAAGAATGACTGGGCGCTTGGTCTGGCAGCAGCCTCCTCATGCTATTATAGTTGTTTTAACCTTAAATTGGCTCATCTGTTATTTATTTCCTTCCTTTTTTTCCCTCTAAGCCTTCTTTTGGGGGTATGGTATGCAATTATTTTATTAATTAACAGACCTTATATATAAAAAATTTAGAAACTCTGGGTAATGTTATTTCCTTCAGAAAGGGATAACCATTTTGAGAGGGGCAGGGCACCTTAATCCAATCAGGGATTGGCTTGGCTTATAGCACTCTAAATTTGTTTACTTGCTTCTGGGACTCTGGCTCTTGAGAGCTCCCAATTAAGAGAACAAGGTATTCAACAGGACCTGTCTTCTTTGATCCTAAATTCCGATTTTTCCCTCCTCATCCCTGGGTGAAAGTATTAACCACCACCACCACCCCCAGTTTCCAGAGGCTCTCTGCTTAATACCTAAGTCTTCTGTCTTACGTATTTTAAGAATTTGGCCACTTCTGCAAGGGGAGAGTCAATATTGAATGCGTATTGCTCCGCGGCAACTACTCCTTCCTATTTGGTAATGGAAGCCTTTAATACATTATTTTGAATAAACGGATGAAGGAAAATCCTTTAAAGAACCCTGTAATTGCACGTTGCCCCATGTAGTGAGCGCGCTGTGCTCTTCACTCTTCCAAGCAAAACATAAACATCTTACGTATATATTATTTATCAAATACATTTTCCAAGTGAATAGGAAAAATAATACACATTAAAAGTATATAAAAATAGTGTATTAAATTACGCAAATAGGGGCGCCTGGGTGACTCACTGGGTTAAAGCCTCTGCCTTCGGCTCAGGTCATGATTTCAAGGTTCTGGGATCGAGCCCTGCATCAGGTTCTCTGCTCGGTGGGAAACCTGCTTCCCCCTCTCTCTCTGCCTGCCTCTCTGCCTATTTGTGATCTCTCTCTGTGTCAAATAAATAAATAAATCTTTAAAAAAATAAAATAAAATAAATAAATAAATTACGCAAATAGGTGAAGCTCCAAATTTTATGTACAGATTACAGATGAATATGGAAAGTGTGCCTGCCATATGTAAATTTCGGGAGACTCAAAACATGGACGCACAGGCAAGTCCGGAGACAGGGCTGCAAAGACACTCAGTGTGACAAGGAACCTCAGCACTTTGCGTTGCTATTTATCAGTTTTAAGGAACTATTTGGTAGAAGTGTATGGAAAGTCCAAGAAGGATAGTAGGGAGGTTAAGGCTCTTGTCTGTAGAGCAGGGTAAGAACCAGTCCAATCCGGTGGAAAGTAGATCTCACAAAGTTTCAGACATAGGATGCAACTGTGAGTTCAAAAAGAAGACAAATCAGATGTTCTTTTTCTATACCCTTAGAGGATCTCTTACTTATAAAAAATAAAAACAAAAACAAAATAAAACAAAAAACCTCTTCTTATACAAGAAAAAGTTTAGAAGCTCAAAATAAAAAGAGGGACTTTTGGGTGGCCTTTTAATGCTCAAATGTAGTTTAGCTCTCTCTCGGATTACTCTTTTATAGAATTCATATATATTTATAAAAGTAATGTAATAAAAGACTTTTAAAATAAGTACCTAAGTCCTTCCCTATTCCATCCACTTCCCCACTTCCCCATCAGCATCAAAATAATGTTAAATGTGACTATATCCCTGGGGGCTGTGTCTTCCTATGTGCATCTATACGCTATGTCTTTGCTTATGTGTGTGCACGTTTAATATATATATACATACACACATCTGTAAGCATTATTTTTTCTTTAATCTTGCTCTTTTCAGTTAATAATATATATTGCATACTTTCCATGTCAGTTCATAAAGATCTAGCTCATTCTTTATATTTTGTATGATGGTACCCTTTCTTTTTGAAGATCTATTTATTTATTTGAGAGAGTGTGCACGAGTGCAAGGGGCAGAGAGAGTGAGAGAATCTCAAGCAGACATTGAGCATGATGTCTGATGTGTGGCTCGATCCAAGGACCCTGAGATCATGACCTAAGCCAAATCCAAGAGCCGGTTGCTTAACTGACTACATCGCCCAGGAACCCCCACTTTTTTTTTTTTTTTTTTAATTCCATGATCAATTTACTTACTTTATTTCCAAGTGGGTTTTTTTTTTTTTTTTTTTTGCATTTTTAAATAAAGTTGTAATAAATGCCTTTGGATATTAACCTTTTGACATTTGTTAGACCTTATCTATGGGACAGAATTTTTGAAAAATAAATCCTGGTAAAATGTGGCTAAGAGACACTCCATATTTATGTTCCTACTACAATGTCTACAAAGTGCTGGTTCTCCATACTTTTTTTTTTTTTTTTAGGATTTTATTTATTTATTTGACGGAGAGAGAGGGAGAAAGAGACTACAAACAGGGGGAGCTGCAGGCAGAGGCATAGGGAGAAACAGGCTCCTCACTGAGCAGAGAGCCCAACATGGGCTCAATCCCAAGACCCCGAGATCATAACCTGAACAGAAGACAAAATCTTAACCGACTGAGCCACGCAGGCACCCCAAGGTTCTCCATACTCTTAATAACACTCAGTATTTTCAACATTTCCAATCATTTTCATCAGGTAATAATATTTTTATCTCAGTTTTATTTGATTTTGTTTTATATTTACCTGATTTGTTATTGATTTCTAGGAGAACTTTATTCAGCAGCCCTCAGTTTGTTTCCTATAGCTTAGTCTCCTAGGGGTTTGTCTCTAGGAGAACTTCCGATGGCTATTAATCCACTATTATTCATGCTGCAAATATTTTCCTCAAGCCTATTTTCTGAATTTGGCAAATGGTATCTTTTGCTGAGCAACATGTTTCTTAATTTTAGGTAACTGTATTAAACTTAACTGTAATTTTCAAAACTCGTGGATCCTTGGGTATTTTATTGCTTATTTGGTCTTGTCTTTTCTAAAAAATAAAAAAAAAAGTGTCTTACTGCTTCCCACAATGATTCTTTTCTCTAGTTCTACTTGCTTTTTGAATTTCAAGAAGTTTGCCCTATCTTACGTGTAAACTTATTCATGACCTATCTTTTTGGAAGCTTTGCCTCATTGTGTCAACAAATGCTGTTCTTCCTGAAAATTTCCCACTTTTCCTCTTTTCTGCTTGTCATTTCTTCATTCATATGGGTTCAACTACTTTGATTCATTTTTGTTCTAGATGGCTCCCTTAGAAGCAGCTACTTAGACGGTCTTTTAAAAACAAAACATAAGATCTTTGTCTTTAAAGATATCTCATTCATTAAATTTTTTTACTCATGATAAGTTTGATTTTTATTCCTTTGTCGTTTGACTTTTTAAAAATTTTTAAATTGTATTTTAAAATTTTTAAATTTTTATTGACGTGTTTCTTACTTTCCCATATTTGAAGATAATTTGAGTTGTTTGCTGCAGTTGTCTTATTTTAGCAAATCATTTTTTAATTAATTTTTTACAGTTAACCGCTCGGACCCGATTTAAAGGTGTACTATTCTTAACATGTCGCAACTTGAAAAAAAAAAATTTTTTTTTTGAAAATATTTTTTGATGACTCCTAGAATTCCTGATTATAACAGTCTTATGCAGCATCTGGAAGGTTTTGGAGAAGCCAAGCTAATGAGTCAAACCTTAGCATGTTGGAGACACGACTGTAAAATTTTAGAATGAATTTTAAGAGAGCCAGAGATAGAACATTTGGGTCAAATATAAGCAAAACTGTTCCCATTTTCCCTTTGCTCCTGCTCAGTGACATATTGCAAGCATCCAGAGCTTGCACACGCTTTCTTTCCTTCTTTCCCACAAAAAGGAATGGTCACAAAGCTTTAGAAAGTTTAATTCTATTAAGAAAGGAGTGGAAACAATCTAAAGTGTTCTCCAATATTACTGGTATTTTAAAAGAATCCTAGACAAAAGCAATCAAGCTCTCTTATGTGGAATCTCAGGTACTATGCAATTGGTAGAAATACACTCTTTTAGCAGACTCTCCTTTTGTTCTAGAATCCACAATGCCAAGTATTCTGACACTAAAAATAAAAAGTAAAAAAAAAAAAAGGAGGAAATATTTTTTTGAGAAAATCAGTATAACAATACATAATGTAAAGAAAATGCCCCCTTTTAGATTAAGGTAGTAATTAAAAATCATTGCCTCTGGCATCTACTGGCTTTAACCCTAGTCTATATGACTTCACATCCTTGTGACCTGCGTTCATGGAACCTCTGTGCCTCATTTTTCTCATCTGTAAAATAAATAACAGCTCACAGCACTTATTTTTTTAAATTATAATTTAACGAGGCCATATATTTACACACACACACACACACACACACACACGCACACACACATACATTTAGCATTTAGCACAGTGTCTTCATGGCATATCATAAGTGCCTGGCAAATATTAGGTTATTCTTACCCAAAAGAATATGGCATTTAGCTTTCCATGTCATGATAGCTTCATATAATAAAAAAAAAGCAAATCCTCATGCATAGACTCTTTCTCAAAGGAGAACAAAATTCTGAAACATATTTACTTTCTACACATTCATAATGAACACTAACAATGGGAACAAAACTATTTCTAAATGGTTTATACTGACTCTTGCCCAAAAATGAAGCTATGATATAAAAATAGGATATGAGAAGAAAAATGCTACCTTTGTACTTGGGCCATTTTTTCCCCCCACTTTTTTTTTTTTTTTTTAAGATTTATTTATTTATTTATTTGACAGAGATTGAGAGAGAGAGTGAGAGAGGGAACACAAGCAGGGGGAGTGGGAGAGGGGGAAGCAGGATTTCCGCCAAGCAGGGAGCCCGACGGGGGCTCGATCCCAGGACCCCGGGATCATGACCCGAGCTGAAGGCAGCCGCTTAATGACTGAGCCACCCAGGAGCCCCTTTTTTTCCCACTTCTAATATGAAAACATATTCTTAAAATATCTCCACATAAAGAAAAAAAAAATCTATGATTAGACATAGATGCTAATTCTGCTTTATTGGCATTTCTTTATCAAATATATAATTGTACTCATGAAGGTGGTACCCTAGCCACTTTTGATGCAAGTCAGATTGGCAGGTTTCTTTTTTTTTAAGATTTTTACTTATTTGTTTGTCAGAGAGAGAGAGAGAGCACAAGTAGGGGGAGGGACAGGCAGGGGGACAGAGACACTCCCCATTCGCAGATGTGCTGGCTATTATATAAAGTACTGACTTTTCTGGGAAATCTCTTTATACTGATTGTCTTCTTTGGAGGTTACAAAAAATGTATGAGGGAAGGAGAGATACCCCAAGAGACGTGAAGAAAAAGTGTAAGAGACTAAGAGCCAAATGAGAGGAAGAGATGCACCCAGAGAGAAAGATGAGATGGAGGTAGAGAAAAAAGATGCAGAGAGGTGAAGAGGTGGGTGGAGAAAAGAGAATAGATTTTCTTACCCTGCCTTTTTTCCCTATCCAAACTCTAGGACCTCTGCACAGCCCCTGTTTCCTTTTGGAACTCCGTTTGTATTTAGCACATAAAGATCATCTACGCCATTCTAGCCAACACCGGAGCAGCGTGGGATACAAGGAAAGTTTCTAAGATGACCTTCATGCTCTAGATATTCCTCATTCCCAGACATGATTTTT
This sequence comes from Potos flavus, assembly GCA_028534135.1. Lineage (NCBI taxonomy): Eukaryota > Metazoa > Chordata > Mammalia > Carnivora > Procyonidae > Potos > Potos flavus. The sequence goes on along the minus strand of CM052895.1, from coordinate 16,558,018 downwards.
CAGATACTCTTTACTCTTGGTGGATGCCCTTGTTTGACTCCCATCTGCAACCAGGGGACAAACTTCCATTTTTTTTTTCCCCTTGAAGCTCAGAAAATTGCGTCTGCTGATGGTGGATGTAGGAATTGGAGCCCCCACACTGCCCTAGCATCTGTGAGGCACTGTGGCAGGGATGACACTAGCTTCACCTGGGCACTCCTGTCCCTGGTGCTGTGGAGGGGGCCATCGAGACGCCAGGGAGGTTTCCAATGTATCCATGGGCTAAGTTGACCTTATTCCCTCTGTGACAGCCTGTCAGGGGCTTTATAAATCTACTGGATCCCATGGAGGAAACTGCGATATAAACACACTAAGTACTTTGTTCCAAAGACTGAAAAAAATGGCTGAGACAGTGACGTGTGGAGTTGGAATTAAAAACCCGCCAATCTGGGGGCGCCTGGGTGGCTCGGTCGGCAAAGCACCTGCCTTTCTCTCAGGTCATGATCTCAGGGTGCTGGGATCAAGTCCCACATCAGGCTCTCTGCTCAGTGGGAAGCCTGCTTCTCCCTCTCCCTCTGCCTGTCCCCCTGCTTGCGTACTTTCTCTGTCAAATACATAAATTAAAATTAAAAAAAAAAAATAAGTGGACTCTGAGCAGTTCATTAGCTGTGAAGCCAGCTCCCTCATTACACTCGCCACTAGCTTTCTCCAGCTTCTTTGCGTTTGTTACTCAGAGTATCTTCACTGCCGTGAAGGGCTTCGCTCTTTCACACCATCTATAATGTCAACTCTTTCAACTTCTCAAGAACCTTCCAGTTACAGCCTTTTTTCCCCCCTAAGATTCCAATTATTTTGAGAAATAAGACATAGTCTTTCTCATATTGCTACCTTTAGTACTTGAGAATAGAATTTTTTTTTTCTGTAGACTCCCTTCAGTGTTAGCAGAGTTATAATTTCAATCTCTATCTCAATCATCCACAGAGGGGTGAGTCTGCCTTGACAATTCTCATCATGATAATCACCCTTTACTTTGTAATGTCTCTTCACTAGTTTATTAAAAATATAAGACTGTACTGTTTTTCCATTTTACCCTTCTATATTTGCTTATAAGCATGAGAGCACATACTGTGTTACGTACTTTATTCCCGTTTAAATGGGTTTTATCAGGTTTTTAGCCTCTAAAAATCCTAATTAAGTGTCTTAGTGGCCTGATGGATGAATGTACGAAGAAATGAATGCACGCTTACATAACTAACCAATGTTCATTAGAAGCGTCTTTAGCATGTTTACAAAACACACGAAATTGTTTTTGCTTCTTGCTCGCTTATCTGCATTTGACCTTTCAGTCTGTTTAAATAATTTACTTGGATCCTTTCCCGTGAAGGTGCAGTACAAGAAGGAGATGATGCCATTTGGGTATTTCAAAAAACATCCTTTTTATTCTCAGCTACTGCCTAAGAAATAAAGTTGTATTGGGTGGCAGAAATAGATGAAGTGGAAACACCTTTTTCCTTCAAATTTATGGAAAAATCACAATTTAAAAAATCCTAGATGGCAACAGCAGTTCTGCCAGATTTTTTAAATTTTAAAATTCTCCAAAATATCTTAAGAGTTCATCTCTTTTATCACAGTACAGTAATACTAGGTCCTGAACTAAAAGACTATAACGTCTTAAGTAAACATCAACAGTAACACTTGGAGGTGGAATGTACAATAATCATAGTTTTCACCAATTGTTGAATAGCATCCACATTTACATGAATGGATTATAGAATATGCATCTTCAAAGTCTGTAAAACTTTATACCCTTAAAAACAATTCCAAATTTCTAGTCTCAACCTACTTTAAAATTTTGTCTTTAAACTCATTACACATGTGTGTACTTCCAGATTAAAAGGAAAAGCCAGAAGATCATTCTAAAATGTAATTTAAATTACATATTCCCATTATAAAAAACTCAACATTAAAGAAGAAAAGTTCCCTTCTCTGCATTTCTGCCTCTGATTCTACTGCCCTCCTACTCTTCTCATTTCTCCATGGAGAACATTTTCATAGACTAACACCAATGTATTTGGATGTGTGCAAATATTTAGTTTATGATTTAGCTTTTTATTAAAAAAGTAATGCTTGTCCATTCAAAGACATTCAAAGACTAGAAAAGGTTATACAATCCAATATAAGCCTCTTTCCATAAACAGACTCCTAGTCCCTCTCCAAGAAAGACTGTAAGCTTATGTATGGTGTATGTGTTATGTGTGTCTAAGAGATAAGCACAGACAGAGAGTCACAGAGATAGAACACACTGGATTCATTTTGGCAAATAGAAGCAGACTACATTGTTTTGGTCCTTGCATTTTCCCCTTACAATAATCCTTCCAAATCAGCACACAGAGAATGACTTGTTTTTAACCACTCCATTGCACAGTGGGATCACAATTTATTCAACCGTATATACGAACACTCAAATTCTTTTCTGTAAAGATTTATTTATTTATTTTAGAGGGAGAGGAAGAGAGCGAGCGAGCAGGAGAGAGAAACTTTAGCAGACTCCCCGGTGAGCATGGAACCTGATGCGGGGCTCCATCTCACAGCCCTCAGTTCAGACCTGAGCTGAAACCAAGAGTCTGACACTTAAATGACTGCACCACCCAGGGGCCGTTGAACACTTAAGATTCTTTAAAGTCCTTCGTCAACGAAGAGAATGCACCAGTGAACACAGTTTGAAGTAAATCTTCACACATGTGAGTATATCTGCAGTAGAACTGTTGAATTAAAGGGTGTATTTTTTACTCCGAGATGTGTTGTCAATTTCCCTGTAAATATAATGTCTTTCCACTCGTATCTTTCAGATACTGTATATTCCTTCATGTTTTTCTGGGTGAGGTAGTACAGTGATTTAGATTTCATACTCTGGTGAGTACCTGCTTGATACCAAAAATTATTTCAGCCACTGATGAGCTTCGTGTCTTTGGGCAACATGCTTAACTTCTCTGTGCCCCAGGTTTGTCATTTGTAAAACAAAAATTTATCCTATCAGTCAATGTTTATAGAGTACCTATTATGAGCTAGGCACTTTTCTAAGTACTAACAATCTAATAGTAAACAAAACAGGCAAGTGTACAAATTTGCAAATGCCCTGCTTAGGACACAGCAGACAAATTTACCTGTATCCACAAATGTTAAACTCTAGAGGGAAATAATAACCCCTTGGGATTTGGTGAGAATTAAATAACTTGATTCATGTAAAATACGTAGGACAGGACCTGGCACACAGTAAATGCTCGGTAAACCTTTATTATTGTTGCTGTTGTTATTGTTACTACAGCCTTATTACTACTGTCAATAGTATTTTAGTATTTCAAAAGAGAAAAAAATAACCTCTCGATGTTTCATTTCTACTTTGATAATTTCACCAATACTGAATGCATAGGCTAAAAAAAATCGGAGTTTCTTTTGCTGCAACTTGCTACTTTATGTTTCAGTTCACCTTTTAATTCACAGAGGTCTTTCTTTCAATACTTTGTAAAAGCACTCTAAACATTTAATCAATTATGTTTTATATGACATGTGATTTACCATGTAGAGACTTAAATATTTTAAATCTTCAAATGTAGCAATCTCTTAACTGCTACATTTCTAGGTTTCATATTTTTATAATGGCTTCCTTAATCCAAGATTATCTTTTAAAATTTCCTTAATTTTATTCCAGAACTTTAAGACTCTTGCTTCTTTTTAAACAATTTCCTAGTGGATATAATTTTCACTTCACAAACTCAAGAATGTAGAAATTATGATTTTACTTTTCCTTGACTCAATTTTTTTATTTGAATTCCTATCTCACTTCGTTGATAGGAAACCCAATCTCAGTCTTTATGTTTCCTTTTAGTCTCCCTCAAATTCTAAGAAGTTCTAGGGACTCTTACAAAGCCAAATTTTGGGAAAACAGCCCTTATCATTGATTCATGTGTCCAAACAAGTTTTGCCTCCCATCAACTCAGCACTTCAGAACTCACAGCTTAAAAAATGCCCTGTTTAGGACACAGCGATCTTTTGTTTGAAAACCACCCATGACCTCATCTACCTCGTTGCACTCCCCAGCCATTTCCTCCCTGGGGTCTTGCTGCCTTGCTAAGGGCATGTTAGGAAAGCTTTGCACAGACATCTCTCCCATGCCCATATCCTTAACTCTCCTTCTCTTGGGCCTCAAAAATTCCCAATTTGAGATGACCTACACTAAACCTTGATTCTGTCCCAGCCACTTTATCAAACCCATTCCAAAGCATAAGTTTTTCAAAAACAAAGCCAGAATTTCTGCTGAACCCAATTGTATCCCTTTCCTTAGGCAATGTGGCAAGAAGGCTGAATAAGTACTTAAATGGGACAAGAGAAAAGCGAGAAATCTGAGTAGAAAAAAGAAAAATACACAGAGCTGGGTATTTAGCTTTGCAAATCAAGAGAAATTAACTCTAGCCACAAAAAACAAAAAATAATGATAATTTATGAAAAGGATATTAGTTAACTCCTAATCTCCAGGACAACTGGGGGACCTAGAATACAAGGCCAACAATGTCTAGAAGCAGGCCATTGTAACAGACTGCTATAAATATCACTGCTGCATTTCTCTAACATTTATTTTTTTTTACTTTCTATTGTAGAAGCCAGCGGATGAATGAACTTGCAGAATGTCTGAGATGGGAACTCACAAACAACAAGGGCAAATTCTATACTTGCCAGTCTCGCCTCAAGTTTTTCTTTTTTTAATTATTTTTACCAACAATGGTACATTTAACACCTTCATGTGAACAGAAATCACAGGACCGTGTTTACGGGATCCTGGACAGCCTTTAAGATATAAGGCCACCTATGGCCCAAGCTTGTTTCTATCTCCAAGGCTCAGATTGCCCCCAGAGAGTCCTTAGTGAAATGAAATTTAAAAAAAGAATTCTCTTGGTTTTTTAGGTGACATCAACTCCTTGTAAGTTTTTCTTCATTTGGTTTATTTTGGTACCACCACCTCCAAATGATGGTCACAGGAATAATATCCCTTCAAAAAATAACTGCAGAATTTCTGATTTTACAGTGACATTTAAAATAGTTAACGATAACCATGCAAACCATTAGGATGTCTTTATGCATTTCAAGTAAACGATCTTTGTCAATTCAAGAGTTACTGCTATTTAATGAAATGCATTCCCTGGTAACCAAGACAACCAGTATTTTCTTTTTCCAAATAATATAATTTCATTGTTTCCAGGTTTTAGAGACAGATAATGCAATACCATCCATTTATATTTGCTTATTATTTCTCTCTATTCTCATCATGGAGCCCCAAGAGTGATCTTTAAAAGTTGGAGGCTTATGAACATTCTCTTTAGCAAGATAAAGGGCTGTTCTTTTGGCTAGGACTCAAACAATCAAGGGAACAAAAATTTTTTACAGATTTTGTGTGAGTGATGTAACTTAGGTTTTAATATCTATTTGTGAATCTATTCTCACGAACATTTCATAGCCTTTTGGAGCTTATGTATCAACACAGAAGCATGGTAAATTTAACAAAGGGAATTTGATTTGATCTCCTGGCCTCTTCTGTCTTACTGCACGCTTAACCTTGTTACTAAACTGCTCTATCCCTATCAGAAGTGAGAGCAATCAAGAACGAAAACCCAACAGTCTCAGGAAAGAGGTGAAAAACATTGAGACACATGAAATATAAATTAGTGATAAAGTTTATGAACTTTACTTAGTAAACAGGCATAAAAATAACATGTTTCAGCATCTATCATGTACCACACAACTGTGCAGCATGCCTGTAACAGACGTTACTTAAATTATCTCACTAATCCTCATTATCCAAGAACGCTGTTAGCAGTGTCTTTCTAGAGGTGAATAAACACATTTAGAACATGAAGTGATTTTCCTAGCACTCAGTTTATTTTTTTTTTCTCAGTACTTAATTTAAGATTTTATTTTTATTTAGTTATTTGACAGAGAGAGAGATCACAAGTAGGTAGAGAGACAGGCAGAGAGAGAGGGGGAAGCAGCCTCCCCACTGAGCAGAGAGCCCGATGCGGGGCTCGATCCCAGGACCCTGAGATCATGACCCGAGCCAAAGGCAGAGGCTTTAACCCACTGAGCCACCCAGGCGCCCCTCTCAGTACTTAATTTAAGTCCTAGGGTTTAAACTCAGTTCATGTTGTTCCAAACCCATTCTATTTGCATCATGTCATATGGACATTTAGGTAAGGAAATAAACACAATTAAATATACACATATGTATGCATACACATGACTAGGTGCATATGTACTTATGCACATACCCTTAGGCATTTACATGAAGAGTGATGGGATATCAGAACATGCAGGAACTTTGAATTTGCGCCTATTAGCACTAGATGCGAGAAAAAAAGGAGTTGAAAATAAATTATCCAACTGATAATCAGTTATTATTATACACCATATTGATGGAATAAGATAAAAGCACTTGAGAATAATCTAATATTTATGATGAAAACTCTCAACAATAACTGATGAGTAGAAGAAAACTTCCTAAAGCCTATAAAAGGAATTGATTAAAACCTACAACTGTCATCACAGTACAGGTGAAATACTTAGGGCATTACGATCAGAAATAAAACAAAGATGCCCATCCTCACCAATCTTAATACTATACTAGAAATTAGTGCCAGTATAATCAGGTGAGAAGAGAGAAAAGGCAGCTAGATTAGAAAGGGGAAAAAAAATCAGTCTTTTCAGATTCCTCTGGCCTATAGACAACTCTGAGAAATCCGTACACGTACAAAAATAAAAACTCCAAATCTATCAGATTAAATAAACCCCAATAAAGTCAAAGGACAGAATAATACAGAAAAATACAAAAAAGATACAAAGGATACAAATACAGAAAAATAAATTGTATTTCCATATACTAGTAATTGTATTTTATTTTCTAATAATCTAAAAGTGGTATTAAGATGACAATTCCATTCACACTAGCACAAAAAAGATGAAAATATTTAGTAGTAAATTCAATAAAGCAAGATTAAGACTTATACATTGAAAATTCCAAATGTTTTTGGAAGAAATTAAAAAAAATTTTTTAAATAAATGGAGATATTCCATGTTTATGGATCAAACATAAGAGTAAATATAATAAGATGAGAATGCTCACTATAATTACTATTACACCATTCTGCATTGAAGATCTTTGTCAATACAATAAATTGTATATATGTATGTGTTTGTCTCAGTATATATATGTGTATAATTTATATATATAATTAATATAGAATATATTTATATTTACATATTTATAAATTTATGTATATATTATTTATATATAGATTATATATTTTATATATATTATATAGTTTATTATATGTTGTTTTATGTTTTATAAATTATATATTGTACATATTATATATAAATTATATATATGTATATGTATGTGTGTATATACACACACCAAGACACACACAAACACACACACGCATACAAAGAGCAGACTTTGCTTCCAAATGATATGATCACATAAAATATTCAAGAGGTTACATGAAAAAATTATTAGAGCCAATAGTGCCAGACACTAGACACAAGGCCAACACATATGTAAAGATTCTTCCAACCTAAAAAAAAAAAAAAAAAAAAAAAGATTCTTCCAACCTACGTGAAATAAATACAAACAAAAAAACAAAATAATAGCACAAACATTAGAAAATTTGGGGATCCATTCCAATACGATAATAAAAGTTGGAAATTTTTTCATGAAGAGAATTATAAAGCTTTATTATTAACATTTAAGAAGATGAAGAAACAAATTATACCCTATTCATAGAAAGGAAGCCTAAAGCAATCAGTTTTCCCCGAACAAACCTATACACATCTGATAAAAACATCGAAATATCAAAATTGCACTTCTGATCAAAACGTCAAAAAGATTTTACAGTGAACAAACTTTCACAAATTCATATTAAGAAAGAGAAAAAAACAGAACCACTTCATGTCAAGTTTTACTATAAAGCTATAATAGTTTTTTCAACAATGTTATATTGATACAGGCATAAAGTAATCATCCTGTTAAATGTACTAGAGTTCTCGAAAACAGGTCCAAGCATAAACAGTGAACTGGGTTGAAGAAGAGATGTTATTTTGTATCAGCTGGGGAAGGAATAAAGGCAAGTGACTTTCTCTTTGGGTAAGTTTAAATGTCTAGATCACAAACAAAATTCAAATGCAGTAAAGACCTACATATGAGAGACAATACAAATTTTAGAAGAAAATATGGAAACTATCTTGTAGTAGGGATAGGGTAAATTTTTATTTTACCCTAAATTTATCACTTGTAGTAGGGATAGGGCAAATTTTTAAAAATAAACTACACAGTCTAAAAAAGGAGAGCAAGAAATTTCACTACGCCAATAACAAAAAGTTACATACATCCAAAGAAATCATAACCCATGGTTTAAAAGACAGGCAACAACTTAGAGATATGTAAAATAAAACAGAACTAAGTAATTTGGGAAAGACAAACAGCCAATAGCAAAATGGTCCTAGGATTCAGGATACTGATTTCAATCTAGACTCCCAGAAAGAAAAAACATATTGACATTTTTTAACATCATTGTTATTCTAGGAGACTGAAAGTCTACTAACAATTTAGTACCATTTAGTACACCACTGGAAGAAACTAAAGTCTGATAACATTAAATACTGTTTACAATACTCAGCTAAATGCTGGTCATAAAAAAAGAACTGGTCTAGTTTCTTTGACATGTAATTTGCCACCATGCAAGAAAATGTGAAATATAAGTGACCTATGATGGATAATCAATCCTGTTCAACTTAAAAATTTTTAAAAAAGGAATTTACTAACAGAAATTAAAAATCCAGAGAATACATTCAGAATTTAGAATGGTTAGAGGCAGGTGTGCAATCAGTATTAAATCGCAAAAAGAGTAGAGCTCTCCCTTTTAATCTGCCCCTTTAGAAGTGTTTCTCAATGTGATGGCTCATTCTCTCTGGTCTCTCCCCAGGTGACAAGAACTTTATCGACCCTTGGAGTCAACAAAGGGCAGCTCTTTCCATGTAGCTTACACAAAAGTCCTGGAGTGTCCTCCAAGGTAAGGACCTTGGTGGGATAAGCGATCTTAGTCAATTGGCTGAGGACTTCCCAGGTTTTAGCACCGAAAGTCTTGCATCTCAAGAACCCACTCAAACCAAAATGGGTTGCCCAGGACTGTCCCAGTTTTACCATTGAAAGCCCCATGTCCTGAAAACCCTCGTGCTCAGAGGGCAAACTGGTACCATTGTTGCCCTACAAGACGGGGGCATGTGATTAGAGCTCTACCTAAGAGAGGATCAGAGTTTATTCGAGAAAACTCTGATGAGGAGTGCCTGGGTGGCTCACTGGGTTAAAGCCTCTGCCTTCGGCTCAGGTCATAATCTCAGGGTCCTGGGATCGAACCCTGCATCCGGCTCTCTGCTCAGCGGGGAGCCTGCTTCCCCCTCTCTCTCTGCCTGCCTCTCTGCCTACTTGTGATCACTCTCTCTGTGTCAAATAAATAAATAAAATCTTAAAAAAAAGAAAAGAAAAGAAAAGAAAACTCTGATGAGAAGATAAAATGTCAATGTCTATAGGGGATGTGGAATGCCTGTGCTGTGATATTCACCCAATCCAATCTGGCCACATGCAAGAAATACAACAGCTAGAAAAAAATGCACAAAAACTTTTGAACAATAGTGAGGTTTCAGCAGCTTTATCCTTTTCCCTGCCAGAGCATCATCCTTCACTCACATATACACATTAGCTGTGTATTTCCTTGTCTCTTCTGATTTACTTGTTACTTAAGAAAATTGCTTCAAGGTCTCCTGGAGTGAGTTGGTTTTTAAAATCTCCTATTGTCAATTCCAGGTTTCTACTTATACAGTGGGGCATCTTAATGCCCGGTCCTGTTTTCTCTTCTGGCTTCACTGTCAACTTCTCTTTAGGTGACTGTTTTCCATTAAACTTAAAAAGGTCAATGAAAGTGAAGTTGTACTGGTGACATGAACAGAGCTGGTTGTCACCGCTGTGATCTTCCCTCGCTCAGCTTCTAAGAAAAATCGGCTTGCCTTCCTGGTTTCTTTGACCTCCATCTGCGTCCTTCCGACTGGAGGAAAGCCCAGGACAAAATGTGGGGTGCTTCACGTGTGATGAGCTGCTCATCTTCCCACAGTGTCGGTCTGAGAACAAAGAATGGCTCCAAGTCTGCAGGAACTAATTTTTCCAGTCATTAAGGAAAAATCAGAGGTCGGAGGTACAGATGAAGAAATCCAAGAACTGTTTGTAGAGCTACAAAACTGTGCATTTGCAAATGTCTACAACCAGCTGGATTTGGTAAACACTGAAAGAAGCATAATTTTATTTACATTTATTCTAAGTCATGAGAATGCCTTGGCTTCTAAAGCAGAGCAAACTTCCTTAAATAGAACTACATTGTTTCTCATTACAATTCATTTCTAAGAACCACAGGTAAATTTTTATTTGTTTCAAGGTTGCAAAGTTAACCTTCTTCTGATTTGGAGTGCTAATCCTAAAGCCTCAGTGCATATCAGCTTTACTGAATCCATCCTAACTTGAACATGGATTTAATTGATTAAAAAGGGAGTTTAAGAAAGAAAAACTATTGAAATAAACACTGTCTATTCAGGAGTTAGCCCTGAGTAATAGAAAACAGAAATGCATTTTCAGTTGATCATAAATTTTACGTGAGCCACTATAGTGATATGGTGGTTAGAGATATGCCATGATGACAGACTGTATTAGAACCAACAGGCATTTTTGGGTAAAGATTTGTATCTCTCTTACTTCACCTAGAAATTATCTGCTCTGTGGAAGGCAGAATAATACCTTTCCCACCAAAGATGTCTACAGCCTAAATTGTGTAATCAGTGAGTATGTTCCCTACACAGCAAAATGCGCTTTGCAAATGTGCTGTCAGTTAAGGAATTTGAGTTACGGAGTATTGTGAATTATCTGTGTGGACTCAGTCAAATCACATGAGTCCTTAAAAGCTGAGAACTTTTCTTGGTTCTAGCCAGAGACCTATGAAAATAGAGTAAGGGTCAGAGAAATGCAGTATTTCTGGCTTTGAGGATGAAAAAGGAGCCATAAGTCAAGGAACGTAGGCAGTCCCTAGAAGCTGGCAGATACAAGACAATGTGTCCTCCCATTGAGCCTCCATAAGGAGCACAGTGCTGCCCACACCTTGATTTTTGTCCATTGGGACTCACGTTGGACTTCTAACCTGAAGAAGCATTCAACTGTAAATCTGTGTTAAGCCACAGACTTTGTGGTAATTTGTTATAGGACCATCAGGAAGCTAATATGGCTCTTAATAAATCAGTACCATGAGTCCTATGAAATTACCTATGTTTATGAGATTGTCTTTCCGTTCTTTCTTTTTAAAAAAAAAAATTTTTTTTTAAAGATTTTATTTATTTGACAGAGAGAGAGATCACAAGTAGGCAGAGAGGCAAGCAGAGAGAGAGGAAACAGGCTCCCTGCTGAGCAGAGAGCGGGATGCGGGGCTCGATCCCAGGACCCTGAGATCACGACCCGAGCCGAAGGCAGAGGCCTTAACCCATTGAGCCACCCAGGCGCCCCTTTCCGTTCTTTCTTAAAATACCTAACCTTACTAGAAGAGTGTTATCACAGTATAAAAAACAAGTCTGTGGCTTATCTATTCCATAGTCCTAACATTTAAAGTTGAGCTCGCTCATTTCATCTACAGGGCTTTGCAACTCTAACACTTCTCTGTTGGAAGTAATCTCCTCCTTGAATTCCCATGTCTAAATTTTAGTCATATAATTATTTGTATATATTCATATATCCTTTTCAAAAATTTATTTTTAAAATTCCCTAGTATTTGCTCTTACATGAAGGCAATGTCCTGCTCAAACATTATCTGAAGAGTCCACGAGCGGAGCCTAAATCTTTCTAAAAGAAAGTTATGTACAGCTTATAGAAACAGAGCTCACTCATAAGAAATGTGATACAGGAAGACACATATCTAATCAAATTCCAGTGGCATTTTATAACCTAAACATATTGACGGGCTTTGGTAAACAGTTATTGTAGTCGCTCCACTGAACAACATAATTACTTATGTATTAGCCCCATCAGTGGAGGACAGCAACCATCTTCAAAAGAGGAAAGCTTTGAAATTCGTTTCAGGCCCCAGTACACAAAGCCCTTCTTACTCCGACTGGGTCTCCATTTCCATAAGCGTGGACAAGATTAGGTTCTTTTAAAAAAAAAAAAAATTTTTTTTACCCTTTTCTTTTTTGACAAGCCAGTGCTGGACCCCTGTCAAGAGTAAGAGATGGACTTCTTAATAGTATTTTGAGTATTTGGATGAAATTACAGTTCCCTAAACAAAACATCACATTTTCCTTGTATACATACATGTTTATAGCAAGAATATAGTATTTTTGTTGTTTTTAGATTCATTTCATATTTTCAGTCTCAGCCAAAAAATTTAATTGAATAGAAAATAAGCAGTAATTTTATCATAAATATAGATGTCTCAAATAGTTGTTCCCCTGATGTAAAACTAACTGAGAGTATAAGGAATATAGCCAATAATATCATAATTTGTGTGGCGATGACTTACCATGGGGTTCTTTTTGTAATGTAAAAAATATTATATCACTATGATGTGTACCTGAAACTAACAGGATATTTTATGTCTGTTATACTTCATTAAAAAAAAAAAAAAAAAAAAAACCAACTAACTAAATGGAATTCATTAGGAAATTTAGACCCTACAAATTTATGATTAAAAGACTAGCCATTTTGGACACTGAACAGAAGTTTATGAGGAAAATCAGTAAAACCATTTTAAGATCAGTGGGGTTCATTAAGACACAAGCTTTCAACAATGTTCAGGAAAAAGAAATAAAAAACTATCACTTTCATGCTTCACAATTACAACAAAATTACTAAGAAAATATCTTAAGACTAGGAGAATATCCTTCCAATGAAAATGAAGGGTAACAAGAACAGAACATAAACATGAAAAAGAGGAATCTTAAACTAGAAGAAACCAAAGGAAATTCTAGAAAAAAATTAAAGATCTTGATGGCTTATGCTTTCTCAAACAAAAATATACTTATTTTTTTTCAAAAACCTATTCGTAACACTGCTTAGAAGGTAGAAATGTTGTTGTTGCTATCCTTATTTTTTTTAAGAAATTATTTGAGGGGTGCCTGGGTGGCTTAGTCCATTGAGTATCCAACTCTTGATTTTGGCTCAGGTCACAATCTCAGTGTCATGAGATCAAGCCCTGTGTGGGGCTCTGTCCTTAGCATGGAGTCTGCTTAGGATTCTCTATCTTCCTGTCTCCCTGCCCCCTAACCACACCAACTCAGAGGCGCACTCTCGCTCTTAAAAAAAAAAAAAAAAAAAAAAAAAAAAAAAATTACTTGAGAAATTACTCTTCAACATAGAGTATTTAATAGGTAATTGTGGTGACTCACCCAGTGTACTGGGCCAATGTACCCATTCTCCAGCTGCTCTATTGAATAATAACGATTTAGAGCAGCACATATCACCTGTGATTTGACTTTGGCCTGGGCAATCAATCTCTCAGGCATGGCTCCCCATAAGGAGCTATCTAACAAAGGGGCACATTAGGCCCTCTTGTCTCAAAGAGAGTGATTCTGTAGTGCCATTCATATATTGGACCTCCCCATGGTATTAAGTCTAGGCCAGGCTTCAGCTGAATCACTATCTTTGCCTCGCTTCTTGCCTTGTCTTAGTCAGCTTTGCTCACTCCCTCACGGATTTCTCTTGAGAACATTCCCTCAGTAAGTACCTGTACTAGACTCCCCATGTCAAGCTCAGCTTTCAGGGCAACAAACCTAAAATATGAAGAAAGTAATGAAATAGGAAATGAAGAAGATAGAGATGGAAGATGAAAGGCCAGGAAACAAAATATATAAGACTTCAAGTAAGAAAGACTAGAGGTTAAATAATCAAAGAAATCAAGAAATTTTCCTGAGTTGAAGAATGTCTTGAATTCTCTCAGATTCAAAGGATTCCCCAAATGACAGGAATATCTAAAATTCACTGCCATCATTTAAGACTATTTGGAGATTCTAATCACTAAATGAACTTAGAAAAATCAAGGGTACCAGTTAGAAAAAAATAAACAAAATCACCATTATTTGCAGATGATTTGACCACAAACCTAGAAAATCTAAGAACTCAAGCGGGAAATTATTCAAACTCCAAAAGATGGTCAAACTATGTAATCAACCAAAGAAAGAAAAATAATAGCGTTCCTTCATAGTTGCAGTGACTATTTAGAAAACATAGTGGGGAGAAAATTCTATTCACAGGATCAACAGAAATTATCAAGTTCTAGGAATAAAATCAACATTCAGGAACTAGATCCATTTTTTAAAAGACTTTGTAAAATTTTGCTAAAGTACAAAAAACAAGACCTATATATGCAAATCAAGGCTCCTAAATGGGAAGACTATAAGGATGTCAATTCTCTCCCAATTAAAATAAAAATATAATGTAATACGAGTGCCAAACTTAGGGGATAGTTTTGTGGTGTATCCAAATCTTAAGAAATTAAAAATGAGGTTCATCTGGATACATGAATTCATGTGTTCTACTTAATTAAAGATAGATTTTCGACACAAAAGAATTACAATTTTAAGAACCACATTAGAGAACCAATTTTCAGTTTTATTAAAGTTGTCTGGATTGCTCATGAGTAGGGTAACCAGAAAATTTTTCACTGAAACTTGACCATAAAAGAGGAAACTGTGAGTATTTACAGTAGGACAACAGGTGTTAACAGGTCTGGGACTTGGGCAAACAAAAGACCCCAGTCATACTATTTATGGGCCATATTTTATTAGAAAACATCTTAGTATCAAGAATATTAAAAGAGTTAGCAGGCAAGTTATCTCATTAGTAACTCAAAATTCACCCTTAAAATCAAAACCCAACTATGTTTCTTTAGACTCATTCCAGCCATCTCACAAGTTCAAAAATTTCTACTTTGTAAGTATAAAATATTATGTATCTAGATAATTTACCAGTTCACTACCCCTATGGGATAACATACTTAGAAACATAACCTTGCTTACCTCTTCCTCTTTCCAAAATATTAAGTTTATAATGCAGAATACTAATGTTTTATTTAAATACTTGTAGGATACCTGAGTACACAAGTTATTTCAATGATGGCTGTGTTGGGCCATGTGAGGGCAATGTCTATGAAGCTATCTTAATATGTATACGATTATGCTTCAATTGCATCTCAATTAATAATAACTAGGTATAATTCACCCTAGTTCATTTATACAGGAAATTCATAAAGAGGCTCTGAAGCTCTTAAATTAATGGCTCAGCAGTATTAACATAGCAAGTTTTAATGAGTACTTTAAAAATTCTTTTCAAGAATTTTTTAGGTACATATGTACATCTATTAAATTTGATCCTCTCCTGTTTAAAAAAAATTCTTTTCCTGGTTTTCAATGTTATTACTTCAATAATGCTTTCCAAGTCCAGAATGCACAAAATTTATCTGTAATCAACACAGAGTCATGATGAAAGAAATTCAAAGTGCAAAATGGCTACAGAGCTTGGGTGTTTCTTTCACAACCTCAATGACTTTCCTTCTTCTAATTTTTTAATTGTTGGTATTTTTCAGCCTCTGATAGTTGCTACCGTAGAGGCTAACAGTAAGAAAAACCTCTGATGGCTTGACAAGAATCTTATAATTAAAAGATGAAGAAGAAAATAGATACTACTTCATCAGTGTAAATTTAAAACATATACTGAGAGCTGAAGGAATGTTCTAGTAACTACAATTTTCGGTTTCACTAATAGTTTCTTTTGCAACACTAACAGAACATGTGATTACATATTCCTGACAATTTCAGTGACTCAAATATAGTAAAACTTTTGCCAGTCTCTACACTTGCCTAATCTGAACAATAATCTTCACATAATAATATAGGAGAAAAAAAACTTAGCAATTGAGTTTCCGTATGCACTGAACTCTGAAAGTATCCAGTAAAAGCTGTATTAGTTTCCTGTTGCCACTATAATAAATGACCACAAACACCAGGGGCTTACAACAAGGCAAGTTTATCATCGTATAGTTCTGGAAGTCAGAAATCCGAAATGAGTCTAAAATCAAGGTATCATCAAGGCTGCATGCCTTTCAAAAGCTCTAGCAGAGAATCTGTTTCCTTGACTTTTCCAGTTCGTAAAGACTGCCCACATTCTTTGATTCCTGTCCCTGTATCAATCCAATCTTAGCTCTGTAATAGTATCTCTCACTGACTTCTCTCTTTCCCTCTCATAAAGAGGCTTGTAAATATGCTGCAATCACCTGGATAATCCAGGATAATCATTCCACCTCAAGATCCTTAACTAACCACCGAGAAATTTCTTTTACTGTATAAAGTAACACAAACACAGATTCTGTAGATTACAATGTAGACCTCTTGGCTGCCATTATTCAGCCTACCTTAAGGCTTTGTGAAAGGAACATTTTAGCTTGTACCTCCTTATCTGCTCTTCCCTTCTAAAGTAGCAAATGGCCAAAATGAGGGGGAAGGGAAAGGGGGTGAGGACAAAACTCAACTCATTGTTCTGCTTAATGAAGTACCAAGATATGCCTCTTACAGCTGGCGAAGAGATAGGTACATATATCAGTAAATACAAGGGCCAAAACAACATCGGTGAGATGTAACCCTTCTTCAGACTCAAGTCTTCCAAGACAAAATGTTTCCATTATAAATTCTCAGAGGCTTCACTTTCCTATGGAGAACTAGAGTAACCTAGAGTATTTATCTGCTGTTTTTCCTAAGACATAACAACATCTATGAAAGGTTATCCTGAGTGTTGGAAATAAAATAACACCTAAAATCTCTCTCTCTCTCTCTCTCTCTCTCTTTCCCTCTCTCTCTCTCTCTCTCTCTCTCACACACACACACACACAAATGTTCTGAGAAATCTCAAGTACTTTTCCTATGTTCCCCTCAAGTATCTTGATACGGAAAGTCCTTACCCCTGCATTACAGCAGACCCAGAGAATATGAACTTCCCTTTCAATATTGTGTGGATATTGAATAGTAGAGCGAGAAGCATAGCCAAGCCTCTAGAATCCTGCTTGTGTGCCCATTGAGTGAGAGGAAGGGTATGAGGGTGGGAGCATTTGAGGGGCAGGGTAATTAAGAGCAATCAGCCAGCTATATTTCTTATATATAGTCTCTGGAGTTCCAAGACAACAAACCACAGATGGGACAAAGCCTATCCAAGCACATCTCTAGCTGCTGAGTGCAGGGGGAAAAAAATAATCCCAGGAGTGAAACAAAGAAAATAACTGCTCACGTTTGGCAAATATATAGCAGTGTTACATGATGAAAATATATGTGGATGAATAAACCATTCTTAAGAACTGGAAAGGAAAACAGTGCACATTTTACTCAAACACAACACAGAAAAAACGCATGTCTTTCATATCCTGGGGAACACATCTCCCTGAAATTTATGTCAACTGCTTGGCATTAGTGGTCTTTTTCATTGAGGTTGTCTTTCCTGAAGAACACCATCAGTGGGAACCCAAGAAGTCCCCAAACAGTCTCCATCCTCTGGAGATAATGCCCTATTAATAAAATCTCAGAGTATGCAAGTTATTCGACCGATTTTTTCAAGTCCCCTATGAACACGTGCCTCAATAAATCAATACTCCCATTTTCTTCCTATTTGCTCCCATGTTTCAGTCTCTGCCCACGTCATTCTCAATATCTGCAAGGACAGACTCAATCACCTACTTTCCCCATGCTCATTTTGGGACTGCATCATTGCTGCAACCCACCTTAGAGATCACCTTCAGCTTTATGGCTTTTTAGATAAGAATAGCACTGTGGTTAACAGGCAGACCCTGGAGTCAAAATGAATTTGACACCCGGATCATCTATTTCCTAGTTATGGGCAAATTAGCTGTCCTTTACTATAATTTCCTCCTCTCTTAAGATTAAAGGTTTAATCTACCACAGGGTTATTGTGAGGACTAAGTAAATGAAGATACATGAAGGGCACTAGAATCACTGACTAATGCACAGTGAATTCTCAGTAGGAGTCACTTGCCAAGTTTCCAAAGTGAAACTAATCACACTTCACCCTCTAATTCCAACTGTACTTTTGGTTCTTTATCCGTCTTTCCATTTTGAATTAATTATTAACGTATAAATCTTACCTGCATGCTCAATTGTGTTTTCTCTGAGCACAGGAGAAAAGCCTGCCATAACCCTTCCGTATGATACTAATTGGAAATCTAGCATTTTCATATATATCTCACATACATGTAACAAGTATGTGCCAGAAATTATGTGCACTTTTCATACTCATCATCTCATTTAAATCTCCAAAACCACCTGATGTGGCAAGTAATATCAATCATCCCCACTTTACAGATGAAAGGACAGGTTAATAGGGATTTTCTGATTCTAAATTCCTAACTCTTTTTTTTTTTAATTTAATTTTTTCAGTGTTCCAAGATTCATTGTTTATGCGCCACACCCAGTGCTCCATGCAATACGTGCCCTCCTTAACTCTTAACCACTATGTTTTTCAGTCTTGGGTTGCTCTGCCATTAATGTGTTGAATGACAAAGTGAATGACCATAACCTTTACCATAAGGATTTTTATAGGCTTTGCTATGGGGCGGGCACATTTGTAAACGAGCACTACCTGTCTTGGAGAGCCAGCCTTGTCAGCATCACCCAGACGCCTGCTACAAATGCAGAACAGTCTTGGACCTAGAGGTATTGAATCACTATCCCTAATTTAATAAAATCTCCAGTTTAAAAATCATTAACATAGAAGTCATCAACCAGCAATCCTCTACTTCTTAAGAATAGAAAAAATGAAAATTGCTTGGACTTAGGGAGATTTTCTTCCTAAAAGCGAATGTTAAGATATGCCATGAAGTAAATTACAGAAGCAATGTGTCAGAGTGCCTTTTCAAGAAGTTACTTTTAAATGATAGAGTATCCTTGATCTATAAAACCTCAGCCAAGAAAAGGGTCTTATTTCTTGTGCTTCTGAAAGACTATAGTTCATTCTAGGATATAAGCTTCCTACAAACAGTCTTTGTCACATTTATTGCTGTATTTTTAAGGCATAGGACAGGGACTGGCACATAGCAGGAAGACAAGAGAACTACCCTGAATGGACAGATGTATGTTTTTAAGATTCTTAGGGCAATTTGAGTATATTCTCCAAAGAGTAGGATTAGGTCACCTAACTTCCAGGTTTCTAACTGGCTCTAACTCTGAGGCGTCACTGTCTATATGTCCTAATAGAGAAGTTTTCTGCCATTAAGAAGGACCCAAGGAAATGAAGAGAGCACAATGTTATTACTTTAATGTGTCTTGTATGGGGATCAATTATAAATTATTCAACAGAAAAGGAGAACATCTTTTCTTGATGGCTAGGTAGCAGTTCCATTTTCTTGCCTTAAAAAAACTCTTGGGCATAATAAACACAGATTTTTTTTTTCTTTGAACATTTTCCCAGGAGTTTGGCTTGGGACAAAATGATTGATTCAGCACTCTTTCTAGACTAACCAGTGAGCACATCTCAGAAGAGGCCCCAAAACAGAGTCAGAACTTGAGCTCAACTAGTGTCAAGAGAACAGCTGTTTTCACTCCAGCGTCTTAGTCACAACGAAATCTTGCACTGGGTCCTACCTTCTGAGTTAAGTCTCCAGTCCCAAGAAACAGTCCTGACAATATTTTAAAGAAAAATATTAAATCAGTCTAATTAGCCCCTAAGTTTAGAGTTCAAGAAAACAAATGTAGACACAAAACAACTGTTTTATTAACTATATACTGCATAACCAAAGTTTCTCATTATCCCAGAGTACTGAGAGTATCTGATTCATTTACCAATTTCAGTCTTAGAATCTTGTTGCAAAGTTTTTGCTAAGGTTCAATGATGAGGCATTCACCATCAACGAAGCAGTCTTAGAATCAAAAGGGCTTTATTGCCATTATCAGTAGCAATTTTGAATGCTTTTAGCTAAATGACTGGAATAAAACTGGGACTATTTTTATTATTGTTTCCCAAAGCCATCTACATTAATGTCATTTTCAATATATTCATATTGTCATTTAACAAAAGCAAAATTTTTTAGTCTTTTTTTTAAAAAGAAGACTTTATTTCTAAGTAGGAGAATACTAAGATTTTTTGGTTTGCTTTACCATCATGACAGAAGTGCTACATTTAAGAAAAAAAAGCTATTTTCTAAGAATTTATTGATTAAAGCACTTAAACAGGGCCATTGTTCTTCACAAACATTCTTGGTCGTGCCCTTTCTACGCCTGCTTCTGAAAGCCATCTGTTTACCTCCCTGATAATTCTCGTGGGTAAACCCAGGGCAGCAACTCCTAGGACAGGGAAAACTGAAAATACCCGCCGAGGATTGAAGCAGTATTTCAATCTACCAAGCAAAATAATTCGAAAGGGTTGATGGATGAGAGGTCAAAAATGTCAAGTGCTCCAAAAATTAAATAGTTCACTCATAAATCATTCAATGCAAGCAAGAGCAAAAATAATAGTGCTTGTCCCAACAATCACCAGAAAGGACGGACATATTCCAGCCATCGTGACCACACTGCTTTCTGTGGACTCTCTAACAGCGGCCTGTTTGGGAACATACTAGGATGAAGAAGAGAAACAGCCGGCTTAATGGGCGGCACTCTAGGACGGATCTCTGAAGAATCATGAAAAAGAACTGCTGGTGTTTAGACAAAAACAAAACAAACTAAGAAACTGAACGGTGCCTTTCAACAGAGAGAAATACCTAACATACCCTAAAACTATAAAAGCATGGAGTCAATTTTAGCTGAACTAGACAAAGCAATGGCAAGGACATAAAGGTCAGAGAGGCCTGTTCTTCCCGTGAGGTACACACCAAGAAACATACGATGCTTCACAGGTTCAAGGTCGATAGTTAGGGTAGCCGATTAATCATACAAATATGAGTTACTGCATACATATACCTAAAGCTGCCTGAGGCTGCTTACCTCCAAGTGCAAACTGTCAAACCAATGACCTTTGTCTTTTTTTTTTTTTGACCTAGTTCTTTGTTTGAAAATAATATTGCTACCAGTATATACCTCTTGTATTTTGCCTCTATGTATGTATATAATATATTTGGCTTTTTGGTTTGTTTTCTCCACAAATCAAAGCATTTTCTTATATGTACATGGGCACTACTCCGAACCTGGTCTCTTTTTGCTGAAAATATATTTCAGATCTTTCTTTATTGACACCTAAACATCTGCCTCCCTTTTAATGGACTAGATAGCATTATATTGATAGGATGTCCCATCATTTATGCAACTAGTCATTAATACTAAAGTTATTTTTGTTCTTTACAATAACATAGTGACTCTATTTGTCTGCTCATATCTGAACATGAATAGATCTGTAAGTTGGCAAATGTTGAATTCTTGGCCAAAAATCTTTCTTCCTGATTTTGATAGACATCAAGTTGTCTTTTAAGGATGCCAATTTGGCTTTTGAAGAGTTTAATCCGCCACCAAACCTGTGGGAGGTTGTGTGTTTACACATACCCTCAACCACTCTGTACTTGATCTGCGGTGAGTCCAACAGGTGAAATGCCATTTCCTTTTTCCTTTAAATTTTTATTTTTGAAATTATAACTAAGATTAACATCTATTCATCCTTCTAAGTGCCATTTACATTTCTTTTTTTTTTGCCATTTACATTTCTTTAAATGTGAACTTGAATTATCTTTCACTGATTTGTCAAAGCCCATCATATTCCATGTTCCATTAAATCTAAGACAGCATTAATATTAACAAGAAAAAAAAATCCCTATCAAATTGAGAAAAAGTGCTTTCTTATCACCTATAACTTCTAATGTAAATGTATTAAAATCATTTTTTTACAGGTAAGTAGACAGGAATTTTTGTCAAGTTTCCTCACACATATAGACAGGAAATGAAGCAAAACCCCGTATCTCCAGTTCTGCGCCTGACCCTTCAGAACCCCTCTGCAGCAACAATGAAACCTCCATGTCCACGGTCTTTCCTGAAACAGGGTCCTCTGCACAATTCAGAGCAACGGCATGGAAACGCTTCTTAAAAACAGTCCATAAAAAAACCTAAAAGCTGGGCTGTGCTCTCATAGGGACACTGCCACTCATTGGAGCCCGGCTGCTCTCTTGACTCCTGATTCCCGGGGACAGGAATGTTGCTGGACAAGTCTGATATGCCATCTGCCAGTGGGTCTGGAGGCCTAGCATGTCACGTGGCCATGTCATTTTAGGAAGCTTCCACACATCCCCATGCCACACACGTTGAAATGTGGAGAAGATGTGAATTACAACGAACAAAACCCTCAGTAAGGAAGGGAGCCTTGCATGATGGGTTGTAAAGGTCTCTTCTCAGTTTTACTTTCATTTCAAATAATTTTTTAATCATTGAGAGTATTTGCCTTTTCATGTAGTCTTTTTTTTTTTTATTATGGAGCATGAATTTTATGTCTGGAGCTTCCTCACACCACTATTACAGAAAAAAATTGCCATTACTTTCCAATAAAGAGTTTTGCTTTGTTTTTTAACTTTTTAACTTGGGAATCTAATAGGAGTTAGGGTATATGTATTTTTTGTGTTTAGTAGGACATCTGAAATAAAATTCTACCTTTTTTTTTTTTTTTTTACCCCCAAATAACTACCCATGGTTTCCATCATCATACTACATTTCTACATTTGTGTTAATTAATTTTACGGTATAATATCCTTTTATACACTGGTCTTTAGCCCCAGGGAGTGTGACAAAATCATCATATAGTACAATTTCATGAAATACTACAAATCTTGCAAAGCTAATGAACTTTCAATACTTTTTTCCCTTAAGTTTTCTGCATTTTATTTCTGTGCTTCTTTCTCTGAATTTTCTGATCAGTTTAAGCTAAAAAAAAAATCATTTTCCTTATCCATTCATTTGTTGATGGACATCTAGGTTCTTTCCATCATTTGGCTATTGTGGACATTGCTGCTATAAACATTCGGATACACGTATGTGCCCCTTCGGATCACTATATTTGTATCTTTAGGGTAAATACCCAGTAGTGCGATTGCCGGGTCGTAGGGTAACTCTATTTTCAACTTTTTGAGGAACCTCCATACTGTTTTCCAGAGTGGCTGTACCAGCTTGCGTTCCCACCAATAGTGTAGGAGGGTTGCCCTTTCTCCACATCCTCGCCAACAGCTGTCATTTCCTGACTTGCTAATTTTAGCCATTCTGACTGGTGTGAGGTGGCATCTCACGGTGGTTTTGATTTGTATTTCTCTGATGCCGAGTGATGTTGAGCACTTTTTCATGTGTCTGTTGGCCATTTGAATGTCCTCTTTGCAGAAATGTCTGTTCTTATCTTCTGCCCATTTCTTGATCGGATTATTAGTTCTTTGGGTGTTGAGTTTGAGAAGTTCTTTACAGATTTTGGATACTAGCCCTTTATCTGATATATCATTTGCGAATATCTTCTCCCATTCTGTCAGTTGTCTTTTGGTTTTGTTGACTGTTTCCTTTGCTGTGCAAAAGTTTTTGATCTTGATGAAGTCCCAATAGTTCATTTTTGCCCTTGCTTCCCTTGCTTTTGGTGATGTTTCTAGGAAGAAGTCACTACGGCTGAGGTCGAAGAGGTTGCTTCCTGTGGTCTCCTCAAGGATTTTCATGGATTCCTGTCTCACATTGAGGGATAGGGTGGCTGGGTTATGGACATTGGGGAGGGTATGTGCTATGGTAAGTGCTATGAAATGTGTAAGCCTGATGGTTCACAGACATGTACCCTGGGGCAAATAATACATTATGTGTTAATTAAAAAAAATTTTTTTTAAATAAATAAATAAAACGGAAAGGAAAAAAAATCATTTTCCTGTTTTCATTGTTACACTGTTGAAAATACATAATTTAGAGAATTGAAATCTATTTCCATTTTTGCATTTATTTAATATTCCCATCAAAACTTTAAATAATATATGATGCTTACTAAGTGCTTTAATAAAGCTGTGTAACATAGTTTAGAATGTTGGTTCACAACCAAAGGTAATTTTATTCACCTTTTAATATTCCTAACATGGCAAGCAGATTCCCTAAAAAGACAAAATCAGCCTCTAGGTTTAACTTTCAAAACACTAACCTAAATACTGAAGTCAAACTATCGCAACAAAATTTAAGAATTAGGATGAATTCCATTTTTGACAATGTAATGGGCTAGTTGCCACAATTAATTGTTCCACCCAAATCAGTAAGTATTCCTTGGTATAATATGGAATATTACATCTCCCATAACACATCACTGAGTTAGCATAAGAATAAGAAATTCTCAGGGAAAGGAAGGAAGAGAGGGGGGAGTGAAGAAAGGAAGAAGGAAGGAAGGAAAAAAAAAAGGCAGGCTCTAGGGTTATAAGTAGAAAACTGCTGATTGCAGTTACCTTGAGGGTATTTGCCTTTTTAATACTGTAATAGTATGTTCTTCCCTAGGACTGTATCACAGTATGAGTAATCCAGAAATCCTATCACTGCCTCAGGAATTTGATTCCTCATACCTGGATACTAAGTTCAAAAACAGAAATACCAGCACTAATAATTTGCAACCAAAATCTATTTTAAAGCCCAAACTAAAACCATTCTCACTGAGAGAAAACTCAGGCAAGAATTTCATTGAAAATCATTCTGAGCCATTATGGTCTCCAGGCCTCAGCAAGATCAAGTAAAAAGTCTCTCTGGAGAAGACCTTTCCTGCCAGGTTCACAAAGAATGTTCAAAAATAAAATTCTAAAGCCAATAAGCATCATACCTATAGAAACTAAACACTCAAGAGCACTGTTAAAAAAACAGCAAACAACAGAACCAGACTACATATGGACCCGATATTCAAAGTGGAAATTAACTATAGTTAATAAATTAAAGGCTTCAGAGGAAAAGGTAGACAACATGTATGAACACATATGAAATTTTAGCAAAGAAGTAGAAGATATTTAAAAACAGTCCCTTGGATAAAAATCCAACACATGATAACAGATAAAGAATGACCTCATTAGCACATGTTGTGATGAGCAATGAGTGTTATATGCAACTAATGAATTGTTGAACACTACATCAAAAACTAAAAATGCACTATATGTTGGCTAACTGAACATAATATTAAAAAAAATAAAAAATGACCTCATCAGGCCTGGGTGGCTCAGTTGGTTAAGCATCTGACTCTTGATCTCAACCCAGGTAACAGTCCCTCCCAGGACCAGGCACTTGGCTGCCCACCTCCTTCCCTAACCCCTGGTTGGGGTCTCACCTCCCCCTCCAGAGAGGGAGGGAATGTGATGGTCTCCAGCCTCCTTCTCAGGCTCCAGTTTGAGAGGGATCCCTGCCTGGCCCTGCTCCCAAGTGCAATATGGCACCCAACCTCTCCTGCCCACCTACCCCGCAAGCTATGACCTGTGCGGCTGTGTCTCCCCTTGTGCCACTCCCACTCCTGACACCCTCCCAATACAGGCCACCTGGGACAGGTAGCTCAGAGCAATAACCTCCCAGGCCCCACCCAAGAGGGCCCCCTCCCCACCAGCTCCCTACAACCCCCACCAGCCATCTCCAGAAAGTTTACTACAAAAATAAAAGAATGGAAAGGAGTGTTAAAAAAAAAAAAAAAAAAAAGTCTTAGATCCTGGGATCAAGCCCAGCATCAGACTCCTGGCTCAGCAGGAGTCTTCTGAAGATTCTCTCTTTTCCTCTCCCTCTGCCCCTCCCCTGCCCCACTCATGCATGCCTCTCTCTCTCTCTCTCTCTCTCAAATGAATAAATAAATCTTTAAAAAAAGAAAAGAAGAATGACCTAACCAGGAACAAAAGTAGATTGGATATAGATGAGAAAACAAATTAGTGAACTACAGGAAAATCAATGTGTATTACCCAAAGTGAAACAGAAAGGAAAATCAGTGTGTGTGGTGGGAGAGGAATACAGAAGAACCACAGCACCTAAGAATTGTGGGAAAGTATCAAATGGTCTAATATACACATAGTTGAAGACTCAGAGGGAGAACAAATAAAAAACCATTTTAAGAGAAAAGGCTACAAATTTTATTTTAAAAAGCCATCTACAGATCTATAAAGCTTGGGACGTAAAATTTAAAAATTATATTCAATCTGCTGAAATCCAGGCAGGAAAAAAAAACCTTGCAGGCAGTCAAAGGAAAAATAACAAGAAATAGTACTTACAGAGGAACAAAGTTAAGGACTATACAGACTTATCAGAAAATAAACAAAACAGAAAGTTAATTCAGCAGTCTGTACACAATGAAAACATCTTTCCAGTAAACTGAAGAAGAAATAGACTTTTCAGGGAAAAAAAATAGAGAATCTGTTACCAGTAGAATTGTCCTACAGAAAATTCTAAAACAAGTTCAAGTAAAAAACGAATATGACACCAGACATTTAATTGTTCTCTGGAAATGGTTAAAGTGAGGATAAATGTAAAATATTTCTTGTCCCATGCTTAATTGCTCTATAAAGTAATTAATTATGCAGCAAACATAGTAACAATGTACTCTGGGTTAATACATGTAAAAGAGTAATATGTATTATCAAGATAACACAAAGGATGTGAAAAAGGAATCTGAAATATACTATTGCAAAATTCTTATACTACATATGAAGTACAATAATATTATTTGAGGGTAGACTGGTTATTTACAGATGTATATAGTAAACCCTAAGGAACACACTTCTTTTAAAAAATAAAAAAAAAAGAGGTATCAATTTTAAGCCAGTAGTGGAGGTAAAGTGAAAGCAAAAGAAAGATTATTAAAATGCAGCAGAGAAGAAGAAGAAGAAATGATGGAATTACTATAAATTATTTAGCAAGGTGGTAGTTTTCAACCATCTATATAATTAGATGAAATGTAAATGGTCCAAATATGTCAATTAGAAGAGACACCACCATCAGATTGGATTTAAACATGACTCAAATATGTGTATGGTTTCTCTAAGAAACACCCGTCAAGTATACAGAAAGTTAGTAAAAGACAATGGAAAATATACTGTACTAGCACTAATCAAAGGGGAAATTTACTGACAATGTTTATTTCAAAGAATGTAGACTTAAACAAGGAGTATTACCGAGGATAAAGAGGAACATTTTATCATGATCAAAGGGTTCATTCACCAAGAAAGTCTCAGCAATTCTAAAAATATATATGTCTAAGAAGAGAGTTTCAAAATACTTGACACAAAAACTTAAGGGACTGGAAAGAGAACTAGAGAAACCCACAACTACAGCTAGAGATTTCAGTACTCTCTCAGGGGCACCTGGGAGCTCAGCCAGTTAAGCCTACAACTCTTGATTCGAATCAGGTCATGGTCCCAGGATTGTGAGATCAAGCCCCATGTCAGGCTCTGCACAGGGCATGGAGCCTGCTTGAGATTCTCTCTCTCTCCCTCTCCCTCTGCCTGTGCTTTCTCTTATGAAAGAAAGAAGAAAAGAAAAGAAAAGAAAAATAAAGGAAAAAAATTCAATACAATACTTTAGAAAACAAGAGCAAATCACTAAGGACACAGAAGTCCTGCAAAAAAACTACTAGCCAATTTGACCTGTGTCATTTACAAAACAATTCACCAAACACCACAATACAAATTATTTTCAAATACATGTCTCTAAGGAGGTAAGCTATGGTGGAAGCTATATTAACCTGGGACATCTCCAGGGTTCTCCCTCTTTAAGGAGACACTATTTCCAGTTTCCAAGGCATATTTGTTCTTCAAAAATGGCTTTGGCTTAGAGGCTTGTCTTGTGCAGGAATACAAGGAAAAAAAAAAAAAATACGAGAGTTGTTTCCCCTAACAAAGAGCTAACAGGTATTTCAAAGAACTTAACTCACAGAATGTGTAGTTCTACGGGATGCAGTTAAAACTGTTTAAAATTTATAGCATTAAATACCGATATATGAAAAAGAAAAAAATGTATCAAGTAAAGTAAGTTTTAAATCTGAAGAACCTTAACAAAGTCAATGAACTTAAAGCAAGCAGAAAAGAACAAAAATCGGTAAAATTGTAAACAAAGAAAGAGAGAGAAAGAGAGAAAGCAATCAATGAAATGAGAACCTGAATCTTTGTAGAGATCAATAAAATAAACTTCTTGACACTGATAAAAAAAAAAAAATCCAAACCCCCAGAGGAGACACAAAATACTCATATCAGGAATCAAAGGGGGAACATTTTTGTGGCTCCTAAAGATGTTTTTTTAAAAAAATCAAAAGACAGTATTACCACCAATCTCTGCCCAAAAACTCAACAAGTTAATGAAACAGATAAATCCCTTAACAGACACAACTTGCTGAATCTTGTACAAGAAGAAACAGATCATCTGTACAGTCCTCTATCAACCAGAGGAATTTATAATCAAAACACTTACAGCACAACAATCTCAAGGCCCAGATTGTTTAGCTAATGAATTCTACCAAAGCATTAAAAAATAATACCAATTTTCACAAACTCTCCCAAGGAATCATCTTACAAAAATAAAACCAGTAAAAGATATAAAAATACAATTTAACATCCTTCATGAACACAAATGCAAAAAAATCCTAAATACAGTATTAGCAATTTTAATCCAACAAAAGAAAAAAAAAGAGTGCCTCATGATCAAGTGTGATTTATTCTGGGACCCTAAGATTGGTTTAATATTCAAAATTCGGCCAAAAGAATTCATTATATCAGCAGACTAAAGAAAAGCCACATGTTCACTTCAACAGATGCAGAGAAAGCATTGCTAAAATTCAACATCCATTCATCATCAAAACTCAGCAAATTAAGAACAGAAGTAAAGTTGCTTAACCTGATAAAAAACATCTGCAAAACTCCTGCAGTTAACATGTAAACGATGAGAAATTGAATGCTTTCTCCCTAACGTCCTGAAGGTGAGGATGTCCTCTTGCATTACTTCTGTTCCATGTCCTAGCCAGTCTAATGAGGTAATAAAATTTTTAAAAAAGCATCCAATTTGTGAAGTAAAAGATAAAACCATTTCTATTCACTGATTATAACGGTCTATGTAGAAAACCTCAAGTGATGTATAGAAATGTTCTTAGAATTGAGTTTAGCAACGTTTCAAAATATAACCAATATACCTAAAGAAATGAGTGAATGAATCAGTGTATCATTATATACTAGTCATTAATTATTTAAAACTCAAATTGAAAAAAGAAAACAGTAACTTTTTTTTTTTTTTTAATTGGCTCCATGCACAGCCTGGAGCCCAACACAGAGCTTGAACTCAGGAACCGGAGATCTAGACCTGAGCTGAGATCCAGAGTCAGACACTTAACCAAATGAGCCACCCAGGCACCCCAGGACCACTTTTGCTAACACCCAACACAGGAAATACTTAGGCACAAAGTAAAAGCACAAGTAAGATGAGAGCAATAAATAAATGGAGCCTAAATAAATGCAGAGCTATACCATGATTATGAAGTAGAAAAACCACTGTTTAAGATGTCAGTTGTTCCTAATCACTAGATTGAAGACATTCCAATCAAAGGGCACTTGGCTGGATGAGTTGGAAGAGCATATGACTCATGATCCTTGGGGTCATGATATTCCACTCAAAATTCCAGCAAGAATTTTTTTTTTAATTTTTTATATTCCTTATTTTTTATATTTAACTTTTTTATAGATAATACATACACATGATTGAATCATCCAGGGAAATTCACACTTCTCTCACTGTGCTCCAGCAATCCTGGCAGTTCCCACAATTATATTTGTTTATCATATGAGTGTCTTTTTTTTTTTAATTAACATATAATCTATTATTTGTTTCAGGGGTACAGGTCTGTGATTCATCAGTCTAATACCCAGTGCTCATTGTAAGACACACCTTCCATAATATCCATCAGCCAGTTATCCCATCTCTCCACCCACCTCCCCTCCAGCAACCCTGTTTTTTCCCTATGATTAAAAGTCTCTTACAGTTTGTCTCCCTCTCTGGTTTTGTCTTGTTTCATATTTTCCTTTCTTCCCCATGATCCTCTGCCTTGTTTCTTAAATTCCACATATCAGTGAGATCATATGATAATTGCCTTTCTCTGAATGAATTATTTTGCTTGGCACCATACCCTCTAGTTCCATACACATCATTGCAAATGGCAAGATTCCTTTTCCTTTTTTGATGGCTGCATAATATTCCATTTTATGTATATGTATGTATGTATATTTAAATATACATACCTATATATGTGTGTGTGTGTGTATTCACACACATACCACACCACATCTTCTTTATCCATTCATCTGTCGATAGACATCTGGGCTCTTTCCATAGTTTGGCTATTGTGGACATTGCTGCTATAAACACTGGCATGCATGTGTCCCTTTGATTCACTCCATTTGTATCTATGGGGTAAATACCCAGTAGTGCAATTTCTGGGTCTTAGGGGAGCTCTATTTTCAACTTTCTGAGGAAAACCTCCATACTCTTTTCCAGAGTGGCTGCACCAGCTTGCATTCCCACCAACAGTATAGGAGTGTTCACCTTTCTCCACATCCTCACCAACATCTGTTGTTTCCTGACTTGTTAATTTTAGCCATTCTGACTGTTGTGAGGTGGTATCACATTGTGGTTTTGATTTGTATATCCCTGATTCCAGCAAGAATTTTTTTTTTAAACATTGAAATGCTTATTCTAGAATGTCTATGAAGAGTCAAAGGAACTATAATCTCCAAAACAATGCTAGAAGAAAATGGGTGGACTCACATTACTCAATTTCATGACTTAATATAAAGCTACAGTAACCATGACACAGTGGTGTTGGTTAAGGATAAACACATAGATCAAAAGAACAGAATGGAGAGCTCAGAAACAGACCCATGGGGGAGAAAAAGACCTCAATCGTACCTCACACTATATACAGAACAGACCTAATATAAAGCTCAATTTGAATTATATAATTTTAATTATATAATATATAATATGTATATTATAATACGTATATTATATTATATATAATTATATAATTCAAATTCATATTCATTTGAATATGAATTCGAATTCATATATATAAATTTGAATTTATATATTCAAATATATTTCATTAGATGAAATTTTAAGATACCATTGTAACAAACATGACCTGTGAGGGGTGTACTTAAAGTATGCCTGAACTTTACAATTTTAACTACAAATACTGTACAGTTATGAAAGATGATATGTGTAATTGCAGAGGTATATCATGTTTAGTTTGGAGCACTTATTATTACTAAGAAGTCATTTTCCTTCAATCTGATCTATAAATTTTAAAAATTTGCCTATTCCAGGATACTCGTTCATATAAAAATCCAATTCCTAAATTAATATAAAAATGCAAAGGATCTAAAATAGCCTGCACAAATTTTTAAAAAATGAAGTTGTTGGAATTACATTATCTAATTCCAAAACTTACAATAATACTATAGTAATCAAAACTTCTTAAGGATAGTTATGTAGATCAGTTGAACAAAATAGTAAGGTCAGAAATTCATCCACATATACACAGTCAATTGATTTTCTATTATATTTTCAAGATAATTCAATGTATTGAGGAAAGTATTCCTAGCAAATGGTACTAATATAACCAAATACTTCTATGTGGAAAAACATTAAAACTTGAACCTTTACCCATAACATACATGATAATCAACTTTAAATCTATCATTGATTTAACATGAAAGCTGAAACTATAAAAGATAAATTTGCTTTTTGAAAGTCACTGTAAGAAAATGAAATGTCAAGACACAGCTGAGGAAAAAATGTTTCATTGCAAGTGTCTGTATGCAAGTTACACCTCAGGAAAAATTTATAGAAACCTAAATAAACACTGACAATATAATAGTAAACGTAACAATAATAATGTCTTGTTGAGTTATTAAAACAAGACTAAAATCCACAGGAGCTTTGAGCTCTTAAATAGATAAGGAGAAGTATAAACTCAACATTTTCTAAAATCCCTGTATCATCTGCAGATTTTTAAAAATTGACTTTTCTTTTGATATAATTTAAGATAGAAGAATCACAACTTATATTAGAGAAGCAGAGTTTATAACTTCCAAATTATATTAAATAGTTTTAATAATAATTATATAATTAATTATATAAGCAGTATTAAAATAAGTGAGAAAGGGGTGCTTGGGTGGCTCAGTCAGTTGAGTGTTTGACTCTTGATTTCTGTTCAGGTTGTGATCTCAGGGTCCTGGGATCCTGAGGGCCCAATGAGAGACTCCACACTCAGCAGGGAGTCTGCTGGAGATTCTCTCTCTCCCTCCGCCCCTCACCCCCCACATGCATTTTCTCTCTCTCTCTCAAATAAATAAACAAATCTTAGAAAAATAAAGTAAGTGACAAAAAACATTTAATCATCCCAGAAGTCAAGAAAGGAGAGAAATATACAATATGCAGGAAAAAAATATGAAGTAAGTATAAGATTGTATGACTTGATTTTTCAAAAATCAACTATAATATACTTTTAAACACATAAAAATATAAGGGTCAAAGTAAAATGATGTAACGAGTTTCACCATGCAAACTGTCACTGAGAAATCTTTCCAGGATTACTATTAACATAGATGTAAATGCAAAAAGCATTACTAAAGACAAAGATAATCACTTCATGATGAAAAAAAAAAATTCTAATCCCTAGGAAGAGTTCAATTCTAAGTTTTGAATCTAGATGAACTGAAGAATACATCAAAATACATGAAAACCTAGTGAAAGGGAAGTAGGATTTCTGTTAACAAGTTGGCCAGGGTTCAATGCTCCAAAAATAGAAAATATTTTCTCCTAAAAAATGCCAACTACATCCTGATAGAATCCAATTCTCTGATTTAAGGATTTTCCCTATTCACACCATGACTAAAGCATCTAGGGTCCACTCGGCGGCAATAACCAGTCCGTCTCCTTCTCACAAAAGCTCCACAGATGGAAAATCTACACAGAATGGGTATGTTTCACTCCATTCATTACTCCTACTAACTGTTAGCACAGCACATTCCTCAACTGAATCCCTTTTTAACTGATGTTATAGAAAAACCATGACCTAAAATGATCAATGCTGTGCCACTGAAGTCTAAAGATGAAAAATGAGAGTTGAAATGTTTATTTTGGATTCGATAATGAATACACTGAAAAAGATTTAAAATGTTGATAAAAATAATTTTTCTTCCTCTCTCCACTCACATTTCTGTAACAGGCTGACCCTTGCCCATGAAACACACTATCTGCGAGTGGCCCCACCATGTGTCAATCCTAAAACAAAGAAATTTGTTGGTGTTTGGGTAGTAGATAATCTTTTAATGTCCTATGGCATAAACCTGGAAATACATGCAACTTTGTTTGTTCTAAGTTTTTTATGGTTACAGTTTTTAAAAGAAGTCAAGACATTCGGCATGATTACAAAATTCAAGTATGGCAATAGTCTACGGAATTTTATGCCCTTTACTTAGAAATGCTGCTGAAAAATTGAGTAATTTTAAACACACTAAGTCTTCTAAAGGAACCTCTATGTCAAAATTTCTCTGGCAGATTTTTTGGTGAACTAAATCATTTTTAATATAAATATTCATAATGCATATAATTTTGATGTTCATAGTTTTACATTTTACTTGTATACTAATGACATATTGGTTGCTGTAAGCCATCAAAGGTGTACAGAAATGTAAAAACAAATTTTAATATGAAAGTTCATTTGTTCAGTGATTTTAACATTGTTCTTCATATGTGCTTAGTGTTGATGTGGTAAAAACACAGCTTAACATCATGACATCATGATAACAATGACTTTCTACTATATACATGAGCCTTAAATGTTTGAGAACTTTCCCTACTTTCCCTGGAAAATAATTGGAACCATATTGTTTAAATCTAACTTTCAAGATGCTCAACATCACTCATCATCAGAGAAATATAAATCAAAACCATGATGAGATCTCACCTTCGTACCTGTCAGAATGACTAAAATTAATAACATGGGAAACAACAAGTATTGGTGAGGATGTGGAGAAACAGGAACCCTCTTATTCTGTTGGTGGGAATGCCAATTGGTGCAGCCACTCTGGAAAACAGTATGGAGGTTACTCAAAAAGTTAAAAATACAACCACCCTAGAACCCAGCAATTGCACTACTAGGTATTTACCGAAAGAGTGTAAAAATACAGACCTAAAGGGGCACACAAACCCTGACATTTATAGCAGCATTATCAACAATAGCCAAACTATGGGAAGAGCCCAAATGTCCATCAACTGATGGATGGATAAAGAACAAGTGATGTGTGTGTGTGTGTGTGTGTGTGTGTGTATGTGTGTGTGTGTACACTGGAATACTACTCAGCCATCAAAAAGAATGAAATCTTGCCATTTGCAACAATGTGGATGGAACTAGAGGGTATTAGGCTAAGCAAAATAAGTCAGTCAGAGAAAGACAAACCATATGACTTTACTCATATGTGGAATGTAAGGAACAAAACAGATGACCATATGAGAAGGAAAAAAGTGAGAGAGGGAAGCAAATCATAAGAGATGCTTAACTAAAGAGAACAAACTGAGGGTTGATGGAGGGAGGTGGGCAGGGATGGTCTAAATGGGCATTACAGAGAGTACTTGTTATGACAAGCACGGGGTGTTATATATAAATGGTGAATCTCTAAATTCCACTGAAACCAGTATTATACTATATGTTCACTAACTACAATTTAAACAAAAATTTGAAACAAGGGAACAAACAAAAATCTAACTTCAAGCCTTTGAGCAGGAATAGGACTAAATTATCTTCGAATAATTTACATTATCTTCTCTTTAAGGACATCAAGAATGCCGGTTTCAGTTTCCTCAGTACAATCGTACAAGATTTAAAATCCTCAGACTCATGAAATTAATAGCAAGCAAGATTCTTAAAACAACAATCTCTTCTCTTAGATGGTGATCACTTATTAGGGGAGGAAAGAGGTTCTCAGCCATCATTAGATATCAAAGAGTCAAGGGAATTTTAATAAAATTACAACATCTCTGAAAACAAATAGCCCAAGCCAATGACTGCCCCTCCATATTTCAGGAACATAACTCTGTAATATTCAAAACTCATTTTAAAGTCATGACAGAAACATAAATCAAACTAACTCAATCAAAACGTAACTCAGTCAAAATCTCCCTATCAACTGAGGGAAAAAGAAGTTTGGGGAACCACAGGAATAACCCGGGCAGGTAGTGAAGACAACTTGCTCACTTCTCATCTCTGGTTCTTTTGCACATGGGTTCTATGCTCTTCTGCATAGATTGGCTTCTTCCGTATTATCAGAAATATGCTAATAGAACCTCTGGGTTCATACCTCAATCATAGAAGCCAATGATTGATCACCATTACCACTGGGCAGAAATGCACCAAGATGCCCCCATAATCTCCGGCCCTTTAGACATATGTTTCTCTGTACTCATTGTATAACATCAACCATGGTTCTTCATGGTGATTAGAATCAATCATCCTTGCCAATATGGTAACCCCTTTCTTGGCCTGATAGTCCATTGGCAGTGACCTAGAGTTTAAAGTGTCCAGGTTGTTATCATACTTTCGAGTTCAGTAGAACCCTTACTGTATCCTCTGATGGAAGCATTCTTCCACAGATCCAGAAATGCCCACAAGTGCAGGCAGAGAAACGGCCATTTTATAAGTGAGTCACCCCCAGGTGATAGTAAGAGGAGCCCATCTTGCTTCTTCCCTTTCAGTTCCCAAAGCAATGTGTCCTAGCTATGGGAAAACACTATTGTCTATTGGTATTCGGTTCACTTCATGTACCACAGCCTACAGAACAGCAATCCAAACCCTCAGAGTTTTGTCCTCAACCTAGCTTCTTTCCTGAGTTGTAGTATAGGCCATTCCACAACTATACCTTTGGGTCAAGAGTAGACAGAAAGCTGAATAGACTCCATGGTTATGAGCCATTTATCATCCTTACTGATACAGAATGTGTTTCTGTCTAAAACAATTTTGTATAGGAGATCCGTAGCAGAAGAGGCACTCTGTGAGTGCTAGAAAAGTGCCTACATTGGTACTGTACATAGTTCAGAAAGATACATATCCTTATAATGATGAATTGCTGTCCCTCTCCAGAACGGAGGATCAAATATAACCAATCTACCATTAAGGGGTTAGGTCAGGTCTTTGTTTTTTGTTTTGTTTTTGTTTTGGGGTTTTGGGGTATTTTTTGCACATTTTTTTTTATTACTATGTTATGTTACTCACCACATAGTACATCATTAGTTTTTGATGTAGTGTTCCATGATTCATTTTTTGTGTATAACATCCAGTGCTCCATGCAATATGTGCCCTCCTAAATACCCATCACGGGGCTAATCAATCCCCCCACTCCCCCTAAATGCTCAGTTTGATTCCTGGAATCCATGGTCTCTCATGGTTTGTCTCCCCCTCTGATTTCACCCCCTTCATTTTCCCCTTCCTTCTTCTAATGTCCCCCATGCTATTCCTTATGTTCCACAAGTAAGTGAAACCATATGATAATTGACTTTCTCTGCTTGACTTATTTCACCCAGCATAATCTCCTCCAGTGCCATCTGTGTTGATGCAAAAGTTGAGTATTCATCCTTTCTGATGGCTGAGTAACATTCCATTGGATATATGGACCACATCTTCTGTATTCCATTCTTCTTTTGAAGGGGATCTCAGCTCCTTCCACAGTTTGGCATTATGGACATTGCTGCTATGAACATTGGGGTGCATGTGCCTCTTCTTTTCACTACATCTGTATCTTTGGGGTAAATAGCCAGTAGAGCAATTGCTGGGTCATAGGGTAGCTCCATTTTTAACGTTTTGAGGAACCTCCACACTGTTTTTCAGAGTGGCTGTACCAGCTTGCATTCCCACCAACAGTGTAAGAGGGCTCCCCTTCCTCCACAGCCTCTCCAACATTTGTTGTTTCTTGCCTTGTCCATTATGTCTTTGAAAGACAGTGCTCTATCGAGAGATCAGTACTCGTCTCTGACATTGGCATGGTGGACATGGAAGTGGTAGTTGCTAGTTTAGTTCTGTTAAGAGCAAGTCCCTGCAAGCCATCATTAGCACTCAGGCCATAGGTAGCCCAGTGCACCAGCAGTAGAGTGACAAGGTTGTCTGAAGAAGTCATTCTGTCTAGTCCCTTACTGTTGACTTCTTAGCACTGAGGCTTTTTGTTTGACATTAACAGGAACACAAAAGTCCGTGTCTTGCAACCACTCCCAAAAGACCATCCAGAATCCCGTTTCCCACATATTTGTTACTCTGATCTTTTAATTCTACTGCTTCAAGACTCCTACCCAACCAGCTCAGCTAATGCTCACTCTTTAGGTGCCCACATATATCTATACCTCTTTTTCACCCATGCCAAGTGAACTTCCATGAATATGGGTCACAGCTTTGCCTCCTAAGGGAATTTCCCTTTTCCAATGATCGGAGTGAAGCTAGAGTTTACTTCTGACAAGCACCAATGCGGTGTTCCATTTATGGCCTGAGAATTGGACTCAGTGGTATCCCTCTCTTTCAGTTGATCATAGGGTATCATTGCTAAGTAGAGTGCCCTTATACCCAGTTAACCTAACAATAATTATAGTATGTGCCAGGTATCCCAGAGTGATTAATTAGTAACGGGATATACTCACCTTGAGCTTTGTTTATTCTTTTTCTTATTCCTTTAAGTGTAAGGTTAGATTTTTATTTGAGCTTCTTCTTATTTCTTGAGGTAGGCTTATATTGTTGTATACTTCCCTCGTAGAATTGCTTTCGCTCTGTCCCAAATGTCTTGGACTGTTGTGTTCTCATTTCCATTTGTTTCCATCTATTTTTTATTTCTTCTTTGATTGTTTCATTTACTCACTAGTTGTTTAGTATCATCTTTTTTAGCCTTCACATGTTTGTGTTTCTTTTTTCTTGGCATATATTTCTAGTTTCATACTGTTGTTATTGGAAAAGATGTATGGTATGATTTTAATCTTCTTAAATTTATTGAGGCTTGTTTATGGCTTAATACATGATCTCTTCTGGAGAATGTTTCATGTGTACTTGAAAACAATATGTATTCTGTTGTTTTGGGATGGAATGTTCTATTCTCTACATATATTATGTCTATCAGATCCAAAGCATCATTCAAACATTATTTCTTTATTAATTTTCTCTCTGGATGATCTGTCCACTGACAGGAGTAGAGTGCTCAAGTCCCCTACAATTACTCCCAAAAAAAATTACTATTGAAAAAAAAAAGGAAATCTAATTTGTAAAGGCTTACATTAGAAACAAATTATGTGAAAAATCTTGCTTATGGCCACATAATTAGTGATTTTGCTATAATTTAGGTTAGAAAATATTATTATTATTATTAATACTATATATAATGAAACTCAGGTCATGATAAGTATAGCAATTGCAAATTCATTTGGCATTGCATGGTCAGGCACTAAGTTTTTACCAAGGCCCCATAAAAGGCCAGGAGTTTTTTTTTTTGTTTTGTTTTGTTTTTTAAGAATTTATTTAATTATTTGAAAGAGAGCAAGAAAGCATAAGCAGGGGGAGCAGCAGAGGGAGAGGGAGAAGCAGACTCCCTGCTGAGCAAGGAGCCTGATGCAGGGCTCGATCCCAGGATCCTGGAATCATGACCAGAGCCAAAGGCCAATGCTTGACTGAGCCACAAAGGTGCCCCTAGGAGCTATTT
The DNA here is from genome assembly GCA_028534135.1 of Potos flavus. Taxonomy (NCBI): domain Eukaryota; kingdom Metazoa; phylum Chordata; class Mammalia; order Carnivora; family Procyonidae; genus Potos; species Potos flavus. Next base: position 16,519,223 of record CM052895.1, on the reverse strand, counting down.
TTGAAATGCCAAATACTTTTCCACTGCAGAAGAAAAGGTCTTGCAGGGCACCTGGGTGGCACAGTCACTTAGGCATCTTAGTCTTGATCAGTGTCAGCTCAGGATGTGATCTCAGAGTCGTGAGATCGAGCCCCTTCTCAGGTTTCTCACTCGGCGCTGAGTCTCCTTCAGATACTCTCTCCCTCTCCCTCTGCCCCTCCTGCTTGTATGCACATTCTAAAATAAATAAATAAATCTTAAAAAAAAGAAAGAAGAAAGAAAAGAAAATGCCTTGCTTTCAATTCTCAAAGACTGCACTATACCTCTTGGTTGGGGATTGTCATAGATAACTACAAGGATCCCTTTCTATCATGGAAGCTTCTAGCACAATCACCTACCGTAGGGTACCAAATCTGTTGTAGACCCTTCCCCTTACTCCAAGCCCCTGTCTAATTTGCTAGGCTTCTAAGTCATCCAATAAGTGGGACTGAGCCTTACTGCTAAGTGCAGTGTACCTTGTCACTTGATTACCGGTCCATAGTAAGGATGATCTACCAACCCACAGATTTCACCAGTATCGCTGACCCTGAATCTTTACAGGGCTTCTTACCCACCTTCTCAAATGCATATGCCTTCTTGTTAGTTTTGGAATACTTGATCTATGTAGCAGGGTGCCATTAATAAACTTTACCAGCACAATGTTCTATTAGAAGAGCAAGATGACAAAGGTCCCTGCACACTTTGCTGGGACACCAATCAGGAAGAACACAGTGCATAGCAAGAAAACAAGTATCTCTTGGTTTCCTTTTCATGTGAATGTAAATTATTGCTGATTCCCCGGATGGGAATTGAGAAGAACGCATTTAACAAGAAAAACAGTGCATTACAAATGCCAGAGCTTTCGTCAATTTGCCGAAAACATTGGGTCCAGTACAACAGCTGGGACTGGGACTGCTACTTGGATCAGTTTATGAACACTACCATTATCTACTAGAATTCATCTCTTTGCGGGTGTGTGTGTGTGGCTACAAATAGGTGAGTGAGAAAGGATGTAGAGGGAACCCCTGTTCCTAAGTCCTCTAAGTCTATGAAGATGGGGATAATCTTTTGAAATTCTGGGTGGAATGTGATGTTGCTTCAAACTTAACTTCTTTGGAAGGATGGAAGGTTTCCCATTTGGCACTTTTTACTTGGCTTTTATTTGCTGTTACTTTCTAAGTCAGCAAATAAATAAATAAATAAAATTAAAAAGAAACTCTTCTGTTACTTAGTTGGTGTGTGTACCCCCATTTCCCTACACACAGGCACCACACTGTAAGATTATCTTGTGCCAGAACTCCGACATCTACAGCTCTTCCTTTCCAAGCGGAGAGCCGGGATGGTGTTTCCGAGGGCATAGCAGTGGCATCAGCTCAAGAAACTGTATCTGAGAATCTGCAATTGGTTTGAATATTCCACTCATTCTAGCTCACAGTTAACTGGGCAAAAGCTTGTATGTTCTTTTGGGAGAGGATCAGAGGAATGTTTATCATGTGTCCTTGTGGCTTTGTAAGGTCCTTCCAGAAGGATCTTTAATCAGTGGGTTCTGGGTCAGTGAACTGGCTTTGATCTGTCAACTGGGTGAAGAACTGATTTTTCCATTGCAATAGCTGACATCAATGTTCTGCTTGCCCAGACTGGATTTTTTTTGGGGGGGGTGGGGGATGGGTGTTTCCTACAAGCCAAGTCACATTCAAATTAGTCATTTACCTATCTTGCCATTTGTACACCAGGATTTATTAGCCATCTGCAGGTATCTGAGAGTCAAGGCACTCTTGAAGTAATTATGTCCACTTTGTACCATCTGTCCTCTACAATTTCCAAGTAACATCGTCCCCTTAATACTGAAAAAGCCATGCATCCCTGAGAGTCAACCCATACTGCAGAGGAAAGCCATCCCCAGGCTTCCCCAAGATGCTGATGTCTCCCTCAGACATTCCACTGCCTTCTAGAATCACATCTGTACAATGTAGCGCAGTAGAAGGAGGCTGGTCTTTATAATTATACGGCCCCTGGGCCATTTACTGTGACAGTAACTTTTCTGAGCTTTAGTTCTCTCAGCTGCAAATAAGTAGGTAAAAATACCTTGCATGGTTGCTTTTACAGTTCAAAAACCTCTAGCACAGCAAGAGCTCGAATTTGAGATTCACAAGACAAAGTCTAAATAAAATTTTTACTATGACCGATTGTGTTTGCAAAACAGCAAGAACAGAAGACTAGCACAATGCCCAAGACATAGACGCTCAACTATTTCTTTCCCTTCTCTACTCCTTTCCTGCCATAAGGAAAACCATACATCTCATTTTCCATCTTGCCTTTCACCACTTACACACAATCCATCACTCAGTCTAGGACTGGACCTTCACCCACCATTTTCGAAAACAGTAAAGGCATTAAGTCATGTCAAGGATTCCTCCCCTTCCTTGGCTGGAATCTTTTTCCAGGTCTCTCCCCCGAGTTTGCAATACAGGAACATGAACCAGATTTGTACCAAAGGCTTTGCCTACTTTTTTTTTTTTTTTTTTTTAACAAACTAAATAAGGATATTAAGATAGTGTTAAGAATTGCAGAAATTATATAACTTATATACATTCTACATATTCTAGAAAAAAAATCCCATTTTTTTTTCTGGCTAAGTAATAGTTAAGATTGAAATTTTTAAAGGTTTAGAGTTTTATTCTCTTAAAATTATTAATTCCAATGGTTTCCTTTTGAAATAACAGAAATAATTCACACAGATTTTTAAAAATCACACTGATTTGGCACCAAGAAGAGAAAAGTGTAATGAAAACTGCAGCCTAAAACTCTGAAACTCTCTCTTTTTCTTACTCGGTTTGTTAGGTTTCTCTGAAAGCATAGATCAGGGTCAGCAAACTAGTCTGCTGGGAAAATTGGACCCACCCCCTATTTCTGTCACGTTTTCCTGAGCACATTCACACCATTATTGGTTATTATCCTCGCAGCTCTTAGGCTACAACAGAGCTGAGCAGTTGTGACAGAGACCGTCCAGCCCCTCTGGATAGCAGAAATGATTCCCTCTCTGGGCTTTTACAGAAAAAGAGTGCCAATCCCTAACAAAGAGGGATGCCATGGATAAAAGCTTGCTCAAGTTCGCATTACATGTGGTTACAGAGGCAGAGTGCAGACCTTTCTGAATAAATCTCACTTCACGGGATGAAAGCCCAGATAAGGATGTTCGGACTTCCCGTTTTCTTTTATTCTTTTATTTCTAGCATTTTGAATCTGTGTGAAGTCATCTTGCTACCAGTGAACTGACATGGTATCTCCTCTAACCTATGCAAAAGTGCAAGTATTAGAGATGATGTCCTCCAACAGACTAAGAACTTACCTTACACAATGCTTCTCAATCCTAAATTCTGTATTTGAAAACTAGAATAACAGGCCAAATCTATAAAATTTCTAAAGCTTACTCAATGAAAACTCTAAAATGCAAGTTCCCTTTTTCGGCTTGCCACAGGCCCACTATGAAACCTCAGATTAAAGAATCATGGGGCGCCTGGGTGGCTCAGTGGATTAAAGCCTCTGCCTTCGGCTCAGGTCATGATCTCAGGGTCCTGGGATCGAGCCCTGCGTTGGGCTCTCTGCTTCCCCCCTCTTTCTGCCTGCCTCTCTGCCTACTTGTGATCTCTCTCTCTGTCAAATAAATAAATAAAAAATTAAAAAAAAAAAAAAAATCTACCAGTACCTAGGATTTAGCCTGCTCCCTTCCCAGCCCAAGCTAGGGAATTGAATGTCCGACACAAGGCAAGCAAATTTCAAGTTTTGGCACCGCAATAACAAAGTACAGAAGCTGACCACACATACTCTTTTCGCTACAACAGGACTTTGGTAATTTATGGTAAATGCTGATCCCCATTCTCATCAATCATGCTTTGCAACTTACAGGTAAGATTCCCAATTTGTTACGAATGAATAAAAACTGAAAAAGGCTGAAGCAGGGCCTTGTCACATTGATTTTCCCAGATAAACTTGGGTTCTAGTGATTTTTTTTTTTTTTTTTTGGTAGGGAGGATGCTCTTGTTTTTTCCATTGCCATTAGTTTGTCAATCTCTTAGAAATCCTACAACATACTTTCATTTCTAAGTGTATAATTTCACTGGTTTTAATTTCATTTTTTTTTAAATGATTTTATTTCTCTATTCGACAGACAGAGACAGCGAGAGAAGGAACACAAGCAGGTGGAGTGGGAGAGGGAGAAGCAGGCTTCCTCCTGAGCAGGGAGCCCGATGGGGGGGTTCAATCCCAGAACTCTGGGATCATGACCTGAGTTGAAGGCAGACACTTAATGACTGAGCCACCCATGTGCCCCTTAATCTCATTTTCTAAAAGTATTTTTCCTGGAGCATATGCCCATTCTGAGTGTAAAGCACACTTGCTCTTAGCATCATTTGCTAGGTCTTTCCAACTCCCCTAGTTCTGTTCCCTCACTTGCCTACCCTTCCTCCCTTCTTCACAGACATATTACTTGGGATATTTTTCAGTTAACATTTGAGAAAATCATCTGTGAAATGAAGAGATGATTACAAACAAGTCGAAACCCATACCTAACACCAATTAGAGAAAATGTCCCTGGTTTTTATTTGTAAATTGACTAGTGAATAAACAGATGTGCTCAGAAACTTGGAAGCTTCAGTTGTTCGGGGAGTGGTCCCTCACATGAGTGGTAGAAAGTGCTCCGTTTTGAGGGAATTTTCACGCCTATAACCCGCCCCATTCTACCATGTAGCCTCTGTGAGGGTTCTGCCTCCTATTTTCTGATTCAATCACAGTGCTAGGCTTTCTGGAGCACCATGCCCTATGTCCTTCCTTATTCCTTCAAACCCTCACCGTTCTTACCCACTACATATACCCTTCCGACTTCTCTCCATCTTTCTAAATCCTACCTGCTCATCGAACCTCAATTCGATTGAGGTTTGCCCAACACCTGCTCTGACACTTCTAGTCCATACCGATGTGTAGGAAAGTCCTAAAGTATTCTTTCTTCTGCTTCCCAGACAGCACACAGCTGCCTTAAAACCTGACTTCTTTTTCCCTATATATTGTCGTGTCTCCCCCAGTCAGATTCAAGGTTCTTGGAAGACAAAGGATGTGTCTTTTTTTCCCCTTCCATTTTCCTATTGTAGCACACAGAATCTGTTGGCTACACTCTATGCTCAGTCAATGATGGCTGATTAATTCCTGAGCATAAATTTACCCAACGAGTGCACCCCTGACCTTCGTAGTCTTACGTGGAGATAGAGGAAAGCAATCTGAACAACTTTCCCTGGCTATTTGACAGTGGGGTTGAATTATAAGTATTGTAAGTGATGCTTTCCAAAAGACTAAGAAGTGATCTTAAATGCTGCCTTGCTACTCTGAATACTATATATGAAAGCTATAAATAAATGGCCAGTTCTTTTTTTTAAGATGTATTTATTTGAGAGAGAGTACACACGTGTGCACTGGAGCAGGGGGAGGGGTAGAGGGGGGAGGAGAGAGACAATCTCAAGCAGACTCCCCCCTGAGTGCAGAGCCCGAGGGGGGGGTGTGGTGCAGGATCCCACAGCCCTGAGATCATGATTTGAGCGGACATCGAGACTAGGACACCCAACAAACTGAGTCACCCAGGCATGCCATGAAGCCAATTCTATGTAAAATTGTAAGGCATGCTTCATCAAACTAGCTAAAATAATAGTTATTAGAACAAAGAAAATTATAACCTGTTTATACATTTATAAAATTTAGGTATAAAGATATTGATTGTAGCATTCAAGATTTTCCACCCCCCCCACCCCCCCCAACCCCCGCCAAGAGCTAAAAGAGTAAGTTCTCAAAATGAAGTTTTGGAAGTTAAACATGTTTAAAAATATTTTTCATTACATGCTCTTTTTCAATAAAAGACAAAAGTATAGCTCCTATCAAGCATATATAATTAAAGTCCCAAACAAGGACTCCTGGGTGGCTCAGTGGGTTAAGCATCTGCCTTCGGCTCACGTCATGATCTGGGAATCCCGGGATCAAGTCCCACATTGGGCTCCTTGCTTAGCAGGGAACCTGCTTCTCCCTCTGCCTGCTGCTCTCTCTGCTTGTGCTCTCTCCCTGACAAATAAAATCTTTAAAAAAGTAAAAAATAAAGTCCCAAACCAATAAAAACATCTGGAAAATAAGGGAACACAATGTGGGAAAAGGGGAGGTGAGATTATAAAAATAGTATTTTATATGATTTCAATCTTAGAAAAAAGACAAAGATGTGATAAAAGAAGAGCTAAAAAATAAAATAATGCATTTATGTCTTAGAAAAGAAGGTTGAGAATATATACTGGTATTATCTTGTTAGAGAAAATAGAGCTCTGTTCTCAAAAGTCTTACCAGTCAATCATATTTAGTCAATAATTACAAATCGCCTAAAAATTATGATAGATTTTAACCATATAAATGTTCCTAACATCTTTATTTGTAGTAATAAAGTATTCAAAGCAACCTACATATCCAAGAGGAGATTTGGGGTGTTTTGTATAATGGAAACATCAAAATATATTTTTTTTATAGACTATCATGAGGAAATGCTTATTCCTAAGAGGAATTCCTAAATAGGAAATTTTAAACAGCAAGAGGGTAAGGATGTTTTATTTCCATTTGTGCACATTTACATAACTTCCAATATAAACGTCTCTATCTTTCATCAGGCAGGAACGGCAGATGGAAAGGAATGAGTCAGCTGTCTCGATGCCTTGGACATTACTGCCATTCATTTGTTCAATGTCCCCCTCTCCTTCATGAGATTACTGATTCTCTTTTATCCCCATTTCCATGTCCTCATAGTCATCCCTCATAGATAGTCACTGTGAACTTATGGTGTGTCTTCTAGTTATGGTATGTTCTTCTACAAACTGTATTATTCTTGGTATGCCTGTATTTTAATAAATAATATTGGCTTACATATACTGTTCTTCCTTTTTCCCTTGAGCATTAGGCTTCAAGGTGGACCCATATTGCTCTGTGTGTGTGTGTGTGTGTGTGTGTGTGTATTCCCCAAACACACATCATATGCATTATATAGGCAATACTACATTCCACTCTAGCAGAGTATTATGCTTTTATATTTTACCACCACTTTTTCTGTTTTCTAATTACTTGGTTTTCTAACGTGACCAGGTATTGTGGATAATAAGAAACACCAGCTTCAAAATAAATGGATTGTGATGCTGAGCATTTTGATGACCCAAGTTCATCTTAAGTTTAAACATTTCCATAAAAATAAATCAAGAGACCATCCCTGCATGAGGTCAAGGTTCTTATCTACTGTAGTAACATTCTAATGTGTAGCATGTAAGTCCTTAGTAAATATGAGTTTAGCATATGAATGGAGGGACGAAAATTAGTGAATGAAGAGACAGGAATAAAGGATGGGAAGTGTCTGAGGGTCAAACAGCAAGAGGAAAAAGGAGATTGAGATTTACAAACGTATTAAGCAAGCCTTTCTTTAACCTGATAATCAAGAACAAATAACTCCCTCAGAACTTAGAAAGTCAAGTAACATTCATTACATAACAGATAAAAGCACAGGCTTTAAAGTTCTATAACCAATATTTAAAAAGCAAGGATATTGGACAGAGTTATATTGACAAACTATATCAAAATACCCTGGGAAAATGTAAAATCACTGTTTTATTTTTACAGTATTTTATTTGACAAATATTTCTGACCATCTCATAAAATCCACCCTAAATACTGGAAGCATTCACTTTCTTCTTACTGAATTTCACTCTTTTTTGTAAGTTTAAAATGCATGCATTATCAGTTTAATCATTACAAAAAATAAAGATGTGTTAGACTATTAAAAAGCTAGTCTTTGAATGTGATCATTTATGCCCTAAAAATTGTGAAGATACCTAACCACATTAAATATAATTTCTATTTATCATTGAGGACAAATAGAGCTATTACCACTTCCATTGAGGATTTCTCACTCAAACTACAGCAGAGAATAAGAGATCCTGTTACACATCTCTGCCTCAGTAACTAAGATATAACTAACTTAATCAGGGTAGAATTATCATTTAATGGAGAAGCCAAAAGCAGAGGTGTTTATTATCAAGATTTCCAAATGAAAAACAAATTGTATTTGTCACAATCATTTTCTGTCAAGTGACAGAAACCTGACTCAAAGTACATTAAATAAAAAGTCCAGGATCTTCTTCGATATTGACCGCAATTTCCAAAATGGCTCCAGGCTTTCTTGGTATGAATTCTACCAAGTCCCATCACTGTTGTGGCTTGGTCACACTGACTCATGCTCTCACCCCTCTAGCAGGGGAAGTGGGACCACATGATTGGCAGTCCAACCCGAATCAAGTGGAATTAGAGAAGCTAAACTCAAAGGGAGAGAGGATGTGGATTAGGCAAAAGTTTCAAAAGCCACCTACACAAACTAATTTTCATTATGAAGGAGATAAATCCTTGTGTTTGAAATTAAATAAATATGACTACTGAAATTAGGAAGAAATCAGAATTTTAAAGCCAATTTTCAAAACACAAGTTAATTCGCTGGCATCCAGAAGATTGCTTCTGATGACTGAGGGCCTTTTAAGGTTGGTGCAAGTATAAAAATAACGTGACTCCTGCTTCTTAGTAGCTTCCTGCCAAGTAATGTATGAAATTGGAGTAACCTGAGCCCCCTACGACCGAGACTCCCTCCTCATCTCCCATTTCCAGCTCAAAGGATAAACAAGAGTGTCAATTTTAGGGATGGAATGAGACACAATTTCATTCCTTTCTTGGAAAGAACACCTACAAATGAAATCATTTGACTGTCTTATCAAAACTCTCCCACTGGTGGCTTTGACCAGGCAAGAAGCTATTCCATGAACTCTCCTATTAAAAAGCCCTGGATGAAGAAACTTAGGGTGCCTCTGTCCAACAGGCAGCAAAAAACAGGTTCCTGGTCCAAGAGTCTGCAAGGATCTGACTCCTAGCCAGGTAGATGTTAACATCTTTTTTTTTTTTTTTTTTTTTAAGATTTTATTTATTTATTTGAGACAGAGAAAGAATGAGCAAGAGGGAGGAGCTGAGAGAGAGAGGGAGAAGCAGACTCACCACTGAGGGTCGAGCCCCCAAGGTGGGGCTTGAGCACAGGAGCCCAAAATCGTGACCTGAGCTGAAGGCAGACTCTTAACCAACTGAGCCACCCAGGCTCCCCAGATGTTAACATCTTATGTAATGTAACCATGGAGGTAACAATCTATCACCTTTGCTGGGTTCTGCTGGTTAGATTCAAGCCAAAGGTCATGTCCATACTCAAAAAGCAGAATACACAAAGCAAGAGTTCCAGGAAGTGGAGAGAAGCGGGATCCACCTTAGACTCTGTCCGCCCTGGGCAGGGGGGAGAAAATAGAAGTACAGGAACGCTATTTCCTCATCTTTCTTAATCATGATTATGTTGATACTGTCAATCTTGAAATATGGACATGGAAAACTAATAACCCCAGCCCGATCACTCTAATAATTTTTTATGACCCTAAAATGCTTTAAAAAATAGCTTTCATGGTGAAGAAACACTTAGCAAGCCTCAACATTCGCTTCAGTTTCCATTGTCTAGTTATTGTCTATCACACTGAAGTGGAAAGAAATTTAAAATCTTTTTTTTTTTTAAATTTTATTTATTTATTTGACAGAGAGAGAGAGAGATCACAAGTAGGTAGAGAAGCAGGCAGAGAGAGAGGGGGAAGCAGGCTCCCCGCCGAGCAGAGAGCCCGAGCGGGGCTCGATCCCAGGACCCTGAGATCATGACCTGAGCTGAAGGCAGAGGCTTTAACCCACTGAGCCACCCAGGTGCCCCAGAAATTTAAAATCTTGATTGAAAATCTCATGTGCAACATAATTCCATGGCTACATTTTTTATCTATCCAAATATATTTAATAGATCAACGTTTCAAATAACTTGTTTTGCTTTTTCTTTCATTTTAAATTTTTAATGAGCATGTATCATTTTATTTATTTTTTAAAGATTTATTTATTTGAGAGAGAGAAAGAGAGCACAAGTGAGAAGGGTAGAGGGAAAGGGAGAAAGAGAATCTCAAGCAGACTCTGTGCTGAGCACAGAGCCTGAGAAGGGCCTCGATCTCAGGACCCTGAGATCATGACCTGAGCTGAAACCAGGAGTTGGACGTTTAACCCACTGTGCCACCCAGGTGCCCAGAATATGTATCATTTTTATAAAAAATTCCTAAGTTATATCTGTATCATTATGTTTAGCCTTATTATCATTATGCTATAAGCTAACAGTATTATAAACAAATTTATTTCACCAGTATTTATACATTTTATAGAGCATTTGACAGTAACCAAGACTTCCAAAGTTGTTATTACTCGCTATTACCCAGAATGAATATTTAGTAACACTTTATTAAAAAATCCCTTGGTGAGAAACCTAAGAAAAACACAAGGAGATTAGGAGTATATATGACTGTCTTGGGTTCACTAAACACAGTCACTTTTATAACAAGTTACATAAATTCTAATTAAGTATAATTCAATTATCAGAATTCCTTGACGAAGAAACTTTGGAAAACTAGTAACATGAAAATTCAGCAGCTCCGTAATGGTCAAAGTGAATCTATAGGGAGTAAAAGTTTAAGAAATAGTTTTCACGCTATGAAAATACATGAATGATTACCTTTGAATCTTACTCAAACTCTAAGTGTTTATGTGATGGTTGGTAAATTTTAACAGATGGCTCACTACGGAACTGAACAGAACGCCTGGTATAGACCTTGAGACACAAGTGACAGTCTGAGTGGCGGTGTGTAGAAATACGTCTTATATGTTTTTATGTATTTTGCTGACTGAGAAGGATTCTGAAGCCAAGATAGGTAATTATCCCCTCAACACATCTTAAAGTATTATTTTCCAATTTTTAAAATATCTTCAAAAAATTATAGTCTTTGCAATTATCATATGATCTCTCTGATATGAAGAATTCGAGAGGCAGGGTGGGGGGTTGTGGGGGGTGGGGGAGGGAAATGAAACAAGAGGGGATCAGGAAGGAGACAAACCATAAGAGACTCCTAAACTCATGAAACAAACCGAGGGTGGCTGGGGGGTAGGGGCGGGTAGGGATAGGGTGGTTGGGTTATGGACATTGAGGAGGGTATGTGCTATGGTAAGTGCTGTGAAATGTGTAAACCTAAGGATCCAAAGACATGTACCCTGGGGCAAATAATACATTATGCTTTAATTAAAAAAAAAAATTATAGTCTTTGGCATATATGCTTATCTATCCACACCCACATACATACATGTATGCCATTATATATAATACATGTATATATATATGGATACCCATACATAATGCTACGTGGCAGACAGCTTTTGTGCTATTGAAATTAACAGCAATATTCATACTAGAATTCTTTAGTAAGGAGTAGGATTATAAAGTCTCCTTGTGTCTTTCCATTGGTTTTGTATTTTGGCTATAGAAAATTACCATAAACTCGGTGGCTTCAAACAATACTATTTTACATTCCTGGAAGTCTAAAGTCAGACAGAGATCTCATTGAGCTACAATCAAGATGTCTGGCCATATTCTTTTCTAGAAGCTCTAGAGGACAGTTGATCAGCCTTATTTTCTATTTCTAGAGTCCTCCTATATTCCTTAGCATTTGGCATTCTCCCGCATCCTCAAGTCAACAGAGTCTTGAAATCTCTCTGGAGGCACAGAATCTCTGACCTCCTCCTTCCCCTTACAAGGACTCTTGTGATTACATTGGGTCCACCTGGATAACCCAGGATTATCCCCCCAAATCAAGGTTCATTTTTTGGGGGGGGGACATTTTCAGGCAATCTTACATTAAGGATTTTGTTTCTACGATTGTTTTTAAAGAAAGAAGATGGGAGATCATAGGCCGATTGCCTTAGGATACCTTAAAAACTGTCCTATCAAGTGCCAAGTTTTATCTTTATAGAAGGCACAATTCCTTCTATAGCTCTATAGGAATGAAGCTTCTAATTTGGATAATCAAGGGAAGATTTTTGGAAGGGCCCTTGGGATAAAGTATCTTTAAGAGACCAGTCTTCCTGGGAGCATGGAGACATCATTTTAAATGAGGGGACGAGATAGGGAGACATGTCAAGGTTCAAGAGGCAACAGACACGTATGGGGCTGACGAACCCAGCATCCACATAGCTACTGAGAAAAATCTTTCCTGAGATTAAAATTTTATTAATTTCCCAATGAGAGCCTGGAAAACATGATCTTAGAGGAGAAGCAGGTTTCAATTGTCTGTAAGGGGACCAGGAACTGAATTACTTTTACAATTTTGCTTTTGGGGCACCTGGGTGGCTCAGTCGTTAAGCATCTGCCTTCAGCTCAGGTCATTATCTCAGGGTCCTGGGATCGAGCCCCGCATCAGGCTCCCTGCTCATCAGGAAGCCTGCTTCTCCCTATCCCCCTTGCTTATGTTCCCTCTCTCACTGTGTCTCTCTCTATTCAATAAATAAACTTTTAAAAAATAATAATAAAATAAAATTTTGCTTTTAAGAGCACGATCCCTTACTCATCAACATGGGGGCTGGGTAGAGCTTGCAAGTCTGAAACTGGATTTAATTTGTTTGTTCAAAGAGAGAGCATGCACTGGAGAGGATGATGAAGCTGGATGGTAATAGGATCTACCTCCCCTCTGCACCACCACTGTGGAAGGGTGGAGTCTGAAAAATCACAATAATCTAGACCAGAGTTTCAAAGTCAGAAACCATAAAGACAGCTCCAGCCTGGAGATGAGTGATATTCTATCTTCTTTAATGGACAAGCCAATTAGTGTGCTGGCTGATCCTGCAGGCTACCATCAGGAAGAGTGGGTATTTTGAGTATGTTAATATTTTTACATGGCCAAAAATTTAAGAGCTTGTATCATGCTTTTTGTTAAAAGAGGGTTGCTTAACACTTTAAGATCAGAAAGAAACTTATTAAGAAGCTTTTAAAATGATGTTAAAAATTTAGAATACAGTCTTGACTTACCAGTATGTGAGAAAAAGCCATCGAGTAAATGGAAATTCATCTACACATCCAAATATATATTCAACAAAGGTACTATGTCTAAGTTAGACTTAGGGAAATGTGTTATCCAAGATTGGCACATTCCTAGAGACACCACTGACACACTGAAAACTGCAAACTTGTTTTAGCCTCTACGAAGTGGCAGGGAGGAAAATCATGCATCAGAGGTAGAAGGAAGGGGTGGATGAATTGCCTGTGAAGTTTGGTCAGCTGCCCAAGGGTCCCGGTTGGGTCTGTGTGGGGTCATTCTTTGCTGAGCCTGATCAAGTATCCCCTAGAAGGAACAGAGAAGCTTTTTATCAGGAGGTGAGGAGAAAAGGAAACATAAATGTCAGTCTTTTCAAATTCAGGGCAGTCCTCTGTTTGTAAGGCACCCAGGTAGCATTCCACAGGCTACCCTCAGCTCATGCTTTCTTTCTTCTTTCCTTTATAAATAATTTGGCTCAATAGCTACACAAAGCTCCAAGAACGGTGAAAACGTTGCTCGTAGCCAAATCTTGTTCTCTGGGAGAAGAGACCACAGGCAGGCTGCCCCTAGTTTATGAAAGGGCTGTATTTTAAATGTTCCTTGGAATATAAATAGTTTCGTACTTGGAATTTATTCTCCTAGAAACCGTGCTATAAATAAGATTTATTTCCCTTGAAAGGTTTCAAGAATCTATTTAACTTATATTGTTCTGCAAGCATGGTTTCAATCACACTATCTTAATTAGTTACCTATCAGTTCATTTTTTTTTAATTAACAAGCTTTTTTCTTTCACAAAGTTGTAGATGAATATTGTGATATAAAGTTTATAGTATCTGCAACTAACTCTCTCATACAGCTGAGAGACTGCCATTGCTAAAGATGATCCCAAGTACAACTCTATCTATGTTCTATGCCTTTTCTTAGATCTAGTTATCTTGATACTCAGAGTCTCAAGACTGTAGAGACACAAACATTCTCAAGCGCATGTCCCACATTCCATGATTCCTCCCAGCTACTACAAGTTTTGTACAACACTAACTTTAGGATCATGTGACAGGAAGTAATTTGATCAAGCACCTTCTTCAGAGGGCCCATCAAGAAGGAAGCCAGAAGATGAAGTCCAACATGGTATTTTATTTGACCTACATAGAATTTTTAAATATATGGAATTAATGGACTGACATTTAAAAATTGGATAGGTCTCACAAAGCAATCTAGATTTCCAACTTCTCTTAATAAATTGGAAGACGGGCAAGACCAGGCCTACATTTTCAATGTTCTTTAGTAGCTGAATGGTCATTTAACAATTACCGAATGCCTGTTGTGCTGCTCAGGGGCAGTGCCCCTTCCCTATGTTGTCACCTTCCCCACTGTGCCTCTTCATCTGATAGTGGGTGGTTCTCCCCGCATTTATATTAACAGACTTTTCTGGAACCATTTGAATTCTGTTCTCAAAGGGAAACAAGTGCTATTTCCTCTCTCACGGGTAGTCAGAGAATGGTTTCAGAATTCTGTTTGTCTATACATAGCCATGGGCCATTTATTATTATTATTATTTTAATTTTAAGAGAGGGAGCGTGAGAGCGCACAGGAAAGGGAGAGAGAGAATCCCAAGCATACTCGTGCTGACTACGGAGCCCAGTGAGAGTTAGATCTCACGATCCTGAAATCATGACCTAAGCTGAAATCAGGAGTTGGATGCTTGACTGAATGAGCCACCCAGGAGCCCCTGCATGGCTGGTTTCATTTTTGAAACCAGGAGTGTATGTACTTCGACTATCTTCTACTACCTAACAAAAGATCGGCAGCAAAAATTCACAGCCTTGCTCATTTATTAGCCTTCTAAGAAAATGGAAAAGCACTTTAGAAACTAACACACTGTATTAGTGCTTGTTCCAGAAATAAGGACACAGATCATTAAAAAACATTTTTCTTTGGTATCCAACATTCTGATTTGTGTACTTCAATATACTTTGTATTTTCCTCTATGCTTTAAAAAGCTTAACTTCAAGAACGAAAGAAAAGATAAAAATGGTTATATCTAACCCAAAAACTGGTTTCAGGTGGCCTTAGGCCCCCGTGATGTAGATCACACTTTCCAAGCCAACCCTCTGAACAAGTGTGTTGGCCACTCAAACACGTACTCAAAAGCAGCTTGCTGTGTCCCAATCTTCTTAGCAGATCAACACTGTAAAACTCTAGGATACACAAATTCCGGAGCCTCCTGTTAAATGTTACTCGAACGATCTAAATGAAAGTAAGTTCTCCATTCAGTTAAATCCCCAGTCCTCCTCCCCTAAGGCAAACACGACCTATCTATAGCTGATATAATACTCCCTGTATGTTTTCACCAGATAGGTATTTGGAAAACAAACACTTTAATCCAAACAGGATTTTTAGGTGAAATTCCCTAATTTGAACAGTCTCTTCCCATATCTCAGACTATTGAATAAAATCTCAATCTTTCCACTGTCATGCCTTTGCCCTTGGCTTCCCTAAGATGCTTCCCAAGTGTTCTCATGAATGTGAGGTAAAGCTATCTTCCACGTGTATTCTCAAATCGCAGACATTGAAATATGACCAGCTCTAGACCCAGGGGACTATTGCCATCTGCTGCTGTGTGAGTCTTCTCCCAGGATCTCATTTATCCTTTGCACAGTCATTTGGAGCATAAGACACACCAGACACTCACAGAGGGTGAGGATGAAGTGGAACACAAAACTGAAAATTCTAACTTGCATGGAGTGTACATTCTAATGAGGAGTATCTAACAATAAACAAATGAATAAAATATATAGTTCCTTTAACTACAAGTTCAAGAGAGGACAAAAGAAGAGAAGGAGGTGGGGGCAGGTGCTGTTATTAAAAGGAAATCAAGGAAGGCCTCTACTGAGAAGGTGACATTACAGTAAAGATAGGAGGTAGTGAGCCAACAATTATTTAGAGAAGGGGTATCAGAAAGGTACATAAGCCGATTATAGTCCATTGCCTATTTTTGCACATTTCTTGGGCTAAGAATAGTTTCCACACAAACTAATTTAAGGTTTTACCTTGAATTCAAACTTCCTTGTATTAATATTATGATCCATCACTTAGTTTTAGTTGTAAGTAAGTGGTATGTCTTTCCCCATCCTAACTTTCATCCTTTTAAATTCAGGTGTTGAAGTTCTTCAGCCAAAGGGACCAGTAACTCCCCTACAGTTCAACAAAGTTAGGTTTATAACTTGTTGGAAGGGGGAGACCACACATCATGGGGAACCATGGAGTATCTCAGTAAGAGGGTGGTACAGAATTTCGGTTCTTTGGAAGAAGGCACAAGGAAGAGGTTTTGGCTAAGGATTAGATAATGCCCCACAGTGGAGGAAATTTTATAATTTTATCTTAAAAATTCTTATCTGTTTGATAGAGTGAAATGAAGCTAACTTATATTGATGAAATGGCAGGAGTCATTCATATTAATCATTTTAATCATGTGAAGGAAAGGTCTGGATATTTTTGTGGTTTGGGCAATGTTCTCTTTTTTAAAAAAATCCATGTTCAGACATGCCTATATAGGAGTTTTGTTTTGGTCTTCATTCGTATGGTGAGCAGCGGACTTTGTGATGCCAGTGTTCGATGCAATTGTTATGTTCAGTAAAGGAATATTATAGACTACTTCTAAGAACAAATCTAGATCCTCCTAGCAACACTATGGTCTAGATGATATTTTTTTTTAAAGGCAATTAAGAATCTTTACTCAAAATATTCTTTAAAAATGGATAAATACAGACATTTCCAAATAACCAAAGACAGAGAATTCATTGGTAGCAAACTTGCCTTACAAGATATAGTAATGGAAACCCTTCTGGTGAAAAGGAAATGGTATTAGACAGTAAGTTAAATCCATGAGTAAATGAGGAATACCAGTAAAGGTATTACTTAGCTAAATATAAAACCAAGTCTGAATACTTTTCTCTTCTTTTGACTGATAAAGAAATGTGCAATAATAAAAAAAATGATAAAACTCTTTTATAACTTCTAACATAATATTTAAAAATATAGTATTTATGAATACCGCAAAGGATAAGAAAGGGGAAGGAGCTATATTGGAACAAAGTTTATTTCATTTGAATTACACTAGTATTCCTAAACTAACACGTATATTATAATCCTCAAGGAACCATTGAAAAACTAACTCCTCCACAACTAATTTTTAGGTGATACCCTAAGTAGATCTATTTAATCCAACATAAGGCACTAAGTAACAAAATGGCTGACATGAATTCAAACATATCAATAATTACACCAAATGTAAATGGAATTTCCCAATCAAAATGCATAGATTCACAAAACTGAGGCCACATAAATATGACACATTTGTATTCTCTCTCCAAGAGAAATTCAGTTTCAATGACACAGAGACCCAAAGTAAAAATATGAGGAAAGCTCTATGAGGCTAACAGTAACTGTAACAGAGCTCTAAGGGCTATACCACTATCAGTAAGAAAATATAGTTTCAGATCCAAAAATGCTAAAACAGTCAATTCAACAAAAATAAAAAACATATAAACCTGTGAATCTAAAATACTATCTCAAAAAAAAAAAAAAAAGTGACAGAATTGAAGGGAAAAACAGAGATTTCAATAATAGTCGAAGATTTTAATACTATGCTATCAGTAATGGAGAGAGAAACTTGATAAGAAATCAGCAGAGGGGCACCTGGGTGGCTCAGTGGGTTAAAGCCTCTGCCTTCGGCTCAGGTCATGATCTCAGGGTCCTGGGATCGAGCCCTGCATCGGGGTCTCTGCTCAGTGGAGAGCCTGCTTCCCCCTCTCTGCCTGCCTCTCTGTCTACTTGTGATCTCTCTCTCTGTGTCAAATAAATAAATAAAATCTTAAAAAAAAAAAAGAAAAGAAAAAGAAATCAGCAGAGAAAGAGCAGGCTTGAGCAATACTATCAACCAACTTTACCCATGGATATCTTTAGAACACTTCATCCACTACATGAAACATACATTGTTTTCAAATGCAGATGGAACATTCTCCAAAATAAACTATATACCATACCATAAATCATGTGTCAATAAATTTTTTTAAAATATTTTATTTATTTATTTGACACAGAGAGAGAGATCACAAGTAGGAAGAGAGGCAGGCAGAGAGAGAGGGAGAAGCAGGCTCCCTGCTGAGCAGCGAGCCCGATGCGGGGCTCGATCCCATGACCCTGAGATCATGACCTGAGCCGAAGGCAGAGGCTTTAATCCACTGAGCCACCCAGGAGCCCCGTGTCAATAAATTTTTAAAAATCAAAATCATACAAAGCATGATTTCAAATCAACAATAGAAGGAAATTCAGGGAATTCATAAGTACTAGAAATTAAACCACGTACGTCTAAGTAACACATTATGTTTCTATTGATAGAAAATACCCACAAATGCTAACTCTATACAGATAAAATATAGGTTAGTGAGTGCCAGGAGCTGGGAATGAGAACCAGTATCTACAGAAAAAGGACATTAGGAATCTTTTTAGACCACGGAAATGTGCTCAAACTAGACTGTGGTGATGGCTGGGTACTTACGTAAACTGAAAAAGAAAAATCATTGATTATTTAAGCTTAAAATGGGAGAACTTTATGGTACATAAGCCAAATGGTATAGAATACTTCTAAATACTCCATATTTCAGAGAAGAAATCAAAAGGACGATTAGCACGTGTTTTTCTCTAAATGAAAATGTAAAGACAACATATCAAAATTTGTCAAATGCTGCCCACACTTATGGGAGACTTTATAGCAATAAATGCCTACACTGGAAAAGAAGAAGGTATAAAATCAATGACTTAAGCTTTCAAACGAGAGCTAGAAAAGGAAGAACCAATTTAACACAAATCAAGAAGATTACAGAAAATAATATCAGAAGGAAAAAATAACCAACAAAATGGAAAACAAAACAATAGCAAAACATAAACATAGAGCTGGTTCTTTGAAAAGTTCAGTAAAACTGATAAGCATTTGGTCAGATTGAAAAAGAAAAAAGGATATCTAGCGTTACCAGAAATGAGGTAGCATTAATACATATTGTAAAGACATTAAAAGGATGAGAAAATATGAAAAACTTTATGGAAAATTAAAAAATTTATGAAATAAATTCCCTGAAACACATTACACCAAAGCTCACCAAAGAGGAAATAGATACCCCGAATAGCCTTACATCTATTAAAGTAACTTAATTTATAAGAAAAATTCCACATCCAGGTTGCTTCAACGGTGAATTCTACTAAACACTTAGGGAAGAATTAATACCAATTCTATACAAAAATCTTTGAAAAAATTGAAGAGGAGGGAATATTTTCTAACTTATTCTATGAGGCCTCAATAACAACATCAGACAAAGATATTGCCAGAAATTAACAGACTACTATTTCTCCTGAACATAGATTTTCAACAAATTAAGCGATATTAAAACCATTAAAAATCACAACCAACTTGTGTTTTCCCAGTAATGTCAGGCTGAGTTAATGTTCAAGGAGGAAAAAGTAAAATCTATGAATATAAGTCACAGTATTTGATAGCTAAAAAGACAGAAACTATATGATCATCTCAATTATTAGAGGAGTATTTAACAAACTACAAGATCTAGTCCCAATTTTCAAAATCTCAGCAAATTAGAGACAGAAGTGAACTTTCATAAAATGATAAAGCACATCTAAAAAATATCTACAGCTAAAATCATAATGAATGGTTAAATACTGCATTGTTCTCATGAAGTAAAAGAGCTCCTAGCTGCCCAATCTGGAACAATTTGAACAATTAAATACATAATATTGGATGAGTAACCAAAGTATAAAAAAATTATGTGAGTCCATAGTAATAAATGATTATTTATATTAATAGACATGGAATAAAAAGGTAACTCTCCTGTACAGGAGACTTCCAAGTAATTACCACAGATATTGTTTCCTTAAAGGGTTGAACACAACACACTGTGCATAAGTTCAGGCTACACTCAGTGACTTTACATACCACGGTATGTAAAGGAGGGGAAAAAACCAACTTTTCAGAGGCAAAAACTGAGAAATACTGTATTAGTCAGGTGATCAAAATTAACATTAGGGGCGCCTGGGTGGCTCAGTGGGTTAAAACCTCTGCCTTTAGCTCAGGTCATGATCTCAGGGTCCTGGGATCGAGCCCCGCATCGGGCTCTCTGCTCAGCAGGGAGCCTGCTTCCCCCTCTCTCTCTGCCTGCCTCTCTGCCTACTTGTGATCTCTGTCAAATGAATAAATAAAATCTTTAAAAAAAAAATTAACACTAGAGATAATTCATGCCAATAGCTATGTTCCTTTGATCTGGAAGACTCAGAACCACTTCACCTCTGTGGTTCTATTCTGGAAATGCTCGATTACAGTGTCACCGTTGGAAAACCATCACATGAATCATAATGAGGCACTGTCTAAAATTCCTGAGGAGCGCTTCCCAAAAATATCAAGGTCATCAAAAACAAGGCAAGTTTGAGCAATAGTTAGAGTTCGAAGGAAATGAAACAGATACGGTAACTAAATGTAATGTGATATTCTGGACTGGATCCCAGAAAAAGACATTAGGGAAAAACTAGTACATTTTAAAACTATGGAGTTTAGTCAATAAACAAAAACAAGGAACAAATTACTGATACAGGTAACAATGTAAGCATGATGCTAAGTGGAACAGGTAAGACACAGAAAAGTATACATTGCATCATTCCTTTTGTATGAAATTCTAGCAAAGTTATAACTACAGTGACAGCAGAATGATTGCCAGTGGCCAGAAGTGGAGGGATGGGGCTGATAGCGCAGGACACTAGGGACACTAGGGAATTTTTAGTCATGGAAGTGTTCTACATGATGAACCACTACCATAGTAGTTACTAGAATACACACATTTAGCAAAATTGGTAACTTTTTATACATTAGATCTTTTTTTTTTAAGATTTTATTTATTTATTTGACAGAGAGAGAGAGATCACAAGTAGGCAGAGAGGCAGGCAGAGAGAGAGAGGGAAGCAGGTTCCCTGCTGAGCAGAGAGCCCGATGCGGGGCTCGATCCCAGGACCCTGAGTCGAAGGCAGAGGCTTTAACCCACTGAGCCACCCGGGCGCCCCTACATTAGATCTTAATAGGACTATTTAATAGCCTTTTTGTTACCTTTAATGCTCTTAACATTTAGTCAATTTTACAGCTTCACATAAAAATCTAATACCAAAAAATAATACCAGCATGATGTAAGCATGCTGATAGAAACAAGGGGGCATATTATCTCAATATTCAGGATAGTTGCCTAACATCATGGTGGGTAGAGGATCTTAGGAAGTCTTCCCAGAGTCTCTGAAAGAGATTTCACTATTCCATCTTTTTGCATGTTTTATGGGTGATCAGTTTGTTCCAGAAAGATAGTCTATTTTCTTTACATGCCAACCCCAGGAAAACTAAGTTTTTCTGAAGAACACAGTAATTTAATAGAATATGATGTACTTGCTATGTGACCTCTATACATGCCTCAGCCAGATGCTAAATTAGTTATTTTGTGTTAGTATCAGGAATTCTAATTCAATTCAATTCATGGCATTGTTAAAGGAGGGTGAGACTTTAAGGATTTGGGGGAAAACCCTGCAAATGAAGGGGCAATTACTTTTCCAAGTTCATGTAAACAGAGTTTGGCTTGCTGTGAAGCCTGTAAGTTTATCACTTTCTCGAATGTTCTATCAGCACCAGAAATAGTCTTTCTTGGAATATACTTATGTGATCCCCCCCCCTTTTTCTCCTATTACCTTGAACCACCCAATAGCAGCTGGTTTCACTGAACAATTTGAAAGTCAGCAAATTATTTTCAAAAGAAATGTTCAGCATTGATCTCGGGCACTCTACCTGGCACTTTGAGTCTTATTACTGCTACCATCCCTTAAATCCCTTAAGAATAAGTGTATTTGCTTTCCTCACACATATTAAAATAAAAAAAAAATCACCTCTTATTTTTGGCAAAGATATAACCTCCCCCCACCCCCGCCACCCATTGCCCAGGCTGTCGTTATTGGAGTAACTTTTTAATCCTTCTTCCACTGGATCTCATAAACAATTCATCAAGTGTCTCAAACTCCTTACCCAAATCTAAGCTCATCTTTACCATATACGGCAATCTGTGAGACGACCACCCTTCTCCTGCCTACATTTCTTCTGGTCTAACACACCCTATACACACTGATACAAGACCTTTCAAGTATCTTTACACTGATACCTCTTTCTAGAGAAGAATCTATACTTCCCATTGCCTACTGTAATAAAGCCAAACTTCAGAGTCCAGCATGCAGTGCTTCATATAAACTGTTCTTTTAAGTATTTTATGTACCTCAAGAAAATTGGTTTGGTTTCCCCATTTGGAGCTTAATGTTCACTAATTTTAACATGTGATTCTCACAATAAACCTATACAGCAGATACTCTTAACGTCTCTTTTTTACACATGATGAAACCAATAAGCAAAAAATCCAAGTAACTTGCCAAAGGTCACTTTGTAAGCGGTAGAGTTATTATTCTCTTCTAGGTCATTCTGACTCCAAAGCCTTTAGCCATTAAGTATTTATACACAACTGCCTCCAAACCAAATACCTGATTTTGTAGGGGTCATTTTGTCCACTTAAAATCTCTCTTCTCCTTCAATCTTGTCCAAGTTGGCTTTAATCTAAATAGCCACCTGGCTGTGCATTCCTTTTCCCTACTCTTGTCTCTGGGCTTACGTACATTATCTGTTTGCTCTTGTTTATAGGTAGTCTATAACTTATCTGCAGAAGACACAACTTTGAGAATTAGGGAGAACTTGTACAGACTATACATAACCCCAGCGTCTAGTAAGGTGCCTGGTCTGCTGAACGTGATCAATAAATATCTGTCAACAACAACAACAAAAAACGATCAGGGCACCTGGGTGGCTCAGTTGGTGAAGTTTCTGCCTTTGGCTCAGGTCATGATCTCAGGGTCCCAGGATCGAGCCCCACGTCGGGCTCCTTGTTCAGCGGGGAGTCTGCTTCTCCCTTTCCCTCTGCCCCTTCCCCTGCTCGTGCTTGCTATCTCAAACGAATAAATAAAATCTTTTTTTTTTTTAAAGGATCAAAGTTCTGAATTTTTAGGAGCCTCTGAGTTCTGTATCTCTGAAACCCTTCAGTGGTTGGTACACTTACCAGCACACAGGAAGTACTCCGTAAAGGTAAACTGCTGGGTCACTATGTAGCTATTACTTTAAATGGGACTGTACTTGGAGATGCCATTTCCTTTGAAAAATACCTTCAAGATCTTTGGTTTCTCTTAGACTTTAGCGCTTCATTTCATTCATGTGTAAATATTAGGTAAGCAATAGGTTGTGCCTCAAAAATCCTTCAGAGGCTAGAGCTACTCTTAAGCCTGACAAATATGTGGGTTTGGCAACTTAAACCTCATAGAAATGAAACAGAATTTAAAAATGGCCAAAAAATAGTTGAACATATAACCCATAGGAAAATCATTTAACATTTATGAGTACACCGTCCTTTTAAGATCCAACAAGACAACCACCACTGTCGTTCAGAAGGAGACATCCTAACATAAGTGGCTGTGGAACAAAAAAATGTTAAAGTAAGGGGAAATATTTGCAATTACATAGCATTTTATCCTTTCCACAACGATGTCACTGTCATTTTCTCTTTTCACCCTTAAAACATCACAAGCCAGGACAAGTATTACACCTGTTTTACTTATGTTTTTTAAACATAAGAGATTAAAGTATTTTTGCAACGTGATGAGGCCAATAAGTAATACATCTGGGGCCCGGAGTCAGGTTTTCTGAATCACAATTCAATATTCCCACATGTTTAAATATTGCTGTGCTTACAGCCAGTAATTCATTCAAGGTCCCTTGTTTTTTGATCAGGGATATATTTGTTAAACAGCGCTACCCCCTGCTGGTAAGTTTTCCAAAAATGCACATAATAGCAAATTTGAAAAGGCCAAGAGGTAAAAGGATAACCAGTACCATTTATAATTATAACTTCATTTAACTATGACATTTTTAAAAAAATATTTTATTTATTTATTTGACAGAGAGGAGAGAGATCACAAGTAGGCAGAGAGAGAGGAGGAAGCAGGCTCCTTGCTGAGCAGAGAGCCCGATGCAGGGCTCAATCCCAGGACCCTGAGATCATGACCTGAGCCAAAGGCAGAGGCTTTAACCCACTGAGCCACCCACACGCCCCTAACTATGACGTTTTGTAATTGTACTTCCTATTGTGCTATCATATCCGCTTAGACACTGCTTTGTAAAGTAACCCAATGGATCCTCCAAGATTGGGCATCCCAACATCTCTTTTCTCAAGAACTTTTAATTGGATTAATTTCACCTATGTGGTATGAGAGTTCAGAACACACACCTTCCACCAGTACAATGAGAAATCAACTTGGGAGGGGAGTTGCAGCATCCCTGAAGAGCTCTGTGCCTGCTCTATGCTGTAGACCAGAATGCACAGTGGGAAAAGCCATCGCTGAAACGGGAAATCTAAATGCAGCAGGAGTAATGTGTTCCTGGAAAGGCAAGGGCCAAGCGGCAGTACACAACCACCCAGGACTAGGTGGAACGGTTACGGTCATGGATTTGAGAGTCAAACAGTAATCACAATAGTCTGACTTATGTAAACCTAGGATATTGACTAGCTATTTTAAGTGTTCTTACAAGTAAAATAGACCAGAAGCCTATTAAATTTTTACTGAATCTGTGTAACCAAAGAAGTCGTGGGTTAAATGAACAAGAGTCTAAACTGAATCACTGAGAATTGTGGCTCCCCATTCCCAGAAGTAAACCAGTTTATACACCTAACCCCATTGATGAGGGGAGGCCAGGTCCACTACAGCAGGACCCCATTATATTACCAAAAATTCATACTGTGTTAATATTTCATCCAGCCTTCATTGAAGGGACCTATGGCCTTTTCCCAGGGAAACTGAATATTGAGGGAAAAGAACAAATCAGAACTTTCAGTAACCGCTAGACGCTGGCTCTGAAGTGGCATTAATTCCAGGAGACTCAAAACTTTACTGTGGCCCACCAAAGGACATAGGAGTTCAGGTGATCAATAGAGTTTTCCCTCTGGTGACCTTTCAGGTGACCAGTGGTCCTGAACCAATCCTGTGAGTATTTCCCCAGTTTTAGAATGTATAATTTCAACAGACCTACTTAGTGACTGGGGGAAACACCAGAGCCCAGAAATGCCTGGCCTACCTATGCAGTGAGGGCTATTGTGGTAGGAAAGCCTGAGGGAAAGCCATTAGAACTGCTTCTATGTAGGAAAATAAGGCAAAAGAAATACGACGTTCCTGGAAGGATTGTAGAGACTGGTGCCATCATCAGGGACTTGAAGGAATAGATTCCCACAGCACATGCTGACTCAACTCTCCCATCTGCCCTGGGCAGAAGACAAATGGTTCTTAGAGAATGACGGGGGATTATTCTAAGGTTGACTAGGTGGTGTCTCCAACTGCAGCTGCTGTACCAGATGTCATTTCATTACTTGAGCAAATTAACACATCCCCTGGTACCAAATATTCAGCCATTCATCTGGAAAACTTCTTTTACTCCATCTCTGCCCTTTATGTCCACCAGAAATCTTTTCTTTCAAGTGGCAAGGCTAGTAACACACCTTCACTCATGTAAAACCTATGACGATGACTAGTTAATCTTGGTCCTACAGCTGTATATCACAACTCTCCAGTCATATGTCATAATTTAGTTCAGAGATACTGACCTCTTTAACATTCTTTAAGGTAGCACATTGGTCTATTATATTGATTACAGTATGCTGATTATACCTACAGAGCGAGAAATAGCAACTAGTTTAGAATGGTGCTATCTGATCACCATGCCATAAAGTTAGGTGTGCACGACACGACTCCATAATCAGATGGAAACAGTATACACATGACCACCCTGAGCAGGTTCTGAAGGTACAAGTAAGTTCCATACAGTGGCTCAAACGCCCCTGCTCAGTACTATACTGCCTTCTCTCTTCCAGCCTGTATCTAGAGCCCCATAGGTATTTCCTTACTATCACTGATAAACAAGACTAGAGTCTAGTTTAAAATGGTTCCATACAGGGGCACCTGGATGGCTCAGTCGGTTGAGCATCTGCCTTCTGATCAGGTCATGATCCCAGGGTCCTGGGATCGAGCCCCATGCTGGGCTCTGTGCTCAGTGGGAAGTCTGCTTGTCCCTCTCCCTCTACCTCCAGCTCATGCTCTCTATCTCAAATAAATAAATTTTAAAAATCTTTAAAATGGTTCTGCACGAAATGCAGGTCCTACCTTTGAGTGGGCGGCTGCAACACTACAGCTCTCTGTGGGATATCCCTGAAGGAAAATGGTGGAGAGAATCCTCTCCACGGGCAATGCACATGGTTTTTCACTTTGCTCGGAAGGAGAAATGGACAGATCGGCAATTATATACCAATTCATGGACAGTGGCAGTAGTTTGGCTGAATGGTAAGGGATTTGGAAGGAATCTAATTAGAAAACCCAAGACAAGAAAATTTGGGGACAAAGTATGGGGCTAGACCTCTTTGGGAGAAAAAAAAAAGGTACTTGTGTCCCAGTGTAAACTCTCAACGAAGAGTGGCTTGAGCAGCAAAGGATTTCAATAATCAAGTGGCTAGAAGGACCTGATGACCTGTTCTGTAGATACCAGTCTCTTTCCCCAGTCACTCCAATCAACATCTAATGGGCTCATGAACAAAGTGTCTGTGATGGCAGTAGTGTAGGTATGAATAGGATTGTGCATATGGACTTCCACTCACCGAGGCCAGCCTGGCTATGACCAGCACTGAGTGCCCCATCCGCCAGCAGCAGAGACCAATTCCAGGCCACCCACAGAGCACCACACCCCTACGTGACCAGCCATTAAAAGGGTGACTACACCGGACCACTTTCATCATGAAAGGGCTATGTCTTGTCCTTACTAGAATAGACCCTCACTCTGGATATGGACTTGCCTTTCCTCCATTCAATGCTTCTAGCAGAACTACCTGCCATAGATTTATAGAATGCCTTATCCATCATCATAGCATTCCACACAGCAATGCTTCAGATCTAGGAACTCATTTTACAGCAAAAGAAGTGCAGTAAGGGGCCCCTGCCCATTGAACTCAATGGCCTTACCACAGTCCTCACCATCCCGAAGCAGCTGGACAGACGGAACAGAGCAATGGCCTTTTGAAGACTCAGTCACAGCGCCTCCAGTAACTCCTTGCAGGTCTGTAACAAGGCTCTCTAGAAGGCTGTATATGCTCTGAATCCATAAATGGTGCTATTTTTCCAGAAGCCAGGGGAAACAGGTCCAAACATCAAGTAGCAGAAATAGCAGTGGGACCACTCAGTTTCACTCCTAATACCGATCAGCAAAGTTTTTGCTCTGTGTTCCTGAGGTAATATGCTCTGCTGGCCTAGTGGTGTTATTTCCTCACGAAGAAAAATCCACCAGGAGACATAACAATGAATCCATTTAACTGGGGGTTAAATGGCTGGCCACTGGCTGGCCACCTTGGGCTCTTCAGGTTTCTGAATCATCAGGCCAAATAGGGAGTTTTACTGTCAACTGGGGTAATTGATCTAATACCAAGAAAAATAATGGACTATTATTCTATAATGGAGGCAAGGCAGAGTATGTCTGGAATACAGGCAATTCCTTAGGGCATCACATAGTAGTACCATGTTCTGGAATTAAGGTCAATAGGTAACTACACTAACCCAATCCAAGCAAGAGTTCTGACTGCCCAAATACTTCAGACATGAAAAACTGGGTCACCTCATCAGTTAAAGAACCAAGACCAATATGACGTGCTTCCTGAAAACAAAGAGAATACAATCTGATGAGGGCCTGAATAGAATAAAAGGCAGAGGAAGGAGGGATTTGCCTCTTTTTTTTTTTCCTGCCTCTTTAGCTGAGCAGAGACATCTCATCTCATCTCACCTCTTATAGTCTCAGACCAGACTCATATCATTAGTATCTCTGTTTCTCAGGCCTTCAGACCTAGAATGAATTACACTACCAGCTTTCCTGGTTCTCTTGCTCGCAGAAGGCACACTGTGAGACTTCTTGGCTTGCATAACCAAGTGAGCTAATTTCTATTAGTAAACTTCCACATATAGACACCCATGTACATGTGTACACATATATACATATCCCATTGTTTCTATTTCTTTGTGGGACACAGAGTTAAACTAGGTTTCTCTTCTGAACATTCTAATTTTGTCATTTCTTAAAGGGAATCAGAAAAAAAAGTGTTCTTTTAAGTAAGCACCCCAACTGATTCTTAAGATGAAAAAAGTTGCAAAGTTCAGACTTAAACCAACAATTCATACTGGCTGTACCCATAGCTGACTTAGCCAGTCTGATCAAGTCTAAGAATCCTTCCAAAATTCAGTTCTTCTGAAGAGAAATACGGGGCTATAGCAGAATCCAGTAACTAAATTTCTCAAAGAACCTGCCATTGTGGACCTAATCTTTCCAACGTAAAAATCTTTCAATAGCCATAACATTTATCTATGGAAGACAAGCCAATGTAGTAACTGAATTTTCACAAATGAAAATATTGGGAATAGCTTGTTTTATTTAGTCAGCATGTTGCTATTCCAATTAGTTATCTCACTGTATCACAGAAGAATTGTTAAAAAAAAAAAAATTAAACCTTAATAAAGAAAAAAAAAACTGTTGACCTCAGTGGATTTAGCAAAGTAATATTTAAAGTGTCTTGAAGATTTTTTTATCATAATCATTTAATTTACCCACTTACAGAGTCTAACTAAGTAATACGAGTGCCGAAAGATAACAGCCAAGAGAAATTTAAGAGAAGTGTAATTGCATTAGTAACAATTCCTTGGGCACATCATACCAAACTCTGGGGAGTTCATTTTATTGACTGGTCCCAAGTATTCAAATTCAAGGAAAAAAAAAGTCTCCATTTGAACCACACAAGAAAAACTCTTGAGCTTTGATTCCATATTCCTGCCAAATATATTAGGTCTCTATATTCACAGATGATAAGCAGTTATTTCTAGTTTCATAATAAAAAAAATAGTATTTTCATATTGCTTGCCTGTCTTAAATTCTTTCCACGGAGCCCTTAAGTCACACTGAATAGCAATAAATTTGGCCAAAAGAGAAACCTAGTCATCTTTATTTTCTATTCTCTCTCTTACTTCCAAAATCCAACCTATTTCCAACATTCTTGTTTACCTCCTAAGCGTCTTAGAGTCTGTCTAGTTCTCTCCATACCTTTGTCATCTAGCAGCCCATATCCCCCTTCTATTTGACAGGATTACTAACACACCCTGCTACAAAAACTTCCTGTGTCTCATCTTGCTCCTGTCCCGTGAATTCTCTCTTCTGAAATCACACCTCTTTTCAGAACACAAATATTGATCATATTTTATTCTCTGCTTGAGATTCCTCAAACCCTTACTATTTCCCTCAGGAGATTGCTCTTGAAAGTGTGGTCCAAGAACGTGCAGCATCAGCAAAACCTAGGAGGTTATTAGAAATGCAGGAGAGCGAGCTCCCCTTGAAAGCTAGGGAGTAAGACTCTATGTTATATTCTCAGGTGGTCTGAATGAACATTAAAGTTTAAGAGCCGCTGCCTCAGGATCCAATCCAAACTTCACAGGGCCAGCGAGGGTCCTCATGAGGTAGCCTGCACTTATCTTTCCTGCTGTTGCTCCTGACAAACCCCATCCACCCAATGAAGATGCTATGAGGTCCCCACCATCTTTTCCATACCCTCCAAACTCCTTGCTTGCTGACCTTTTTAATCTTCTAAAAATTATTCCCCCAAAGATCTTTACCTGGTAGACTGAGATAGATGTTTCAACTAAATACTGTAATGACTCTTTCTACGTCCTTATCGTAAAACATCTCTCAGGATTGTAATGGTCTGTGTCCTCCACACTACCGTAAGTACCCCAGAAACAGAGACCTAGTTTAAATCATTGGCTGTTGTGCATGTGACAACAGAAAATAACATCTATTCATGTACAATACATATGTGTTCAAAAGTTTAAAGGAAAAAAAGCTTATCTCATAGCCTACTTGGGTGGGTTTTTTTTTTCATGCCAAACTATGCACAAGACTAATTTTGTGGGTTGTTTTTAACCTAAAGGATACCTAAGTCTGGAAACCGAGGCTGAATGCAGTAGAACATACTCAGTCACTTGGGGGCAGTTAGGGAAGAGGAGGCAATCCAAAAGGTAGAATCTCAGAAGGAAGATAAAGCCAAAGCCAGGGAAACTGTTGCTAATCTGTATACAGCAGTCAGCATAGGCCCTTACGTGTCAATCAGTGGGGAAGACATTGAGTAAATCACATGGGAGCAAGTGGGTTTTCAGTGGGACAGAAAACACGCAGAAATTCACCGAGTCAAAGAATAGAGCTTATAAAGAGACGTCTGCAACCTTAAGAATGGATCATTCAAGGAGTGAAAAACCCAATAGTTCAGAATATTATGCTTTTCTGTTCTCTTTCAAGGATCTTTTCTCTTCCTCCCCATCTCATTTATTTCATCCATAAATAGTTTCCTTCACCTGCAGAGGAGGATTTCGCACTCCAAGTGGCTTGTATTTTTAAAACGCTATATACTCTATAGAGCTATGTGGATAAGGAATTACTGGATCTCCAGAGTGGATGCTAGGAAATCAGTGACAATAAACCAAGCCAGTTATTACCGAGGCCTGGACAGTGATTGTGGCAGTGAAGGTGGAGAGAGGATGGGATATATTTGAATGACAGTAAAGAGGCAGGGTTCGTGAAGGAGATTATGAACTGAAACAGAGCATCATTGCTTATCTTGTTTAACACCATAATATCTGATTGATCTAATAAACTGCTGAGGGAATTATAAAAATAAAGTATTCTCTTCCTAGGCCAGTGCTCAAAGAGGAGGATGTAATTCAGGTAGAGCATAAAGATTGCAAAGCCTAATGGTGAAAAGCCAGGCAACTTCTAGTCCACCATCTCTCAGGCCCTCCTTGGGCTAGAGATTAATTTCCAAGTGAAAGCACAGCTATGGGAGCTGAATATAATACCAATCAAGGAAACTGAAGTTGATAGTCATCAGAAAAGTATTATAATCTTTTTTTTTCTTTTTATTCTTCAATCTTTTTTTTTTCCTTTCTATTCTTCAACTGAAATAATTCTAGGGAAAAAAAAAAAGTTTGGTAAGTACATGAGTTAGAGAAAAAGTTGAGTGGGGAGCACATCGTCTTCAATGCCCGGAGGAGAATTCTGCCTAACCCAACTTGAAAAAGCTGTGTAAAAAAATAAATAAATAAAAGCATTTCAGAAACCACACTCTGACAGCTGCGCACATGTGATCCGGGAGGACTTAGTCTTCCCAAATGGAATGGTGAGAAAGAAAATTCAGGTGAAAATGGATGCCAGTCAGCTCATTAAGGTTTGTTGAGATGATTCATGGCAGAACAATGTCGAACATCAAGTTTCAACTGTGTGTTCCTAAGAAGGTCATGCATGAGGATGTTCACATGAAATCCCCAGTTTCACCTGTAAACAAAGATGGCAAAATATCCTTCACCTAAACAAAACAGAAAAAACAAAAACAAAACAAAAAGAACCAACTCCACAAATATTGATATAAAGGCAATTTCACAGCACAATTTCAAAGACATACCAGAAATAAAAGGAGCTTTTTTCCAGGAGATTGATAAAAGTCCCAACAAGCTAAAATATATTCATCCCATATAGACCCTTGCTCCAGAAGGTATCACTAAGGTATGGTTCCCTACAACTACTTAGTACCTAAGAGAGTGACTTACAAATATTTAGGTGAGCATTTACATCAATTTGCTTTCCCCTTTCTATATTGCCAACAGCAGAGAGATCTTATTAACACCTCTCCAAGACCCCATTAATATCATGCACACTCAGCACAGACCAAAAGCCAACTCTGGAAATAAGGACCAAGCCCCAAGGTAAGGCCTACTTTAAACGTAACCTAAAACAAATTAAAACCAAGACCTGAACGATCACCAAGGAATATTTTGAAGACTTACTTCCCAAGTAAGAGGGGCTTGAAAAACACCCCAAGCCTTCCAGAGATTCTAAGAAAGCATTAAGTCAAGCCTACACAAGTCCTAAGTGTTCAATGAATAATTAACTGCATGCCCACAGAAAAAAAAACCTAGTTTCTACAAAATATTTTCTCAGTAATGTGCTTTACACATTAAAAAA
The DNA here is from genome assembly GCA_028534135.1 of Potos flavus. NCBI lineage: Eukaryota > Metazoa > Chordata > Mammalia > Carnivora > Procyonidae > Potos > Potos flavus. The sequence continues at coordinate 16,486,922 of CM052895.1, read as the reverse complement.
AAAAAGTGCTAGAACTATAAAAACTAAAGTATTGTTGACCCTATTTAAAAAAGTTGTTATTAGACATCTAATCTAAATTGGCCAAGCTGGTAAATTTAGCAGACAATATTTAACACAGGAAGTATAAATATGCTTAAAAAACTAGAGAAAAGGATGTTCAAAGACTGGGAGGAAAATACAGTCTTGATGAATGAACAGATAGGAAATAGGAACTGAAAAATGAAAATTATCAAAACTAACCAGGAAACCTCTCCTCCTCTCCATGAATGGTTAATTTTGAGAGGATTCTCTTTCTCTAGAAGTACAAAACTTAACAAAATACATAAAACAACTGATATATTTTCATTATACATATTTTAGTTTCACATTACGTTCTTTACCTTCATTGTATTTCTAAGAGAACCATTTCAGGCAGCCCTTATTAAAACAATTTGTGTTAAGAATTTAAGATTTAAAATATAACTATTGGCTAGAAAGTTTCAGTTCTATTAAATAAAAAATTTCTCATTTTTCTCTAGAGCAGTATATTTATAGGTAATGAAATTTTTTTATTCTGTCAAATATAACATTTACTTCCAGAGAAATATAACTGGTGTCTTTGAGAGAAATACTCTGGGGCCATAAAGCAAGAAAACAAAGAAGTTGATTGAGATAAATAAAAACAGCAACTGCTGATTTTAAAGCAATGACAAATTTATACTTTGTCAATTCTAGTCCGAATCCATTTTCCTTAAAAGGATAGCGTGAAATATAAAGAAGCCAAGATTATCTCATCAAAAAGTGCCAAATACTTAAACAATATTAGAATTAACATAGTAAAGTATGATTTGAAATATTTTAGTAACTTAAGTTCCCATAGTGTACTTTAAATATCTATTCCTAAGAAAACATTTAATAAAAATTATAGCACAGATAAAAATGATGCTTTTTAAGAAAAAAAATCTCATTGATCTTATTAATTTATTCATGCAACAGGTATCTATTATTGAATACCTACAATGCTCTTGGCATAGTTGTAGATGCTTGTCGACCAAAAAAGATAGAAAAAGATCTCTTCCTGCATGTAACTTTTATTGTACCATGGAGAGAAAGCAATGATTAATAAATATGAAAGATTAGTCAAGTAACATGTTAGTAGTTAATAAGTGATTTGGGTGAAAAGAATAAAGAAAAAGTAAACCAGAATAAGAATGATCAAGAGTGCCAAGGTTTTGTGTGTATAAAATCATATTACCAAATGAACTCTAGCTATTTTTTCCAACATACTAGAATTTTAATAAAACATTTTATACTGCAAAACAGATCCTACATTAAGAATGCAATATCCAGGAGAAGGGAGAAAGATGGTGGAGAAGTAGGAGACCTAAATATCCTTGGGTTCCAGGAGTTCAGCTAGATAGTTATCAAACCATTCTGAACACCTACAAACTCAACAGGAGATCGAAGAGAAACAGAGCAGCAATTCTAGGAACAGAAAAGCAACCACTTTCCGGAAGGTAGGACATGCGGAGAAGTGAAACCAAGGCAATATGCAGGAAGAGAGACCACGGGGGGACGGGCCAGCTTCCAGCAAGTGACAGACCAGTGCAGCACAAAATCGGAACTTTTAGAAGTCTGCTCCACTGAGGGACGTCGCTCCAGAGGCTAAGTGGGGGGTGGAGCCCTCTGGGAACAGTGTGGTCTCAGAACCCTCGGGGTCACAGAAAGACCGGGGGTGTCTGAGTGTGGCAGAGCCCCCAGGTATCCGAGCGGGGAAGCCGGCTATAAAGAGAGAGCTGAGGAAGAGCTCTCAGCTCGGGGTTACCTTAAACCGTGATCCAAGACACAGTCAGGTGACTGCTTTTCAAGCAGGGACCCCACTAGTGGCAGATCCGGGGAGACTCACCTTCCTCCTCTGGGAGGAGCGGCGCGGGAGCGCGCTGCAGGAATCTGCTGCGTTTGGAGACTTCAAACGGGGCCGTGAGCCAAAGATATAAATGCTCGGTCACAGGATGGGTGAGCTCGGAGTGTAGCCGGAGACCAGGGAGACGGGAGGGATTGACCGCTTTTCTCTGAGGGCGCGCTGAAACTAGGGCCCCGAGCTCTCGGCTCCTAAGGGCCGGAGATTGGGAGGCCGCCATTTTCATTCCCGTCCTCCAAAGCTGTACGGAAAGCGTTCAGGGAACAAAAGCTCCGGAGAGCGAACCCGAGCAGATTCCTTAGCCTGGCCCCTGGCAAGCATGCTAAAATTCCGCCTCCAGCAAAGACATTTGAGAATCACTGCAACAGACCCCTCCCCCAGAAGATCAGCAAGAACATCGAACCAAAACCAAGTTCACTGATCAATGAGAACTGGAAAACTCCAGCGCTAGGGGAAAACAGCACATAGAATTCATGGCTTTTTCCCCATGATTCTGTAGTCTTTCAGAGTTTTTTTTTTTTAATTTTATTTTTTTCTTACTCTTTTTTTAATTTTTCCTCTTTACTATTTTACCTTTTTTAACTATTTTATGTTATCAATACTTTTTTTTTTTAAAGATTTTATTTATTTATTTGACAGAGAGAGATCACAAGTAGGCAGAGAGGCAGGCAGAGAGAGAGAAGGAAGCAGGCTCCCCACTGAGCAGAGAGCCCGATGCGGGGCTCGATCCCAGGACCCTGAGATCATGACCTGAGCCGAAGGCAGAGGCTTTAACCCACTGAGCCACCCAGGCACCCCTGTTATCAATACCTTTTTAAATTTTTTTTTTTAATTTTCATTGTTATAGTCATATTCTATCCCTTCGTTGTATTTAACCTTATTTTTTGTATACATATAGGTTTTTCTTTCTTTAAAATTTTGGGATATAGTTTCTTCTAACAGATCAAAATATACCCTAAATCTAGCACATGGCTTTGTTCTAGTCTCCAGCCTGATCACATTCTTTCCTCTTTTTTCTTTTTTCAACCAACTTATCTTATCAATTCCTTTTCTAGAATCTTTTTTAATTTTCATCTTTATAGTCATATTCCATCCCTTCACCGTGTTTACCCTTATTTTATATATATAAGTTTTTCTTTCTTTAAAATTTTGGGAGGCACTTTTTTCTAACAGACCAAAATACACCCAAAATCAAGTGTGTGGCTCTGTTCTAGTCACCAGTCTAATATATACAAATATATATATATATTTTTTTTTCTTTTTTTCCCCCTTTCTTCTCATCCCAGTTTCAGGTCTCTTCTGATTTGGTTAGTGTATATTTTTCTGGGGTTGTTGCTACCCTTTTAGTGGTTTGTTCTCTCATTCATCTATTTTTATCTGGATAAAATGACAAGGCAGAAAAACTCACCTTAAGAAAAAGAACGAGAGGCAGTACCAATGGCTAGGGACCTAATCAATACGAACATGAGTAATATATCAGAACTAGAGTTCAGATTGACAATTATCAAGGTGCTAGCTGGGCTCGAAAAAAGCATGGAAGATACTAGAGAATCCCTTTCTGGAGAAATAAAAGAACTAAAATCTAACCAAGTTGAAATCAAAAAAGCTATTAATGAGGTGCAATCAAAAATGGAGGCTCTTGGGGCACCTGGGTGGCTCAGTGAGTAAAGCCTCTGCCTTCAGCTCAGGTCATGATCTCAGGATCCCGGGATCGAGTCCCGCATTGGGTTCTCTGCTCAGCAGGGAGCCTGCTTCCCCCTCTCTCTCTGCCTGCCTCTCTGCCTACTTGTGATCTCTCTCCCTCTGTCAAATAAATAAATAAAATCTTAAAAAAAAAAAAAAATGGAGGCTCTTACTGCCAGGATAAATGAGGCAGAAGAGAGAATTAGTGATATAGAAGACCAAATGATAGAGAATGAAGAAGCAGAGAAAAAGACCACAAGGGGAGAATTCGAGAGATTAGTGATACCATAAAACGAAATAATATTAGAATAATTGGGATCCCAGAAGAAGAAGGGGGGTGTGCAGAAGGTATATTGGAGCAAATTATGGCAGAGAATTTCCCTAATTTGGAGAAGGGAACAAGCATCAAAATCCAGGAGGCACAGAGAACCCCCCTCAAAATCAATAAAAATAGGTCCACACCCCATCATCTTATAGTAAACCTTACAAGTCTCGGTGACAAAGAGAAAATCCTGAAAGCAGCTTGGGACAAGAGGTCTGTAACCTACAATGGTAGAAATATTAAGATTGGCAGCAGACCTATCCACAGAGACCTGGCAGGCCAGAAAGGACTGGCATGATATATTCAGAGAACTAAACGAGAAAAATATGCACCCAAGAATACTATATCCGGCTAGGCTGTCATTGAAAATAGAAGGAGAGATAAAAAGCTTCCAGGACAAACAAAAACTAAAAAAATTTGCAAACGCCAAACCAGCCCTCCAGGAAATATTGAAAGGGGTCCTCTAAGCAAAGAGAGAGTCTAAAAGTAACAGACCAGAAAGGAACAGAGACAATATATATTAACAGTCACCTTACAGGCAAAAAAATGGAACTAAATTCATATCTGTCAATAGTTACCCTGAATGTAAATGGGCTGAATGCCCCAATCAAAAGACACAGGGTATCAGAATGGATAAAATAATAAGACCCATAAATATTCTGTCTACAAGAAACTCATTTTAGACCCAAAGACACGTCCAGATTTAAAGTGTGTGTGTGTTGGGGGGAACAATTTATCATGCTAATGGACATCAAAACAAAGGTGGGGTGACAATCTACATATCAGATAAATTAGATTTTAAGCCAAAGTGCATAATAAGAGATGAGGAAGGACACTATATCATACTTAAAGGGTCTGTCCAACAAGAAGATCTAACAATTTTACGTATTGGAAAATTATGAGAAAGCAGAGGGTCTGCTTTCTCTCCCATGCTCCCTACATGGGAGCAGCCAATTATATAAACCAATTAATAACAAAATGAAAGAAACACATCAATAATCATGCAATAGTAGGGGACTATTAACACCCCCCCTCACTGAAATGGACAGATCATCTAAGCCAAAGATCAACAAGGAAATAAAGGCTTTAAATGACATACTGGACCAGATGGACATCACAGACATATTTAGAACATTCCATCCCAAACCAACAGAATACACATTCTTCTCTAGTGCACATGGAACATTCTGCAGAATAGATCACATCCTGGGTCACAAATCAGGTCTGAACCAGCACCAAAAGATTGGGATCATTCCCTGCCTATTTTCAGACCACAATGCTCTGAAACTAGAACTCAACCACAAGAGGAAAGTTGGAAACAACTCAAATACATGGAGGCTAAAGAGCATCCTACTAAAGAATGAATGGCTTAGCCAGGAAATTAAAGAAAAATTAAAAAAATACATACAAACAAATGAAAATGAGAACACAACTGTTCAAAATCTTTGGGACACAGCAAAGGTGGTCCTGAGAGGAAAGTATATAGCAATACAAGCCTTTCTCAAGAAATAAGAAAAGTCTCTGGGGCACCTGGGTGGCTCAGTGGGTTAAGCCTCTGCCTTCAGCTCCACTTATGATCTCAGGGTCCTGGGATTGAGCCCCACATCGGGCTCTCTGCTCAGCAGGGAGCCTGCTTCCCCCTCTCTCTCTGCCTGCCTCTCTGCCTACTTGTGATCTCTCTCCTCTCTGTCAAATAAATAAATAAAATCTTAAAAAAAAAAAAAGAAAGAAAGAAGAAAGGTCTCAAGTACATAACCTAACCCTACATCTAAAAGAGCTGGTTTAAAAATAAATAAATAAAATAAAATAAGATAATAAAATAAAATAAAATAAAATAAAATAAAATAAAATAAAATAAAATAAAAGAGGTGGTTAAAGAACCACAAAGCAAGCCTAAACCCAGCAGGAGAAGAGAAATAATAAAGATCAGAGCAGAAAGCAATGAAATAGAAACCAAAAGAACAGTAGAACAAATCAACGAAACTAGGAGCTGGTTCATTGAAAGAATTAATAAGATTGATAAACCCCTGGCCAGACTTATCCAAAAGAAAAGAGAAAGGACCCAAATAAATAAAAGCATGAATGAAAGAGGAGAGATCACAACAAACACCAAAGAAATACAAACAATTATAAGAACATATTATGAGCAAGTATACACCAGCAAATTAGACGACCTGGAAGAAATGGATGCATTCCTAGAGACATATAAACTACCAAAACTGTACCAAGAAGAAATACAAAACCTGAACCATAACCAGTAAGGAGAGTGAAGCAGTCATCAAAAATCTCCCAACAAACAAGAGCCCAGGGCCAGATGGCTTCCTAGGGGAATTCTACCAAACATTTAAAGAAGAATCAATACCTTTCTCCTGGAACTGTTCCAAAAAATAGAAATGGAAGGAAAACTTCTAAACTCATTTTATGAGGCCAGCATTACCTTGATCCCAAAACCAGACAAAGACTCCATCAAAAAGGAGAATTACAGACCAATATCCTTGATGAACACAGATACAAAAATTCTCACCAAAACACTAGCCAATAGGATCCAACAGTACATTAAAAGGATTATTCGCCACGACCAAGTGGGATTTATTCCTGGGATGCATGGTTGGCTCAACATCCGCAAATCAATCAAGGTGATACAATACATTAATAAAAGAAAGAACAAGAACCATATGATACTCTCAACAGATGCTGAAAAAGCATTTGACAAAGTACAGCATTCTTTCTTGATCAAAACTCTTCAAAGGGTAGGGATAGAGGGTACATACCTCAATATCATCAATGCCATCTATAAAAAGCCCACAGCTAATATCATTCTCAATGGGGAAAAACTTAGAGCTTTTCCCCTGAGGTCAGGGACACGACAGGGATGTCCACGATCACCACTGCTATTCAACATAGTACTAGAAGTCCTAGCCTCAGCAATCAGACAACAAAAGGAAATAAAAGGCATCCGAATCGTCAAAGAAGAAGTCAAACTCTCACTCTTTGCAGATGATATGATATTTTCTGTGGAAAACCCAAAAGACTCCACCCCAAAACTGCTAGAACTCATACAGGAATTCAGTCAAGTGTCAGGATATAAAATCAATGCACAGAAATCAGTTGCATTTCTATACACCAACAGCAAGACAGAAGAAAGAGAAATTAAGGAATCAATCCAATTTACAATTGCACCCAAAAACATAAGATACCTAGGAATAAACCAAATCAAAGAGGAAAAGATGGGATGGCTGGGTGATGGACATTGGGGAGGGTATGTGCTACGGTGAGCGCTGTGAATTGTGTAAGACTGATGATTCACAGACCTGTACCCCTGAAGCAAATAATACATTATATGTTAATTAAAAAAAAAAAAAAAGAATGCAATATCCATTCGTAACCTCTGACCCAAGGTTTATTACAGAGTAAACATTCCTTTGAATTGCCATCCCTTGCAGAATTTCAGTTAAACAAAGTTCAATTCTTCATACCTTATTTATCATGTGACATAATTTTAAGAGCAATTCAATTAAAAAGTTACAGGAAATATGTAACTTACTTTTCTGCATATCTTTTTTCAGTAGAACAGAATTTTCACATAAAGCTAGAATTCTATCACCATTTATTTCTCAACATAGGAAATCAGAGAATCCTAAGACATCTACTTAAAGGTTAAAAGTAAAATGTTAACCTTGGGCTGAAAAATGTCTTGTGATTATAATTGATAATCATACAGTTTATATGTATAAATCCCCAGATTTATTATTGATTTCTCTTATAACCCATTAGTTAATGCTGAAATTTAAAAACTATCAATAGCTATAGTTTAGTACCTTAACTTTTCATAACTATCATTTTTAGTAATTTTTAGTTATTTTTAATTTTTAGTACTGCTTAATTGTAAAACTGAATAGACTTTGAAGCAGCTCAGCATAAATATCCCTGCTTCAAGGTTAGCATTGGTTTACTGATCCAAAATAGCCAATAATGGAGGTATAGAACAATGTGCCCTGGGAATAGTCATTTGCTGGTTGAAAGTCAGCTTCCGTTACCAGAGAAGAACCCAGTCCTTTTGAGAAAAAGCTGTTGTACCTGCAACAGTGATGGTTCAGTGAAATGGTCATACTTTTTTAAAGATTTTATTTATTTATTTGACAGAGAGAGAGAGAGAGAGATCACAAGTAGGCAGAGAGGCAGAGAGAGAGGAGGAAGCAGGCTCCCTGCTGAGCAGAGAGCCCGATGCAGGGCTCGATCCCAGGACCCTGAGATCATGACCTGAGCCGAAGGCAGAGGCTTTAACCCACTGAGCCACCCAGGTGCCCCAAAATGGTCATACTCTTAAGATCTTTGACCCATAGAGCGCCTGATCCAAAGCCACTCCTCTCTCTGCACAGGTTCAACAAGTCGACCCCAGCATTTTCTGCTCTCCACAGCCCAGAGTGGTCAGATGGTCTCAAGGGAGCATCAGGCACTAACATTTTTTTAAACAACAGTTTTAGCCCAACATAAAAGGACTGACGAGTACTTCTACTATCATTAAAAGCTTCCAAAATTTAATAATGGAAACCTTTGAGAGAACAAAAGAAATCACGATTGTATTAGATAGGACACTAAGAACACAGAAAAGCTAAAAGCCTGACATCTCGAACAAAAAAGCTGCTGACAATGTGGCCTCCTCCTACCTTGCTGCACACTCCCCACTACACCCCACCCCACTTGAGGTGTTTATGCTTGTTTATTTGGTTTTAATTTTGCCTTCTTTTACACCTGTCAGTAATACTAATTAAACAGCACAATAAAGGGGGCAAAAGGGTGATCAGGCAAATAGAAGACACTGAAGTGTAAGAGATCAGAAGGTTTGGGGTAGCTAGCAAACCTAGGCTGTGCCTTTCAGACTGATGGACAAAATGACATTATCCTTGAGAGCGTGGTCAGAGAAACACACCCATGTTCCTCATTCTTCTGTCACTTTTAACTTCAAGGTAAACAGGTGTAAGGTTAACTTGTCAACTCAAGTTAAACCTCTAAATGTTTCTGCCAAAATCATGAATTTTAATTACCCTCATGTTTATTTCAAGAATTCCTTTAAAAACAGGAAAAACTCTTGAGTGACTGGCAAGGCATTCATTGTGTTGCCCACGAAGTACAAAAGTTCAAGAACCATTTTATCCTCTCCATCCCATGTCCAATTTAGCAAGGAAGTCCACATGTACAAAATTGGTTCCTTAAAACGAATTGGACGGGGCAAGAAATTTAGGTGGCAAACAAGACTAGAAGCTGGTTGGGTGGGATCAGACAGCTTCCCAACTCTCCCAGCAAGAGACGGCTGCTAAAAGAGGCGCCAACAAATTTAGGTTCAAACGCAGGCTCCTTGTAGCTTTGGCCATCACTCCAAATGTAATCAATGGCACCTTTCTCACTGTTTCCATGGAAATTTGTACCTCCAGAGAGTTTTTATTTTACCTCATACATAGGTCTTCTTGTTTCTTCTACTAAATTGTAATCAGCTTTAGTTCAGGGATAGTATTTCATTATCTCTGTAACTCTTGCAGTCAATGTTGTCCTTTTCACACAGAAGACAGTAAATAAGTGTTCACTGAATAAAAAACGGTGGGTTAGAGGACCCTGGCCTGAGGAGTCCCCCAGGCACCAAACGTTCCCACATTGCTCTTTAGAAAGGCTGATTCTTATCCTCTGCAGAAGAAACAAAACACCAATTTTCTTATGGTAAGAAAAAAAAATAGTTTCAGCACCTTGCCTATGAATTGTAAGACACTAAGCCACATACAGCACTGGATGTTATAAAACTACATAAAATATGCCCGACTTTTCTCTGCCGAAGAATCTAGTCTGCATGGCTCATTCCAAACACGTATTAATCACTCCTCGTATTCTAAAGGTACTTTTCTCTAAATGTGTGCTCACAACTCATTCTAGTTTTAAAAGACTTACACATAAAGATAGACTACAAAAGGTACCTAGACAAGTTTTATGTTTTCACAACTTAAATGAAGGTAAATTTAAAACGTAGGTATTAGAAATTACATTATATAGCTTTTACTCTGTATCAACAAAATCCCAGGCACTGGGTTGAATTGGTTAGGTATGTAAGAGCATAGATTCTCTCAATAAGTTGGAACTTGCAGGGCACGTAGGTAGGTCGCTCAGTTGAGCATCTGACTCTTGATTTTGTCTGGGGTCATCATCCCAGGGTCACGATCCCAGGGTCGCGAGACAGAGTCCTTTGTGGGGCTCCTTGGGATTCTCTCTGCCTCTGCCTCTCCTCCTTCCCCCCCAGTGCACTCACTGTCTCTCTAAAAAATAAAAATAGAAGTAAGTTGGAATTTGCTTTACCCTAAGGTAAGAAAATATTTAAGTGACAACCCAATGTTCCTCGCCTTTATAGAGGAATGAGAAACTAAGTTCTTCAAGGAAAACCATTCCTTCTTGAAGGAATTTTGATGAATTAATCAACGAAGAAATTAAACGGTTTTGGTAAATGTAACTTACCAGGAAGACAAGTTATTTTATAAATTAGTTAAACACAATCTTTTGCAGGTTGGGGAGCAAGGCGATGTGAAGAAGCAGGGGTGGTAATCTGTTTTCAGAAATCAGTAACGAGTTGTTTTTCTTTTTTTCTTAAGATTTTATTTATTTATTTGACAGAGAGAGAGCACGAGGAGGGGCAGAGGGAGAGGGAGAAGCAGGCTCTCTGCTGAGCAGGGGGCATGACGCAGGGCTCGATCCCAGGACTCTGAGATCATGACCTGAGCTGAAGGCAGATGCTTAACCGACTGAGCCACCCAAAAGCCCCAGTAACAAGTTTCTATCCATAAGTGCTCTTATAAACTCAAAGCAGAGAAGGGGAAGACATTTTTGTTATGGATAACTAGCATAAATAAAAATATTTTTATGTTTAAAAAAAAAAAACCACACACACAGATAAGCTTATCCCCAAGAGAAGTAGCATAAAGCAAAGGGCCTTGGTGGTATCCGTGTTGGATATGGTCCTGCTAAGTCTGCAGATGGCCACAGTGAACATGTCTGGACATTCAAGTATCTAACTGATGAGGGAGCGCTCCAAAGATGATAGGGATAGAAACGGTGCACGTGAGGTCAAGTTAGTGTGTCTACTAATTTATTTAGAGAGATTCTTATATATATATAAATAAAAAATAAATAGTTAATTTATTTAGAGAGAAAGGGCTCCAGCTCCCGAGTTCATCACCAGTAGTAAACCAGGAGAGGGAGCATTTCCATGGTTCCTAGCCCCTGAACCCAATACTGGACAGTGATCACAGAAGTCAGAAAGGAGGAGATATGAATAGAAGGAAAAGGAAGAATGGTCACTTACAGAGGATCTGATCTGTGCTTTATCAGATACACTGAAAAAGAAGTATTTTACAAGCAGTGATACCATTATAGTTTTTTTTTTAATTACAGAGTTTTTAACCTAAAATAGTAACTATTGAGAAAATACTCAAGTTTTAGAGATAGGCATATATGTTGGTATCCCTGTGAACTATCAAAGGAATCTGTATATTTTGGCTCTTTGACTTATCTCCTGACACTGTTAGAAAAGACAATAACCAAGACCTCCCATAATAATCCTTTGGTGTCTCTGCCAGAGACAGAGCCCAGAGGGAAAAGATCATATGATCCCCAATCCTGGAAAGACATAAAGCAAAGTTTAAAGGCTGTACCTCTTCTTTGGTTAGTAGTCTATAAAAGTTATACAATTAATAAAAATATTGATGTGTGATGTGAGTCCTTTCTTTATCCCTATATACACACATTTTATAGGTTAAAAAAAAATGCAGTAGGAAAAACAAAAAATTCCCCTTTCTTCTATCAACCCAATGAAGTGAAAACAGGTCCCGCCTGTTTGTGAGTGCCCAGGGGATGCGTCCCACTGTTCCATGGTTATTTAATTATGCAGTGACTCATCAAGTTCTCATTTAGTCGGAGAATTATCAAAAAGCAATCATCATGAAATCAACACTGAGGATAAATTAGACCAAGGGGCAGGATTGAGAAAAGTTACATGGCTCTTTTTCTCCTTTGCTGAGCCCTCAGCCTCGCATTCTGGATGGTGGTCAGGAATCACTCACCAGTGAGAACGATGAAGAATTTTCAAGATGTGCTGATGGAACATTGGAAGAGTCTCAGTTTACCTCTGCCTGCTGGCATTTTTCTGTGTCTGCTTACAGTCTTTAGGACAAAGAAGGTTATTTTAAACTCAGAAGGCAGCTTTAGAAACGCTGTGGCAAGGAAAGCGAAGTCCTATTCAGGGGACTCTGTGGAGCAGACAGCAGGCATAATCCTGACCATGTCCTGGCAGAGGCACCAATCAAGCAATTCTCCTAAAGTGATGCATTAGGCAGCTTTGGGAAACAAGTAAGAAATCCAAGAATCTCAACTACTACTTTTAAGAAGCCCGTACGCCTGAAAACATTGGCTACTGGCAGGTAACCAGAACGACAACTAGAGAGACACATAACTGACTATGGAGCAGCCTGAGGGGGCAGTGAAAGCCGGAGCAGAAAGGGGAGCCCCTTGATGCTGGTGCAAGTGCCTGGCTCAGAGGCTTGCCTCTTCACCTCCTCCTTCCCGCGACAGTGGAGGAACACAAAGATAAATGAACGTGTGAGCATAAAGAGAATTGTAGGTGGTCATGAGGCTATTAGAGACCATTAATTTCCTGCAACTGTCAAAGTACATGGAAATATGCTAATGAAAATGAAGTCCACCAGGGAGTTAAATGGACATGAAAGGGATGCCTGGGTCTCAGTCAGTTAAGCATCTGCCTTCGGCTCGGGTCATGATCCCAGAGTCCTGGGATCAAGCCCTGCTTTGGGCTCCCTGCTCAATGGAGAGCCTGCTTCTCCCTCTCCCTCTGCCTGCTGCTCTGCCTAATTGTGCTCCCTTTCTATCTCTCTAATAAATAAAATCTGTAAAAGAAGTTTAAAAATAAAAAATAAATAAAATGGAGATGAACGCCAAACTCCCCGGTAGAACCCCAGACTAGCCTAAACTCAGTGCATGCAGCACAGAGCACAGGAAAGAGAAGAGCAAAATCAAACACAAGTTTTCGTTTTGTGTCTTTCTATAGCACAAATATACCGCCAAGTACACACAGCTTACCTCCCTCTTTCATCCTAAGACTCTTAGCTTCTTGTAAAGATCTGTAAAAAGCTGCGTGGAAAAAGCTATAGTCCTTTTGTGGGTGCAGATATCCCAGAAATCATCCTCATTCTGGCATTTGGGGAACTCCCTATTTACAAGACCGTTCTCTGGCTCCGACCACACAACCTATTAGTCAACAAGACTTACCCAGAGCAAGACAGACAGACATTACCCTCAGCCTTCTCCTCCGGGGCTGAGTCCAAATGAGGAAAGCACATGTACATGTAGAATAGAAACCCATACCAGATACTTGCTATCATCACAGTTTTGGGTTTTTTTTTTTTTAAGATTTTATTATTTTTAAATAATCCCTACACCTAATGTGGAGCTTGAACTCACAACCCCAAGATCAAGAGGCACATGCTCTCCCAATGGAGCCAGCTAGTTGCTCCAGGTTTGGGGGTTTTTGTTTGTTTGTTTGTTTTTAAGGATTTTATTATCACTAATTTTTATTCTTAAATTTGAGCCAACGGGCACTGCTGACCGACCATTTGAAGATATCCAGCAAAAAAGCAGAGCGAGAAAAACAAAAGTGATCTTGATAAACAAATAATTCAACAATGAAAAGAGACTTTTTAAAAATGAAGTAAGCTGCCCAGATTCTGATTTATCTTAGCATATATTGCACCTTATAACTGAAATCTGTTCACCAGGCCTAGAATTGAAATGGTCCAAGTTAGAATAGGAATTAATGCACTCTAAATGTCTGCCTTCCAATGAGAATGTCATGACTATATGCAATAAATAGAAATGATTGAAAGTTTGGACAGATTTAGGTATTTAAGAAAAGAAAGGTTTGTTTGTTTTTAAGAAAAATCAAGAGTTTTAAATAACACTTTTTTTTTTTTAAAGATTTTATTTATTTATTTGAGAGAGAGAGAGAGAGAGATCACAAGTAGGCAGAGAGGCAGGCAGAGAAGGGGGCGGGGGAAGCAGGCTCCTGGCCGAGCAGAGAGCCAGATGTGGGGCTCAATCCCAGGACCCTGAGATCATGACCTGAGCCGAAGGCAGAGGCTTTAACCCACTGAGCCACCCAGGCACCCCTAAATAACATTTTTACCAATTTTTTTAACCAAATTTAAAGGGAATTATACTATGCTCTGATTTTTAAGCAGTAGAGTAAGAGAAAGTAAAATTCACCTGACTTGTGCACTTAGCACATAAGAAATGGAATCCTAGCACATAGAGAAGTTTTGCAGTAGAGCACGCATGACAATAAGATCCAGTACTTACTGCCTTTCTACATTTAGCTGCAATTCATGGGCTATGTTAATAGCAAAAAGAAAATGTGTCTGTGTTAAGTATTTTTATTAATTTCCTAGAGTTAGGGGCATTTATTGTCTATCGCTCTATAACAAAATCTCAGCTCTTAGAGGCCACTCGCAGGTCTTAATCATTTGATGTTCTCCTAACATGGGGCTTACATTTTCAAATCCACCATATGACTCTCCCTTCTGTCTCAGAGAGCAAAATGCAGTTGCAGGGCAGACTGTGCCATCACCTTCACTATTGTCCCGTTAGATTCACCAGCCTGACCTCACTCAAGGCGAAGAGATTATACACAGTACATACACTAAGGGGCAGGAACCTTGACGTTATTGTATAACTCTACCTACCTCATTATTTAAAAGTGTGCACCAGGGGGCACCTGGGTGGCTCAGTCCGTTAAGCATCTGCCTTCAGCTCAGGTCATGATCTCAGGGTCCTGGAATCGAGCCCCACATCAAGCTCCCTGCTCAGCAGGAAGTCTGCTTCTCCCTCTCCCACTCCCCCTGTTTGTGTTCCCTCTCGCTGTGTCTCTCTGTCAAAAAAAAAAAAAAAAAAAAAAATCTAAAAAAAGAAAGAAAGGAAATATGAACCAACGCTCACAGACGAAAGGAAAATAAAGAAACATGAGGAGTCAATTCAATTGTGGTAATCTGTCCTGCAAACTCCAACAGGAAAGGGACAGAAGCACAGACATTAATCTAACACAAAGTCTGGTGTTCAGTTATTAGAAATATACCAATGTTGGTTTCTCATGTGTGACAAGCAGACACTGGTAATGTAAGATGTTAAGAGTAGTGAGAACCGTACTCTCATTGCCACACTTCTGTAAATCTAAAACTCAAAATTAGTTCAAATAAAAAATTTGATGTTAGTTACTAGTACTTACATCTGACATACTAGAGAGGAGAAAGAAATTTCTTAAAGCTGAAGGAGGTATGCATAGAATATTAAGTTAAAATATATATACATACAAAATACAAAAAAAATACATAAATATATAATCAACAGAAGAGATAACCATCATTGGGGGAGGAAGTCGGAAAGGGGGTGGGTGCAATTAAGTGCATATACAACGTTATCTATAGTCATTTGTAAAGGGATAGAACTGCTTTTAAAATCAGTCTGGCACTTTCTACCACATCTCTGTGAACGGACTGCTTAAGACCTAGCAATTCCATCTATACTAATCTACCTCAGGGAAATCTGAGCCTTTGTTCACTAGAAAGAGACACAACAATTGTTTGAAGCAACGCCATTCATCACAGCCCAAAGTGGAAACCACACAAATGTCCATTGACATTAGAGTGGATACAATATTTTTATCAACTTCAAAAACAGACAAACTCATCTCTTGCATGAGAGGTCAGAACAGAATTGACTTTCAAAGGGAGGGAGAAGGGAGGAAAGCAAAATACAAAGAGTGCTCCTCCAGAATGGGTCATGTTGTGTTTCTTAATTTGCTGGTTACAGAAGTTTGGTCACTCTATGAATTCACTTACATGTTCAGGTAGGATATGCATACTTTTCTAGGTGAAAAAGGTTATAAAAAGTTGTTTGTTCTTTTTAGGGGCTGGGGTTTAGGAATTGGGGTGGGAAAGAAAGGAGCAGCCATGGTATTGTTTTAAGAGACATGTTCAACTACTTCATTTTTCAAACTTGCGTTCTGAAATTTGCATTTTCAGCAGAGGCCCGGGATTATCTGATTTACCGTTTTATCTCTAGCATAAAACATGCTGCCTACGGGATTATAGGGACTCACTGAACATATAGGGGATGAGGGCGTGGTGCAGGAAGGGAGGAAGTAGCTACAGGAGAGCAAACCAAGAGCTCTGAGAACATCAAGTGGTTTCCCCAGAGACTCAGAAATCAGAGTATTTATCTCATTAACCCGGAAAATAAACATCCATTGGTGTTTGACTTAAAGACATGAAGGGAACTATTACACACCTATTAGAATGACCCGAAACCAGAAACACAAACACCACCGCGTGGGGCCAGTGGCATGTGTCCGCACCAACTCTCACTCGTAGCTGGTAGGGAGGTGAAAGGCGAGAGCCGCTTTGGCAAACACTTTGCCAGGTTTTTACAAAACTAAACCTATTCTCACGTATGATCCAGCAAATGCACACCTTTATGGTCACCCTAAGGAGCTGAAGGTTCATGCCTACTGCACGCGGATGTTCACAGCAGCTTTATTCGTAATTGCCAGACCTAGGAAGCCACCGCGCGCCCTTCGGTAGGTGAATGAATACACAACTGTCACTACAGACAAGACAACATTATTCGGCACTTACAAAGAAAAAGGACAAAGCTATCCTGGCCTGTTTAGACATGGAGGAAACTTCAACGCTTATTACTAAGTACAAGCTAATCTGAAAAGCCAGTCACACACACTGTAGGATGCCAATTCTATTACAGTCTGGAAAAGGCAAAACTATACAAATCCAAGCATCAGTGGTTGCCACAGGGTGGTGAATGTGCAAGGAGGAGGCAGAGGTGGGGGCGGGCCATGACGAAGCCGACCGCAGACAGTTTTCAGGGCTGAGAATATATTCTGTATGATACTATAATGGTGGATCTACGTAATTTAACATTTGTCCAAGCCAGAGAATGTAGACACCAGGAGGGAACCCTAAGGTAAACAAGGGAATTTGGGTAACGAGGATGCATGTAGGTTCATCCTGGAAAACAAGGAAGTAATTATCAGTACCATCCTAGTGAGTGCAATTAGTAATGGGGAACAGGCTATGCCTGAGCATGGGTGGGGGGGGGCGGGGGCGGGATATGAGAAATCTTGATCTCCAGCTCAATTTTATTGTGAACCAAAAACTGCTTGAAAAAAAAAATCACGTCTTGAATAACTTTTCTGGAAAACAGAGCCAAAAAGGGTATGAAGAAAACTTAGAAAAGGCACTAAAGTGGAAGGTGAACAGAATCAATGAGTCGAAAGTACTTGGATTTTACAAGTCAAATAGGCTTAAACCTCATTGTGTGATATCTAGGGTTTAAAAAACTCCTAATACACATGAGGTCAAACACTGCAACAAGTTATCAAAGGTAACTTCCCTCCAGCATCTGTGAAAGAATACAACTCCTTTGCCTTCGGGGGCTTAAAAGTGGCTCTATTTTCTTGAGTACGCAGGCCACGGAGACTCTATTTTGTGTGTAAGTCGGTCTCTCAGATTTGTGCCATTTGGTTGAATAACCAAAAAAATCTACTTGCTGGCATTTTAATAACTATGTCTGAAAACCCTCCACCATACTGTTGGTTTGCCCATTGTTCCCCATACACAGAGGTTAAGGAGAGACCAAAGAAAGAGTCAGACCATCCCAGATTCACAGATGGCAGTTCTAATAGGCAAGGGAAGTAACAAGGCTTACCTTGGGCAGCTCCAAGATGAGGAGGTATCTGCATCCACCTGCCCAAGTCTTCATGTTTGTACATATGTATGCATGTATCTATGTGTGTATATAAATAATCTCACACACACACACACAAAGTCATGTATATCATCAGGGTCTCAAGACCTTGCTCTCTCAAAGTTACATCCCTTGCAAGGGCTTCAGCTATGACAACAGTGCTCGAACTCCATTCCAAGGACAGGGAGGGGACGAGGGGCTTCCAGTGGCCCAGATCCAGCTGTGGAGCAAGTCACTGTTGTCTTCATGACCTCCTCCAATATGTACTTGCTATTCCCAAAGCTGGGCTGTTACCAATCTTGACTGAAAAATCCCATCTTTATTTCACGGGCTTCTATCAGAGCTCATCTCATTCTACCAACTGTGAATGGCACCTATGACCTGGCTGATTATACATTCCTGATCTTTGGCGGAAATGCCAGCTTGTCAATGGTGCAAATGCCCCATGTACAACGATCCCAGAACTCTGTTTACTGGCTACTGATTACTTTATCCATGAACATAGTTTATTTCAGAATAGAGGCTCAGGAAAAGAAGGTTTGGGGTCTGACTTGGCACCTGGGCATTAAAGTGTGGACAAGGCAACTCCTCTCCCTAAACCTTGGTTTCTTCAACAGTAAAATCAGAGTACAAACTCAACCGTCTGTTTCTTGTCTAAATGCCATGGATACATTTTCATTTTCAAGGGTGAAACATCAACTGTTCTGGTAAATATGGCGGGGTATCACAAGGGACCTAGCTCCACCCAAATCATTCAGGTAAACCAGTTGCCAAGCATGGTTATGAAAGCATGTCTGTTCTGCTTCACGGTGGTTCCAAGTCTTCATCATTTGGAAGCAAAATTTCAGTGTCTGTTCCCCCTATCCCAAGGCCTCTTGCTACACCTGGACTTGCCTTCCTCCTCCACCTCCCCAGTGAGATCTCTGGCTCTACAGAGTATCTTTTGAAGGAAAAGGAAAGTTATCACATGAAGGTGAAAATGAGCGTCACTTAACAACTTACTACCTTTGAACACTCTGGCTTCTTGAACTTTGGCCTTTCTTTTGAGAATCTTCCTTTTCATTCTCCTAAGCTGTCGTTTTAAATTTTGAAAACCACGTCAACTTCTCAGCTTTTTGCTCCCATGTAAAAACCCCCACTGATGGATAGTTTCAGAATATACTCACAAACTAGAATATCAGGTTAAAAATAAATCCAGAATGGTAAATCTTACTAATTTTAGCTACTAGGAACGCATGTATTTGTTTTTATCCTTTTTTTTTCTTCTATTTGATGGGTCTACTTAGGTAACTCTCCTCAAGTTTCACCATCAGATGAAGTTCACTATTTCCCAAAGAGTGAAAGGGAAAACCAAAACATTGCCAATAAAAGCAACTGTATCCATAATCCTGGTAGAGGGGCGCCTGGGTGGCTCAGTGGGTTAAGCCTCTGCCTTCGTCTCAGGTCATGATCTCAGGGTCCTGGGATCGAGCCCCACATCGGCTTCTCTGCTCAGCAGGGAGCCTGCTTCCCCCTCTCTCTCTGCCTGCCTCTCTGCCTGCTTGTGATCTCTCTCTCTCTGTCAAAAAGATAAATAAAATCTTAAAAAATAATAATAATAATAATCCTGGTAGATATCTAGGAGAACTGAATATTCACAAGAGGCAATGCCATGATGACCAAAAAAGCAAGTGCTTCTACTCCTACGAACTATAGCTCCTTCAGTCAGTCACTTCCCTAATCTTCAGTGTCCCCATCTGTTAAATGGGTATTATTAAATTCCATTCACACAGAGTTGTGGAGGGGTTAAAATGTCAGCTCTGAACTATTAGCATCCTGTTACATGCCATAGACCTCTAACGGCTGTTAGGCCTAAGTATACACTTAGGAGCTGGGATGAGAATCAGTAAGTTTGGCTCCCAGTTACTTAAAGCCAATCCTCTGACCCATCTGAGCCTCCGATCCCCCATCTGTGAAAGAGGGTGCACTATTAGACAATGTGATTTCTCCATCAACTATGGAATTTTAGAACGGAGTAATTGTGAGCTGGATAAATTTATGATTTGATGAATATTTCAGTCTGGGTGAAATGAATGTCTTGGTCTCACAGATCCTGCCAGGGACAAGACTTAACCCAGTATACTTTCCACTTGGCCATCGTAGAGTCTGTAGCTACCTAACACTTCCTGAATCAATCAAGAAACATCTAGTGAGCGCCTACTTCAAGCAAGGCAACACATGAAGCTCTGAATTAACAAGTTTTCATTATGTATGTTTAAAAAAAAAAAAAAAAAGGTGGCGTATCTCTTCCATCACCCCCTCATCGATAAGACTCTCAAAATGAAACAAAAACAAAACCCTTTGAGACTAAAAATCACTAACTACACTTAAGTGCTCCAGTATCTGATGGGTTGACAAAACACATCTGTACAGTTTCATTAGCTAGTGCAGCTGTTTTCTTGCTCTTTCTACCATAGCACATTTTTCACCACGACATGTACTTTACGACTCCATTATCCTAAGTCTCCAGGATACAAGACAATACACACCAGGCTTGTACAGTGGAGTCGGTTCATCCAAAAGCCATTACTTGAAAGTAATTTCCATTTTTATAGCAATTTATAGGAAATATGGGTAAATGTTCAGGCACACATTATCTACTCATAGGATTTCATAGAGATGCATCTCCCTGTGTTTGTTTTCCTTGAGGAAACTGTAAAAGGAAAATAAAAGTAACAAAGACTTATTTGGAGGCACATTTTAATTCTATGATGAGGAAGATATTCTTGTGACAACCCTGTGATCACAATACTGAGGAAGAAATATCAAAGGTCAGGGTGGTTTCCCAGGGGGAAAGAATGATCTCAAGGATTTTTATCTCAGAGAAAACCCCAAAGCTCCCCACCAATGTTTTCTGAACTGTTACTCAAGTTCAACATCCCTCCTCAACAGCGTCATACCCATCTACAAAATGCCAAAAACCACAGGAAGAAGTAAAACATCCGCTTCTGTTTGGAGGTTACTAATAGCGGCTGAGACAGGCCGGTGTGGGGCACCTGCCCGGCTCAGTCCACAGAGCAGAAGACTCCTGACCTTGGGGTCCTAAGTTCAGGCCCCATGTTGGGTGTAGAGTTTACTTAAAAAACAAGACAAAAAAAGACAGGCAGGTTTGAGCTCACACGGCAAAGAACTGGCAGCCCCGTTTCCAGGAGAAGGTAGTAAAATCAACACCTTACCAGGTAAAGCATGATTGGCAAGCAGAGGTAAGGGATCAACGAAATCTACTTCACCGATTTGATCCAGTGTTAGGTCATGACCAGGCATGAAGTGTCATCCATTTAAGTAGATTTAAAAATACACCTTAAACTGGCAACAAAAGAGCCACAGGATTTACATACACATTTAAGAATCCCTAAGCTCTAGGTGAGTGTTTCATTCTCATGTGTTCATGCTGGTTGTTGAATCCAATGGAAATGTGTTCTGCTCCCCAGGAAGCGAAAAATCCCCCTTTTGCTGTGAAGCTTCCAACTGGAAAACATTCTCCTAGAACGAGGCAGCCGTTTCTCGGGTTACTATTTGCCCCACTGAGGTACCCGGAAGACCCTTCCGCCTAAAAGTGGCCTTTCCTGGAGCACGGCTGGCTCCAGTTTGAGACACGACAACTAAATAGGAAAACCTGCAAGGAAAACAACTGTTCACGCTCAAGGTGACCGAGCCCCTTCCGAGAGGAAAGCAGAGCTTCTCAAGCTGACCTGTAAGAAATGCTCGGTGTTGAATTGTGCAGACTTTGCAACCTCTGCGGGCCAGGCTGGAGCAGAAGAAGTTGGGAGACAATTTCACCCCCTCACGTTTCCTGGTACCTATGCTTCAAGCCCCAGGGCACTTTCTCTTGGTTGTTTTTACGAGGTAGCCACTGCCATACAGAACCACTTCAGAGAGCCTGATAAAAATCAAGGCTTGGCCCAACTCCAAGTTTACAGAATCACAATTCCTTGGGCCTGCAACTCTGCTTCCCACGAACCGCCCCGGGTCATTCCAATGCCCAGATCAACAACCACCACTCAGGGGGACCTTGTCATTAGACAACCACGCAGCACCTACCCCTGAAGAAACCCATTTCTTCCTCCCCGCTACCCAGAAGATGGAGCGTCAAATCCAAGAGACAGAAATGTCAAGCACAGCTCAGGATTCTGTGAGAATCTAGGGGCATCCGAGATGAAAGCAAGCCTCTTCACAGGTGTCCTCAGTCCTCAAATTCTCACAGTATTTCCTTGCCAGGAGACATTTGGAAAAATGATGTTCAGAAAGTCTATTATGAGCTCGACAGGAGGATGGCTCTACATAAAACAGTTAAGACACAGGCCTACATTTTTGTATACAGCTGGGGGCTTTCAGTAACATGTCCAAACTCTTCATGGGACATGGCGGAAAACCATCTTAGCCAAACTATCTCAGCTCGATAATACTTAAAAAGAACAGATGCTCATTTTGTTATGAGAGTCAGCTAAATAACCTGATCTCTGATCACGCAAGAAAGCACATGCTCTGGAGAAAAAAATGGTAAATAATGAAAACCATATGGAATAAAACACAAGACGCTAAGGATCAGCCTCAACTAGAATGTAAGCACTAAACGCAAGGATTTTTGCTTGAGGTGATGCTGCATATACAGGACTTTGGCAAGAGTCAGATTGGCTAGTCGATAAATATTTGTTTAATGTGACTCAAAAGTCAATGATAACTAATGGCTATTCTGACAAATTTCCTCTCAACCATTTACATCCATCCATGTTTCTTCCCTAATAAATAACAGGGATGAGAAACTGTTCTTTGAATTTCAAGAACATGTATTAACTAGTATTCATGTGTATTTTTTATTTTACCATCTGCCCTCTGGAAAGTTTGCACCAACTTATGCTCACAACTGTAGGAGATTGCCATTTTATTTGTTTGCTTTTGGAAGTATTGTGAACAGTGGTAGCTTCCTGTATTTTACCTGTAATTTTTGAGGATTAATTACTGAGCTTTTTTTTTTTTTTCATGCCACGGTCGTTTGCATTCTTTTTTTGGTACATGCCTGGTAATTTCCTATTTGCCTCAATTTCTAATGGAAAAGTCTTTACATAAGAATGTTAAGTTTTTAAATTAAATGTTGTAGAATTTTCCCCAGTTGTTTGCCTTTTAATATTACAGGGTTTTGTCCAATAAAAGATTTTAGTTACATTGTGGTCACATTCGTTGGTATTGTATGACTTTTTTCAACCTTGAGATAAACCTCAAGTCATCAGAGGTGTATATGTAGTCATTATGTATGGGGGGAATCATTAGTTTAAATGGAGAGTGAAAAATATAGTTGCTGTGTAAATTAATACATTTGATGAAAGAAATACACATTCTAAGCATGAGTGTTTGGAATATTTTTTCATAATGTGGCCCTTAAATATATTTTATTATCATTCCCGCTTCTGTAAGATTAATTCAGGTAGACTTAGAAAATGACCATTTTGTGGTCTAAGTGGTGCTGTTTCAAGTGCGCCTTGTTCAGACATTTTCTCAGTCTCCTACTCAGAAAGTAGATGAATGAATGTGGATGAATTTAGTGGATGAATTTTCAGTCACACCCAGTCGTCTTTGTCAGCTACCTTCTAAGTATAAGTCCTTGACAGAAAACGCACACTCTATTTAGAGGCTATATACAGGGGCACCTGGGTGGCTCAGTGGGTTAAAGCCTCTGCCTTTGGCTCAGGTCATGATCTCAGGGTCCTGGGATTGAGCCTCACATCGGGCTCTCTGCTCAGCAGGGAGCCTGCTTCCCCCTCTCTCTCTGCCTGCCTCTCTGCCTACTTGTGTGATCTCTCTCTCTCTCTGTCAAATAAATAAATGAAATCTTTAGAGGCTATATACATCACCTTGTTTTTCCCTGCACTTGCCAGCTCACCTCCATTTGTCCTTATTGTAGGGTGGACAAAATCAACCATCTTGAGAAGGCAACTGCATTCGTTTAAAATTCTTTTTTGAAGGACAAAATGTATGTAACAGTGTCAACTCTACCGGAATTAAAACAATAACAATGGGGTGTAAAAATAGGAATGAAGTACTGAAAAATAAAGGACAAGCCATCAGCTCATCTTGCCTTTAAAATGACCTAAAGGGTGCCTGGGTGGTTCAGTCGTATAAGCTCCTGACTCTTGGTTTTGGCTCAGGTCGTGATCTCCCAGTGGAGGGACTGGGCCTCTCGTGAGGCTCTGCATTCAGTGTGGAATCTTCTTCAGATTCTTTCTCCCTCTACCTCTGCCCCTCCCTCCATAAGTAAACAAAATCTTTAAAAAATTAAAAATAAAATGACCTAGAAAATAGGTCTAGTGGTGAAAATCCACTTGTTTTACCAGTTAAGTGAAATAATACATGCAAACTTACTTGTCATAAAATTTCAAGAATTAGCTCAGAGTATACTCCTCAATTTGGTATAGAAAGGTTTTGTGTTTGTTTTTAACAATCTGGGGGTCATAGAACTACACAAAATTCACTGTGGAAAAATATATTGTTGGGTTATGGCTTTGCCAAAAGTCTTTATCGCATTAAATTAGGTTTCCTAGCATTTCCACTACTGATGTAGTTTCTAGTCACAAAAGAAAAATTCTAACACTTCCAAATACGTGAACAAATCTAGTTTCACTAAATGTTTTGACTGAAAAACTAAGCTTTTATTATATATGGTATTACTGATTACTTAAAGCAATTACGGTTAAGTTTCACTTCTGCATTCCTAGATGAAGTAGACTTTCTCTGAAGAATATTTAAGTGCCTGAAGGTAAGATCATTTCTTGTTAGTGGCTTTTGATCAGAATTCATCTCACAAGTAGAAAACACAAAAATCAAAGTTGGAGATAAAACAAAGCTGAGAGAAGGAGAGATGATCCCTGTCCATTTCAGTGTTAGTCACATTTCTTACTAGTTATTTGTAATAAAAGGGGGGAACAATCAGAATGGACAACACTACAGAATCCAACAATTCGAGCTGACTGGCCTGACACTCAGCAGGGGGATGGAGATTTCCTGCATTTGTTCATTCAAGCCCGCCTGCGTGACTTTTTTAGGCATCACTGCATTCACAGTGGAGAAGAAACACTGAATACAAATGTTCATCACATTTAGGCATTCAAAAACAACACAAATGATTAGGTTAAAAGCCTCTCAGGAACTAGCATCAAACAGTATAGGATTCTAATTTGCTAAAAATAGTAACCATACTAACTCAACGACAATTTTCCAATTTATCAATTCGCACTAAAAAATAATGAATCCCGGGGTGCCTGGGTGGCTCAGTGGGTTAAAGCTTCTGCCTCCGGCTCAGGTCATGATCTCAGGGTCCTGGGATCGAGCCCCGCATCAGGCTCTCTGCTCAGCGGGGAGCCTGCTTCCCCCTCTCTCTGCCTTCCTCTCTGCCTACTTGTGATCTCTCTCTGTCAAATAAATAAATAAAATCTTAAAAAAATATAATGAATCCCTATTTTTCTTATCTTGATGTAGGCTTTCTCTTTCTGAAGCTACGAGGCCTTAAAAAGCTTTGTTTAAAGTAAACACTAGCCCCTCAAAGCTGCAGGGGAATCTCAGAGGCCTGGAAGGGGGCTGGTTAGGAAGATAGTAAAGCCTACTGGACACACTGATGACTGAGAATGGAGGTCTGCACCTTAATCTTGTCCATGAAGGATGGGGGGAATTTATCAGATTGCATTTACTAAATAAATTCTTCAATTTCTAATTAAGCATTCTCTCTCTCTCAATGTAGCTCACTGGGGAGATTTAGAAATATCATCACAAAAGATATATGTCTTTCCACAAACAAGAACAGACAACCAGGGAGAAAAATACCTAGGAACCTGTTACTAAAAGACAATCCAAGATACTGTTGGAGATACCACAGTAAGCAGAGATTCGTGGTTTTCATTTTCTTCAAGTGGCTTGTAGGTGATCCGATCCATTTTCATAAAATCAAAGTCGAGCTACCTCCAGAACATAAGCTCCACAAAGCCAAGGACTCTTACTTTCCTATAAATGAAGATGTCTTTGGAACATGAAAAACAACGCGAAGAGTCAAACTGCTCAGGATGAAGGCAGTGTCAAAGCGTTACTTCCACAGTGTGCCCCCAGGGGGCGCCATAGAGCTGGTGCAAGTGTTTCGTGACTAGGCTTCAAGTATGATTGTACTGTGATCCGGATCTTTCCAGCCCTCTGAACAGCCAGAGCTTTGAGTATGTTGCCTCTCCTGGACAAATGTGATTAGTTTACCCCAAAGTGTCTTACAGCTGTTAGCTTTTCTTTTCTATCCCTGCTATGATACAAAGATTGTAAACCACTGTGGCACATGACCAAGATAAATGAGCCTGTTACTCACGATGAACAGGTGTGACCTTTTGGTCCCTTCGACAAAAGAACCTTCAAGTACACTGGATTGCAGGCTCATCCACATGCATTAGCTTTCCAGCAGGCTCCGCAAGGCTAATAAACTGAACTGCTCAGCTGAACTGGTTTATTTGTCTGGGGGGGGAGAAACAGAACTTCATTTACACATTGATAAGGATCATTTGGCTTCTCAGGGCTACCTCTCGCTTCATTATGGTGAGCCATGCCATCTGCATAAACAAAGGTAATTATTTTTCTTATTTTATCTTATTGGAAGGCCTACAAGTAGTTCATTAAAAAAAAAAACTGCTTTCATTTGGGTCTCGGTTAAAGGGGAACCAAGTTCCTTGAGGCACACCATTTGAAAGTATCTTCAGTCAAGAAAAGATATTCTGCCTGGTTGGTTTAGGCTCTGAGAGCTATATAGACTTGACACTGTGTTAATTGCTTTATAAACATTTTATGGAGTTTGATAAGTAACACAAAATCCTGTCTTTTTTACAGCTGAACAGTGACATAATTTGTTCTATTCCACGTGATCTCCGAATCCCCTCAGGTAAGACACCTGGCTGACTCATTCTGTACTGTATTATGGGCCTGTACGCGACTGCAGGTTGGAGACTGACTCTTCTTTCTAACCCATCGGAATCACCTTTTTGGGTTCTCTGTGAAAGCACAGTAAGCGTGCATTCTTCTACTTATTTTTTTTTTCTTTTTGAACAATTTGGCTGTCTAGACAGATGAAAAACCACAGAGCAAAGGGCTGCCCATTTATGAACTAAGGCAGAATAGGATGAAATATGTAACCAAGGATCCTTTATGAAAGGACAGGAACGCAAGGACTATGAAGTTTTTAGAAGAAAATACCATAAAAGACTAAAAGTCTTCAATCCACCTGCAAGAGTGGCGAGTGAAGAGTTAATGTAAGTAATTACAAAATGGTCCCACCTAGATGGAACAACTAACAGTTTTGGTGACACGCAAAATTCTCCTAGTGTCTGAGGTACCAGGACGACACCATGAACACAACTGAACTAAGGCAGTGATCTTCAACCCTGGCAGCACATCAGCCTCGCTTTGCAAAGTGTTTAAAATACTGATGCCTGGGACTTAGCACAGAACAATTATTCAATTAGAATCTCCCAAGACTGGCTACAGATATGGGTCCGTTTTTACTCCTTGGTGATTATAATGGGGAGCCATGGTGAAGAACCACTGTGCTAAGAAGGATTAAAAATGATGTCCAGTGGGGGGAGGAGCAAGATGGCGGAGGAGTAAGAGGCAGAGATAGTGTCTGATCTCAGAAGTTCAGCTAGATAGTTATCAAACCACTCTAAACAACTAAAAACTTAGCAGAAAATAGAAGAGAAGACAAACAGCACCTCTAAGAACAGAAAATCGACCATTTTCCGGAAGGTAGAACGTGTGGGAAAGTGAATCCAAAGCGACGCGAAGATAGACCGCGGGGGGAGGGGCCGGCTCCCGGCAAGCCGCAGAGCAGTGGAGCACAAAATCGGAACTTTTAGAAATCGGCTCCACTGAGGGACATTGCTCCAGAGGTTAAGCGGGGGGGTGGAGCCCTCGCGGGGACAGCGTGGCTTCAGGACCCGCGGGGTCACAGAAAGACCGGGGGTGTCTGAGGGAGGCAGAGCTCCCGGATATCAGAACGGAGAAGCCAACGGCAGAGACCGAGCCGAACAGTGAGCTACCAGCTC
>CM052895.1:16432799-16458560 GCA_028534135.1 Potos flavus | reverse complement strand
CGGATTGCTCTTTAACTTTCAAAGACCTACAGTAAAATGAAAAACCTAACATTTCTCCCAATAACGTAGGTACAAACTATAACACCTCCATCGAAAATTAAGACTAAGAGAAAAATCTGCAGTGTGGCATGTCTCCCTGATCGCCACCGGACCTGATTCTTTCTTTTCACTTCACAACTTCCGCGCTTGAACCCACGGCACTGCTGGTTGCTCTGCCTCTTCTGAAGCCACCGGAGAACCACACTCCCTCCTTCCTGCCAGGTCTGAGAAGCTGACATACTGCTTCTACATTTCGGGTAAGACCAACCGCATGGACACAACAACAAATAATAACCACAATAAAAATAAGTGCGGCAGCTAACATTTGAGTATTTACTGCATTGGGCGCTACACTAAGTGCCGTCAACATTTTACCTCACTAATCCTCATCAAATCCCCCTGTGGGGTGTCTTTCACTATTTCCACTTCCCCAGTAAGAAATCTGAGGGACGGGGGCGCCTGGGTGGCTCAGTCATTAAATCGTCTGCCCTCAGCTCAAGTCATGATCCCAGAGTCCTAGGATCAAGTTCCGAATTGGGCTCCCTGCTCGGCGGGAAGCCTGCTTCTCCCTCTCCCACTCCCTCTGCTTGTGCTCCCTCTCTTGCTGTCTGTCAAATAAATAAAATCTTTAAAAAAAATTATAAATCTGAGGTACGTGTACTAGATAACTTGTTCCTGGACACAGATTTACAAAACGCCAGGCCCTGCGTTCAAACCCGTATTATCCCTCCAGTGTCTGGACTCCTAATCACTGGGATGAGACAACTCCTCCAGGAGTGTCAGATGGTGAAGAGGTTCACCATGCAACTCCTCCATGAGTGTCAGATGGTGAAGAGGTTCACCATGTTTTTATTCCCAGTTTTAGGAGGAGACAGAAGTGCCAACAATCATAATTTTCTGTAATAAGTGCCATAATAAAGACATGTCTCAAAAACTTATTTGAATGGAGGACAAAAGTCCTTGCAATTTCTTTATAAGCAAAGTTGTTATTTTTGGATGTTTTTAGTTTTCCACTTCCGTGGAAACACTTCAAGTTCTGGCCCTCAGCCTTCCTAGAGAAGGGATGGCCAGCTAGGGCCTTAAAGAAACTGCTGCTGCCAACTCCCCACTTGCTTCTGCATCAGCCCTCTGCACGGACTTTTCTCCTTTCTTGCCTTTGACTCAATCTCATTTGCCCTACCTCAACACCCTTGGGAACAAACCTGGCTGAAGAATGAATTTGACTGAATTTGAAGCAATGACTTTGCAATCCAACAGAGAAAATGGTTCATAGGCCAGCTTGGGCCTGAACACTGGAGAATCTCAACAACGACAACAAAAAAATCTGTATCTCCCATTCTCAATAAAAATCATCAAAGAACATGCCAACTCAATCCACATGGACGTGACTCTAAAATTATTACAGAACTAGAATTAAAAACGAGAGAAAGAACAATCTACAATATGGAGTGACTGTTTTAAAGGATTATGTGGTAGTTTGCTTTTCAACAGTCTTGGAAGAGAAAATGCTTACGAAAGAGTACTGTTAAGCAACACTGACAAAACATCTCTGATTCCCTGACTATGGTCCACCCTTATCCTCTGGGGCAGATAGCCAAGAAACACTACGTGTGAGTGATACATCTCCCACGGCCCAGAAATTCAAGTCTGAGGAAACCCAACAGAGGCTGAGGCTCGCCATGCCCTAGGGTTTAGCTGAGTTAAACCTAGGTGGGCTGTTTCTGATTTGCAAATCTCTTTGATGCAGATTAATAAGCTTACTAGAATGCCCCTTACAAGTTCATACATCAAACCATAGCAAAGTCATGAGGAAAGATGTACAAGAGCTTCTGGTATCACGAGAAATCTAGATCTGAGGAGACAGAAGATATAAAACAAGATTTAGTGGCAAGACCTCAAAGGTCGGTCAGCGTACCATCAAGACTCTGGAAGTCAGTGAGTCTGATGTCGTCAGAAGACACTCAAATTGAAGAGGTCAATTTTTCATTGCTATGAAGTAGTCATGATTCTTCGAATTAATCGGGAAAAGTTGATAAATTATTTATATTCAAGCAGGACAATTACCTCAAGAGCAAACATCCGGTCCATCATGCTTCTCGATGAGGTGGCATCAGCAACAATATGAACCTCAATACCTCGGCCCACTAGCTCCAGAGCTGTCTGCTGGATGCACACATGAGTCTAGGAGGGACATTAAAAATCCTACGTAATAATGCAGGCATCCATTTTACAAGCGTGTGACAACATGATAAAGCAGAAAAAAAGCACCACAGTTCTCATGACCTCGTCCTACATCTGGCTTTGCCTCTAACTTGCTAGGTGATCTTGAAAATTAAACAGCATCTCAGGCTTTGGTTTCCTCGCTGTAAAGTCAGAAATTGGATTCCATCAAGCTTCCTCACACGAGGATCCTTGAGCATATTCTTGGAGCTCCATGAGAATTTTTTTAAAAAGATTTTCATCTGTCATCTGGATGACCTTCCTAGGGCTGACTACTACCACTCCAGTTTGATGCCACTCGTGGTTGGGTTTATTTCTGAACTCACTCTGAGTGTCTAACACAAAGAATGAGTCAGCAGTACTGCAGACGGAGAAACAAGTAGAAAAACTAAGTTGGTATGAGGTACCCAGTAGTAAAGGTAGGCCAAGTTAAAAATAACAAGTGACAAAGGCAAAAAATATCCAGTATACAGCACAAGCAGATGTATTATAGAGATTCCATCTTTGTAGGTACTAACTTGTAACAATTCATTAGCAGAGAATACAGAGCAAAACCATGCCTGGCAAGAGCTCCATTATAAGCAATGAAAGCACATTTCGATAATACCAGGATGCCAACCTTATGTGCATGTGACGAGTGAGCTTTGGAGAATTATCAACTGGCATGCCATTAAAATTGGCACTGGAGGACTGTTCCAAGATGATTTTGATTAGGCATGAGGTCTAATAATGATGAATGAGCAAAAAAAGTGCCCAAGTCAGCAAAAGTATATGGCATGACCCCTTTACATAAATAGGCTTCATCTATATTATCATTATCGAAGTCAAAATACAAAAGTATTTAATGCACACCTAAAGCTAAGGCTGCATCTTTCAACTTTAAAACCCACTATATATTGGGGTGCCTGGTGGCTTAGTGGGTTAAAGCCTCTGCCTTCGGCTCAGGTCATGGTCTCAGGGTCCTGGGATCGAGCCCCGCATCAGGCTCTCTGCTCAGCAGGGAGCCTGCTTCCCCCTCCTCTCTCTGCCTGCCTCTCTGCCTACTTGTGATCTCTCTCTCTGTCAAATAAATAAATAAAATCTTTAAAAAAAAAAAAAACCCACTGTATAAAACCTAACATCATAGGTATAGTAAATTAATACTATTTGGATTTCATTGTATTTATGCCTTTTTTTCATAATTTTAAAATTTAACTCAATAGCTATTTAAATGCTATGAATAAATATATATAGTCTGTTTATACATATGCAAAAAAAACCCAGATCAAACCAAAAATCATTTTAATCAGCATGAGGAATCCATGGGTATTTTTTTCCTTCAAAAAGGTATGTAAGTGATTCAAGTGTGAAGGACAAGGAACTACATGACTTCTACGGTTTTTCTACAGCGAAAATATGACCAAGGTGAAATCCTACAACACACAAATAAAAATAATGCCTCTGATGAAATTGTGCCCCAGAGGTAGTAGTTAAAAGCAAAGGCCCAAGAATCAATCAGCCTAGATTCAAATCCAACTCTATCCCTTAACCAGCTACCTGCTCCAAGCAAGTTGTACAGCATGTGTGTTTTAGTTTCCTCATCTGTAACAGGGGAAGACCAAAAGTACTTAATCGGCTCAGAAAGTCACTGGGAGTGTTGAATGAATGAAGAGATACAGATCACTGCCATGCAAAGAGCCAACACTCAATAAAGGGGGGCTGTTTTTCATCATTACTATCACCTACCACCTAGTCTATATATCAAATCGCGCTATCAAAATATCCAGTTTTTCTACAAATGATATTGAATCCCAAACATAACAAAACACACTTACTTCTACTCCAAATAATACAACACTCCTGACTCCAGGGATCTCGGCTAATGCTGCTTCTACTTCTGGTATTACCATTGAAAACCTGGTCTTTGGAAGGACCAGTTTTACCCCTGTTAGGTCAATTTCTTGAACGGTGCTTCCAAGACCTTTAGGGTACTGTTCTGTTACAATAACTGGAATTCCTAACATTCGGGCCCCTTGTAACTGGAAAAAAACAAACAGAAAACAAAGATAATTAGCAATGTATGTATTTCGTAAATATATAAATGCATATCATGCTTCAGGTAATTGGAAAAAATAAATAAGCAGACATACCAATCTTTGTCCCACACTAATAATATCCCCAAAATATTTGATGGCTGGTCTGAATCGCTCCTGCATATCACAGCAGAAAAACACAGTGCTTGAAGGTGTAAGATTTCCCAGGGTGGTGAGCTGAGGAAAAAAGAAAAAAAGAATGATTTAGCACTCGTTATACAATGACATTTATTTTCAGTGGAGGTCAATAAAGGAGAAAAGTGTTCCTACTGTTTGACCCAGTAAGTCAATTTCTACAACTATTATCCAAAAGAAGTGATCTGAATTATAGAAAAAAAAAATTATCCACAAAGATGTCGACTGAATTGTTTTTAATAATGAAAATGAGAAAAAAAAAAAACAAGGACCAACAATACAGAAATGACTTCACAGATTTTAACACACTCCCATGATAAAACATTTTTTAGAGAACTAAAATAACATATGCAAATAAGTTTTCAAAATATTTGAACCATCTACGAAGAAATGCTCATGATCTAATATTAATTTTAAAAAGAGAGCACAGTTCAGCAGTATTTCAATCATGTAAAAATATAAATAGAAGGTAGAAGCAAATACATGGGTATTAGAGTAGTTACACAGTTATGGGTGCTGGTAAAATTTTTTCTTTATACTTTTCTTAGTATATGCGCTGCCGAAGCGAGCACTTCTTTATACTTTTCTTACCTTCTCCAAATGCTATTTAAAAACCCTTCCCAAGTGTTATTTAAAATTACACATTGCTTTTATAATTAGAAAAAAATATTATGATAGTAACAACTTAAGTTTGATGATGGCATTGCTTATAAGTATGAAAAGTAACGCTGAAAATAATCTGTAGCAGAGACTATGGAACATAAAACTGAAAAAAAACAGAAACAAATCCAGAACTTCTGCTGTCATCAAGATGGAAATATTAAGACGCTGTTCTCAGGAATAATCTCTCAGAGTTCAAAACAAAAAATGCAATGCAATGCAATGATGCCAAGCACATCACCACTGTTCAATGGACAGACATAAATTGGACACCTGCATTCGTCAACATATTCTTCACCATCAGGAAATTAATGAATTAAGGTTAAAAACAGGTATTAGATTACCCAGCTTGACGTTAATTGCCATAGTTGCTCTACAGTAACAACGTGGGCCCCGGAGGAGTCTAGAAAAAAGTGAAAACCTCTCATGAATGTTAGGAATTTCATCTCACTCATGGATTCTTCAACGTCCATGATGCTTGTTCTTCCTGCCTTGTCAAATTTCAGAAAGCACCGTAGAAGCAGCAGTCCGGTCCTGAATGAACCCATGGCCCTCCTCTTACTAGCCAGCCCTTAGATCTCCCCGCTAATTTTCCCATTTTGCCCTAAAACCGCCCATGGATAATTTCTGTTAATAATTTTCTAGAGAAATCTCTGTCCCAATTACATGGTGGTGGCTTCCCCACCAGCCTGGCCCTACACACTCTCAGGAAACAGTTACCACAGGAATTACGTGCATCATTAAAAGGAATCCTTTATCCTTCCAGTGAGTTTGTACTTCCTTATCTATATGCTGGTCTGGGGAACTCTGGCACCCATCTCCCGCCAGTGTGAACTCTACAGACCAAGTTCATGGCAGAATGGGAGTGCCATCTATAATTCTAACACTATGTATAAGGTTTTCCTACTTTGCCAATAAAGTATGATTAAAATAAATATTCAAGCATCTTAAATTATATATTCTATCTTTAACTGTTTGCTCCCTTAAATTTTTAATGCAAGTATCGTTTTCCAAAGCAGGGAGCATGACATTTATAGAAGTACCCAAGACACAATTTTTAAAACCGATCACTATTTATGAATATGTATATTAAGTTCTCAGTAAAAATTAAAGTTTGGGTCAAAGGTCTCTAAGTCTAAGTGGGTCCCTAGACACCCACAATGTGTTTAGGGCACATGATGGAATGCAGTTTACCTGCAACTGGTCTATTTCAAATTACAGCAATGCAACTCAGCCATTCTCGTCATTCTAAGGCAGTGAAAGAAGCAAGCAGGCAAAGTAAACCAAAGTAAGTGTACCGGATGGCCAAGCATTATCATACTTAGAGATTGTAGCTGCTCTATCTCTAGCTCGCAGATCTCACCTCAGATAACAGACGAACTCTGTACACATTCCCTACAAATTTAGTCGTCCTGGCCCTAAGCTCACAGAAGGTTATGAACAGCAAATCAGAAAGTAAGCTGCTGGAGAGAGGTAAACTGGTAACAGCAAGAAATGACAGGTGACAGAAAAGAGATTCAAAGTACACTAAAAGCAGATCAAAACTCAACTAGTTCCACATCTAGACTTCTAGTGGAGCAGTATGTATATAACTTATAAATTAGGACATCATTTTAGCACACTCAACTAAGAAAATGTTAAATTATATAATACTTCAGGACCATGATATTAAAATGGCCAAAATGTTTAATATTGGGATACTTAAAGGAATAAAGCCTTACCTACCCAGAAACCCTAAATATTCAGAGTTGTGGTCTCCTGGGGTTTCTGTTCCTACCTCCTTTCAGCTGTGAGGTCTCCTATTCTGGGCAGGGGGCCACATTAGATATATGTCATAGTAGACACAGACTGCGGACGTCAGAAAATAAAGCCACAAAATCCCTACCACCTCGCAAAACCCTTCTAGTATAGGAATTCATCTATTAACCTTCAGCAAACAGAGAAACAACAGAGATAATGTGACAAGGCATGTTTTTGTGCAGAGATGACTGGTTATAATTTAGTGAATCAAAAATGCCCAGACAGCTTCCTCTCAATAAGTCAGAGTTTAACTCTGACATCCCTCTAGGATGTGGCCTGCATGAAGTAACTTGCTTCCTCAAGGTAGAATATAGAGGAGGCAACAGTGTAACTATTTACAGTGAAAATATCTGGCAGACACTGCCTCAGCCAGGTGATCAAAACTGAGAGAATCAGTCATGCCACATCAATAGTATATCGACTTGAAAAAATGTGATGAGAAGGACCTTCATGATCTGCCTCTCAAAATCCCACAGCTCCATCTGAAGCACGAAAAAAAACATCAGACAAACCAAAACTGAGGTACATTCTACCAAAATATCTGACCAGTACTCCTCAAAACTGTCAATGTCATCAAAAACAATACAAGTCTGAAAACCTGTCATTGATGGCATTCGGGAAAAACTAGGGAAATCTGAATAAAGTGTAGATCTCAGAGAATCGTATGTACCAATGCTAGCTCCTTGGCTGTGACAAGCATTGTGCCCAGCAATGTAAGACGTTAGTCAGGCGGGAAACTAGGTATAAATATCCAGAAACTCTCCAGGCTATCTCTGCAAGTATGCTCTAAGTCTAACACTATGCTAAAACTAAAAGCTTATTTAAAACAACAACAACAATAACAACAACAACGACAAAAAAGAGATATTCCTACACTATGGTAGTTGGGGGAAAAAAAGCTACTTTATGAATAACCTGCATAACCGATAAGCCAGAAGGAAGGCTTTGAGGCTACGATAAAAAGGAGAAAAAACAAAACAAACAACCCTGAAAAACTCTAACCATATCCCACCAATCCGCCCCCCAAATTCACATGAATTCAAGTAAGTTGTTATTAAATTACACACTGACTCTAAAATCCAGGGACTTTTTAATTTGACTCATGAATTTCTCTTAAACCAAAACCTTGTAGGTAACTAAAAATGCTGCTCAGACATTCGCTGCAACTGCAAGATAGCAAATTAAAAGTGCACTGGGTCAAATGTTGTCACAAGTAAAATACAGCAATTACAAATCACTGCATATTCAAGAACCATGAAAAAATCACATAAAAAATGTGTGTGTGCATACATACACACCTTCATATATCTATATATCTGCAAACATCTCTATACATGCACACACATAGATAACACATATCTCAATAAACATATTTAAATACAAAAAACTGACCAGAACCTATACCACCTCAAGCAAGAGTTTCAGAGATCAATTTCAAGTATAAAGTTTTGTCTATTTTCTTAAGAAATGTCATAGCTGGAACCTGCCCTTAGATTTTACAGTCAAAACACTTTTCATCCCCAAGTCCCATTATTAGGGTTATCATGACAGTATTTCCCCCCTCCACTACCATCCGTGTTCTGACCATTTTCCTTTTCTTTTTTTTTTTTTTTTTTTAAGATTTTATTTATTTATTTGACAGAGAGGGAGAGATCACAAGTAGGTAGAGAGGCAGGCAGAGAGAGAGGAGGAAGCAGGCTCCCTGCTGAGCAGAGACCCCGATGCGGGGCTCGATCCCAGGACCCTGAGATCATGACCTGAGCCAAAGGCAGAGACTTAACCCACTGAGCCACCCAGGTGCCCTCTGACCATTTTCTAACAGTGGCTGTCCATCTACAGGGAACCTGCCCCTCCTCGGCAAGTGCCCCTGGTTACTCAGTACAGGCACATACAGGGAGGCTGGCCTTGCTCAGTGATGCTCTCTACATGTCCCAGTTCTGTTCTTCCATAAAAGCAATTTGCAGTGAGTGTTAGATGTTGAATTGTGTCCCCCAAAATTCGTATGTTGAATTCCTAACCCCCAGGACCTCAGCAAGTAACCTTATTTGGAAATAGAATCATTGAAAAATAATTAGTCAAGATGAGGTCATACCGGAGCAGGGTGAGGGCCGACACCAACATGACTAGCATCCTTATAAAAAGAGGCAATCTGGACAGAGAAGCCTTGGGAACATGAAGGCAGCGATGAAGGTGATGAGTCTGTATGCCAAGCAATGCCACAGATGGCCAGAAAACCACCACGAGCCAGGAAAGAAGCATGGAACAGATTCTCCCTGACGGTCCTCAGGAGTTGACCCTGAATGCTAGCCTCCAGAACTGTGCGGAAACAGACTTCTGTTGTATAAGCCACTCAGTGTGTGGTACTTTGTTTTAACAGCCTTCTAGTCCAAAACTACTACAGTGAGTAAACTGTGTATCTTTAGGAATGATTACAGTTTGGAATTGTAAGTGGGATGTGTTCAAAACTGAGGCAGTCTACGAGAGTCACAAGATAGGCATGATGTACTTGGGAGAGAGTCCAAAAGGGACGGTCGGGTATCAGTATTTCACTCAGAAGTGTTTGCAAGGAAATGTGATTGCTACAACTACGGCAAGGCCTTGCTCCCGGGGGTAACAAGGCTCCCTGCACAACAGAGCTGTGGGCGTTAGACTCTGAGACCAAATCTCAATTTCCCCGAATTCAATTACATGAAATCAGACAAATCATCTACATTTTCAAACAGCAGTGTCTCAATCTCAACAAAACAGTATCTACCTCAGAGGGCTACTTCAAGGATTCGATGGGCTTCATATAATCAAACAATAAATTCACAGTTCCCACTCTCAAACACGGCTTATTTACAGGTAGCCTCCACGAGGCGGGGGGGAAGTATACAATGCTTTGGGCAATAATCCAAAATGTTAATTTTTTTTTGAAAGTGACACACAGACATACACACACAAACACACACACACTCCCATCAAACCAATGGGGAAGAGACAAGCCACACCCCTCATGTTCCAGCTGTTTCCGCTCAGTGCCCTGACACCATTCACCTCCCAGAGATCTATCCTGCCTGTTTCTCTATTCTGTTTCTGAGCATTATTATCTATCTGGCTCCTCCTACATGCTCCCACAGTAAAGGTTTCATAATGAAAAATCACCACCTTCAAACCAGCGAGCCCAAGGGGGAACAGATTCCTTTCCTTCACCTTCCCAAACCTGGTCTTCTCTCCCTTCCCGTCATGAACTCTGGGGTCTCTTCTGGCTAATAAATGCCATGCCCTCTGTTAAAAATAATAATAGAATAATAATAGTAGTAATAAACCTCTAAGAAAGTGAAGGTGCTCTGGAGCCAAATCCCTTCCCAATTAACCATCTCAGGAAAGGTCAAAATAACCTTCCCAGGGAAGCCCTTATCTCCCACCCACACGAAGCTGCCAGAGTCTTCCCTCCAACGTAGAGAGGCAAAATGGCCTCACTGGCATCCTCCTCGTCATGTCCACTTCTTCCTCTCTTCTGTTTGGGCTCTGCCTTCCATGGTGACAAGCTGGAAAATACACTAGAGGTGGCAGGATATCAAATGTACAGGAGTTTCTAGGGTTGAATGCTTCCATTAGTAAAAACTTGGGAAATACCTTTGGAAAAATTAAAACTTGTAAGTTATAGAAATGACCTAAATTCCCACTGTTTAATCCTCTCATTTACATTTCTTCCTTTGTGTCTCAAAATGCCTCCGATTTCAAGCATTCTGACAAAGCAGAAGACACATAAACAATGCTTGAAACATGAGCTGTCTTCAGCTACCTGAGCTGTCAGCAGACACTCGGTCACTGTGACAGATGATTTTAGAGAAGACACTCAAAAGTCCCATACTGACAATTGGAGTCTCAAAGATCAGTCCCCACAGAACTGCTAACCCACCATGAGGGCCGCACAGGCAGCCCCTGTGTTACAAGGTCACGACAGCAGCAGTCAGAACAAGCATGAAAGCAAAGCCACTCCGCTATGTAAAGTAAGAATATATTCTAGAATATACGGTATGTGAGCCAGGGCCCTAGAGGCTCTAAGGTCTAGTTCAAGGAAGTAACAAGTTACACTATTTAAACAGTGGACTACATGTGGCCAAACTTATGCTCTCTGTCCCTGCCTCTGGGAGAAAGGGACCATCAGGCCCCAGGAGCACGGTCTCACTGATGGGCCATCTTGAGTCTTCCTAAGAGATAGGCACTGATTCCAAAGAACAATGAACACCAGCAAAACAAATGATAATACGAGCTCAAGTTTGTGGCCTGTTCTCTATTCTGCTTGATATTTTCATTAAGCCTGAGAAGATGAATACTATGGTCAGCTACCAGGCAGGACCTTCACAAGCTCTGATGGCTCCACCATTACCAGAGAACCTTGGGCAACTTCCTCTATTTTCTGCTCTTTTGCAAAATGAGAGTTAGGTTATCAGGCAAGGAACAAAAACGGGGTGTTATCCATGTTTGGATTCATTATGCCAGGGACTTAAAGCTGCCACTCAAATGTTTGTTTGATGAACTCTATGGTCTCATTTAGCTATAAAAAATGTCCATGTCTCTAGGATTATACAGCTAGGTTCCAAAAACGTGTAATAAAATGTCTTCCCTTTCACTTCTGAGTATATACACATATAAGTACACATTTGTCTATATTAGACACATATATACATACAAACAGGTATCAAAATAGCTTTATGGGTATATATGGAGTGTGTGTAGCCTTCTACATTTATTTTATGGCTGGATGAGGCACCGGGCCAAAGAAGTCAACATATTATGATTACTAAAAAGAAATGACACAAAGAAAAATACTGTTAAAAACTTTAAAATATTTAAAGTATTATATAAGAGACTTTTAAGAACTCTTGGGCTATTTAATGAGATATAAATAACATTTTTAAAAAGATGGAACAAAGTTGTTATATTATAATTATTATTTTTAACATCACCACCAAAAAAATGTTATCTCCTATACCAAGCAAAATATTTCAAAAGCCACAAGTGACCTGAATTATAAAA
This sequence comes from Potos flavus, assembly GCA_028534135.1. NCBI lineage: Eukaryota > Metazoa > Chordata > Mammalia > Carnivora > Procyonidae > Potos > Potos flavus. The sequence goes on along the minus strand of CM052895.1, from coordinate 16,446,609 downwards.
TGGCTTTTGAGAATGTACAGGACATTTCAGGTATACACATATACATTATTAATTTCCAGAATGTTTCATTATAAAAAGAGTTGGCAGACAAGGGCCTTGAATTTTTCAAAATAAATAAATCTGATGGGGTGGGGGGGGGGCAAAATTAGAGATGTGAGGTGGGGATCGCTAGTTTGGCATAACATCTTATTAGGGATAGCCCACTCTCCCTCCCAACCACTACAGGAAATGCATCACAAAGAAGTCTGCATCTTCAGATCAGCTCCAGACCTCCTCAGTTAGAATTTGGATTCTGGTCTTTATTAATGGATTTGTCAAAGGCGCATCCAACTTCTTGGGTATTTTGGCAACAATAACCTAAATACACTGACAAGGAAGGCTGCAGAGAGGTGTCAGCCATGAAAGCTCTTGAAGACATAAAAATGGGGGGTTAGTAAAAACCTACCAACCACAATTCTCACAATTCTCTGTATGGACAACAGGGCAAATTCTGGAGTATCAGAGATCATCCCTTTAGTATCCCCACAGGGGTAAACAGTGGAATCTCATAGTCTTTGTCCTCTGAAGACAGGATATTTATCCAGGTAAAAGTATCTGCTTTGGAAGCTTCTGGCAGCGTGCTGGGGTGGGAGTGGGTGCTGGGGTGATAAGAAACAAAACCAATTCTGCAGCTAGCTAACTACAGCTGGGAGAAAAAAAAATCTAGAGAATAATCTTAAGAATATGACATGTAAAAAAAAAAGAATATGACACTTAAATATTAAAACGCCTTCTAAGCCTGATTCCCACATTTCAGTTTGGTCTTCCGGAGAAATGGCTTATCAGTTTCTCAACGAAAGAAAAATTGTTGATAGTGTAGCACCTAAAATATATCTTATGTTCTCTCTTTCCAAAAATAAAAATCCTCCAGTGAATCCTCTGAGGGTAAAAAGAACAAGAGACAGGCCCGCATAGTTATTAGTGCATGACTTTAAAATATATATATATTTAAAAACTATAAAATAATCCTCCGGTACAAACTTTCTCGGCCAGCACCATCGGGAAATTCAAGTGGAGGGAAAGTTGGGTAATTAACAAGGTATTACAGTCCTGGAGTCAAATGACTTTTTGAACGTAGGCGACGCATATATATATAATCAAGAGATTGAGTAACCAGTTACCAGGATGAGGCTACGCAAATGGTTATTTCACTTAAGGTTAAGGGAGGCTTAAGCTCCAGGGAACTGCAAGCAGGGGAGAGGAGTGGGGAAAGGTCTGCCTCCTGAAGTTTGTGTTTCCGCAAGTGGTAAACACAACTCCGGGTAACAAACCCTAAGGCCAATACTCCGCATCAACTCTTTACCCCCATTCAGCAGCACTCCCACAGAAAATCACAGCGAGTACCGCACAGCCCTTCGGTTACGCAGGCGGCTGGACTTGCTCCTGGCACACAAAGCGGATGCGGGCGGTCGAGGACCACACACGTGGGGGCGTTCTCGCGTGCCCGGACGAGCTGCGAGGCCCACGCCCCCGCTTCGGGCGAGGACAGCTGGTGACCGTCACCTTCGGACTGGCCCATTCTCTGGGCCGTCCCCGAGGGCTGCGATCGCGGCGCAGCCCTCCCGAGCCACCGAGGCGCGCAGGGCCCGGCGCCACGGCGGCGCGGGGCACCTGAGGAGCGCGGCGGGGGCGGAGACAGGGACGCGCGGGGACAGAAACAGTGGCGCGGCGCGCGGCCCTCCTGCGGGACCCACCTGGATCTGAAGCGGCACGAGGCGGACCTTGCAGCGCTCGCTCACCGCGAAGCCCTTGGGCAGGTCCACGTACTGGCCCCACTCCTCGGCGAAGAGTTGCACCACGAATTTGCGGTGCATGTCGATCTGGTCGCCGTACAGGCTGAGGAACTTCTGGATGAGGAGCTCGTAGCCCGCGCCGTGCGGCACGGACGAGGGCCGCGCGAAGACCGAGAAGCAGAAGAGCACGGGGACCGTGCCCGACGGCGCCCCCGCGCCGCCACTATTGGGGAGCGCCGGGACTGCCAGCTCCGCCGCCGCCATGTTCCCCCGAGCGTCTGCCAGCTCCGAGGCCAGCGAGGCGCAGACAGGGCCGGCCGCCGCGGCCCCGCCTCCCCGCGCCGCCCGCGCTCGGGAAGGCGAAGGGGCGGGCCCTCGCGGCCGCGGCTCGCGCGCCCTCCCCCGCCCTGGAGAGGGCGGGCTGCGGCGGAGGGCTGGGCGGTGGGGCCGGGGTGCGCGCCAGCCAGCGCCTGCGCCCGCCGGCGGGACCGCCCCCTCCAACCTGGACCTGCCTGGGCGGCCCCGGTGTGCGTCTAGTGCGCAGGGGAGGTGTGTGGCCCCCACTTCCCCCCGCGCTCCGCCCACCTTCGAACGAGCGCTGTTAGCCGGGAGTTTACGTTCTCCTTGGGGACCCAGGGCTGCCCGGCTTAATCTGCCGGGACGCGTTACCTGTTGGCCTTGTGCAGAGACAGGGTGGCAGTAGTAATGTCAAAACCAATAGGTCAGACTGGTAGAGACCCTAAGAAGAGAAGCAGAATTTAATGTTTCCTTAGGAGGGTCATCCGAGGCTCAGGATTTCATATTTTTTTTCAGTCCCGTGGAACACAGTATCTCTAATAATGAATTTGAGGTCTTGGCCTCCCTTTTTCTCATCCCAATTTCAGGGAGAATTAGGATTGGAAATTGCAAAATATAAAGAGGTTTATGAGCAAAGTCTCGAGTTAAATCGGGATTTTATATTCAAACTGAGCGTTTCTGTTTTTAAGTGAGTAAAAGGGATCACGTTCAAATAAAGTAATCCCCTGCCTTATGAACACTGTAAAGCACTATATAAAATTAACTGGAATTAGAGAAGCATACACTATGAAAGAAGTTTCCCTAACATCAGGTCCTGGGTCGAGATAGGCTCATGAGTCCAAACACATTTTAGGAATTGGGGGTTTCCTCTTCTTGGAATGTAAGAACTTTTAAGTCAGGGTTTCTCAGCTGTCATTGCTGACATTTGGAAAGCAGACTGCTTTTATATGGGTGTGTGTGTGGGGGGGTGCTATTTTATGTATTTGTAGGATATTTAGCAGCACCCCTGGCGTCTATCTGGTAGATACCAATAGTCCTGGCTCCTCCCTAGTCTTCACAATCAAAAATGTTCCCAGACCTTGCCAAACATCCCCCAGGGGGCAAATTTGCTCCCAGCTGAGAACCACTGCTTTCAAGTAATGCTGGCCTTTATTGCTCACTTGTACCCAAACTACTAAAAATAGTCTGTTTTCTGGTTTCTCTTCAAACTGAGAGATTCCATTAAAAACTCTTATTGTCTGAACCCATCAGACCCAAAATGATATTTTTGCAGCTATCACTCCATTGCAAGTTCTTCCATATGCGGATGTGAAAATCTGTGCTAATAAGAGTGACAATTGCAAAGCTCCATTGATGCTCCAGAAAAAATAAATAAATAAATAAGGACAACATAATTGACAATTACAAGCTAAGTGTGAAAGCCAGAGGCCTTTTTGGTAGCGTTGAAAGAGGCTCTCAGTTCTGCAGTAGGAAGACAGGGAATGCTGAGGACCAAGACTAGGACTTAATATTAAGAGTAGCAGAGCTCCAAAGTAGGTTAAACTCTTACACAGTGCATATTTTCTATGTCAAGGCCAGAGCCCTGGTTGGAAATGGGACCCTGACATAAGAGATGGGGCGGATGATGCCCAAAATCGTGAGTCCTCAGATTCCTTAAAGACACATTCCTCCATTTTTTTTTTTTTTTAGGACAAAGCAGAGGCTTTTCCTCAGCAAGACAGGATCTTCCCCCAGGATCTTCCCTCCACTTTTTCTCCTGGAACCTAGGCCCCTAAGATAGCTGTAAGTAACACCAAAACCAGGCCACAGATGTACTCCGCCTCATAAGAAAGGAAAGGGACTATATCCTAAGCAAGAGTAGAATCCAGAGAAAGAGCTGAGGGATTATGTGTGTCCCTGGATTATGAGGGTGCATAACCGAAGATGCGGAGCAAAAATTTACCAGTTAAGAAACACTCTACCAGGGCGCCTGGGTGGCTCAGTGAGTTAAAGCCTCTGCCTTCCAGCTCAGGTCATGATCTCAGGGTCCTGGGATCGAGCCTCTCGTCAGGCTCTCTGCTCGGCGGGGAGCCTGCTTCCCCCTCTCTCTCTGCCTGCCTCTCTGCCTACTTGTGATCTCTCTCTCTCTGTCAAATAAATAAATAAAATCTTAAAAAACCAAAACACTCTACCAACATACAGATTTAACACCCTGGTAAAGCTTCGGAGGGATAGACCAAACACAGAGCATCTAGGATAGCTCCTGCATGGGCCATACATTGACATTCTCACCCCAAAGCTATGTTAACTGTTATTCCCTCTGTCATACTCTGGAGAGACATAAACTGGCTGGACATCGTGCAGAATATCACATTTGTCTATGACATCATGCTCTTTGGACAAGATGAACAAAAAGCAACTATTTGTGCAAGACCGTAGTAAAATACAAGAACTCCAGAAGAGAGCGAGAAACTCTAAGAAGTTTTAAGGGCCCAAAATACTAGCAAAATTTTAGGGTCCAGTGCCCTAGCACATGCCAAGACAGCAGACAGCCCCTTCAAAGTACAAGACAAATTACTGCTTCTTGCACTTGCACTTCCCACCACGAAGAAGGAAGAACAGTGCCTAGAAGGCCTTTTCAGATCACAGAGACAGCATATTCCACAACTGAGAATAACATGACTCATTCTGTGTGACATGAAATGCTGCCAGCTTTGACTGGGGCCCAGTAGTAGAGGGGTTTTGCAGTACATTCAGGAAGCAGTGTGGACAGCTCTGCCTCCCAGGCTATATAATCTGATAGATCCTCTAGTATTAGAAATACCAATAGGAAAAAGATGCCATCAGGTTGATGGAAAGCCCTAATGCAGAACCACAATTCAGACACCATCAGTTTTGGAACACAGTCATGCTATCTTCAGCAGAAATTTCTACTGTTCCGATAGGATGTCAAGTAACCATCAAATGGAACAGCTGACCCTGAGCTGATTTCTTTCAGATCTACTAAGACTTAGGGTTAAAAAGGCCCAGAAGAAATCTGCAGAAAGTTGGAAGTGGTACATATGGGATCCAGAACAAGCAAGACTGGACAGATGAAATGATTAAATGTGTCAACTAGCCTAGACACCCACGTTACCCACTACTGTCTTAAGAGCACCTCTCCTTCAGGTCATATGGGGGATCCATTATCACTAGTTGACAGGAGCTAAAAGATTTGAGCTTGGTTCACAAATGCATTGGCTGAATGTCTTGGTACAAGCCATGGAAGACAGGAATGAGAAGAAACCCCCAACCCTGAGGGCGAAATTTGGACAGTGATTTGGTTATCTACTTTTCATGGAAATAAAGGTTACCTGAGCTGGACCTAAAAAATACACAGAATGATGGACAAAGGCAAATGGCTTAGCAAGCTAGTGAGGAACCTGGAAAAAGAACGACTGGAAGATCAAGAACAAGGAGATCTGGAATAGTGACATAAAAATGTTCATATGGGAAAGAGCACCAAGGGTGACAATTTTCATATTGGATGGTTATGCTCACTCAAAAGGATCCACTACAGAAGAGACACTATACCAGCAGAAAGATACCCAGAATATAAAAAGGACTCCTGCTACTCCATGATAAAAAGACAACCCAATTATAATGGGAAAAAAGACTAGAACAAGTACTTCATGGAAAAAGATGAACAAATGTCCAACAAGTACATGAGAAAGTGTTTAACATCACTAGTTGTCAGAAAAACACAAATTAAATCAACATAAAAATTCTATTTCAAATCCACTGAAATAGTTAAAATTAAAAAAAAAAACAATACGGAACTAGAATTTTTATACATTGTAGCGGGTGTGTAAATGGCACAACCATTTTAGAAAAATTGACATGGCAACTTTTTACATAGTTAAACATGAATCTGTTCTTTACCCACAAAATCTCAACCTGCAGTTTTTATCCAAGAGACATGAAAACCTATGTCCACAAAGACTTATACACAAATACTCGTGGATGCTCCATTTATGATATCCCAAAATGGAAAATAACCCAAATTCCATTAAGGTTTGATAAACCGTTGGTGATTTATTCAAACAGTGGAATATTACAAGAAATAAAAAACAGTGAATATCTCATACACAGAAAAACAAAGATGAATCTGAAAAAACAAAAACAAACATGAAGCCAGACACACAAGAGTATGTATTGCGTGATTCCATTCAAATAAACTTCAAAAAGAGATAAAACTAATTAATCTGTGATAGAAATCAGAACAATGGTAGCCTATGGGAAGACTGCAAAGATTAGAAAGAATCACAGAATTTTCTGCATCAGTGGACATATTCGGCATTTCATTTGCGTTTATTTAGTTAGAAGCCACTGCGCATTTTACCATATATAAATTACCCTAAAATAAAAAATACGATCCAATGTCTTATATTAATTATTTCTCTGATCCTAATTTCTGCCACTCAACCCTACTCCAGCCCCACTGACCTCTTGTCATTCCTCATCCTTTGTACCTGCTATTCTTTCTGACTGAGAACTATTCTGCTCCGAGATAGCCACGCTGAGTTTTAAATGAGTCTATATGAATTCCTGCTGCCTCATTGAATGTAGGTCTATGTTCAAATATGAACTTCAAATCAAAGAGGTCCGCCCTTATTTTCTCACATAAAACAGATCAGTTACTGTGACCACAATCTTTACCCATTTCCTGCCTCACTTTTTTTTCTTTCTTAACACTTATCCCCATTCGTACACATAGTGACAGCAGAAACTTGTTTCCTTTGTTTCCCGCTGTATCACCACCCCTAGAACACTGCCTGGCACATAGTAGGCTCTCCACAAACAGGGTGAAGGGCAGTTACAGTGAAAAATCTTGAAGCTAGCTGTACTGAAAAATCCAAGGTATTCTCAGTCGAAGGTATTATTTAGGTGAATGCTTTGTCTACGTTGTAAATTAATCCTGGGGCAGCTATGATTAGAGGATTACCAGAATTCTTAGAAGGCTCCAAACAAGATTACCTGACTTCATTCGGGTTTTCTGAAGACTTTATGACAAGGAAGGTAAAGAAGTTCAAGTATCACACAGTTTTTACATCCTTCTTCATGGGGAGCTCTGACAATTTTCTCCAAAGGAAAAGAAAGGTGTCAAGATATCATTTCATACATAGAAGCGATGTGGTACAGCAAAATGATGTGAAGACCTACCAGATAAATTTAAGAACCGGAGGAGACCTTAAGATCACCTACTAGAGACACTCTAGCAGAAACTTATTATTCGGATTTGTTATTATTTTATTATAACATCACCAAAAATCTTACAGTTGATTGCCAGCACATCCAGCTGTGACTAGCTCCCTTAATGTTATTCAAACTCATATTAACATAAAATTCAATTGCTTGAATTTCCCATCTATTCAATCAATGAATACTATACACTTAGGATTCTGTGGAGAACAAGAAAGATAATAAATATTCCTACAGAGCTCCTTGCTGTTACAGAGCTGACAGTCTGTCTACTGGGGCACGTAGACAATAAGCACATAAACAAAGAAATGACCTAAATAACCCTGGGTAGCGAAAAGGCTACGAAGAAAATGTCATAGACCATAGCTGGGAGTGGTAGGATACAAGATTCTTTAAATGAATTGTCTGCGATCTACTTTCTTGGAAGGGAGCATTTAAGCTGTGATCTGAGTGGTAGGAAAAAGTACTCCAGAGGGAGGAACATGTGCACGGGCTCTGAAAGTCTAACCAGCCTACAGTGTTTGAGGAAGGGTGTGGTTGAAACATAGTGAATTGCATGAGACAAGAGACGTGATCAGTGGCTTATAAACACATAAAGAATTTGGGTTTATTTTGAGTGAGATGTTTTAATCAGGGAAATGACATGAACTGATTTATAATTTAATAAAATCTCATCTTAGTACTTTGTGGGAAATTGAATGTAGAGGGTCAAAAGCAGAGACAAGGAAAATAAAAGCAGAGACAAGGAGACCTGCTTGGTTGGCTGTCAGAATCATCCAGGCAAGAGGGGATGGCTGATTGCTTTGGAGCAGTGGTTCTCAGCCAGGGGCATATTTGGCAATGCCTGGAGCCATAAACAGCTGGAGACAATAGCCACCAAGTCTAATACTGCGGAGAGATCAAGCAGAATGAGAATGGTAGAGAGTATGGGGACATCAGTGACTTTGACAAGGGCAGTTACAGGGGAAGATGGGGTTTAAGAGCCGGGTTTTACTGTATTCAAAGAGACAACTGGTAGTGAGAAATGAGTTGATCAATTCGTTAGATTAAGAGGGACAGGACACCTGGGTGGCTCAGTCGTTAAGTGTCTGCCTTGGGCTCAGGTCCTGAACCTGGAATCCTGGGATCCAGTCCCACATCGGCTCCCTGCTCAGGGAGGAGTCTGCTTCTCCCTCTGCCTGCCGCTCCCTCTGCTTCTGCTCTCTCTCTTTCTCTGACAAATAAACAAACAAAATCTTAAAAAAAAAAAAAAAGAGGGAGAGAAGTTTAGGAGAATTTCCTTAAGGATAAGAAACGCTAGAGACATTAGATTATCATTATACACTGTGAGAATCAAGCAGAAGAAAGCGAGAGATTTATAATGCTGGAGGAGAGAAGATAATTGAAGCAGCACAGTCCTTGAAAAGAACAGAATCCAGAGCACAGAGGGGGGCTGTGCTTCTTGTGGGAACAGAGATTCTTGTTCTATGGAGAATAAAAGGCAGAGAATTTGGGTAAATATAGAGACAGGTTAATAACTGGAATAAGAACACAAGGGAGTCTATTTTGTTTTATATAATTTTGTGTATGACTCCGAAATATCTATTATCTTTATTTCTTGGTATAATTTAGATATAGGTTATTATATTAAAGGCAGTCATACTTTTGGCCTGGTCTGGTATTCCTAACTCTATCTTTTCTTATTCTCTTTTCAAAGGACATACTTTGGGACTCACATAACTACTTTAACACATTCCTTTCATCATGACCATCTTTCGAAGACAGAAAGGTGTTTACAATTCAGTCTATTTTGTATTTCAGAACTTCCCCGCATCTCCTCAGGAAGTTCCTGTCCAATGTGGCGTCTGGTTAATTTTTCAATGAAAAGGCTCCTGGAGCGGAAAGGAAAAAGTGAAATTATAAACTTGCCAGCATTTCCGTTGTCTCCAAAATTTGTCTTAAGATCTTGAAGTCAGACAACCTCAGACAGTTCAGCCACATGGCTGAAATCACAATCTGCATGGCTTTAGTTTTCCTAAGTTCAGTTATGGCTCCTTCGGAATCCTTAATCACCTTGTTGCTACTCACCCGTCTGCTGCAGGTGGGCAGATGGGATACTGTGATTTGCCATTCTTTGACAAAAAAGTTCGTAGAGCCTTTCAGGTTAGCATAGCATTTAGCTCCCCCATCTTCCCTCCTGATAAGTTGAAGGAAGCAACCCTGCTCCTACCACAGGCTCCCCTTGGGGCCTGGATCCTCCGTCTCTCAGAGACTTCAGCGATTATCCCCAATCCTGTTCTATGTGAACAAATTCCTCCCTCTCTCCTGGATCTTTCTCACTGGATATGAGTTAAGTGAGGAGATAATAAATTAACCCTTTTGCTCCTCTTCTTCTAACAATAGGATCCTATTTCTCTTGTGTCAATTGAAAAACTTCTTGGAAAAGGTGACTCCACTTGTCTTTGCATTTATTCCGTAACTCAACCTGCTATGGCTTCTGCCTTCCTCCGTCCACTCAAACTGCTCTTGTCAAGATCGTCAGTGAGCTTCTTCTTGCCAGTCTCATGACTATGCCTACCACCAATGACCGTGTCGGCACTCTGAACTTATAGGACTTTTCAAGCATACGCAACACGTCTCTCATCGCTTTCTGCTTTGTAAAATCTTTTTAGATGGTAACTGCCATTACTTTATATTCCCCTCGTTTTCCTTCTCACTGGCTGCCTTCACCAGGCTTTTAAAAAAATATTGTTGTTCTCCCATTATCTGATTTCTAAATGTCAGCACACTCCAGACATCAGCCTTGAGTCCTCTTTTTTTTCCTCTCTGCATGCTTTCCCTGATCGATCTCATTTCATTCCTAATCCCCATCTATATGTTACAACAATCAAATTTTTATCTCCAGGCCTGATTCCTCCCTGACGTTCAGACTTATATGTCAAACTGCCTATTTGGCCCCTCCACTTGATGTCTCCAGAACTTCTCACACACACACCATGATCATGATCAGGGTGCCTGGGTGACTCAGTCAGTTGAGCATCTGACCCTTGATTTCAGCTCAGGTCATGATCTTGGGGTCGTGAGATCAAGCCCTGCATCGGGCTCCATGCTGGACATGGAGCCTGCTTAAGATTCTTTCTCCCTCTGTCTGACCCTCCCTGCTTCACACTCTATAAAGGAAGGAAGGAAGGAAGGAGGGAAGGAAGGGGGAAAGGAGGGAAGGAAGGAAGGAAGGGGGAAAGGTGGGGAGGAAGGGAGGAAGGAAGGAAGGAAGGAAGGAAGGAAGGAAGGAAGGAAGGAAGGAAGGAAGGAAGGAAGAAAGGAAGAAAGAGAAAGATTCAAATACACTATGATCAACATGGAATTCTTAGTTTTCATCCTATATATATATTTCCTCAGAGTTTTCCCTCATCTTAGAAAGTGGAGTCACCTCCCAGTGGTCAAGCTAGAAACCTGAGTCATTTTGGACTGATCCCCGCCAGCACCACCACATTCATTTGCCAGCAGAGCCCGTGGCTTCTACCACCAAATTTTGTCCAGGTTGCCACCATCCCAGTCGAAGCATGTCAGCTCTCTGCTGGACGGCTGCCAGTTGTTTCTCTGATTCAGCTCTTGCCCCTCAGGCCATGCTCCACACGGCCGGAGTGAACTGTTGACAAAGTAAATGAGAACATCTCACTTCTCTGCTTATAACCCTCATTAGCTTCCAACTAGATTTAAAACGGAAGGAAATCCATTTCCTTAGCTTGGTCTGCTAGGCCTTACGAAGTCTGACTTCTGTTCTACCTCTCTGCCCTCATCTCCTGTCTTCCTATCCTTAACTCCCATGGCTCCAGCCACAACAAACTTTCCCAGAACTTTCCAGCTTCAAAGCCTTGCACTTATTCTGCCTGTAGGACTTGTAGATTTTGCCCTGCTGGGCTACTTCTCATCCTTCAAATCTACCTCGTGTAGATTCCCTCAATCCAAACCCTTCACTCTTACCACATTATTGTCTTGATTTTCTCCTTGGCCCTTGACATTATATAAGTTTATTTATGGAGTGTACACACCACATGTGTGTGTGTAGTCTCTTCCGTCAAAGTGTTCCCAAGAGCACAGGGCCCGCCGAATAATACAAACTCAATAAACATGTGAAGAAATCAACAAATGACTCAATGTAATTGATTTACTTTCTCCTTATTCTTTCTATTCTCTGGTTGAGTAATTTGAAGTTATTTCCCAACCTCTCCCCAAAGATGTTCCAGGGAAGTTATTACATCTTTCTGTGCTCCAAGGTCCCCAAACCTAAAGGATTGACAGGCTGAATTTATTGTATAGATTGTGTCAATTGCAAATACAGTTGTTGTCTCTTATCAGTGGTTTTGCTTTCCGTTTAGGTTAACCCGTAGTCAAGCACGTTCCAGAAGCAGATGACTCTCCTCCTGATGCATCCTCAGAAGGTCAATAGTAGCCTAATGCTACGTCATGATAGCTGGGTCATTCACCTTACTTTAACTCCTCAGGTAGGCATTTTATTATCTCACGTCATCACAAGAAGGGTGAGTGCAGTCATGTATGATATTGTGAGAAATGAGACCACGTTTATGTAACTTCTATTTTATCATTATAATTGTTCTATTTTTTCAAAAGATTTATTCATTTCAAAGAGAGAGAGCACACACAGGGAGAGGCAGAGAGAGATGGAGAGAGAAACTTAAGCAGACTCTACACTGAGCAAGGAGCCCGGTTCGGGGCTTGATCTCACGACCCTAAGATCATGACCTGAGCTGAAACCAAGACTTGGAGGCTTGACTGACTGAGCCACCAAGGTGCCCCTAATTGTTCTATTTTATTATTAATTATTGCTAAACTCTGTGTTAATACTGTACCTAATTTAGAAGTTTAACTTCGTCAAAGTATTATGTATAGGAAGAAATCATAGTACATGTTGAGTTCCACAGTGTCCATGGTTTCAAGCACCAATGGGGGTCTTGGAATGTATTTGCTGTGGAAAAGAGGGGACTACTGTATTTTTACTTGCAAGAAACAGGATGTCTGATAAACTGTTTACAAGTTGAATATAACTGGAAGTCCAGAAGAAGGCGGTGGCTGCAGCTCAGTGATATCATCATTGAAGGTTGGTATCTCTCTGATTCTCTCATTCTTCCTTTCATGGTCCCATGATGGGGGCTACACACAGTTCCAAGCATTGCACAACTGTATTCAGTGGCCCGAAGCAAGGGCAGCACAAGGGAGAGATCTTTTCTCTGCTTCCTTTGCAATTATTGAAGAAAAGAAAAAATCTCCCAGAACGCCCGAGTAAACTTCCGGCATGCCATTGGTCAAAAGGGGGCCACATGCCCACCCTTGGACTTGCAAGTGCGTATTGTGGTACCAAGGAAGGAGGGTACAAGATTTGTCAAATGCAGCCTTTCCTCTCTGGCCTTGCTTCACGAAGGCAGCAGATGGCAACTGCCTCAGTTTACACTTCATTATGCAGCTTGCAATCTTGGGATGATTTTCAACACATGAACACTGCAGATGAAGCTGACAAGGAGGTTTCGGGCTTTCTCCACTCGGGTAATGCATATCTGGCTTTCCTACATGGCCTCTGTGGCCACTTTATATTGTTGACCCTCTCACCTCCATTAAAATTTAAAATCTAGCTGCAATGAAGTTGTGATTTCTCATAACCTCCTTTCTGGAGCTAAAACTTGGCAAAAATAGGATTTCTATAATTATTATTGCTTTAATGCCAGCATTTACTTTCACTGGCAGGATTTTTCCCCAATTTAAGTTTATTAAAAAATTGGACTATCTCCTAATACTTTTCTTTTCAGGAATAACCTCACCAATCCTAATAGCCTACCCCAAAAAATTGTGCTACAGGGTTTTATGGCTTAGAGAGTAAGGGAGAGAATATTCAGGGCTAAAACAAAAAACCCAATGGGATCTTTTGTGCACATATTTTTGTATTTTTCCTTAACCCTATCTAAATCCATTATCTACTTAAACCTCTATGTTTCTGAGTGAATGAGGGCCTTGGTCTTATCTTTTTTGGATACCATTTATTGACTCTTTACTGCTCACTAGGTCCAAGACTAAGCAGTTTCCATGTATTTATTTGATTTGATTCGTACAATAATCCAATGAAATAACATGTCTTCACCACCTACTCTCCTCCGGACTTCTCAGCTTACAAACCAAACTAAGGACCAGAGAGGTGAAGTGACTGCTTGGAATCCTGTAACTTGTAACTACAGAGCAGGGACCCCATAGGAGGTCAAGATTTTACTGCCTGGAATATAAGTAGAACATCTTCTTAATTAAGCAGGAGGGGAAGGCTTGGGAATATGACCACTGCTTCCCTCTAAGGCTACCCAAGTCCTTCAGCCTTGTTGCATCTTATTAAAATGTCTGCTGGTGGGAGAGGGGCTGTCACATGGCATGTTCTTTTCATTTACCTCTTCAGAATAAACTTCTATCTGGAAACCCCTTCAGTACTCGAGTAAATGCAAATTCCTTGAAAATAGAGAGTTAATAGTAAAAGTTGTGGCTAT
>CM052895.1:16393227-16432299 GCA_028534135.1 Potos flavus | reverse complement strand
TATGTTTACATAAAAATATATAAGTTGGAATTTTTTAAAATTACATGAGTGGAATCCATCTTTGATTTATCTTTTCATGTAATATTGTGTCCAATATATTTCCACATTTAGTCTATAGATTCAGTTCATTCAAAGTTCCAAAGTCTTTCATTGGATGAGTATAATACAATCCATTCATTCATTCACCACAGATGAATAATTAAAGATTTCCAGTTTTGTGCTATCTCTAAGAAATATTGCAGTGAACATTCTTTTATATACTCCCCATGAACACATGTTATTGATTCCCTAGGATATACAATCAGAAGTGAAGTAAAGGTCAAAGGGTATGATCACACTGAGGTTTATTAAATATTGCCAAATTGGTTTGTATCTATTTTACATTCTATTACGAATATAAGAGGTTCAATTTTCTATACCTTTTCCCCAATTCTTTCTGACTTCTTTTTTTCCAGTATGACAGTATTTAATAATATGTCTATGTGGCTTTACTTTTCCTTTCACTGATTATTTATGAGGCTACACATTTTTCACATTTTTCTTAGGCATTTAGATTTCAACTTATACCTTTAGTTTTTTGCTATTTGCGATAATCTTTTACTTACTCATCTATACAGTTCTCTCTCTGTATATATAGTCTCAAAACTAAACACATTTTATAATACAAGCACCCCAAATGTCATTGCCTATATTGTGGCTAGATGTATTGCTTTATAAGCTTAAAAATCAAACTAGTATTTGGTAACTCTGGTGGAAGATTAAATTTATTTTCCAGTTGTTTTTATTGTGAATAATATATGTGGTTCACTAAAGGGATTTCTGAGGACAAATGTATATTCCACACAGACCAAAGAAAGACAAGCCACTGAGCCTCTTGACGTTCACCTTCCCTGCAGCTAAAGACAACAGAGTCTAAGCATGCTGCCAACTGTCAAGGATTTTCATACTGCTCATCCAGGCTTAAATATCTGCTAATTTAGATAATGGCTACAGCCCATCAGCTAATAGTATTTACAACAAAAACATATGGCCAGTACTTGGAAGGCCAGTGATTAGCTAATGTGAGTCATTTCCAGAGGATATAGAGATAATTTATATTGTCAGTATGAATTCTATTTGAGTCATATGGCATTTACCAGAGTTGACCCTTCAAGAATAGACACTGGTAGCTACTTATGTGTTAACTCTTGAGTGACTCTGAAAAAGACTATCACAGTTTAAGGAATATAGACTGAAAAAAGCACTAAGGGAGGGAGGTGGGGGAGAGATGAAAGAAAGTGAAAGAAAGAATCAGAAAAGACTAGGAAGACAGAGACTGAGCAAGCTAAAGTCTACATTAGACAGAATAGGTGCTAGATTAGGCTGTAGTAAGAAATTGTCTCTAATAATGATGGCTTAACCCAAATTTTTTCTTGCTTACATTCATGTTCACTGTGGGTCAGAGAGGGCTCTGCCCAGTACTCCTCAAGAGGTAGAAGCTTCTGTGATCCTCAGAATTTCCTGCCAAAATTGATAAGCACCATTTCTGATCACACCTGATTGTCCACAGCAGATCCCATAGCCACCTATAACTTCAACAGGAACTGATAGATCTTCCATGCTAGCCTGGAGGTAAAGGAACAAGGAAACATTTGGTGAACAGCATAGTGATTACCAAAGACCACCATTTTGGTTATCAAATGTTGGTTCAGGGGTGCCTGGGTGGCTCAGTCAGTTAAGCATCTGCTTTTGGCTTGGGTCATGATCCTGGGATCCTGGGATCGAGTCCTGAGTCAGGCTCACTGTGGGGAGCCTGCTTCTCCCTCTCCCTCTGCCTCCTCCCCTGACTTGTGCTCTCTCTCTTTCGGATAAATACAATCTTAAAAAAAAAAAAAAATGTTGGTTCTATTGGTTCACTCTCCTGTCCCCAAAAGAGAACACATCTACCCCTACTCTAAGAAAGACAACCCCAAAATCTCACTCAGTCATAGTATTACCAAACCCCAAGTTCGTCTGCCTGTCACTTGAAAGGCCAATATCCAAGAAAAAGTTTTGATTGGAGAGGAATTTGAGCTTTATTTAGGAGGCCAGCCACCTGGGGAGAAGGCAGACTCTTGTCCAAGAGCCAACTCTGTGGTTTGTGCCTGGTCCAGGAGTTTTGAAAAAGGTTTAGGGTGGTTAATCAGTGAAGGGAGTGCAACATTTCTTGATTAGGACCAGACTCGATGGTGCCAGCTACAAAGGTTATCTCAGTGCCCCAGGAGTAGTGCAAGCAGGTCTGGTTCTTGTTTGAGGATGTGTAGGAACATTCTGTTCTTTCAGGAGGGCGATGTCTACAGATTCACAAAGGGAGATAAGTA
The DNA here is from genome assembly GCA_028534135.1 of Potos flavus. Taxonomy (NCBI): domain Eukaryota; kingdom Metazoa; phylum Chordata; class Mammalia; order Carnivora; family Procyonidae; genus Potos; species Potos flavus. The sequence continues at coordinate 16,429,960 of CM052895.1, read as the reverse complement.
AAATCATTTGCATGACCTGAAAAAAGAAAAACGTCTTGCTAAAAAAAAAAAATGCAAGGCTAATCAAAAAGCTGAGGCAGCTTCAGACTTGCTGGCCTCTGTGGCCTTGGGAGTCTTGGTCCTTCACTCCTCAAGGCCAGTGGCCTGTCTGCTACAGATCAAGGGACTTAGGTCAGCAAGTAAGGACTGTGTTAACTTGAAGCAAGTTCACCCTGCAGAGCGGTCAGAGTGCTGTTCAAATGGCATTAGCTCAACATCTCCAAAGAGGAACCCTCTTACACTGCTGGTGGGAATGCAAACTGGTGCAGCCACTCTGAAAGACAGTATGGAGATTCCTCAAAAAGTTAAAAATAGAGCTACCCTATGATCGAGCAACTACAGTACTGGGTATTTACCCAAAGGATATAAACAGTGGTTCAAAGGGGCACCCGCACCCCAATGTTTAGAGGAGCAATGTCCACAATAGCCAAACTATGGAAAGAGCCCAGATGTCCATTGACAGATGAATGGATAAAGAAGACATGCTATGTATACATACAATGGAATATTACTCAGTCATCAGAAAGGATGAAATATTGTCATTTACAACGACCTGGATGGAACTAGAGGGTATTATGCTAAGTGAAATAAGTCAGTCACAGAAAGACAAATAATCATGATTTCACTAATATGTGGAATTTAAGAAACAAAACAGATGAACATAGGACAAGGGAAGGAAAAATAAAATAAGATGAAAACATAGAGGTAAACAAAACTTAAGAGCCCTTAACAATAGGAAAAAGACTGAGGGTTGCTGGGAGGGAGGTGGGTAGGAGGATGGGGTAACTGGCTGATGGGCATTAAGGAGGGCACGTGACGTAATGAGCACTCAGTGTTATATGCAACTGATGAATCACAAACTCTACCTCTGAAACTAATAACACGCTATCTGTTAATTAAATTGAATTTAAATTAAAGAAAAAAAAAGCTCAACATCTTGGACCTTTGTATTGTATTCTTCTGTATCTACCTCAAGTTTAGATGCAGCTATTCTTGAAACAGAGAACTATCAACGAAAAAGACAAGTAAACACCTTCCAACACACAGACATACACACATGCCTCATGCGTTAGTGTAAAAGAAACAGGTAATCATTGCTAAGCCCGGAAGCACTCAAAGTCCATTTCAAAGAGTGAAGAACTTGAGAAAATTGCATGGTTTCTGTGAATCCTACCAACGAACAGGATCAGGAGGCTGTCGGGCATTCGTTTCACCCAAAGCTAGGGTTAGGGTGATACCTGGGAAAGACAGACACAAGGAGCTTCCACACTCAGTACTTTGTCAAATTAATACGCTAAAACAAAACCATCTGCAGCATGTACAAAGATGGGTAGACACCACGTTAGGACACAGTTTACTCTTACCCCAGGCTTGTCTGTCAGCTTCTGGATGTGCAAAATTAAATTCCCTTGTGGGGTGACTAAATTTAAACTCCAGAACTCCTTTAGCAAATGCATTTCTCTTCTATTTCCACCACTCTTTCTTCCCGCCCATGTCGTCTGCAGCCCCTGAGCTCATTTAGACTGCAGTCTAATATCCGCGCTCCTGGGATCCGTGCTCCTGGCAACTGAGTCTTACCCTTCTAAAGATAGACCTATAAAAAGTAAAAGGATATTTTTAATAAGGATGGAAAACTTAACGTATTACAGATGTTTTCAGTAGCTGACAGTACAGTTGGTTGAAAAATAAATTTAAAATGAGAGTGTATGGAGGTATTTTGTGGGGGGGAGGGGGTGGTTATTTTTTAATAGGTAGAGGATACTTCCAGAGGGATAAGACCCTAAGATAATAATCTGGGAAGAAGCACAGAATGACAAACACCAAAGGGAATAAGCAATTGGGAAAAAAAAAAAAAAAAAGCCTGAAGAACTTTTTTTTCTTAAGATTATTTATTTATTTATTTATTTATCTGACAGCAAGAGAGGCAACACAAGCAGGGAGAGTGGGAGAGGGAGAAGCAGGCTCCCCGCTGAGCCAGGGGCCTGAATCAGGGCTTCATCCCAGGACCCTGGATCATGACCTGAGCCAAAGACAGCCCCTTAACGACTGAGCCACCCAGATGCAGAACTTTTAAACAAAAGTCAGTCGAGGAAGCTCACCCTTCGTATCCAAGGATGATCCGAGCACTAGCGGCATGGGTATCATCTGAGAGGTTGTTAGAAGAGCAGAATCTTGGGTCCTGAACCTTATAGTATCAGAGTGTGTATCTTATCTATATCATCTGGTGATTCCTATCTGTGTTAACGTTGGCACTCATCAAGATTTTAATTATTAAGAGGTATTTTAAAACAGTAAGGTACGGTTGCTCATATATTCTTGCATTCAGAAAGCAGGACCTAACACAATTACCAAAGCTAATACAAGCTGACTAGTTGGTTATTGGTAACTATTATTAAAATCAAATCATGGGGCACCTGGCTGGTTCAGTCAGAAGGGCATGTGACTTTTGACCCACGGGTGGTGAGAGTTTGGACCCTATGTTGGGTAGAGACATTATTTAAATAAATAAATAAAATAAAAAATAAATAAAAATTTAAAAATAAAATCACCTCTTATTTATTTATTTGACAGAGAGAGAGAGAGAGATCACAAGTAGGCAGAGAGGCATGCAGAGAGAGAGGGGGAAGCAGGCTCCCTGCTGAGCAGAGAGCCCGATGTGGGTCTCAATCCCAGGACCCCGCGATCATGACCTGAGCTGAAGGCAGAGGCTTTAACCCACTGAGCCGCCCAGGCACCCCTAAAATCACCTCTTTTGTAGTGAAAACATTTCTTCCTCTGGGTAGACTGTTATTGCTAGGATACAGTTTATGGGGATGACAATAAATATAAAATTTGAAAGAACAACATGAAGTAGAGGAATGGCTTATTATTTATGTATTTACATATTCCCATATATGTGATGTACACATGCAGAAATCATGCATGCAAATATATAAAATGTAATATAAATTAAATGTGTAAACTTTGGGCGTCTGGTGGCAGTTGGTTAAGCGACTGCCTTCAGCTCAGGTCATGATCCCGGAGTCCCGGGATCGAGTCCCACATCGGGCTCCCAGCTCCACAGGGAGTCTGCTTCTCCCTCTGACCTTCTCTCCTCTCATACTTTCTCTCACTTTCTCTCTCTCTATCTCTCAAATAAATAAATAAAATCTTAAAAAAAAAGAGTAAACTTTGTCATGTAAGTGTCTTCATATAATAAAGGATACCTAGACACAGAGAATTTAAATGTATCCAACGTCACAAAACGTTTAAGTGGCAGAATATGGAATACAATCTAGTTCTCCTGAACATAATATTACATTGTATCTAATAACTTTGATGTTTAAAAACATTTATTAAGTTTAACTACAGTAGTATTTCATGATGAGTTTTAAGAATCAAATTACAGCTTGAATAGCATGGATTTTATGTTCACATTTTTCTGGAATTTTAAATAACTGAAATGTCTGTCTCATAGTTAAAAATATTTTTCATATAATTTCTTTTTTTAATGTTTATGTTATTTTATTACTATGGACTTCTCTACTTTCTAAATAAGATGGGCTAAATTTAATTTAAACATTAAGTCTTTAACTCAGAAATTTTAATTTCACTAAAGGCTACCACAAACTCTTAAATATGAAAGCTTTTCTAATACTTGATTCATTTTAATCTACTCAATTTTTATAATGGAAACCATAAAACATATTAAGTAATAGAGACTAATTTATTGGGTATTTTCCATGTGTCATGCACTTACACCATATTTATGCCAATGAAACTTCCTTCTCTTTAAAATGTTGATATATATTAGTTCCAACTTTTATTATATATAATACTTTATATCTATATTTTTAAAATAAGAAATGTAGAAAATTAAAACATTTATATTACAATAAAATAATCTAAAATTGCATTACACCATGATTATAATATAAAAATATTCATGCATATAGACTGAAATGTAAAAATAAGTTTATTTTCTAATATAGGGTTATAGATTTGTGCTACTCCAGACATTTACATAATATGATATATTATTTTCAATAAAAACTGAGTGCTCTGTGTGTTTGTTTCTCAAATGAGAAAACAAATGTTTTCTCATACTGTGGCTTAAATTTTTATCTTCTTAATGATGTATTTAGAGAAACAGGTCTTAATTTCATTGAATAAGAGACATTAGTCTTCTTTATAGTTAGTGTTTGGTTCTGTTTAAATTTTTACATATCGCAAGTTCATATTCTCTCCTCTTCTAAAGACATCATAGTTTTTACTTTCATATTTAAATTTGCAATTGAGTTATAATTGATTTTTGTTTGTGGTAGGATGTTGAAAGAAGTTTCATTACTTTTCTACGTGAGTATCCAATTTTCACTACATGGTATTTGGAAATCATTGTCATTTCCCCACCACTCTCCAGGGCTACTTTTCTCTCCTTTTTTTTTTTTTTTTTTTTAAATTTGACAGAGAGAGAGACAGCGAGAGAGGGAACACAAGCCAGGGATGATGGAGAAGGAGAAGCAGGCTTCCCGGCCAATCAGGGAGCCCGATGCGGGGCTTGATCCCAGGATCCTGGGACCATGACCTGAGCCGAAGGCAGACGCCCTACGACTGAGCCACTGAGGTGCCCCTCCAGGGCTACTTTTCTACAAGTCAAATGTCCATATGCACACTGGTATATTTTCCGGTTCCCAGTTCTGGTCTTTGTTTTATTTCTCTACCTTTGTGATACCATGATAATATCTTAATTATTTTAGCTGTATAATAAATCTTTAACTACAGATTTTATTTACTTAATAGAAAAATATTCAGATTTACAACCTCCTTTTTTTTATCCGTTTTATTGAGTTGTATTTTTCTAGAAGGCCTAACATACATTTCACTTAAGTCCCAGAAGGAAAAAAGAGAAACAAAGGAGATAGAAGGCATATCGGAAGTGATAACAACTAAGAATTTCTCGAAACTGATTAAAGACTTCAATTCATAGATTCGAGATCAAATTTAGATCAAGAGGCAAATAAGTGAGAAAATGGTTACAGAATTCACAGAAGTAGAAAAAGGAACAACAAAGAAGCAAATTCCATAAAAAGGTTTTAAGTCACATACTGTGGATATTAGCTACAAATTCAAATACCAGTTAAACTGCATGTAAATATAGTAAGTGCTAGGACGAGGCTGTTTCAGAAGCTCTCAGAAGCCTTCAAGCCATTGTGCCTTCTCTGCAGGAGACTCTGACTCCTACAAGGCCACCTTTGAGCCCTAATCTAAAGCACCATAGGTTTAGAAGAGTCCCCACCACTGGTGTCTTCTGGAGCGCTTTTGTCCCCTATCCCCCAAATTCTTTCAGTAGTGGGGATGAGCTTCCTTGCCACCAATGCTAGGTTACCCGAAGACCCTTGGGCCAAAGCAACCCTGAAAGGATTTGGCATTTCTCTGCTTTCCCATCAAGACTCAATTATCTGCATTTCTGTCTTCTCATCCCGTGATATTTTACTACCTTGTTAGGATCCTGATAACATCAAGTAAATTTTTTTGCAACATATTTGATGCAGGTTTTCTACTTTTCGGTGGGAAAAGTGGTCTTAATTACCTAGTTTGTCCCTACCAGTGAAGATAATTCCACTCTTATTATGATTTCTTTACATGCAGAGAGCCTATCATTTCACCTTTCTAATCTAGTTCAGATCATTTCTTCATTTCTTTTTTTCTTATTTTATTTATTTATTAGAGAGAGAGAAAGAGTGAGAAAGCACGAATGGGGTAAGAAGAAGAAGCAGACCTCCCTCTGAGCAGGAAGGCTGATGTGGGGCTCCATCTCAGGACCCCGGGATCATGGAGCAGAAGGCAGACACTTAACCGACTGAGCCACTCAGATGCCTCTCTACATTTCTTAAACTTATGAAAAATAAGGGTTTTAATATAAACAGCATAAAATCTCATTAAAAGTCAGGAAATCTCTGAGTTTAATCCTTAATATTATATCTCATATTTATAGGTCAAAGGTTTAACAGATTTACTGTATGCATTGCCCTCGTACCAAATTCCATCAAGATTCAAATGGGTTTAAGTTTTATGCAAGCATATTTAATTAACTTTCTTCTGCCTAGCTAATTCTAGGGAAAAACATAGTAATAATAGATATAATATTAGAGATAGGGGGCAAGCGATCTTCAAATATTTATTATCCGGAAGACATTCGAGAGACAAGGGCACCAGGAACTAAAAGGAAGGACAGAAATAAAGGGGAATATGTCCAAAGACAAATTCCATTTTTTCTAGGATCTACTATGGCTCTCTAGAGCTGCCCTAGAAGAACTGGTAGTTTATCTAGTATGCAAACAACATTGAACCGGGGGTTCATGTGAGTATTTCTCCCATCTCATTTTCATAGCTTTATGCTTGTTTATGCTTGATAATGAAAACAATGCCAGATGGCATGGCCAGTTTACAGGCTCTAAGAGACAGCCACCAGAACTTAAATGCGAGTTAGTCTTAAATAACTCAATTCAGTTGCTTTTCTTACTGTGAATGGGAAATGTGCAATTGGCCAGAGATAGACTGAGTTACTTTAATACTTCAAGCTTTGTGTAATGCAGTTCTGTTCAGAGACTGCTTATGAGACTAGGGAAGATTTCTTGGTAAAGACAAAGCCTCTGATGACTGTTGAATAGTGAGTATGAATTACCAAGGTTGAGAAGGGTGAGGGGGAAGGGTAACCAGCACAGAGATATATTTAAGAGATGTATTTTAAAATCTTACCATGGGACAAGCATATCAGACAAAAGTTTCTGACCTGACTCATTGGGTGAATGGATAATGGTGCAGTTTACTGTGATTGAAAATACAGTACGTTGAAATCCTAAGATGCATGAAATTTAAGAAATTGGATTAAAAAGAGGGGCAAAGGACTTTGAGAACCCAGAGAAAAAAACATCTAGAATTCAAGAGATTTGAGAGTTTCAAAAAGAAATAAGCACCCAAAGATGTCAAATGAAGCCCATAAGTCTAAACAAAAAATAGCAAAAAGTCTTTGGATTTAACAATATGTTGATTATTAAGGATGTATAAACAGCAATTTTGACATCATTATAACATCAAAAATAAGATTTCAGGTAGCGCCTGGGTGGCTCAGTCGCTTAAGCTTCTGACTCTTGCTGTGGGCTCAGGTCAAGATCTCAAGGTCTGAGATCCAGCCCTGCATCACCACCACACCCCTACTCCCCATCTGCCCCCTGACTCAGCCGGGAGTCTGCTTTGAGATTCTCTTCCTCTCCCTCTGCCCCTCCCCTACTCATGCTCACTTGTGTGCATTTTCTCTCTCTCTAAAATAAATAAACAATCTTTAAATAAGTATGATTTCAGTGAGTTAAGATGCAAAGGAAGTAAGGAAGTAGAAATAACAAGGGCACGGGAGACTTTCAAAAACCTTGGCTATAGTGACATGGAATGCTCTCTATTAAAGGGATGCAAGGTTGAGGGGAGGGCTCTCCTTTTTTTTTCCTCCAGCAAGAGTAAACTGAGAGATCAGAAAGATCCAGGGGATGAATAGGACAAATAGGGGAGAAAAAGTACACAAATGATGGACAAAATACCAAGTGAGAAAGAGAGGTCTTGATGGAAAGCAGTTATAAGTGGTCAGTCATAAAACAGAAGGACATTTTGAACAACTGAGGGTAGGCAAAAGTTGCTTAATGAAGATATAGATGTGACTGCGTCTGGAGAGGCTTCGCTGTGTAGATGATGCATGATCAGGCCTGAAACTATGCAAGATACAGTGATTAAGCTCCACTCTGAAAACTCAGTTGGAGTTGATTTTTAATACAAAGGATGTAATTAAGAGAAGTAAGACAATTTGTAATAGTCATCCACATAATAAGGACTCTAAGTAAGATAAATGATATTGTGAACAAATCCAACAAGAATACTTTAATTAAAAATCTTGCATTCAAGAGTGAGCTTGAAGGACAATCATAGGATGGAAGAGAATTGCTGACGTTCTGTGAAGACGATGTTCTCAGCAGCAGGGCTGCCCTTAGGCTTCAAGGACATCCAGTCCATCAACCAAAGAAAATGCCAGTGGTCAGAACGGGGTGAGTATTTGAGACGGCAGAAGTCAAAGGGGAGGACAGGTCTAAAAATATGATGGAAAATAAGAGCCAAGGAAAGAGTTTTTGAAGTATTCACCACAATTCATTGCACCTGATAATCTTCTATTTATACTGGCCTCTGGGATTTAGTTAGAGCTCATACATCCCTGTTTGCCTGGTTTACACCTGTTGTCACAGCATCGTTTCCTATTTAATATTTGTCATGGGGTGAGCCCAGATATAGGCACACCTGCACTAAGAAAGGTCATGCACAAGTTAAGTGAATAGGTCAAGTTAGGAGGGGTAAGAAATTTTTAAATTAGATTGCTGTGTCCATTAGTGTTTGCCCAAAGCCCTCCCAGCCAACGTATTTTGCTTTAATCTAATTTGCCCTTGATATGCTTGATTTTATAAGCTTAGCTGCTCAAACTGCAGGAGATTAGCTAAGGCTGAACTACTGACCTGATGATAAAGACCTAATCACAGGAAAAATGCGCAAGAGGCTCATAAACCCCATGAAGCTTCCTTACCAAATCCCAGTGCTTTTTAGGTTAAGAGCTAGCTACCCAAAAAGAAATAGTTATTTGTGACCACAAGCGGTAAGTAAAGAATTGTGTTAGCATATCTTTCAAGGGGAGAAAAAGGGGGGAGGGAATCAAAGTAATATCTTCTTTTCCTGTTAACTTGCTTTGCCCTTCCTCTTTCCCCTCTCCATCCTGGAAAACTAACTTATAATTTGAATATTGCTGCTCGAATACAAAATCAATACAAGCCACTCTCTAGGCAGATAAGGGATTTTATAATTCAGGATAGGATTTTCCCATTTTGGCATTTAAAATGCTTAGAAGGCTCATTAAAACACAGGTTGTTGGGCCCTGCCCTCAGAGTTTCAGTAAGTGTGGCACTGAGGGGGAGAATGGAGTGGGCCTAGGGGGACCATATTTCTAACAAGTCCCTAGGTGATTCGAATGCTGCTGGTTCCAAATCACGCCTGAGAACTGCTCCCTGACTGGAGGTAGCTCAATACCTTCTTCTTTGTGTGGTACTTAAGAAACCCTGACTCATTCTTTCCCCATCATACTGCCACCCAGATTCAGTGAAAATTCAGGCCTGCACCAAAATCCCAGATCACTCCTGATTAGTCCGATGACACAAGAGGCTCTTTCTGACCCTCAGGGACTCACGTAAGAATTAACCGAAAACATATGAGGTGGCTCCCAAAGTTAAAGGGCTGCTCTCAAATCTGGAAGTCCCCGGGTTACCGACACAAAGCCTACAGGAGCCAGAGGACTAGCTTATATGAACACACCCCCCATTTGTGGAGTGTGCTCAACATGGATGCCTGATCAGGCCGAAAATCGCTCATCTGTAGTCACTAATCAATTTCTTTTATATCTTCATACGATTGCAATCTGGATGACAGTGGGCGATTTTGCAGATTATTTAATAAAATTAGACAACCAGTAAACCATTGTAGTGGTTAAAGTTTTTTAGGTCCTGAACTTACTTGGAGAAACTGAGGAAAGCTATGGATATTTTCCCCAAGTAAATACATCCAATTTGTTTGGGGGGCGAGGGGGCAGTTCAGTACCTCCTGAGAGATCTATATTCTCCCGATTCAGAACCTCCTGCTCTAAGGGTTTCAGGTTGATGCCCTCCTGCTGAACGAGCTGTCTCACAGTCCTAGGATATAAATGCCACTTCCAGGACGATTTCAGAGTCAAGAGGAGTTAGGTCCCCATAGACACAGTCTATGTCTTCACCTCAATCTTCTTTCGTCCTAGAACTGTATTCATTTTAGTTGTGAAAAATTGCCACAAACTTTGCAGCTTTAAAACAACACAAACTTATTATTTTACAGCTCTGGAGGTCAGGAGTTCTAAAACCAGCCTGTTAGCAAGGCTGCATTCCTTCTGGAGGCTCTGGGAGAGAGAATCTTTTTTCTCACCTTTGTCAGCTTCAAGAGGCCACTTGGATTCTTTGGCCAGTGGTACTGGCCTCCGTCCCCAAAGCCAGGAGCCTAGCTTCTTCAAATCTCTCTGTTTTTGTCTTCATATCTCCAGCCTTCCTTCCAAGGTCCCTGCTTTCCTCTTTCCCTTTAAGGCCTCTGTGATTACACTGGGCCCGCCTGAATAATCTTGGATGTTAGTCCCATCTCAATATCTTTTTTTTTTTTCTTCAAGATTTTATTTATTTATCTGACAGAGAAAGAGAGAGAAAGCACAAACAGGGAGAGCAGCAGAGGGGTAGGGAGAAGCAGGCTCTCCTCTGAGCAGGGAGCATGATGCGGAGCTGGATCCCAGGACTCTGGGATCACAACCCGAGCCAAAGGCAGATGCTCAAAAGACTGAGCCATTCAGGTGCCCCTGTCCCACCTCAATATCTTTAACCCAATTTCTGTAAAGTCCCTTTTGTATTTAAGGAAACACATTCACTGGTGCTGGGAGTTAGAACATGGATCCTAGGATGTGTGATTGGGAGACACTATTCTGCCTAAGAGAACATGCATTTTGTTATCATCCCTCCAATATACTCTAGTTCCTGGTTGATTATCGTTATTTTCAACATCAGTCAAATAAAATTAATAGTAACTGTGGATTTCAGTTAAGCATTTTGACCTTATTACTAGTAAGGAAGTTGGTAGGACTCCAATAGCCACTCCATGAATCGTAGAAAACTTCTAAACTTAGATATTTATACACGCGAATTAATAATGTCGCTTCTAGTTCTCTAAAACTTACACATTGCGGAAACATGATCAACAGAATCTGTATTTTGAGACCAACTGAAAAAAACAGAAAAAGAACAAATTAGTTTATCTTAAAAGTACATGATGTAGTCAATCAAAAATTCCTGTGCTCAAGTATAGAAAACCAAGGAATGCAGTAAGTCATGATTTCACCAAAACATTGTCAAAAAAAAAGTGTTTTAGCTGACTCCATCTTCAATATGGATTTTCAAGATAATGAGTAAGATGAATTAACAGTAGTATAATATTTAGAGAAGGAGATAATATTCATTCATTCAAAAAAGGTTGTTTTTAAAGTATCTATGTGGAGACAACCTCCACTTTGTACTGTTACTATGTCCTCATTTTAAAAAATGTTAGCTTCAGAAAACCTGGGTAAAAAAAAAAAAAAAATCACAGTATAGTTATAGGAAAAGGCCTAAACTTTAAACTCAATAAAGTCTTGGTACAACAAATTTTCTTCTGAATTATTGTATCTGTTCCTGCAGTTTTATTTGCAAAAATGTATTTAAAATGTTAACAATGTATTTAAAACTGTTTTTTTTTTTTATCATCAGTTGCATCATGCACATTAAAGTTTTAAACCATCTGCTTTCCAAAATGTCCAGTTCAACCTCACCATCTGCTGAAGGAGATTAAGAGCACACCTTGATGAACACGGAGTAATAGACGGAATTATTGAATCACACTTGAAACTACTTTAACACTTTCTGTTAACTCTACTGGAATTAAAAATCAAATTTTAAAAAACGAAGGAAATTCTGATACTACAAGACGGATGAACTCTGAAGACATTATGCTAAGTGAAACAAACCAGTTACAAAAGGAAAAAACTAATAAACGTCACCATCTGCAACGTTTGAAAACTGTTTTTCTTTTAATTTTGCTCCTTTCTCATGAACATCTCTCAGTACAAACTGCAGTATAATTATTGACAGAACTTACATTCTATCATCATGTTTAGCTAAATGTTTGATATATTGCAATTTTAAGCTGCAGCTCAAGAGTAGCAAAGCGGTATTATAAAACTCTTGTAAACAAGTAATTATGTCCGTGATGCCCTAAATTTTCTCAACCTTTTCCACAGACTCAAATCCCTGTTTCATTACTGTATTTGGGATAGACACATACTTTTAAAACCCTGAAGTGACGTAAGTAGGCAAATGCTATTTGGGTTACAAGTTTTATGACAAAAAAGTAATCAGTTCTTCTTCTTCAATAAAGTAAATGTGGAAAAAAACAGAAAACCATAAGTGGTGACTGATGAATGTATCAGACTGCAGGCCCAGGGGCACCAGAAGGGAAACCAGGCCTTGGTCCCTTTGTTCAGGTGAGGCTGACATCAGCTGACCTGTCCTTCATCCCATTTCTCATCTGGTCTGCAGGTCAGGCCAGTGGCACATGAGTGGCCCGTGAGCCTCCTCCCTAACTTTGAAGCTTTCTGTCCCAACTCCTTCATTACTACAATGACCCTCAAAAAGGCTTGGAAAAATACTTGGCTGGGCTTCCAAACCATGCTGGCACAAGGATTCTCTCGGGCTATCTCAGACCACGTTTGCCCAGACACGTCACAGACAATCCCTACCCACACCACGCCGTGTTGGAGAAAGGGGCCCTTGAGGTGGTGCTGACTCCCAGGACTTTACTTGAACTGGGGTTCAGAACATTTCCCCCTCGCCCCAAACTCACACACACCACCAACCATTGTGTTAATTGGGATTTCTACTGTTCTTCTCTTTCCCGGTATTAGGCCTTGGACATCAACCAGGGCACAAAGCCCATTCCCTGGGGGAAAATCACATCAATATCTAAACCTTCCATTTTCCCCTCCAGCTTCCCCCCTTACCCCCCACCCTTCTAGTTTGGCAAACTTGAATACTATCTCCAGAGACAGGAAACAGTGGCTCTGACAGACTCTTAGCTTACACTTCTGAAGCCCAGAATCTAAGTATTGACTTGTTTGTTCTGTGGTGTGCTTTAAGAACAGGCCAGTTTTGAGTAAAGGCTGCCTCTTGCCCTAGCTGGGTAGGAGGGCAGTGAGGAGGGAAGGGGAAGGGAGAGGGGGAAAGGCTCGTTCCTGAGATGGTGAAGAGATGGATACATGTGCAGAGTCTTAGTCTCAAATCTAGAAAGACAAGAAAAAGGACAAATGTCAGCATGAATATCTGGAGGGGAAGCGCTCAAATTATTCTTGAAATTACAGGAGTTTTGGAGTGAAAATAGCTCTACTTGAGAGGGAATAGGACCAGAGAGTAAATCCAGGCTAGAATAGGAACTTACCTACTCAGGGGAGAAGGAGAAAAGTGCTAATTATTTAACCACTTTTGAATGTTTGTGTAATTTTAGTTACTGTAATTTTTCCTGATATAAGTTAAATTTTAGATTTTTAAAATGCAATGAGGAATGAAATGTGCTGGGCAGAAAAGAACTCACTCACGTTGTTATAACTTCTCTTCAGGTCACACGATAGCTGCAAAATTTTTGTTTAGGAAGGGTACCTGGCTGGCTCAGTCAGTGGACCGGGCGACTCTTGATCTCAGGGTTGTAGGTTCAGGTCCCATGTTGGGTGTAGAGATCACTTAAAAAAAAATATAGTTTTATTTATTTTTTTTAACTTCAGGAAAAAGTGAAAAAAAAAAACCACACACACACACACACACAGAATTGTCCTCATCATCTTCTCCTCTTCTTACTGAAGACTTTCAATCCTAAACCTCAGATGCTGCCAAATATGAAAGGCAGTTGGCTTTCTGTTTCATTTAAATTTATATTTTTGCATTGTTACCAAAGTAATGCTTGTGTTTTGCTAGAGAATTGTATTCTTCAAAGCACAACGCAAATTTTATTCCACACAGTAACAAGGAAAGAATCCAGGCACCAGCCCATAAGCGCATTATAATCTCCTGGTATGAGAAAATAATCCACTTAGTTCTACGGAGAATGAACTGCTATGATTCCATAGAGGAGCGATATGAAACGGGCAACCTGAGTGTGTCCCCGGGGCCACAGGCACTTGGGAAATAGGCTGCCAATTACTGAGAAGCAGAGAGAGTTGCAAACCAATATAGAGATAGCCTTACTCATGCAATCTATTTTGGCATTGGAAAGTTATTTAATCCATCTTTTAAAGTATCTTTTACAGGGATGTCTGGATGGCTCATTCAGTTAAGTGTCCCACTCTTGATTTTGGCTCAATCATGATCTCAGGGTTGTGAGATCGAGCCCTGAGTCAGGCTCCACACCGGGCATGGAGCCTATGATTCTCTTTCTCCCACTCCCTCTGCCCCTCCCCCCACTCATGCTCATGTGCTCGCTCACTCTCTTCCAATAAAAAAAATAATAAAGTATCTTTTACATACAGTAAGCATGATAAAATTTGTTCTTAAAATTATTTCTTCCTAATAATAGCCACTTGTAATTTTATTATCCTTTCCCCCTTCTGGTGATGGCTTACTACTATTGCTAATAATGTCAGACTTTGTACTTGACTTACCTTTTAATCTGATTTAGCGGCTTTCCTGAAAGTCCCTGACGTGTTTCCTCATACATAGCACATCAGGATACTTTTAATGACCGGAAACAGGAACCCCACTCAAACTAAAGGGATTTCATTGCCTCCAGTAACTAAAAGTCCAGATGAAGAACAAATTGCTTGAGTGGTCCAAATTGGAATTTTCTCAATTTCTCTGCAATGCTCAGCTTCACGTTTCTGTATGTGTTCGTTTTTCCCCCTTAGCTTAATCTCCACGTAATCGCAATACAGTTGCTGTCAACAATTAGGGCAACCTGATTCCTCATTCACATCTGGCTGGAGAGTCTGGCTTTCCATTGTTCTCCGTTAAAAGTAAGGAAGGACTTTCCCAGGAACCGCCAGAAAACTTGCCCTGGTGCCCGTTAATGAGAATATGAGGCTGATCGCCATTCTTCACAAGCCACTGTTAAAGGGAATACCAAGACCAATCAGTTCTACCCCATAAACTGAGGTCAATTACACAAACCTTACAAATGATAGAAGAAGGAAATCATCATCTTCATCGTCATCATCATCATCATCATGATCACCATCACAATCACCATCACCATCACTATCAACACCATTTCGGATCCATCACAATCACCATCACCATCACTATCAACACCATTTCAGATAGGTTAAGGAAATTAAATATATTGGCCTTCATTTTTTTTTTTTCCTATTAGAGACCACCACCAACGCATCTCGCCAGTGACCTATTCCACAGCATGGAGCTTAAAGTAGCCTTTTTCTAAACTTCTATGTCCAGCTCTCCTTCCCATGTTCCTCCTGCAAGCCTTCCCAATCAAGAACACTCTCTTGGGGTGCCTGGGTGGCTTAGTAAAAAAACCTCTGCCTTGGGCTCAGGTCATGATCCCAGGGTCCTGGGATCGAGCCCCACATCGGGCTCTCTTGCTCAGAGGGGAGCCTGCTTCCTCTTCTCTCTCTGCCTGCCTCTGCTTACTTGTGATCTCTCTCTCTCTGTCAAATAAATAAATAAAATCTTAAAAAAGAAAAAAGAACACTCTCTCTTCCTGGGTTCTGCTAAAGAAAGGTGAATGAATATCCTGTATGCTATTCATTCTTGTATTAACTTGCTGATTGACACTTAGATAGCTTTGTGATGAATAATATGAAGGAATATTAGTTGTTAATTATGGTAACTGTTGTCACGTGAGGATTAGTAAGCCTTGGGAATCCACCTTTTCAGGGATGTAACACTCTACCAAAATCTTGTTTCCATAGGAAAATGAATTTATCTTTTATCATTTTCATTGCCATAAATTCATTTATTATTTGAATTAGCATATGGCTCTAAATTTAAATACAAGTTTGTCTAAATTAATGTGACCTTTCATTCATTCAATAGAAATGATATTGCACAATCTAATCCTGTAGATAGGAAATGGCCATCTCTATTTTTGCAAAATGAAGGCTAAACACAATTGTGCATATTTAATAGATAGATGCAGCAAGCATTTTTTTTTTTTAATTGAGTGTACCCAGGGCCTTCACATTTTTGTTGTTCATTTCATCTTCACAACATTTTTGGAAGGCAGATTTATAACTTCTATTTTACAGGTGAGCAAAACAAAGTTTAGAAAGGTGACTTGCCAAACAAAGGTGACCCTGCTAGTTAAATGTCGAGGCTGCAAGAGAACAGAACATATTAAATCCTGACTCCAGTTTCACTTTACTCATGAGTTTAAATAGGAAGTCGTAATGGCTGGACATTGGACAGGGCAATGTCAAGGTGGCAGTGAATTTAATTTCCAGGAATCATACATTGAAAGAATATTTTGCTACATGTTAAACTTATTCATCTGTAGTGTGGGCCAGTAGACATAAGCCACTGTTTGACCAGAAAATTTTTTAAGAAATAAAAATCACTATACATTAATAATAAGAGAGATTATTACTCACTACTCTATAAAGTTTATAGAGTATGTTAGTCTGATATCTCTCCTACACAAAAACAGTAATTTTCTTAAAATTGCCCAGCATTTTAGATTCCAACCATAGATGCAAGCATATACTCCTCCAGGTTTTTACTGACCTTGATAGTTCTGAGGAGTGCTAGTCAGCTGTTTTGTAGAGTGTTCTCAACTGGCATTTGTCTGATGCTTTTTCCTATGATAAGACCAGAGTTATCTATGGGTTATTGCCCAGTCTTTTTTTAGTCTAGTGTGAATGATTAAAGTCTAAGAAAAACATATGAGAGACCTGTTTTAATGCTTTGTTCTGCTTATATACAGAACTTCCCCCATTTCCCAGAAAAAATTAATTCCTCTTACTACAAAACCCAATTTGATATAAATGGCTTTTCATGTTTTCATACCACACAGATCATAATAGCTTCAAATTATGTTCTCTTCTTGGTTTAGTGTATGAAGGTAATTAAATAGCAAAATCAGGTATTTTGATGAAGATTAAAAACAATTGACCACTCATAGACTTCCTTTTTAAACATAATAGTTTGCCGTGTCTAACAATCGCCAAAATATTTGATTAGTGCAGGATTTACAGGAGTAGATTTGACACTTATCTTTCATATAAGCCAATTAGTTCCTATTTTTCCCTTATTGGTTTTCTTGGCAATATCAATAAAGAATTGACTTTTTGTTTGCTAAACTCACTCTGACAGAAATTTGTTCACTATGTTATTGCTTCTTTGGCATAAGCTTTCACTTATTATCTTCAATATTTGTAGCCCATTTGCATGAGAATATAATATCTAGTCTCAATACTGCAGCTCTTAATATATGGAGAATTTGCTTTATTTTTCCATTATGTCATTGACAATTTATAAAACATACGTCTATAGAAAATGGCATTTTTTGGCCCAGAGGTTCACTTACGGATAATAGTATATTCAAGAAATAGCACAAATAAGAGTCATAGTATAAAAGACAGCAAATGACTTACCTAATTCCATTCCCAAATCTGGTGCCTCGATGTCAGCATAAGTCTGTCTTGGACCCACCCATTACCGGTATGAGTCCCTTGTTCCCATCTATCATGCCTATGGAAGCAAAGTAATCCCTTGGCTGCTCTTTCTGTTCCAGCCCTAATTGATAAACAGGTAGAAAGAAATAAAATATCTGCCAATTCTAAGACAATTGCATCATGAATCATACTAGAAGACCCTAAGAAACACAATCAACAACAATTCTGTGAATATCTGTAGTGATCCTTTACTGCAATTTTTCTTCCATGTCAAGAATTAGAAGTTAAGGAACTGAATTTCAGTTTGAACCAGAATTAATCTAATTTCCATTTTGAAGGGCAAGATGGAAGCACTTAATTTCAAGAAATTTTGGTGTCTCTTCTATCATTTCCCTCAAATTTGGGTCTACATCCTTGGGAGTGTGCTGTGGGTACTGGAGAAGAGGGGGGCATTGGGTTACCCCACCATGAAGTTGTCTCTGGAAAAGTCAGTTTTATTTGACTCCCAGTCAAAGATCCATGCAGTTAGCCACTGAGATGCCCCTATTCTAGCCCCTAACCCTGTAGAAGCCAAATGTCCTTCTCACTAATTTCCTGCTGAAGTCAGAGTCATGGGAACCATTCTGTTTCTGAAATACCCTCATGACTTTTCATAGGTCTCTGTGACTCTAAGACCAGAGACTTTCTAATCTAGGTGGAAGCCCATTCTTCTAGAACCTCTGTTTTCTACATTTTCTTGAGGATTTCATTTTTAGAAATTAAAATCAGAAAACCTCCTTGGCCCTGGCTTTTGTCCTAGTAAACTTGGATCTTGGCAGGGGTTCCATTTTTCATATTCTTTTTCCTTTTGAAAGAAATTCATATTCTCTTTCTTTTGCCTCCCCCCCTTTTTTTTTCGGCAAATCTTCTCAAATGTTCTTAATATATAATACATGTGGGCGACTTCCTTCCCCAGGTTTCTAGACATTTTGTCTTAGTTTCTAGCTCTTTAAAAACTTTAATCCTTAGTGTCTTTTGTCTTAAAGGAGTTTTGAATGTCATGGGGTCTTATTTTCTATTTCTTTTATGTCATGAGTTATTTTGTGGACTGATGGAAATTTTCTATAATCAAGGGAAAGGCAGAGAAACTCATTATCTCAATTGTCTACAATTAATTACCCTAATTAATTACACAGAGGGCCTATCTTGGTCTTTAGATGTGTTTTCAGTGTGTTTGGAGTTTCTTTTGCCTTTGAAGTATTTTTCAGTGGCATAAGTGTGAGGCTTTGTTTCCCCCATCCATCTGTTTCTTTGAAAACCTGGTCTCATGTGTTTCCTATTTTCCAATAATTTCTGACAATGTTTTATCCACTGAAGACAGACTCTCTTGCTCCCTCCATTCCCTCATCTTTTAGTGGATTATTGCCTTCATGATATTTTGTCTTTTACTGTAATGGATTTGACAGGGAAGGTGCAGGTAAGGGAGTGAGATATGTATGCTAAATTCACCATCATCATCTCATCTCTAATGATTTTAAAAAGTTATGAGTTAGTAGTAAAATGTTCACTCAGATTTATTGCAGTAAAGAGCACCCATAAATTAAAACTACGTACATAAAGGCAAAACAGATTTTTAATGGGAAAGGTAAAGAATCCAAATCACCAATATAAAAATTAAGTGCCAACTTATTCATTCACTTAATAGTTTTTAATAAAGATCATTCATCCATTCTCATATATATAGTAATATATATTTATGTTTAGACTTACTTAATTCATTCTGACTTAAGAACTTTTTTCTCTTTTAAAATTTTTTATTTCTGCAAAACTGATTACATTTTGTCATTTTTTTAAAGTTTTACATTTTATTTCTATGCTACTTATGCTTAACTTTTACATTTAAAAATTATTTTAACTTTATAACACTCGTTTTTCTAATAACTACAAAAAGGAACCAACCGTTTCTACAACTTCTCTTCCAACCAAAATTAGCTTTTTTTTTTTTTAAGGTTTTATTTATTTATTCGAGAGAGAGAATGACCAAGTGAGATAGAGAGAGAGGGAGATAGAGAAAGAGAGACACAAAGAGAGAATGAACAGGGGGAGAGGGAGAAGCAGACTCCCCACTGTGGAGGGAACCAAATGCAGGGCTCCATCCCAGGACCCTGGGATCATGACCTGAGCCGAAGGCAGACACTTAACCACTGAGCCACCCAGGCTCCCCCAAAATAAGCTTTTTAACAGGAGGCAAAGCTAACTTTCTTTCTCCCTGTATAGGGAGCTAGGTTTATGGTCAAAGGAGCTTCCTGCTGGGTTTTGCTCCACTTCTTAAGCCTAGCTCCACAACCCCCTCCTGTGAGTGGAAGCAGCTCACTTAGCCAAGAGAGTCACTCATGCGGTTCCGGCTTGAAGCAAACCTTGGAGGTTGTTGCTTTCAGACTGAAAGAAGTCCAACTGTGTGTCTTACACTGTCCTTGCAATACATTTCTGTTAACGACCACAAACTGCTCACACTCAAAGTCTTTTCTGCCTCTGGTCTTGGTGTCAATACCTATGTTCTACTCTAGTCCATTCTTTTGCTGTATCATTAGTGGTTTCTACAGCTCTGTTGGATTTTACCATTAATTTGATCTAGTTTATGCATCTTCCAAAAATTCCTAAATGTTTTGGGCTTACCGGTTTTCTTGCTTTGCTGTATCATACTTCCGTATTTCTTCTATCATCAGAATGTCAGTTCAATAAAGGAGATAGGAATGCATGTGTGAGGTCAGTCAGCTTCCTTGGACTGAAAGTTTTACAGTTAAAACATCAGAACAAAACCTCAAAACACATATTAATGAAGATGATTTTATTGAGTTATAGGATAGGGTGCATAAAAATAAAACATTTGAGCAAAATTTAACTCAAAACTAGAAACTTTAAATAGTAAAAAGTACATTTGTAGTACGTTTCTAAATGGTTAACCACTGATCGATTATTTAGAATCTTTACGACTGAAGCAAATATTTAGTTATGCAGTGAACCCCCAGCTAGATAAAACAAATAATCAACTAAAGTTTGTTAGGGACTAAAACAAATGAAAGTTCCTACTTAGAGAAAAGTTGTTGCATATTAAGAAAACACAGCATATGTTAGTTAATGTCCATTCCCTCCCCCCGTATCATGTTAAAGAATCAGACACTTTCCTCTCACTTCTCCTAAGAAAACATACGAAAATCCCATGTGCAAAAAATCTTAAAGTTTGACCTCCCCTAACATTATTTGATTATAAAGTTCTTTGGTCAGTGGAACATAAGATTTTTTCAAGTTATCCATGAAATAAACTGGGTCAGAAATTTTCAATGGACTAAATCCTTCTTCCATCAATTGAAACTTCTGTAGTTTGAATGTCCCTGTTGTTTCCATCTTCTCCTACAAAGCAATTGTCAGGATTAGTGGAATCATTTAATATTATCTAAAATCTATAAGCAGAATATTCAACAATAAGATAGACTGTAGTATTTAATTATAACACCTTTATATCCAGTGACCATCTCTCTATTTACTATTAATAATTTAACATCAGAAATTTTAAAAATGCACCTAGAACAGTGGAATCTTTAGCTCGATTTACCTCTGAATTGTATTCAGTGTAGAAGAATTATGAAAATTGTCAAAAACTAATTACAACCTACTATAGATGCATGTAAAACACACAGGCTTATCTCTTTAATTCCTGTCAACACAACATCATGTACAGGAAATGCTATTAGAAACCAAGAAGATAAAACCTATGACAGAGAACATTCCATTCCGTAAGGCCAAATCTATAAAAACCAAAAGCAGTAAAAGACGATCTAAATCTTGGGTTCCAAACTGTGCCCTGAGGTGTTTGTGGTACCTCCCTGAACTTCCGGTGTCTCCAAGGTGTATTTTAAATTTTCCAGGTAAACCCAGTGATATCTGTTAGTCACCGCTTGTTAACTACTAGCTCAAGGTAGTTCACAGTTCCAATATTAGTTTGTGACACATTCTTTTCAGCGATGCCATATCTTTGTGAAACAGGGTTTTTAGTGGTTGCTGTGAGAAAGGGCAAGTACAGCCCCAAATCAATGTGGAACAAGGAATTAGGCTCTCCCTGTGCAGTCTAATCTAATTCCAAGGTTTGAGAAGTTGTACAATGCCCAATTTACATCTCTGTGGTACTTATGGTTGTCTAAAAATAAGAGTATTTTTTTCTTTCAATTTATATACATTATTTTTTCAAAGAGCAACTAATTTGTTAGACCTAAATACTTAATGAATTTGTTTTGACCTAAATACCAAAGAAATGAAAATTTGGGTATTTGGTTGGCCCATGAATGCCAGGAAATACTGAGACACTAGAGATGCCATAAATCTAGAAAGTTTAAGAAGCTCTCTGCTTTAAGGGATTTAAGAGATAAAGTGTATCTCTCTGTGACAGCTTCAGGCATGGAGAAGAAACCTGTTTTAAGTCAGATGATGCACAGAGGTCCTTATAAGGTCCTATGAGTCACTAGGCCATTTTTATGCATCCTTCTGGGCGAATACAAGACTCAAGTTCTCTGCACCTCCTTCCCTGATCTCATCCTTTCTACTCCACCCTCTTCCCAACACTGTCATCACAGAACTAGATCTGACTGTGTGGAAACATGTACTCTTTTTCTCATTTTTAGAAAATTAAAAACTCACTGTATTTATACAATTAATATTCTGCCTTAAGAAAAAACACACAAAAACACAGTTCTAGGGGCCCCTGGGTGGCTCAGTTTGTTGAGCTTCAAACTCTTGATTTTGGCTCAGGGTCGTGGGGTCTGGCCCTATCGGCTCCTCAGTCAGCACAGAGTCTGCTTGGGATGCTCTCTCTCCCTCTGCCCTTCTCCCTATTCCCCTTACGTACTCTCTCCCACCTCTCTCTATAATATGTAAATAATAAAATCTAAACAAACAAACAAAAACCCCAGCTCTATAAAATGCCAGGTATATTTCTCCAGGTAAGGTAATTTTTCATTAGGTAATAAAACCATTAGGTAATGGTTTAATAAGATCTCATCTAATTACAATATTTTAATTAACATTATTTAACATTATTCTTATTCTTATTCTAGCTAATAGAGAATATCAAAATTTTTAACTGCTATAAATAATACTTTGTAGAGCATCTTTATATATAACATTTGTTCAGCTTTGATTACTTTCTAAGGATACATTTCTGGAAATGAAATTACTAAGTCAAAATAAATATAAATTCTAAGAGCCTAATTATATATTTACCAAATTGTTTTCTAGAGAGGTTATAACAGTTTGTGTTTCCACAAGCAGAATGAAAGGATCAATTTAATTTCATCCCATTCATACTGATAGCATCACATTAAAATTTTTTTTTGTAAATTTAGGGTGCCTGGGTGGCTCAGGCAGTTAAGTTTGACTCTTTTTTTTTTAACGTTATGTTAGGCACCATATAGTACATCATTAGTTTTTGATGTAGTGTTCCAAGATTCATTATGTATAACTCCCAGTGCTCCAAGCGTCTGACTCTTAATTTTGGCTCAGGTCATGATCTCGGCGTCCTTGGATGGGGCCCGCGTTGGGCTCTGTGCCCACTGGGGAGTCTGCCTGAGGAGTTTCTCTCTCCCTTTGCCCTTCTCTCCCCATCTCCACAATAAATAAATCAATCATTAAAAAAAAATCTTTTTTCTACATTTAGTGGCAAAAATAATCATTTTTTAAATTTTTGCTAAATAGATTTTGGTAAGATTTTGATTTTGCTAAGACACTTGTTTTATTAATTTTGTCAGAAGTGAGTTAAACTTTTATACCGCTTATATCAGATCATTTATTATAATTCATTTATTAAATAAATACTGTGCCTGCCAACTAAGTATCATGCGTTGTACTAACTACAGCAAATACTATAATAAATGTAACAGTCACAGCTATTTCTTTAGGGGCTAAATGACGCTAAAGTATTTTCTAAGTTTGTGTAAGACTTAGATTTCTAGAGTAGTTTTATGCCAAAATATTTCTTCTGCTCAATGAAAGTGAATTTTAAGTTGCCCTAGGGGAAACACGTTTAAGATATTATTTAAACTACCAACTGTCTACCCCCATTAAAATACATTATTTCTAGGGTGGTATGCAGAAATGTAAGAGGGAATTGAATGTGATTATAAAAGGGAAACATGAGAAATCCTTGTGGTGTCAGAATTGTTCATATCTTGACTGTAGTCATTGGTGAAGAAGCAACACAGGTGATAAGAGTGTATGCTCTTAATACACACACACATACACACACACACACACACACACACACACAAGTAAAGCACAAAATTCAAGAAGATGGGTAGATTGTAACAATGTCAATGTCCAGGTTATAACAGTTTTGAAAAATATCACCGCTGGAGGAAATCTAGTAATGGCTACACTAAGGATCTCTCACTGTGTTCTTACAATAGCATGACTACAATTATCTCGATAAAAATTTCAATTGAAAATATATTAATTCTGCTTCTGCTTACCTTTAGCATTTCAGAGGACTGTTATGAAAATAATCTGAGACAATGTGTACAAAATCTCTCAAAATAAAAAATTATGCAAATGAAAATAAAAATTATATACATGAAGTGTGTATTTATGATGGTTCAGATGATGTATCCCATTGGCCAAGCCATGACGGAACCATGAAGATTGCTCAGTGAATGCTTGGAAGATGAATATGATGCCATCGATTGTTCCGCTAGGGATCTAAGAGCAATATGATGAATGTATCCAGAAAAGTTCTATTTGATCGGATGTTAAGAGATGATAAGTGCTAGCTTTGGGTACACAGTATTAAAAACATGAATAGCTAAATAAATGAGCAAGCAAATTCATCCAGTGACTGAGCAAACTCTTCTTTTTACTGTATTTTATTCTAGCAACCTAACAAGAGAGTGCCCACCTCTCAAATAAATTGAGAATTCCCTAAAGCATAAAGTCCCAGAGGAAGGCTGGACAGAATGAGGGTAAAAATTAAAAGCAGAATTGCTTAAAGCTAATTGCCTTTCAGTTCTGCACACATGCTCAGACACCTTGATGTCAGCCTGGTGGAACACGGTTCTAGGCACAGAGCACCAAGTGTCTTCGCAAGGCTTGTGTACAATGGACTTTGGGCTTACACCATTGTTGAGGTTTTGAGTGAAGAGGAAGAAAGCAATTCTCTAATTAGGACAAAGACAAAGACACCCTAGCATTTCATCAAGTTCCCTTCTATAATTAGGCTTCAAATATGGCATAAATTAGCATCCCAATGCTTTTCATTATTCTTGAGATTTTCTAATATAAATAAAATGCACATATTATCTAAAAGATAAAATACTATTTTGTAATTAAACCATCTCCTGGATTCCTGGTCTTGTAGTTAGGTTGAGTCTTTAGTTAAGTAAAATTACCTGAATTCTTAAAATTCAAACAGTAGAGTTACCTGAATTCTTAAAAATCGTGGGCAGGCATAAGCTGGTAAGAATGTTACAACTTGCTCATAAACCTTCTCCAAGTCCAAAGACTTATTTGGTTTTAAAGTAATAGAAGCCATTCCCGCTTTTCCTTCATAATCTGAAAAAAAGAGTTTGAAATAGCATTAATTTTACAAGTACTAGGTGATCTTTAAAATGATCCTGTTAATTACATACTAATTATTGCAAATGGAGACATTAATTCTATCACAGCAGTAACAATGCAACAATAGCATAAACGAGTGGGTCCTTCCCTGAGCATATGATCGACTTCCCAGCAATAAGTCAGGAACAGGAAAGGAAATAAAGTCTATTCTTGATTGTCGACACTACACGAATGAAATAGATGGAATAGAAAACACCATAAATTACCCCTAGTTTGCATCCTACTACCATTAATATAAAATATTGGGAGGAAACATTTATTTAATGGTGAATATATTCCAGACACATATCTACTGCTAAGAGTCAATGCAAAAATTAAAAGGCAACATTGTTTTTAAATTTAAAAACCAGACTGGTATTTCTATATTGAATTCCACAGATCGCTTAGTGCTTATCATGCCACCTATGGGTTTTTCCAGGGAATCAGAATAGACAGCACCCGAGGTCTGTCTATTAGAGTAATAGACTTCCTCTGCTCCCCATTTAAACACTCTTCTGCTCCCCATTTAAAGACTCTCACCCCATGTGTCCCGAGCACCTATAAACATTAGTTGGACGTTATTGTTATTTACCAAAACAAAACAGCAAAGGAGAACAGCTATCCTATAATTTCGATTTGGTAACTTTTCTTTGCCACTTTCACCATCATGAGACAATCCTCATATGCATGCACATTTACAAAGATAAATGAACCCAAACAGGTTTTAAAATTATTTTTGAAAAAGATTCAACTTAACTAGGGCTCCTGGGTGGTTCAGTGGGTTAAGTGTCTGCCTTCACCTCAGGTCATGATCCTGGGCTCCGTGCTCAGTGGGGAGTCTGTTTCTAGCTCTCCTCTCCCTCTGCCCCTCCCCCGACTCATGCTCTCTTGGACACACACACTCTCTCTCTCTCTCAAATAGACAAAATCTTAAAAAAAAAAGATTCAACAAAACCACAAGTCAGTGTTATTAAACGTTTAAACTAGCACGTGTTCCTGTTTAGCGGCATGCATAAACTCTAGTCGTAAAGGGAACGATAATAGACTATTAAAAAGCTGGAATTATTTTCAAGCAGTGAGTCACTGACCAGAATTAAAATACACACATCCATTAAAATTAAGTTAGTACCTGATGTGGCATTTGTTAGCCTCGTCTAGGGCATTACTTGCCAAGACAAGACTAAGATATTTATTTTAATATATAAAAAAATGAAATGTTGAATTAATAAGATGGTTGCAGAAGTAAAGAAAAGTGACACATTCTACTCTGAGAATTCTTTCAAGCCTGAAATGTATTCATACCTGGCACCATCACCCCGTAGACGTTTGTCTCCTGTATGAAATCCAACATTCCAATAACGTCAGCAACCTCTGTGGTGGCAACATTTTCTCCTCGCCACCTAAATGAAAAACAAGTTGCAGCGAATGCACCTCTATTTGAAGAAGTAGGTACCCAGCTTTAGTTTCTGTGCAAGTACCAAGTAACTGGTACTTGCATTTGGTTCTGTGCAAGTACCAAGTAACCAAACACAACGGCAGTTTTTGAAACGAAAGGCATTTCCAAGGAAGCACTTTGTTGAGAAGTCAACAAAATCAGAATTGTTGTTTTAATTAAAATTACTTTATCTGTGTTTCACGGGTATAAATCGATTATTATAAGATGTTTTTCTGTAGTATGTCATAAAAACAAAGTAATGATAATGCCCTCTTTATTTTGCACTGTAATTACAATTAAGTATAAAACATTGCCTATCTCTAATGGTAGAGTTAGGAAAAATGAAAGGAAAGCTATAGTTATCTCTCAGGGTAGTGACCTTCTTCAATTTCTAGGGGTTAACCCCTTTGGCTCCTTTAATGCATATGAATTGTGGATCGAATTCGTTACTTCAATTAAAATAATTTTATACAAAGTGAGCAAATAAGTTGGTAAAGAAGATGAGGAAGTATGATTCATTTATCCATTCAAACATTTTTTTCAAAGTCTCCTGTATGTCCTTCATTATTCCATAGTCATTGAGTAGTAAAGCAAAATCATTGCATAAGGCTAAAATAATCTTAAGGAATTAAGAAGGAAAATGTAAGAAAGGAAAATTTTGCTGTTTCATTGTTTTTATCACTCAGTCAAAAATTAGACCAGACTTGACCAAATTGGTTTCTGTTTCAACTCTGCCATTTAGACATCACATCTGTCTACTTATTTTATATTCTAAAAAAAGGAGCTCAGTGATTTGGACCAAAGTGATTCATTTAAATAATGATAAAAATTGACATCAACACTTAAATTCGGTTTCAACCCAGAAACAGATGGCCAATGAATTTTTAAATGGGGAGACATTACAGAGATGAAAGCGCTCTGTCTGCCCCGGAGGCGCAGACCATGTGGTCTATAATCTTTCCACGGAGCCTTGCTTGGACATGGTTCACATTCACAGAAGAAGCAGTATGACCCAGGCTATTTCACACCTGAAAGTGTCGCCAATACGGTCCCAAAAATAAAGGAAATTGTCCTGATCTTGCACTATTAAGTCTCCCGTGTTAAAGTAAACATCTCCCTTCTTAAAAACATCACAAAGCAGTTTCTTCTCTGTGTGCTTCTTACTCCCGGCATAACCAAAGAAGGGATTCTTCTCCTTCACTCGACAAATGAGCAGCCCAGGTTCTCCTGGGAGAGAAAGGCACTTTTTGGTGATTTGATTAAAATTATTATTACACATATCATGTACGTACTTAGATTATATCTGACCAACACAACCAGTGTTGATATCCCCTGAACTTGATTTTTATTATATTTGATATTTACCCTGGGTGCCTGCATCCAACACACGCTTTCACAGACTGCCACCAACACGAATCACTTTGGAAAAACCAGCAAAAAGGAAAGCGAATACAAACAAAGGCACATTAAATTTCTTTTGCATCCTATCCTAGTGGATAGATCAAAGGCTACCTTTTTTTCAAGTTCCATAGATTTTAACACTGATAATAATGAAACTATATAAATAACCATAATAATAATTTTAGCAAGATTATGGTAGTACCAATATTTACTGGGCTTTTACTATGTAGCAAGCCCCATTAGCCCCTTGCAACTGTCATCCTATTTATTCTTTACAAAAATCCTTCAAAAATAGTAATTAAAATCCTTATTTCATGAGGAAGGAGCCACGGCTCAGAAGGGTCAAGTAAGTTACTGAAGTCCAACACTGTTGAAAGGAATGGACCTAGAACTCAAATTCAAGTCTTTGATTTTGCAACAAGGTTTCTGTTCAATACTAGCTCTGATCCAGAAGTTAACAGAAGCTTAAGAAAATGTTTTATTCTTATGGGATGTTGTGTGGAAATCCTCAGTGGGCAAGAGATGAGGCATGGAAGTTATTAGTATTCCTTTTATGTAGACACATTAACTGAAAAAATTTTTCGATCAGATTTACTCAAATTAATCCGGATTTTACCCAGCAAGCTGCAAGGTAAAAATCTACTTCTACGAGAAGGGTGGAAGACAAAGGGGAGCAGAAATCACTGTCCCAGAACATCTCGAGGTCATTGTTGACTCACTTTGCCCCCCTGGGAACAGAGGCAATGTCCATGTGACTAATGAGATGGGGTTAATTCCAGAACACTGTAAACCAATTAAGTCATTTTAACATTATTCAACGTTCATCGCTCCCACTCCCGCTGGGCATCCTGGCTCCCACAGGCACGTATGCCACCGGCCAAGCCAAGTCTGTTTGGCTACTGCAGAAGCTCCTCATTCTCTCTGTCATCACTGACACCTTCGTCCTCATCATCGTCATCGCCATTGTTACACTTCCTGAGCACTTTCCGGGGATCAGTCACTATTCTGAGCACAGTATTTATCTGATCCTCTTCACAAACCTATAACACAGGCCCTCATATTATCTTAATTTTACAGCAAAGAAACCAAGAAAGAGATAGTAATTTGCCCAGTGTCATACAGTTACCAGATGTGGGAGATGGGTTTTGTTGTGGTGGTTTTAAAGGCTCAAGCTCCACACTGAGATCCAGACTCAGACGCTAACTGGCTGAGCCACCCGGGTGCCCTCCAGAATTTTTTTTTTTTTTCCAGATGGGTTTTTATAAACCAAGTTCATCTGACTCCAAACCTGTCCTCCAACACATATTCCTTCAGTCTACATTCCCTCTATTGCAGAAATTTCTAAGCCTCTCATGTTCCCCTTAAAATTTATGTTCTTTGTTTTCCTTCTTCAAGACACAGGTTGACAGTTTCTTTCCCCACAAATTAATTATTGCAAATGCTTAAAAAGATCATAGTATTCTTTATCTATCTATTTTAGGCAAATGTATGCAAGGCACAATATCATTCATGGAAAAAATATTGAGTAATTTATAATGAGAATCACAAAACACTAAAGCAAATATTTCGGGATGATTTTTTTTTTTTTAAGATTTACAGATTTATTTATTTATTTTAGAACGAGAGAGAGAGAGTGCAGGCACAAGTCAGGGGAGGAGTAGAGGGAGAGGGAGAGAGTGAATCCTCAAGCAGAGTCCCACTGAGTGAAAAGCCCACACGGGACTCTATCCCAGGATCCTGAGATCGTGACCTGAGCCAAAATCGAGTTGGCTGCTTAACCGTCTGAGCCACCCAGGTGCTCTGGGACTATCTGCTTTTTAAGAAACCCTGAGTTTGTACAAGTAGTTCTGAGACTCAAATTCCAATGTCAATTCTGTCCTAAATCCAATAAATAAAACACACTGGGGTGCATGGCTGGCTCAGTCAGTAGAGCATGCAAAAGTAGATCTTGGAGTTGTAGTTCGAGCACCATGTTGGGTGCAGAGATTACTTAAAAAAAAATCTTAAAATAAAAAAGCAAAATAAAATACACTGGAAAAGTGTGAATAAATAAAGCTCTTTACAGTCTTTAGAAATGGCTTTTCTCTTGGACATAGCTTATAGACTTGAATTAGGGGAAGATATTTGATAAATGCTCTTAGGTTTGAAATTTAGAGGACAGGGTGATTTGTTTTTTAATAGACAAGGCTTATATTCTTTCCAAGCTTCCAGCTACCAGAACACGCAAACAAGCCAGGCTTGCAGCCTTTATTTCCACATTTGAAGTAAAGATTTAAATGAATAATATCTTTGAAATGTAGTCTAAGCATATTCTGAAGAAAGTAAAAAGTAATTTTGGCCTGATTTATTCAGACTGAATCTCTAAACAATTCCAAATGCACATATCTGCCTTGAAATTTCTAGACTGAATATATGCAGTAGCAAGTTAATTGTCTAACCAAAAATTATCAGAAACTGTACCTTGGTGGAGGAGGGGAGTGAGATGGAGAAAAGAAGCAGGTAGGTAGCAAGTCACATGCCAGGCTCTCTGTAGGGCTCTGCATACGTCACCTCATTTAATGCTCAACAAGAACCTCACAAAATAAATACTGTCAACTCTACATATGAAGAAAATGAGACTCAGCTCGAGTGGTCTGCCCAAATTTCTAAGGGTGAGAGCCCAGATATAAATGTAAGCCTGCCTGACTTTCTACGATACCCAGAGTGACACCTAAGGCATTCTTTTTTACATTATATCTTGGAGATAGAGGACATTAGTGCTACTGTTACAACTAGAAAAGCAGATCACAGTAGCCCAGTAATAATCCATTTTAAACTTCAGTAACTGACCATCCGAGTGACTCAATTGGGATCCCTAACATCTAATAATGGAACTATTCCACCTGCATTGAAATTCCAAATAAATCTCATCACATATCAGTAACAGCCATTCTTTCTTTTCTAAATTCAGTAGTAATTAAATAGAAATTCAGAAACTTTTGCCTGAAGAGACGTGATCAAACGCAAGAATCTTACCTTTTTTCACATGAATACACCAGCCCCGTTCATTTCTAATGGGCTCATCTTTCTGAAAATCATACTTTATCAAGTCAAAACTGAAAAGAAGCTGCAAAAACAAAATTAAACAAACAACAAAAACAACAACGAAATATTTATTTGTGCAGTGACATCTACTGGTGGTAGAGTTTAAGTTCAGGCAACTGAAATAAATTAGAATGTAGATTTATGAAAACAAGTAAACTTTCCTGACAAAAAATTAAATATATATTTGAAAATCAAAACTGAAGGCCTTAGTAAGGAGAACTTGTATACTGGCATTTACTTACATCTCATTTTTTTTGCACATTACCTTAGCAAAACATTAATTTTATTCTTGAATGAGTGATATCAAACATCCCTGTCCTCAGTCACATATTCTACTAACTCTAGCTAAGAGGAACACTTCTTGCTTTCTTCTTGTAATCATTCAAAAACATCCCTTGGGGGGGCACCTGGGTGGCTCAGTTGGTTAAGCATCTATCTGAATTTTGGTTTCAGCTCAGGTCATGATCCCACACGCTTGGAATTCTCTCTCTCCTCTCCCTCTGTCCCTCCGCTCATGATCTCTCTTTCTCTCTCTTTCTCAAATAAATAAATAAAAATTTAAAAAATTCCTTGAAATGAAAGTTTTAATAAAACTAAAATTTCAGCTACATGAAAGCAAGAATTTTGTTGTCTACTTTTAATTTACAATCCCTTAAAAAGGGATCAGATGCCTAATTTGACTGACTGAACTTTTCCCCAGGCCTTTCACCTTCATGTCCCTAAACTAACACTCAGTACTTCTGTGCTGTGAGATGGCAAATTTGTTAGAACATACTCATCACATTGGGAAAGAAGCTAGTTGGACATCTCTCCTTGTCCTCAAATATTTCCAGCTACACTGCTCCTGTCATGTCCACCTATCCACGAAGACGTGACTCTGGGAGGAAAAACTGCAGATTGGTTCAACCCCACCCCTTCATTTTATATATAAGAAAACTGAGGTTTTGCCGATCAATTAAACAAGCTCTCTTATTAAGGTGAACTAGAAAATAGTCATCTAAAATACAGAAAAAAATAATAAGGAAGGACACATAGAGGAGAGAGAGACAAAGAGGAGGAGGAACAAAGTGAATAAACAGAGAGCAAAGAAGTGGGAAAAGATGAATAAAATTAGTAAGATAAATGTACTATGATTTATCCTCAAGGACTAGACACAAACATCCCTGGTTTTTAATATCAGCAAAATCAACATGTAAGTAGAATCACAATTCATTATTTGAATTAAAATGTAAATGAGAGCCACTGATGTTGACTGAGAACCTGCTGTATGCCAGACACTGCTACAGGCTCGAGGGCAGTATTAAGTTAATTACCAACACGCCCTATGAGGTAGCAATTAATACTGTCCCATCTTAACATGTGGGCCAATGAGAGAGGGAGCAAAGCAAAACATACTGTGATTCTAGACATAAAGATTCTTTATTAAAATGCAAGTTTGTGTCTTGTTGGCCTTTGTCTGTAATTGGGATAGCAGCTTTCTGACCACTCGCCTAATGGCTGGTAAAAAGAAAGATTCCAGAAATTCCAGAACTGCATTTATTATTTTGGTCAAATGAGAAGAGAGCCCCGTTCATTACCCATCTCCTATGGTAATTTGTTTTATATTTTGAAAAATTTGCTCAGCAACTGATGATATCAGGTTTAGTGTTATTTATTTATTTATTTGACAGAGTGAGAGATCACAAGTAGGCAGAGAGGCAGGCAGAGAGAGAGGGGGAAGCAGGCTCCCCGCTGAGCAGAGAGCCCGATGCGGGGCTCGATCCCAGGATCCTGAGATCATGACCTGAGCCGAAGGCAGAGGCTTAACCCACTGAGCTACCCAGGCGCCCCTACTTGTTTCACTTTGAACACCAGATAGCCTCATGACTCATCCCTTTATTTCCTTCAAGTCTTTCCCTAAACATCACTTTCTCAGTGTGGCCTTTCTGGCTACCGTCTCTAAAATTGCAAACGTCCTCCCCCCACCAATCTTCTTTTCCTGTTTAATTTTTCCATTCAGCACTTATGAGTATGTAATGTATATTATGTTATATTTATTTATCTTGTTTGTTCTCCGTCTTCCAAAATAGACTATAAACTGCATGTGAGCAGGAATTTATGTCCGTTGTGTTCACTGTGTTCACAGTCAGGTCTATTGAAAACTTTTAATAGACTATATAAAGGAATGCATTTTACAAGCATCATTACAAATGTGCTTAAATTGATAGGGAGAAAGATAGGAAACTGAGTAATAAAATAATCTATAAAATGATACCACACCATTTTAAAAAATACAATCAATTTAAATTCCCTTGACTTTAACCAAAGAAAATGGAACCGAAGTTAAATTATGTCTTTCTCTAGCATGAAAGAAATCAATCCCTATGGCATCAAGAATTTAACCTTAACCCCAGTTTAACCAGAGGTCTGGCTTTCCCTCTCAGCTTCTGGGAGATTCTCTCCATGCCCTGCAATGTCATGGCCAACAGGAGTCTATGTGTTAGCCTAAGGGCCTTTGGCAACCAGATAGTGATGGTATGATTCAGATTTAGTGTCTCTGAGCCACATTAATAATGTGATGTAGGGTGGGGACTTTGGGTCTCCCAGCATGACCTCTTGAGTGATTTGAGAAAGAGGTCAGCCACACAAGCAACCAAGTAGATTTAAATGATGGAGCCGCAGAGAAGACTGTGGACACCAAGGCTGGTGAGCGTCCCTAGTTGACAATACTCCGTGTACAAGGTCACACGTCAGTTCCAGGAGAGTAATGCCATCCTGACTCCACACGAAAGGACCCCTAAAAGCCTTGCATTTGGTGCCCTTCTGATTCTGCCTCGTTGCTTCTCCCTCCATCTGATTTTAATCTGTTTCCTTTAGATGCAATAACAGTAATTACGAGCATAACAGCTTTTGGTGAATTTTGAGTCCTTAGCGAATCATCGAACCCAAAATTGTCGGGACTTCAAAATTGGCAAGTGCTGTGAGAAGTGACGGTGGTCTCGTGGGGATTATTGCCTAACTGCACAGCTGGTTAAATTTCCTGGTCCATAAAAAATGCCTACTTTTAACATAATAAAAAAGTTTACTATTAATGCGAAGGAGTCTTTTTATTAAATCCTTTTATTTATGGACTTACTATGGAAGATGAGAAAATTAGCACTTATATTTCCTCCTCTCCTCCCACCCAATTCCCATTGTAGTTAGTGCTGTAATTATTTTTATATTTTCAGGATTGATACTGCCATCCCATTTATAAACATAATTTGGAGCTGTTCAATCTTCTGTATTTAAATGGATTCAATCAAACCTTTTAACTGAAGGCAATTCCTCCATTTCTAAAATCTGCTTTCTCTTCAGGTTGACTGGACATTTCCACTGAATGAATTTTATAAAGATATATGATATTCCTATACATACATGGGTATTGTATTCTCTGAGTTCTTAGAGAACACCTCTTTGTTGCCTTTATACTCAAAGAACAACTCAGAAGTAAAATTCTTAGGTGAATACCTTCCTTCCTTTTTTTTTTTTCCTGGCATTGAGTGTTTTGTTCGTTTTGAGAGATGCCTGAGATGATTCCCATCTTCACCCTACACTTTGTACAACCTTTGTTTTCTCCTTATGTTTCTTTAATTTATGTTCAGTATTTTTACCAGCATATATTTTTCTGATGGTCATTCCGTACTAATTTTTTTTTTCCTGGAACACAATGTGCTCTTTTGCTAAAGATTGAAGTCTTTAATTTAAGGAAGTTTTCCTCTGTTAGGTTTCAAATCATTTTTTTTCTTTTTGATCTTTTTTTTTTTTCTGCAGGAACACCAATTAGCAGATGTCAGATGATTGTTTATGTTTTCAAAATCTTTCTCATTTATTTTATATTCTTATTTGCTTATTCTTTTTATTGTGTTTGTGTGACTCCTTAATCCCAACCATTGCTCCCTAACAATGTTTACAGCCTATAATGTGCTGTTCATCTCTGCAATAGTTTGATTCTTCTCTTTTATTTTTTTCCTTTGAATGGAGTAGTCTACTTTTCAACTCCTTTTGTTGATTTATATTTCCCTTGCACTTTCCTCTCTTTTGAGCTCTTATTTCTTTTTAAAACATCTTATTTCTTTATTTGTCAGAGAGAGAGAGAGAGAGAGAGAGACAGTACAAGCAGAGGGAGCAGCAGGCAGAGGGAGAAGCAGGCTCTCCCTGAACAGAGAGCCTGATGTGGGACTCAATTCCAGGACCCTGAGAGCATGACCCGAGCCAAAGGTAGAGGCTTAACCGACTGAGCCACCCAAGTGTCCCACTGAGCTTTTATTTATTTATTTTTAAAGATTTTATTTATTTAATTGACAGACAGTGAGAGAGGGAACACAAGCAGAGGGAGCGGCAGAGGGAGAGGGAGAAGCAGGCTCCCGCTGAGCAAGGAGCCTGAAGAGGGGCTTTGGGCTTGATCCCAGAACTCTGGGATCAAGACCTGAGCCGAAGGCAGACGCTTAACAACTGAGCCACCCAGGCGCCCCCGAGCTTTCATTTTTAAAGAGAATATCATTGCAATTTTTGAATCTATGGGAAACTATTTTTCTAAACATTCCCTAATCATTTTATAGGGCTTATTATTTTGCTGTGTATCTGTATTTTTTGTCAGCTACCTTTTATTAAGACTTATTTTCTTTTTTTTTTTTTTTCAAGTGTTATTTCTTCTAGGGATTTCATGTTTATTCCCTCCCAATTACATCATCCCTGGCTGTAGAAAAGGAGAAGCCAATCTGTAACTGTGACTTGGGTTTGTCTCTCAAATGCAGTCACCAAATTTTTTTAGTGTTTGCTCTGGGGGCTTATATGGCACACATACCCCTTCGGCTGCATGCATTTAAATGATAAGTACAGCACACAGGAAGGACATTTGGGACGCAGGAACTCTGCGTTGATGCCTCATCTTTTTCCTTCTTTATTAATATCCTATCTCTGTTTAGATGCTGATTTGTCTGAGAGACAGTAAGTGGAAGCTTCCATTAGGTTTAAATTTTTGAGAGAGAGACTTATCAAATCTCCCCACACGATTATGAAACAGTTATTGGTCCAAATTTTTCTGATGACCTGCTATGTAACAAAACAATAATATATGCATGAAATGAGAAAAGATGTAGAATTCTATGATACCAGGTACAATTTTTTTCATTTCCAAACTGAAAAACAAGGAAAATAAAAACTAAAATAAGTTGAGAATCAGAAGTTTTCCAGACAATGACTTCTTGCTTATTGACAGTATTACAGTCTGACAGGGAATTTAAGATATTATAAAATTATAATAAGGTCAAGTCAGTAGTGTAAAATACAAATCTTCTTCATTGTGCTCCTGTTGGAAGATTACTTGGGAATGACTCAGCTTCACTAAGGAGCTTTAATATGAATACCAAATTCTTAATGGAACCAGTGCAATGAGTTGAGAAAATTAACTGTAAGGAATGAAAACCTCAGTAATATCAGCACTTACTTTCCCAAAATTACTTTTCAGAATGCAGCTGCATTTCTGAGAGGTCAATAAGACCCTCAAAATCCCAAAGAGTAGATCATAAAAATAGTTTGCACTTTCTCTAGGTTCCAAACATGAGAGAAATTTGTACCAGCTTTGAATCTATTTCTTTACTTTTTAAAAGTTATATGTCTCTCTCTTCCGACACTTCTTACTAAATGTTTATTTTGTATTTCTTTAATTTTTGTTCTTGATTACTTCCCTATTTTTTTTAAATTTTCTTTGTGTTTATTTCAGTTGCTTTTTAATTAGCCCCCAGAAATGGATATTTAGCTCACAAATTTTCAACATTCTTATGTAGGTCCAAAAGTTTTGAAATATAACATTTTCATATTGATTCGGCTCCAATTATTTTTTTAGATTTATTTCTATTTTT
>CM052895.1:16169246-16392727 GCA_028534135.1 Potos flavus | reverse complement strand
TTTTGGCTTCCATGGTTGCTACTGAGAAATCAGGTAGAAGTCTTTTAATCCTAGATAAGTGATTTTTTGGGCAGCTTTTAAGATTTTAGTGGTATCTTGGTTTATCAGAAACCTATACATAATTTTTGAGTGATATAAAAATGAAGTGTAAGCAGAAACACTGGATTGAAAAGACTCAGGAAAAATGGAAAGAGTCAAATTGACATGTATCTGAAACTTTGCTTGTTTTTTATACATTATCTTATTAAATTTGAAAACAGAACAAAAAACACTTAGGTATCATTATCCCCACATTATAGAGGAAAACCTGGGAGACAGTTGAGGTTTTTATAACCTATGGTTCACCTAGAGGCCATGACTTTATAGACGTTCTCAACTTAAAAAAGAAAAAAAAAAAAAAGAAAGAAAAAGGAAAGGTGATCATATTTACCATAATTTACAAACAGGAAGTCTAGAAGAGAGGTAAACTGACCTCAATATATTTCTTATGTAAGGAAAATACTGTACTTACTTTGTGAAAGAAATTTGTTCTCCCAACGGATCCTATTTTCCCAGTGTAATTCATGAAACAAATGTTTCCTTCAGTAGCTCCATAAAGCTCGCACATCTTAATATTCCCAAATCTGTCTAAAAATTCCCTCCATACATCACTCCGTACACCATTTCCAACTGCCAAACGCACTTGATGATCTTTTTCTCCTTCTCTCTGTTAGAAGAAAAGATTTAACTTGTAATGTCTTAATTCCGGTTCTCCATTCTTTCTTTCATTACTATGACTTTATTGGCAAATATCCAGAAGTAAGTTGCACATATGCAATAATGGAAGGGAAGTAAAAAAAAAATCATGTTTAACTCTATTGCTGAACCATGTCCAATAGCTAATGAAACTAACACTGGCCTAGAATAATATAGCTTTTATTACCCCATTTCTGGTAGATGATCTTCCTGCATTCCAGATTACAAAAGCCTTATTTTGGTAGAGATCAGGTAAGGAAGAAAGCATATTTCAGGAAAAAAAGAATTCCTTTAAAAAAATTATAAAGTATACTTAAGTTTGTGCTCTCAGTTCTACTAGTTATTATCTATATAACTTTGAACGAAAAGGTTGAATACCATTCTGAGTGTCCGTTTATTCACCTGTAAAACTGAGAATACCTCTCTCACCCAAATACTGCAATACACAGGTAAACCCAGGGCCTAGCACAGAGTAAACCCTACACTGAGGTCATCTCATCTCTGTAATATTTGACTTGCAAATATGGCAAAGCTTATAAATATTATTATTTTTTATTAAGTTATGTTAGTCATCATACAGTACTTCATTAGTTTTTGATGTACTGTCCAAGATTCATTGTTTATGTATAACACCCAGTGCACCATGCAATATGTGCCCTCCTTAATATCCATCACCGGGGCCTATGACCTGGCAATTGTAAATATTATTTTTAAATGTGCAATATTCTCACGTTTTTTCTTCTGATTGATACTTCAGAATTGAAAGAAAAAATAGAACTATATTTTACTCTACATTCAGCAGGCACTATGTTAACATGAATTATACACTGATCAAAAATGAACTTCACGCCTGTTAGAATGGCTATTTTAAAAAAAAAGACAAGAAATAACAAGTGCTGGCAAGGATGGAGGAAAGGGAATCCTTGTGCACTGTGGGTGGGAATGCGTATTGCTACAGCCACTATGGAAAACAGGAGAGGTTCCTCCAAAAACTAAAAATAAAACCCTCATGTGATCCAGGAATTCCACTTCTGGGCACTTACGTGAAGGATAAGTGGAAAAGACATCTTACCCCCCCACCCCATGTTCACTGCAGCATGATTTACAGTAGCCAGGACACAGAAACAACCTAAGTGGCCACTAACAGATGAATGAATAAATCAATTGTAGTACACACACACACACACACACACACACACACACAGTGGGATATTACTCAGCCAGAGAAGGGAAATATTGCCATTTGCAACAACACAGATGGACCTTTAGGGTGTTATGCTTAATGAAATAAATCAGACAGAGAAAGACAAAGACCATGTGATTTCATGTATATGTGAAATCTAAAAACAAAAGCAAAAACAAAACCCAAAATAATCCCCAATCCAAAGCATATAGATATAGAGAACAGAGTCAAGGAGTGGGGGGAGGGTGAAATGGGTAAAGTGGATCGAAAGGTACAAACTCCAGATATAAAATAAGTAAGTCACGGGAATGTTATATACGGCATGGCGAGTACAGTGAAAAATGCTGTGCTGAATACTTGAAAGTTGCTAAGAGTAAATCTTAAAAGTTTCACCTCAAGAAAAAGAAATTTATAACTATGTTATAATGGGTGATGTTGGACATTACCTAGATTAATTTTGGTGATTGCTTGGCAATATACACAAATATCAACTCGTTATGTTATACACCTAAGACTTATATAATGTTAAATGTCAATTATACCTACCAAAAAAATTGAGTAAGAATATAGTACAAATTAGAGTAAGAACATACTATCGGTATAGTTACTGATAAGTCCGTGATTCCCTCTGAGCGACCCCCATCCTTACCGAAGGTAATTATAAAATTAACAAGAAATAATAATACATCAACAACAATAAAAGAGAAATCAATATCCCTGACACTTATAATTAAAAATACCTAACTGAGCACATTCTTTATCTCAGTTCCTTCTCAGTCTTAAAGGAAAGCTTTTTATCTATTAACTCTCAAGAACAAACAGAATGTGAGTGCAAGGTCATTTTGGAAACTGGAAAGTAAATAGGGGACAGCCATGTGACTAAGCAGAGTGGGAAAGGCTGGCATCAAAGCCTGCAGGTGGGGACACAAAAAATACTCTGAGGTGTTATGGAAGCAGCAAAAAGGATGAGGAGGGCAGAAGGCTTGGTTGAAAATGTCTAAGTAGCCCCTGCACCCTTAGATACTCCAACACAGACAATGCATCTGGGTGTCTGCCCTTGCTATGCGTTAGGTAAATACCAGAGACTAACTCTCTGAAGTCCATCCAGACAGAGACCAGTCTGGGGTTGAGGAATCCACTGAAGACAGTAGCGTTACAGAAAAGTATGAATACTAAATGGTGAAATTATTAAACTCTTCTGCTGTGATCTCAGAGCAAGACTAATCTATAGTGACAGAAATCAGAATACTGTTCACGTTTGGTGGGACAATGGCTGATTCTTGAAGCTATCCAGAGGGATGGTCTTCAAGAAAAAAATAAAAAAATTACTTAAAAATACTCCAAGTGCTGTTAAATCATAGTGAGAAATTTTAGCTGCGATGGAGAGTTTGAGAGTATTTCAGTACTAATTCATTTAGGTCCTAATTCATTGGGTGTTTAGAAAGCTAAATTTTTTAAAAAGCAATTATTAGAAATGAAAAGTTGAAAAAATAAAATTGTAATGATCTTTTAATCACGTGATGTGCCTCAGCTGTGAACAAAATGTACATATTATAATTTCTTTATAATAACTTAAAAAACTGATTAGTGACATAATTATGTTGGTGCCAAAGAGGGAGAAGAAATACATCTATATGAATATGTGAGTAGGAAGCCAGGTAGATGACAATCAAAATTTTAAAAATCAAGAAATAGTAACATACATATTTTACTGAGAATTATGTGACTAGATAACAATGAAAAATATCTTAAAATAATGAAGGGTGTTTACTTCTAGAGATCAGGTATTGATAGCAAGGGGTTACCTTTATTTTGAGAGTACTATTTGGTTTTTTAAACTATAGAATTCCTTATTCGATAAAATAAAAATTAAAAAATAAATAAATAAACTAGGAGGCAGGCAAGAGTGTGGATGTATGAAAAATAAGACTCCAAGTTGCTGATTTCCTCAGCCCCGAATCAATAGGGTTGAAGGTAAACATTCTGCAGAGAGAAGAAAAAAAAAAACTCACTCAAGGTACCAGCAGCTCCTTCCAAGACACAGGAGCAGCTGTGTACTGGTTCCCACCTCCCATGGGCATATTGGATATGGCCGACCTGCCATGGAGCTCGTTCTTGGATTTTCTGCTACCATTTCTCTGTACAAGACAGTAGTGCTGCAAATCTTAGGATTTATTCTGCTTGAACAGAGAACAATCTCTTATATAGTATAGCTCTCGGATGCTTTCCAGGTCAGAGATGAGTCTCAGCAAGTATCATTACTTATAAAATGTGTTGCACACTCCAGAAAACGGTAAGAAGGTGGTTTGTAAACCAAATGCCATAGACTTTAACCTGTGTGTGCCACAGCCAGATAAGCTTACTAAATGGATGAATAAATATTCATCCAAAATTGATTCGATTGATAGAGAAAATCGAATTATCAATACTAGGGTAAGGCTTTTGTCTAAAAATATCAAATCCACTTATGTCACTCTCAAGACTTCTTTATTCTATGGTCTTCTTTTTTATTTTACTTTTAAAATTTAGTTATTTATTTTAGAGAGAGAGAGAGAGAGGGAGCGCACTTGGCGGGGGCGGGGGGGGGTGTGGAGAGAATCCTTAAGCAGAGTCCCTCTTGAGCATGGATTCCACTGGCGGATCCATCCCAGGACCCTGAGATCACAAATTGAGCCTAACTGCAGACTCACACCCTTAACTGACCAAGCCACCCAGACACCACTGGTCTTCCCTTCTGAAACAAACCCAGAAGATCATGCTTTGAGGGGTATGAGAAAAGATGAACTGATTCATTATTTACTGTTATAGGAAAAAAGAGAAGGTATATTTCTTCTGATTTTGAAATGCATGCACATCATAGAAAATTTGGAAAGCAGGGGAAAGTTTAAAAAGGAATTAAAAAAATCTACAATCCTACCACGCCAACATTATTTTCATATAGTCATGTATATACATGAAAAGTTACAATCACAACTGTATTCAAGCTACATGTTCTTCTTTATTAATATTATATTCTGAACACTATCCTAAGGAATTAGCTCTTATGCATCAAAAACAGGATTTTTCATGTGTATATGACTGTCATATCATTATATCACAATTTATGTACTATCACCTATTTTTGGATAATCACCTTGTTTTCAAATATTCACCTATATAAAGAAACCTGAGTGAATATCCTGTCTATAAATCTCTGCAGCTCATTCGGATAGATTCCTCAAAGAATGCAATAGTTAACAATTTTTAAGATTTTGTTACCAAACTTATTGTATAAAAAGGATATCTTATTTACATCATACCTCTTCAATTGTACTAGAACTAAGAATTCATTTAATTTAAAATGTTAATTTGGTAGGAAAATGTGGAATAATCTTTTTTATAATTAAATATATTATTCTCTTCTTTTGTTAATATTTTTACTTAATTTGTGATTAAAAATCTCCTTTTCCAGACATCAAAAAAAAAACAAAACAACCCAACTCAACAGACTATCTTCTTCTTTACATTTAACAATTATATTCATCTAGAACGAACTTTGTGAGAAAAGTGTAATTTTTAAAATTTCATGTAATGATTTGTCCTAAAAAAATGATTTGTCTCATTTAAGGCCAATTCAGATAGAGATGCAACGTGAGAGACATTCACAGAGACAGAGAGAAACCCACGCACTGCGTGAGATACAGAGACAAAGATACATCCACAAGGATGGATGTTTGCTCTCTTTGCTTGATCTTGCTCTCTTACTTTCTTCCCCCCAACACACGTATGCTCTCTCTCTCACTCCACCCCCCCCACACAGAGAAAGTAAAAAAAAAAAAAAGATAAACTAGACACAGAGAGACATACTTGAAGAAAGAAAGGCACACACACAGAAACACACAGTTGTACACAGAGACACAGGTATTGAGACACAGATGGAGATACAAGCAAATAGAGAAGCAAACAAGAAAAAATAAGTGAGGTAGATACAGACAGAGAAAGGGGGCAAACAGAAATCCACAGGGTGTGGGACAGGAACAAAAGACAGTTTGCAGCCCAATCGGCGGGAGAAAAAGGAGTGGATATATGTTTGAGCCCCCATGTTCAGGTTACTGTACTTTCTCATTTTAATCACCATTACAACCCTACAAAATAAGATGTATTATCCCCATTTTGCACATTGGGATATGAAGTTCAGGTCCAAGGTCACAGACATGAAATAAACGAGACACAGAATTGAACCCATTAAAATGGAAGTGCTATGTGGGAAAGGCTGTTGCGTGTTCTCGCCTCTGCTGTGCTCCATAGCCTAGGACAGTGCCTGGTACGTAAGAGATGTTCACAACATACTTGTGGAAGGAAGAAAGAAAGAGAGGGAACGCAAATCAAAGAAAGAAAGGGAGACAGAGAGGGAGAGAGGGAAGGAAGGAAAGAAAGGGAGGAGAGAAAAGAACAGCTCAAAACCCTGCAAAGCCCATGTTCTATTTTTCCAAGTATTTCCCCATGATTTTAGGAATACGAAGCAAACAAAACATGAGTTTATAATTCAATAGTCAGTGCTTAAATATTCATAGATTGCACACACACACACACACACACACACACACACACACATAGAGTAAGCCATTTTACAATACACAGAAAGTACTCATTTTTATCTCCAGCCATTTA
Source organism: Potos flavus (assembly GCA_028534135.1). Taxonomy (NCBI): domain Eukaryota; kingdom Metazoa; phylum Chordata; class Mammalia; order Carnivora; family Procyonidae; genus Potos; species Potos flavus. The sequence continues at coordinate 16,386,159 of CM052895.1, read as the reverse complement.
AAATCCCATTTGACATTTAAAAGAGAATCTGCTGGATGAGTCAGACCTCTTCATACAGAGATGCCACGGTCTTGGGTTTCAGTAGAGCAGTTTCCCTTTGCCTTTCGGTATCAGGCACCCAAACCAACGTGGGCAGACCGTGTCCATACTAGGCCAGGACTCACACCCAGTGGACCAAGGCTCCTGTTTTGTCAAAGTGTTCTCAAAGGAGGAGCCATTTTCCAGGTGCTAGATGCCAGGCAGTGCTTGAACTATAGCTCCCTCCTCCTGAGCCATATATTCACTTACTCATTTGCTGAAATGCACAGCCCTCTAACAATGCCCTCCTAGAAACAAAATCTTTTTCTTCCAGAGCACGGGCTTAATCCTACCCAGAATATCGAAAACACGCCCAAGCTAAATGCCCCTTCATATGCCTATGAAGAGTGTAAGTCTGAAGGTTCTGCTTACATACAGGTGATTTTACATCAACCTTGATTTCTCAGAAACAAAGTGTGTTTGTTGACAGATGGAGACACAGACAAGAAATATAAATTAACAGCGAAAACAAAGGGGCAAACCATTTCTGCCTTCAGCCTCGGGTAACTCGCTGCTTCATGTGCAAAACAGAAGTATGGCCTAATTGCTAAAGGATCATCGGAAATTCCTAACAGCTCATGCTAGGGCTTATGACCCTTCCATCTTGATTCTATTTAACTTGAGACCTCTTTTTTTCTAAAACCCACTGATAATCACACATGCACATGTGTCACACCAACACACCCCACGGGATAAGAATAACTATATTCCAACAGTCTGCTGCCTTCACAGACACTCTACTATCATACATTGAAAAAAATAAAGGCAGCAAGCCAACTGGGTATTACAGAATGGGTACCAAGTAACACTAAATGCAAAGAGACTGTCAGAGAATCCTGGGGTAAAAAAAGGCATAAAATAGCAGACTTTCTTCTACTGAAACGGGAAAGGAATGGTGGGGGAACAGGGTGGAGGCCTCTTCTGAGAAAGGGCGGCCGGAGGGTATTTAAAAGGAGAGACTTACCCTGCTAACGTGGTGTGGGCTCTAGCTGCCCCTAAAAGTCTTCACCATGCTGCCTCTCCAGCCTGAGTGGGGCAGGTCATTGTTTCAGAGATGCCAGCCCTCAGTTCAACAAACCATTTTAAGGCCTAAATCATAGCTTGAAAAGAGCTCTGTGATCTCAGGTATTATAGCAGAAAGCAACTACACTGTGGGCTTATTTTAAACTCATCTTCTAGATATAATAGTAAGAGGGATGGCCATTTGAACACCACTTCTTCTGAACAGGTGTTTTCTCACCTGGCAGCACTCTGGGGAGCTCAAGGGTGGAGCGAAAGCCATGTTGCAGACCAGAGACATTTCCAAATTGCCTTGTTTGAGAAGGACTGGCTCCAAGAGTCTATGCAAGACTTGCCTTAAACCTGGATGACAGAGCTAACTCAGCTAAAAAGACAAGGGAGCTGTGTAGACATAAAGAGAGGTTGATGTGGAAACCCAGAAAAAGGGTCACCTGAGCCACAACTAAGCTGACTTATTAAGGAAATGTTCTGAAAAGTGCAGGGGCCCATGACCAAGATGATTTCTGCTGTGAGCGGGATGCAGCAATGATCTGACTCCCACCATGCAAAGATGCAAACTTTTGATTTATCCAAACTCCTTCAGGGAGCTCCGTCCTCCCCAGGAATGTGATTTGCTGATTGTAACTGAGCTTACCATGCAGGTCTGGGACCAGTGAAAGATTGTGCTGATCAGGAGCGCACAGGTATCCCAGCGATGAGGCTCATTATAGTTGTTACTTTATTTTTAAAAAATAACAGATTTTTATCGAGCACCTGTTATGTGTCAGGTACCATAGTGAGTACTGAGGGTATAACGTTAGATGAAGAAGTTAAAGTCCCTACTTTCCTGAAAGCAGGAAATAATAGTGGAAGGGGGAGATTAAGAGAATAAGGAACAATTATATATAAAATCTGTAATAGGGTAGTAAGTTCTGTGAAGAAAAATAAAGCAGTGAAAGAAGACTATGAGATAAGCATCATAATGGAGTCTGACTTCATTCTTGATGTCTGACTGCTAATAGCTAATAGCTAATATCTTTCTTCCCCTGCCCCACATCTGGGCAAGCTGATGAGATCATCCAGTGTTCCTTCGTTTTGCAGCAACAGGAAGCACAAAGTATGCCAGCAGCCCCACGTGCATAAGACCACTTGCCCTGGTGCCTCCTCCTTGTCACAGTAAAAGCCAAACCTAACTCTTTCCCCGGCTTTCTGAAGTCATTTTTGGATATCCTTGGGACCCTAGCCTGCTCTCCCCAGAAAGCCCCATTATGCGAGTAATAAACCTGTTCACATTCTCCTGGTGCATGTTTGGTATTGTAAGTCTCAACATCTGTACCAAGTTTGGGTATGAGACCATCTGAGTTGCTTAGGTGACCGCACCTATATTAGTAGGACCTGTGGTCAGAGAAACCCTCACTCAGGTGGGGTGTGGATGGACTAGGGACTGAGCCATGCAAGTATCTGAGGGAATATTCAAGGGGAGAGAACGGAGAGCCCTGAGATACTGAAGGAAAAGCAAGGAGGCCAGCAAAGCTGTGGTGGCGTAAACAAGGAGAGAGAGCAGGTGTGGCAGGGAGGTGGGGAGGAGGGGAGACGCTAGCAGGGGAAGCAGACCACATAGAGCTGTGTGGTCCATTCTAAGGGAATTTGGATTTTCTTCCAAGTGAACCATCAGAGGGATTTTAATGGTGAAGGAACACAACTTGACTTCCATTTTAACTGAATCATTCCAACTGCTATGCAACAATAGAATAGAAGGGGACAAAAGTGGGGCAAAGAAGAAGCCAGAGCTAAACTATCAGAGGGAGCTAGAACTGGCTCAGACGAGAGCAGCAGGGAGGCGGTAAACTGAGGTTTGGTTCCAGATGTATTTGAAGGTCGAATCTGCAGGGGGTGCTCATGGATTAGATGGGGAGTGAGGGAAAGAGAAGCTCCAAGGGAGATTCCAGGATCTGTGTGGCTGAGCACCTGGATGGGGCAAGAAGGGCATGTTGATGGAAGAGATGGTGAAAAAGTTGAGCTTTGGCCATTTTTGAGATCAGATGCCAATGAGATTTCTAAGTGGAGATGTCAATTGGAAAGGTAGATATCTAATACCTGAAATCAAGGGAGAAGACACAGCTGGAGATATACCCTTGAGAGTTAAGCTGTGGATGGTATTTGCAGCCAGAAACATATCCAGGGAGTGAAAGTAGAGAGAAGAAAGGTTTGATTGTGAGTGGTGGGCACTGTAACATTTATAGATCAGGAAGATTAGCGAAGACCCAGCAACGGAGACGATTTAAAGCTACCAACTGGCACTCTTGAGCTTGGTCTATGTGAGTCTAATCTAAAGACCTATACTGATAAAGGGAGATCTGAACCTGTCAGGCAGGAGACTAGAACTTCAACTTTGGCATATTTGCTGTGGTAACAAAAACCATCGTGTGAGGTCTTTTCTGAGAGACCTTCACCATTGTGGTCAATCTGTTTCCATGTAAGTTTCTCTGCTAAACAACTTAACCCTTACATCAACCCCGGACATAACTGTTACTACACTCATTTTATCGACGGCAAAACTGATGTGCGGGCTGCTCAGAAAAGCAAGATAATTTGCCCCAGATCACAGAGCTTTCGAGACACAGAAGTTAGACTTGAATTTCAAGCTCCCTGACTCCAAGGTGCAAAGAAATGAAATAACTTGCCTGATGTGACACAGTGAATTAATGGAAAGGCTGGAAATAGATCCCCGATACGTTTAATATAAAATTATTGTTATTTTTTTCCACCAGGAATAAAATGATCACTTGAAAAATTCTGGTCATTTATCATTTGCTGAAGATTCTTGTGCTTGCACACTGAAGGGCAAAGATTGGCCATTTCTTACCTTGATTTTATACATCCATAGCAAGGACGTCAAGGAATTAAAGGAATAGGCAAATAAAATTTGCAAATAAATCATAAAACAAACAATCTTGGAGGTAAATTTTAAAATGTTAAATCAATTTGGACTGTAGGAAAACCTCACCCACATATCACATTTATAGTAAAAGTAGTATATAACCTAAGAGGAAACAGGCATCATATCTTCAGGATTTTTAATTTTATATTTCTGTTTTTAGTATTTTTATTTGTGAAAAGTATCATGTTATAAAAGTATACTATTTTAGTATTTTAAAGTTTTTTTAAGTTTTTAGTATTTTAAAGTTTTACTTTGAAATTATCATGCTGGGGGCACCTGGGTGGTTCAGTGGGTTAAAGCCTCTGCCTTCGGCTCAGGTCATGATCTCAAGGTCCTGGGATCGAGCCCCATATCGGGCTCTCTGCTCAGCACGGAGTCTGCTTCCCCCTCTCTCTCTGCCTGCCTCTCTGCCTACTTGTGATCTCTCTCTCTGTCAAATAAATAAATAAAATCTTTAAAAAAAAAAAAAAGAAATTATCATGCTGTATTTAAACTGACTTTTATAAGTTTTATTTATTTATTCATTCATTCTTTTTTTTTTTTTTTTTTGAGAGAGAGAGAGAGCCTGCCCACGAGGTGGGGGGCGAGTGGTGAGGTGAGGCAGAGGGGGAGGAAGAGAGAGAATCCTAAGCAAGCTCCAAGCTCAGTGCAGAGCTGAAGGAGGGCTCCATCTCACACCCCTAAATTCATGACCTGAGCCTAAATCAAGAGTCAGACGCTTTACTGAGCCACGCAGGCGCCCCAAACTGGCTTTTATAATTAAAGTATGATTTTTATTAGTCGAAGACCAATTACTTTCAACACTTGCAAAAATCACTCTAATTTTACAATGACATTTGTAGAAAACATTACCACATTCTGTTTAAAAATAAATTCCTTCCATTTGTATTGGGCTTCCCAGTTTAGATTTTTTCATGTATATCTCATAACTGGATTATGAGAAGCAGGGGGCAAATGAGGACAAGTGGGTATTGCCACCTATTTTATATAATGATGGGAGCCATGGCTCAAAGAGAAGTCACCAGCAGAAAGTCATACAACAAGAGTCTGAAATTGACAGAGAGAGAGACAGCGAGAGAGGCAACACAAGTAGGGGGAGTGGGAGGAGAAGCAGGCTTCCCACTGAGCAGGGAGCCTGATGTGGGGATTGATCCCAGACCTGAGCCGAAGGCAGACGCTTAACAACTGAGCCACTCAGGCACCCCTCTATATTTGTAGTTTTGAAGCAGAAAAAAAGGTTCTGGGAACTTGCCAACTTTTCTAAATGCTTTCATATCTAGTATGAGAATATTAAACATATCTTTGATTTACTTAAGGAAAACTGAGTTTTAAAAGAGAGATGATTTACTCAACCATATAATAAAATGCTTCAAATACTTGGGGGAAAGAAATAACAAAAAAAAGTATAAATATCTTAAAACAACTATATAGGTCTTGGAGATAAAATCAATTGTTTTTAGTGTTTCAGAGTCGAAAATGAATCGAAAATTATTTTTAGTGTTACAGAGTTGAAAATGCAGAACCTCTTTTTTTTTTTTTTTTTTTTTAATTTTTTATTTATTTATTTGACAGAGAGAGAGAGATCTCAAGTAGGCAGAGAGGCAGGCAGAGAGAGAGGGGGAAGCAGGCTCCCCACTGAGCAGAGAGCCCGATGCGGGGCTTGATCCCAGGACCCTGAGATCATGACCTGAGCCAAAGGCAGAGGCTTTAACCCACTGAGCCACCCAGGCGCCCCTACAGAACCTCTTAATAAGAGTTAAAGATCATATTAATGTAAAAATGTCATTCTTTAGAGGTTATTAAGTGTGGTGAGAAAGTTTCCAGGGCTCAATGCTTTGATAAACGACATTTTTACAAGATGTGGAATGAGGAAAATGTGACGAGAAAACATTTGAAGTTAGGTAGAAACTAAAAAAATGAAAACATGATAGAAGAACGAATGTTTTTAATATCAAGGTGCATGTATTCATCTACATCAACTTAGCATAATTTAGTCCCTTCTATTGGAATTATATTCTTTGACAAATCTCCATTTTCCTCATCCCCACCTCCCTAAATATGACAAGGAAAACTTTAAAAAGTTTGGAAGAAACAATGGGCTTTCTTTGGAGAAAATAGAGTAGGTGTCTTTTCAAACTGAAGTCTCAAAAAATCTCGCAGAGCTGATAATTAATTATTGTCATTTAACAACTTCATCTTGCTACCCTAAAGAAAGCCCGGCAAACACTCAAGGGTGCCCTACATGATTGTCTAAACATTGCTGGTAAAAAAATTAGTATGGCTTTTAATGACCAACATTTAATAAATATCTATCAGATATCCGGGTCCTGTAAAATGTCTCCCTTTTCATAATGGGAATGGACTGTAATCCATTTTGTCAAAGTTTTAACACACTTTAATGAAAGTATCCAGAATCTTATGGATACTAGGAAGTATAGGCTATGCCTTCCGAATCAAAACATAGGTGTTTTACATTGAGACAAAGTATATTGCCTAAATGACAAACTATAATATTAATTTGAAAAACAAGTATTACAGGGACGCCTGGGTGGCTCAGTTGGTTAGGCAGCTGCCTTCGGCTTGGGTCATGATCCCAGGGTTCTGAGATCGAGTCCCGCATCGGGTTCCTTGCTGGGCAGGGAGCCTTCTTCTCCCTCTGCCTCTGCCTGCCTCTCTGCCTACTTGTGATCTCTCTCTCTCTCTGACAAATAAATAAATAAAATCTTTAAAAAAAAAAACAAAACAAGTATTATACACATAGATCTTTCCTTGGTTAATTATATCCTGCCCTCTGTAGGCTTTGGGCTCCAGATTCCTATGTCCAACTACTAATTTCACTTCTTTACCTGGATGCCTAATGAACATATCAAACTTAAGAGGTCCAAAAGAAATTTAATTTTAATTCTCTAAATCTCAGTGTTCCTCACCTGCCAATGGCTCACAGTTTACCTATTTCAACCAAAAACCTGAGACTCATCATTGATTCTACTACTTCACTGCCTAACCTTGAATTAACAAGGATCGTTATCTTTCTTTCAAATAGATTCCAAATCAGTATAGTTTTTTTCAGTTTGCCTTCAACTTTCTCCAAATGCTCTGATGGGAACGAAATTCACGTTTCTCCTCCATGGTATATACTGAGCCCTACAAGATCTGGTCAGTGAGTGGCCTGGCCACCCTTTCCTTCTCTAAATATTCAGGCTGTGTTCTCTGTGGGCTTCTTCATTTCACTTTGTTCTGTTGTGACTGCAATCCCCCAGCTTTTCCACGACTGGATCACACTCTCCATACCAATTCCTCGGCTCATTGGTCACCATTTCAGAGAAGCCTTCCCTGACCCTTCAAGCTAACTAGCAATGCCCCACCCTCACCACCCACCATCCTCCTCCTCCTCACCCTTCTTTGTTTCTTCATAACACTTGCCATTGTCACTTTCCTTCATGTGTTGGCTGCTGTATGTTCTCCCTCCCCAAACTAGAGCGTGAGTTCCATGAGGAAAGGGGGCATGCTTGTCTTATGTGCCCCCATATACCAAAACCTGCAATATTACTCGAATGACTGAATGAGTGACAGGTAAGCTTCTATCCCTAGATATTGCTAACTCTTGGCAGTTTGGGGCAGAGGGTATTTAAAGAAGATGAACTGTGCAGGAATCCACAGAGGATCACTGATGTATAGCATGCCGCCATATTCCTCACCAACCAATATGAAATGCAGCATTAATGCTAAGAAAACAGAGAACTCAGTCCAATCAGAGAGTGTATGATGCTGCTTCAGTAATGCAGAAAACGTGAAAGATTGGAACATGGGGAGAGCTGCTTTCCTATTCTCCAGGGAAGAGAATAATTACTCCATTGCTCCGTGACTAAGAAGAGCCAGTACCTTGGCTTTTTTTAAAAGGGTAGTGCTGCTGCCAGAAGTTTGAGGCACATCCAATGTTTATGCCAAAGGAACTTTTGTAACTGGACTTTTGAAAAAGAGAAAAAAGACAGGGTTGGGTTGGGGGGTGGGGGGTGGATAAATGCTTCCAGCCAGGGAAGGCCAACCCTAGGGTGTTTTTATTCAACTGTGTACAACCACATACAGCTTTGGGCAAAGCTCTATTTATTTCCGTCTCTCCTCCTCAATTTGCCTTCAGGTCATTGCTTAAAAATTGTTTCCAAATGCTATCTTTTCTTCCAAGAGCCTCAGTTAAGACTTAAAATATGATGTCATTAACTAAAAGCAATCAGGAATTCTGTTTTAAGCACTCGACTCGGACCGTGAATTCTGCCTGCAGGTAAATCTCCTTTGGAATATATTACTTACCCTTGGATGGAGAACAAATCTGGATGTATTTAGAGAATATGTGGTTTTGCTTTTTTTTTTTTAGTTAAGTACTTAAATTAAACAAATGTCTATGGGGCTTCAAACCATGGTGTAGGACACATCCACTTTTAATTCTCTGAGGGTGTGGACCCGGTACCTGCTCACTCTCGGCCATGCCTAAAGCCACTGATGTGCCACAGAGCAGACGTGGCCCCTGCCTGCAGGAGCAGTTCACTGAAAGCAATAAATATTGGACCGAAAAAAAAAGCAAGACCTCCTTGAAGGGGTCAGATGTCTTACCAGAATGACTTTTGTCTTTCCCTAATCTTTAATGCCAAGAACTGCTTGTTCTTGTTCTGTGTGAAATCAACAAAAGGGATTAAGTAATACAACGCGTCTCTGTTAAAAAAAAAAAAAGATCACTTTTTCCTTTGAGCAGAGCTATTTTTTACTTTCCCTCTCTCCTCCTCCACTTGCCTTCAGGTAAATGCTTAGAGATTACGTCACGAACACTATCTTTTCTTCAAAGAACTTTAGTTAAGAATGAAAATAGTTAATAAACTAAAAAAAAAAAAAAATCAGGTATTCTACTTTCAATTCTCAGTTCTCTCAAATTCTCTGTGGCTATAGCATTTTCCCCAACTTAGTGCCTTCCCAATTCAGAGAGGTGAAAAGGATATTTCTTTTTATAAAAAAAAAATAAAAAAAAAACACTTTGAAAAAAGATTTGTAGTAAACATGACACACTATTAATAAATACCTTTATTATAGGAAATGGTAGCTCAAACAGATAAGAAAAAAATTACGAGCTAAAGACATAAATGAGTAAAAGACTCAGAAAAGACATCTTAAAGAGAAACATAATTTTCTAATTATCCAACCTTGCTAGTAATCTGAACAAAGAATTTAAAAATATATTTGTTTCTATCTATAAAGTCATAAATAAAATTAAATAACTATTTCCCCCATTAAAAACAAACAAACAAACAAGAAAAAAACCCCAAGACATCCCCTGTTCAAACAAAATATTATTAAGAAGCCCAAGCAAATTGGGTTTCGTCCAACATATTTGAAAGGGTGCACCATGAAGACTGTCCTATTTTCCCTATTCATTATCCTTCAGTGACTTTTTTTTAATTAACATATAATTTATTATTTGCCCCAGGGTACATGTCTGTGAATCACCAGGCTTACACATTTCACAGCATCCTTCAGTGACTTTTGAGGAACTTTGAAGGGGCTTCTAGTTCTCTATGAAGCATAACTGGAAAACCACTATTTTTAATATCACACAGTCCTGATAAGAGACCATATGCACAATAAATATACTCTCACAACATCGATGAGATTCTAAATCAGGTCAACCATTTCGAACCGGAATTTGGAAATATGCCTTGAAAATCACCAAAATACCCATGTCCTTAAAAATCACCAAAACACCCATGTCCTTTGACTACCTTCACTTCTGAGCCCTTCTACTGGCAACATTGCATAAAGATACTAATTGTAGCATCACTTAACAGAGTAAAATGTTAGAAAAAAAATGCATGTGTTCAGCTGTTCAATACATACTTACTGAGCAAATAACCTTGTAAAAGCTTATGTTGCTATTGAAGGACAAGGAGAAAAAGGAATGGCTTAGGGGCGTAGTTTAGAAAGTCTGAAGAAGTTCACTATGTAGTACCCAATCTGTCCTTTACTCAAGGAGGCTTCTATCTTCCTGGAGGACATTAATCCCCTAAATTTTCCTCATCCAGACATCACATCACTAAAGAACACAATGAAAGCTAGAAAATATGCCAGGTGGTGGCATTATAATTAATCATTCCACTAGGACTCTTCAGATAAGACCACGACTTTGACTCCCTGAAGAAAATGAAGGTCAAAAAGTCTACAACATTTCTCTGGGACTTCCTGTCTTAGCGATGAATCTAGGGATCTATAGCTATTTGAAGTGCCCCTGATGAGAAAAGAAAAGGATGGCTTCCGGCAGCAAATGGAGTGAGTGGGTCAGGAGCTAGAGGAGGTCTCTACATGGTAAACGTCAAGCTTAAAGTGAATAAAAGCATTTTGTAAATAAGATTATCCAGTTTCACATTCTTCTTCTGTTTTCCTTCCCTATGTAATCCCATCTCTTCAACAAAGTCTAATTTAAATGCTTCCAGCCTAGTCTCAGCTGTGCTGAGGGTAAAGGAAGGATTACATGTCCATATCTTATCCAGCCAGAGAAGACATCCCAGCCCACCATCCATGCCTTAGGCTGGCATGATGATGGCAAAGGTGATACATGAGGAATGAGGAAAGGGGTTTATCAAAGGCCAAGGGCAGGCCATCAGCTTCTGCTGCCTGCCCCTCACAGGGAGGCATTCTCAATCACCACTATTCATGGGATGGTGTGGATCTGACGACAAAAGGTCACTTCTTTGTTAAACCTCAAGAATGTTTAAAAAATCAGGTAAAACATACACATCTCAAAACACAAATGAGACCAGGAAAAGAATGTCTGAACATTCTTTTCAGACATTTCAGACATTTGCCAGACATTTCAGGCAAAAACGCAAACAAATGAATAAAGACCGACTTCAGGCTCTTGCAACTCTCTCTGCTTGTCTATTTTCAGAAAGGGACAATTTATCAGTTGTTTGTGGGGATGATGGTTTTAGGTGGGGAGACAAGAACGCATGAAAGCAAAATTTCTTTTTAACTTTAAATCAAAACCAAACAGACTGTGATGTGTGTCACTTATTCAAAAGAAAAGAAATAACAAACAAGTAGAGTCAATATCATTAGTTTTGTTTTGTTTTTTAGAGAGCAGCATTTTGAAAGATGATCTAATTCAGCCTTGCAGTAACCACTTTCTGTGTACAGAGTAGGAATTTAATTTCATTATCAGATGGGTGCTACACTTGCAGAAATTTTAATCAGTCCAAACACAAAGTGGACTGAATTGCAAGTCTCTCCTATCCTGCCACAATGTAAGGCACTTTAGTACAGTCCTGCAGAGCTTTCATTTTGTTTCCTCTGACTTGCATCTCTGTCAAGTCATAATTTAAGTCAGTTAAATTATGTTCCAGAAGAAGGTGGAGTACACACAAACAAAAATTATTTTTCCCTCCATACTTTTTTCTTTCTGAAATTACTTTCCCTTTCTGAAAATGATTCCTCTTACCTTAGGTTGTTTGCAAATATAGCGACAAAGTTCTCCAATATACTGAAACACAGTCACATTATACTTTCTGCAGTCATTCCAAAATTGACTTGCTGAGAATTTCTTCTTCAACACACAAGTAGCTCCTATGAGAAAAGGCAAAGAATAGGCACTGGGGGAAAATATTCAAGGGCAGAATTGACATAAAACACAAATGATGTTGCCCTGTCTAGAACGCTTCCATTCAATTTCAAGGCTTTTGTAATCCATCAGTGGCCATTTATATCAAGCTCATTTGAAACCATTAATGTCACAATCCAATAAACTTTAAAAAAAGTTCATGTTGTAATTCTGCATTTTGATTGCAAATAATTTTTTTTTTCTTTTCGAAATACAGGGGATGAAAGAAAAGGTCAAAATAAGTAGGGGAGTTGCAAGTATTAGAGCATGGCTATAGATAATGGTCAGTCTTCTTTATAGAGACCAAGAATATTCACTTACTTTTGTTTTTGAATATGTACACTTTACTTGTTTTTAAAACCTTAAAGTTGCCTCCATATTTCTTGATGTTGAGAGTTGGAAAGGAAGAATTGGTAAGATAGCACCAGTCAAGTTCATGAATGGCTACAGAACCTAAATGTAACAACCTAATTTTCACAACAATGTAAGTCATTTGAATATGTTCCAAGGAAAATGCTAATGTCTTGACCCTTGCTTTTGTTTATTTTGGACATTGGTCATGTTTTAAATATACGACTCCATAAAATTACTTTCTTACATTTCAGACATATACAGATAGTAGTGAATGGTCTCCGTTATATATTATTTAGGGGGCAGACACATAATCTCAGCATGTTTATGAATGGAATCTACTGAGTCACAAGCTACCAACAGACTTACTGGGTGCCCGGGGTACCTTATTTGCAAAGATAGCCTCAACAATTCCTGCTATGCAATATGAATTTGCCACCTCTCTACTTCAAGGGGTAGGATCTGTTTCCTCAACCCCTCAAATCTTGAATCTAGACTGGTTTGTGACTTGCTTTGATCAACGAAATGCAGGTGCAACGATCAATGTGATTTCCGAGGTTCAGCCTTAAGAGCTACACAGTTTCTACATTTACCCTCTTGGAAGGATCCTTCCACCATTTAAGGAGGGGGGAGTAGACCTTCAAAGGATGAATGACCACATGGAGAAGGAAGCCTAGTCAACAGCCAGCTCCAACCACACTGCCCAATGTCCAAGGCACTGCTCTTTTCACTTCAGGAATAGACTGAGTATGTCACGAAATTGTGTCCTTTTAATAAAAATTATGTTGTAACTATATAATAAGCCCACAATCACTCTGAATTCTACTGATAGAGTTTCAAACTTTAATGAACACAAGTTATAGTTAATAAGCATTTTGAAAACTCATCAAACAGAAAATGAAAACTTACCCAACTCAACACATCCACCAATTCCCAGAAGAGATCCTGAACTATGATACAGAGGAAGAGTTAGATAAATGATATCATTAGCAGTACAACCGAAAGCCCATAAGCCAGCAGAACCCTTTAAAACCTGCAGCTGACTGATTATAGCTGCTTTTGGTAGACCTGGAAGAAAAGAAAAGAGATATATGTAATAGAAAGCAAGTTTATGTATTACATGTGCTTTGTAGGGATTAAGCAAATGTGAGCTTAATTAACTAATTTCTAGAATCTTGGATCTACCCAAAAGGATTAAGATTAAAATTATATAGTTTGAGATACCATACACTTCAAAGAGTCGTATCTGCTATAAGAATGACAAAAATGCCCCCAGTCTGAAAATGTACACCCAGAATGAGGCAAATCACAACATAAATCTAAATTATACTTATAGTAGACATTTTCTAGTGAAAAATTTCAAGTAAGATTCTATCTCAAGAATCAGTAATTTTGTCATGTTTCATATGTCCTGGTATAAGATCATTATAGAGTGTCAAATTCCATATTACATGATGTTGAAATAGTTCTATACATTCATGATCCAAACGTAAATCATCTGCTTTTTGCTTTCTAGTCTTCTTCTCTGTATCATGGGAGTCTTATAAAAATTTGTAGTTATAATTAATGGATAAAACACTTTACATACTGTTTTTAATTTTCCATATTGTTATAGTCTTTTGTAGTATAATGTCAGCATAATAAATTCATCCACTTAATATGTGATATAATATGAGAGTGCCTTATCTGTGATTGAATACCAGCAATTTCATCTTTCAACCTACATCTTATACACACAACACACAACTTGTTTTCATAGTGGTAAGTATCCTCTCTTGAATTCATTTGTTAGATTAAATGGTATTTTCGTCCTATTCTCTTAGTCAGTTCAAAGAGTTCTAGTATTTTTGGGATGTCCTCATGCACAGGGCCCCATGCTTTCACAACATGCAATGGTGACAAGGAGCATCATCCATTGTTCCAAAGAGGCACGCAGAGACCAATGTCAGAGAAGCCACAGGAATAAGCAAATGACAGGATCAAAAGTGAAGACCAAAAAAAAAAAAAAAAAAAGTGAAGACCAGAGGCCATAAGTGTGGCCTTTTTCTGTTCCCCACATACTGGTACAGTCCCACTTACCATTTGCCAAGGTTATGGTAGGTTACTAATATCAGTGGCTCTGCATACTGATTGCTGCACCCGACTGGACTTTATTTCCCAATTCTAGAAATTGAGACCCAAATTTCACAATGTGTTTCCCAAATTGAAGTACTTCCTTGTTATTTTCTGCTTGCCTTAGAGTCCTACAGCAAAATACACTCCCACAGTGATGTCAACTGCAAGGCTGTGTGAGTCATTCCTTTTTTTCTCTCCCCTCTGATATACAACTAATGGGACTTGTATAACTACCTCTCCTCCAAAAGTGCCTCCGCATAACATACAAGGACACCCTAGAGATCCACCCATCTGTGGACGTGAATGTGGGTGGGGTCCCCCAGAGGAGGTGACAGAGTGAGGGAAGTGGTGCTGCAGCCGTGACCTTTCTGGCAGAAGAGGTCAAGGGTGAAGGCGGTGAGTGGGTGAGTGGTGAATTTGCCTGGCCCTGTGGGCTGCAGCTGGAAGAACCAGTTGCCCTCTCTGAGGAGAGACCACAGTGACTAAGGGGAGGGAAAGGGAAGTGAAATAGGCAGACAAAGAAAGGTGAGGGAAAGTGACTCCTACTATGTACCTCAGGACCTAAGAGGACCACCCATAGACCTCTGGGACCCCCCTCCCCTTGCACTTGATGATTCCCCCTACCAAGATAGAGGCACGCCCAAAGCCCCAAGTGCTAAGTACACACTTACCCCCTCCCACCTCAACAACCACTTGGCCTTTTTTTGTGTTCCCAGCTTTAGTAGAGTAACTAAGAATTGGTGCTATAGCGCCACCTTCTGGAAAATAAAAGGAGGGGTCCTAACTACCAATGTGTTCAATTGTTACTATCAAAGTAAACAAAACCTTGCCTGGGGGCACCTGGCTGGCTTAGCTAGTGGAGCCTGAGACTCTGAGTCTCCCAGTTGTGACTGAGAGCCCCAGGTTGGGTACAGAGATTACTTAAAAATAAAATCTTAAAAAAAAAGAATCCCAAAAACTGGACGCCTGGTTGGTTCAGCTGGTTAAGCGTCTGCCTTGGGCTCAGGTCATGATCCCAGGGTCTAGACTCTAGTCCCACATCAGGCTCCCTCCTAAGGGAGGAGCCTGCTTCTCCCTCTGTCTGCTGCTCCCCCTGCTTGTACTCTTTCTTTGTCTCTCTCTGACAAATAAATAAATAAAATCTTAAAAACAAAAACAAAAAACCTTGTCTAAATAAGAAAGGTATTTCCTGCTTCAAATATGGTGGCAGAGGCACTTTCCATCAAACACCACGAAAAATCATGGTAAACAGAAAATAACAATTTTTCCATGAACCAAATCAAAGGTAAGGAATACTGCAATTTAACGGACACAGAATTTAAAATAGCTATTATGAAGATATTTAATGATCTATAAGAAAACTCAGAAGGACAATATGATGATCTCAGGGCTACAATTAATGAACAGGAGTACTTATCCAAAGAGACTGAAATTGTGAAAAAGAACCAAACAAATTCTCGAACTGAAGGACTCAAGAAATGACATGAAAAAATGTATTAGGAAGGCAGTGGAAATAAACCAGATCATATGGAAGAGAGAATGAGTAAGATGGAAGATAGAAATATAGAAGTGATTCAAGTGTACAAGGAGAGAAAACTAAGATTTTTAAAAAGTGAAGAAAACCTATGAGAACTATCTGATTCCATTAGAAAAGCCAATACAAGAATAATGGGTAGCCCAGAAGGAGATGAGAAGGAGAAGGGGGCAGAGGGACTATTTAAAGAAATAATAGCTGAGAATGTCCCTACCTGGGGAAGGAACTGGGTATACAAATCCATGAAGCTAATAGAACACCTTACTATTTCAATGCACAAAGATTTTTTTCCAAGACACATTATATTAAAACTGTCAAAAGTCGATGATAATGAAAGACTTTTAAAGCAGCCAAGGGAAAAAAGACAGTAGCCTGCAACGGCACCCCCATTACATTATCAGTGTTTCTCAGCAGAAACTCTACAGGGCAGGAGAGAATGGAATGACATATTCAGAATATTGGAAGATTAAAAACTGCCAGTCATGAATAATTCATCTGGCAAAGTTATACTTTAAATATGAAGCAGAAATAAAGGCTCTCAAACAAACAAAAGTTGAGGGAGTTCACCACCATGAGACCTGACTTACATAAAATGTTGAAAAGAGCTCTGAGTTGAAACAAAAAGGCAGAAGTACACAGAATTCTGATTAAGTTGATAAGCAGTCAGAATTAGAATACAGTAACTCTTTTTTTAGAATAGTATAATAAACTCTTAACTATAACATAAAGGATAAAGGAAAATTGCATTAAAAATAACTATATCTACTACAACTTGGTAACGAAATCACAGCATATAGAGAGATAATTTGTGACATCAAAAATATAAGAGTATAAAGATGGAACCTTAATAGGTGAATGAAGATAAATTGCTTCCAGCAGAAAAAAAGAATTATTTTTTCTAGGAGATGTTTTATGTAAATGCTTGGGAACCACAAAGCAAAAATCTAGACCAGAGACGTTCTACATAAAAAAGGGCAAGGCTGAGCTAATCAACATGGAAAACCACCAACTTACGAAGGTAGACATAAACATAAACTGAAGGAAAAAGAAACAATACAGATACACAATAACCAGAAGGCAAAAGATAAAGGACACTAGTAAATCCTTGAATTATCAATAATCACCCTAAATGGAAATGGTTTGTACTCACCAGTCAAAAAGCACAGAGTGGCTGTGTGGATTTAAAAAAAAAAAAAAAAAAGGCCCAAATATATGCTGCCTACAGAGGAATCATTTCAGCTCTGAAGACACATATAAGTTCATAATGAAAGGAAAGAAGTGGATATTCCAAGCAAATAGAAATGAAAAGAAGGCAGGCATAGCCATTTATCTCACAAAATAGACTTCAAGCCAAATGAGTAATAAGAGAAAGAAGGTCATTATAAAATGATTAAGGGTTAGTACATCAAGAAAATACGATGATCGTAAATATATAATGCTCTTAACACCTGAGCACCAAAATGTATTAAGCAATTAATAACACATCTTAAGGAAGAAATACATGACATTACAATAATTGTAGGGTACGTTGCACTTGATCTTAGCCAAAAGCTGACAAGCCATTGTAGGGAGCCTCAGTAGCCCACCATCAACAATCATTCAGTCAGAAAATCAACACGGAAACACTGGAATTGAACAACATTTTAGAAAAAATGGACCTAACAGACACGTACAAGACATTCCATCCAACAGCAGCAGAATACACATTCTTTTCAAATTCACATGGAAAAGTCTCTAGGGTAGATCATGCCATAAGTCACAAAACAGATCTTAGCAAGTTTAGGAAGACTGAAATCATACCAACTATCTTCTCTGAACACAATGGTATGAAACTGGAAATCAGCAACAAGAGGAAAGTAAAACCTACAAATAGTGGAAGCTAAATAACACACTTCTAAGCAGCCATTTGGTCAAAGAAGAAATCAAAAGGGAAATAAAAAATTATCTCAAAACAAAAGAAACTGAAAACACAACATACCAAATATTGCATAATACAGCAACAGCAGTCTGAGAGGAAAGTTTATAGCTACAAATGCCTACATTAAGAAATTCGAAAGATCTCAAACATACTTTGTACCTCAAGGAAATGGAAAAAAAAAAAAAAAGAAAAAATTAAGCTCAAAGTTAGCAGAAGAAAGGAAATAATAAGGATCAGAGTAGGAATAAATGAAATACAGACCAGAAAAACAAGAGAAAGAATCAACAAAACTAAAAGCTCGTTCTCTAAAAGGATAAACAAAATTGGCAAACTTTCAGCTACACTAACTAAAGAGAGAAGGCTTGAATAAATAAAATCAGAAATGAAAGAGAAGACATTATAACTGACACTATAAAAATAAAAACGATCATGAGAGACTAAAGTGAAGAATTACATGGCAACAAATTACATAACCTAGAAGAAATGGATATGTTGCTAGAAGCACACAATGTACCAAGACTCAATCAAGAAGAATAGAAAATCTGAGCAGACCAATAATGAGTAAAAAGATTGAATTAAAAAACAAAAACATAAACAAAAAAACACCAACTCTGGGAACTGAAATCTCCAGAACCAGACACTTCACTGGAGAATTCTACCAAACAATTGAAGAATTGACACCCATCTTCCTCAAGCTCTTTCAAAATATTGATGAGGAAGAAACACTTTCAAACTCATTCTACAAAGTCAGCATTACTTTGATACTAAAACCAGATAAAAATACAAGAAAAAACATATAAACCAATATCCCTAATGAAAACAGTTGCAAAAATTCTCAGTGACTTATTAGCAAACCAAATTAAAAGCCTAATACACCATAACCAAGGGGGGATTTATCCCTGGGATGCAAGGATGGTTCAACATATGTAAATCAATAAATTTATCCCAAATAGGAAAGAAAGAAGTAAAATTGTCTTTATTTCCTGATAATACAATTTGATATAATAGAAAATCCCAAATAATTAATCAAAAGACTATGGGAATTAACAATTTCAGTGAAGTGGTAAGACACAAAATCAACATAGAGAAATCAATTGTATTCCTTTACACTAATGATGGATCAACTGAAAAAAAGAAAAAAAAAACATCCCATTCGCAATAGCATCAATCAAATACTTAGGAATAAATTTACTCAAGGAAGTGAGAGATCTATGCAATGAAAGCTACACAACTTGGCTAAAAGAAATTGAAGAAAACACAAACAGAAAGACATCCCATGTTCATGTATTGGAAGAATTAGTATCATTAGAATGACCATACCACGCAAAGCTATCTACAGATTCAATGCAATCACCATCGAAATACGAAAGGCATTCTTCACAGAAATAAAAGAAACGTTCCAAAAAATTTGGTGGAACCACAAAAGACCCCAAAGAGCCAAAGTAATCCAGAGAAAAAAAGAACAAAGGCAGAGGTATCAGGCTTCTGAATTTCAAACTATATCAAAGCCACGGTAATAAAACTATCAAACTATCAAACTATGAAAACTATCAAAGCCATAGTAATAAAAAGAATATGGTACTCACACAAACATAGACACATCTACTAATGGAACAGAATGGAGAGCCCATAATTAAACCTTGGCATATATGGTCAACTAATATTTGACAAAGGGGCCAAGAATACTTAGTGCAGAAAATATCTTCAACAAATGGTGCTGGGAATGCTAAAGAAATATATACAGAACCATGAAATTGGACCTCTATCTCACACCACAAAAAATTTAACTGGACATAGATCAAAGACTTAAACATAAGACCTAATACAATTAAACTCATAAAAGAAAACATATGGAAGGAGGTCACTGATATTGGTCTTGGCAATATTTTTGAACACAATACGAAAAGCACACATGATAAAAGTAAATTTAACGAATGGGATTACATCAAACTCAAAAGCTTCTGCACAGCAAAAGAAACAGCTAAATAAAAAGACAACGTATAGAATGGGAGAAAATTTCTGCAAACCATATATCGGGTAAGAGGTTAACATCCAAAACCCATAAAAAAGTAAGTCAACACAATAACAGGAAAAAATCCAATTAAAAAACGGGGCAGAAGAATTAAATAGACATTTCTCCGAACTGCACATCAAAATGGCCAATAGACACATGAAAAAGATGTTCAACACCACTAATCACCAGGGAAATGCAAATTGAAACCACGGTGAGATAACACCTCACACCTATTAGAATGGTTACTATCAAGAAGACAAGAGACAACAGGTGCTGGCAAGGATGCAGTAAAAAGAGAATATTTATATGTTGCTGGCAGGAATGTAACTTGGTCTAATCACTGTGGGAAACAATATGGAGGTTCTTCAAAAAATTAAAAATAAATTTACCATGTGATCTAATTCCACTTCTGTATATATAACAAAGGAAATGAAAATGAGATTTCGACAAGACATCTGCAATCCCATGTTTATCACAGCATTATTCACAATAGCCAAGATATGGAAACAACCCAAGATATGGAAACAAGCCCATCAATGGATACAAAAGATGCGGTACATATACACAGTGGAGTATTATACAGCCATTCAAAAGGAAGATATTCTCTCATTTGTTTTTGGTTTTGTTTTTTAGATATCCTCCCATTCGTGACAACGTGGATAGACTGTGAACGATGCTTGAAATGATGCTTGATCTTCCAGCTGAGATTTGACTCACACTGGTCTTTCTATGTCCCAATATATATCCCACTCAGACAACGAGCTCTACCCGTTCCATACAAGCTAAACTCCAATTTTGCTTTGTTAGGCCTTCTCTGGTTTCATCCTCTGTTCAGCAGTTTGTAGTAACCAAAATTACTTACACATCGCTCAGTCAATTGGGGCACTGTCTTACTAGTAACAGGATATCATTCTTTCTCTGATTCAACATATTTACTGATAAAAGCCAAAATTTCCATGGGGTTTTTGGTCACAGAAGCACCTAGAGCTATGAACCACAGATTTTAGTGCCCCCTAGACACTTTAACTTGGGTGAACCTCGAATCCACCTTGTTGCTGTACCTGCCCTGACATTTTCTGACCAGCTTTGTGCTGCATTTCTACTAAAGTGGAAGACAATTCATCTCATATGCAAAGCTGGCATTATCTTGCCTTTATCCTAGCTAAAATTTATTAATTTTTTTGAAAAGAAATCTCTCTGGCTCTTCCTGACAGCTTGACATCTCACAACATGGAAGTTTCTAGTCATCCCCATACACAGGGACTCTGTTCAAATGTTCTCATCATAGCCACATATGAAGATTTTGGGTGAGCCTAGCTCCATCCTTGGTCTTGATAATCCAATGCCTTTCTCTTCTTCAACCAGAGGAACAAGTTTTTATGCGTTTTCTGCTTCCAAGATGTTCCCACCCATGGTTCTTCAGTCACTATATTCCTTACTTCCCATGCTGTTTCTGATCTCATGGAAACCCAGCTTTAAAATAATTTTTCAATTAGGGTGTGACCAAAAAAAAGGATGCTTTATCTAGTTGTTTTCCATCTCTATGTTTATGTCACTCTTTCAAAGCACTTTAGTAAACTAATTAGCCAAGTTTCCCTTCCTAATTTGGTTAGCTTTAAGTGATAACGAACTCATTAATTTTTTATAAACCATCCAAAGTACTCAGTTAGATTTCGGGGGGGGGGGGGTGGAGAGGGACAGGGAGAGAGAGAATCTTAAATAAGCTTCACGCCAGCATGGAGCCAGACACAGGGCTCAAGCTCAGGACCTTGAGATCATGATCTGCCTGAGCCAAAATCAAGAGTCAGTTGCTTGACCAACTGAGCCACTCAGGCACCCCATCCCCCAGATTTTTTTGATAAAAGAGACAAAAGATATTAGATTGTCAAAGAAATGAAAGTGATCAAAGGTTGATGAAGGTTAAAGTTGGAAAGAAGGAAAGAAGAAAAAGGAAAATAAAGTTTGTTAAGAGTGCATTTTAGCATCCTCCTTTGAAGAGTTAGAAAGCATATTAACATTTTAAAGCCCTTGCAGAGCCCAGCAATACAAAAACTTTGGTATTTTTGTTAATGGTGTTTCTCAAACTTACGTGGTCATAAAGCCTCTTTTCAATATATATAGTTTTTTCTTTTCTTTTTTTTTAAGGTATACTCCACACCCAATGAGGGCTTTAACTCACAACCCTGAGATCAAGATGTGATATCAAGAGTCCATTGCTCCACCGACTAAGCGACCCAGGCATCCACCCCTTTTTAATTTTTATTTCACTTCTTCAAAGATGTGAAGGGATATATTATAGAACGTACTTTGAGAAATGCTCTGAAGTCCTCTGCTCTTCTAACCTTCTATGAATCCCTGGCATTGGAACTCCTCACAGGTCCAGGAGGAGGTTCAGGCATAAAAGTGGGAGGGAGGCTGTGTCCAGTGAGTTGGGGATTAGGAAGGCGGAAGGAAGGAGAGATGATATCAAGAGAAATCCAATCCGGAGGCAGGAATAAATAAATAATTTGGGGGAATTCTGGGATAGTTTTAGAAAATGAAAAATTCCACAAGGTTAAGGAAAAGGAGAAACAAAGGAAAGAGAGATTGAGATGGTGATAGCACCTGGCTTCCAGGAAAAGCTCAGCCGGCAGTGACCTAGTTTTCCTTCTCCCTCTTGTTCTAGGGACGGCTGCTGTGTCCAGGCTTAAACAGCTTTCCTAGAGATTCTTGAGGGTACCTAACCAAGCCCAGTGAATAACAGAATTAGAAGTTGGCAGATAGCACACATACATAGACCCTCAAAGCAAAAAGAATGGATTTATAGGTGAAATCAACAAAATTTTAGGAAAGCAGATGGATGGCCGTGATGACTGACACAGCAGATCCAAGAGGCTGATACCTGAGAGGAGCCTTGAAGAAAGCTGATTTCCCCCCACAGAGCCCTAAAAAGGCTTAGAAATTTGATAAGCAGGTGCTCTATAGAATGGAAGATAAATATGGAACTATAAACAAGGAGCTTTATGGAAATTCTATTTAAGAAACAATGAGGTCAAGGTCATAGAAAAGGGAATCTATATAATGCTCACCCCTTGTTCATCAAGATATCACATAACCTTCTAGGTCAAAGAGACAGGAACGCCATCAAAACTGATGTCAACCTTTTTCTTACTCAGAGACTCTCTACGTTTGTTCAGATGTGGGAACATAATATTTTGGTGATCCTGGGCAAACAGGGCTTGGCAATAGGAAGAATGGCTAGGAAATGTTCACTATCAGCCCGAGGGCTTCCTTATAGCCCGCCGAAAAGGGCTCACGAGCAAACTCTTCCTCTATCGCTCACTTTTGCAAAGCCTCACTTTCTACACAACTTCCTAACACGCGCCAACACCCTCTTCATTATCAAACATCAGAAGACTTTGCTGTATGAGAATCAAGTGACTTTTCTGACATTAAATGGCATACTAATATAAGTGATCATATTTACTACCATTACAATCAATTCAGCTCAAGGTTTTGAGTTGCAAAACACCAGTTTGTGTTAGAGATTCTTCTCATAAAAAAAATGTCAATTAAATCTTTCATGAGGCTGCATCATGATTTTGTTACACTCTTCGGTAGCATTATCTTCATAAATCATGGCATCCACTGTATGACCAATTCTGTACATGGCTCTGCTCTCCAAAAGAGGATCCCAGGTTGCTCAGGACTTTAAGCTACAAGAAGATGATATTTGTATCACTTTCCTTTTTTTTTGGAGGGCCTGCACTTCTTTTTTCCTTTTTTTTTTATTACTATGTTCACTTTCCCTGTGTAAGATCATTCACAAAATAATTTTGGAAGAATGTTGGTAAATGCTTTTGGTATTTGTTCTAAAATTCAGAAAACAGAACAAATTATAGCCCAGATCGCTTCTGCCATACTGGTAGAAGTGATGAGATTTATTCTCTGGAAAAGATGAGCCTCAGGAAACATGAAGAAGAAGAAGAAATATTGAGTGAACAAGGGGAATGAGAGAAAGCCTGCTTATTCTTCCAGCTCCCTTCTACATTTGACTCGTTTTTACCCTTTGAGCTTCTTGTCTGAGGAATCCGAATCATCCACAAGTCAAAACTGACAGACACTGACAGTCATGAATCCCCCAAGAAAATGTCCTGGATGACGAAATCAATCAGTCTACACATCCTACTCAGGCACACACAGCTTCTAGCCATGATCTGTTTTGGGGTTTTTTGTGTGTGTTTCGGTGTCTGCACTTTAAATATGAACTGACAGCCAAAGGTCACCAGCTATTTAAGGAAATCCTCTAGGATAAAGGATAGAGACCAAAATAAACCAAAAGATAAGAGGTTGTTGGCAAAAAGAGAGACAAGGTGAAGAGGAGATATTTTCAAAAAATTATAACTAATATTCTGAGAGATACAACATAAGAAATAATCAATAATACAAAAATAGCCTGCTACAAAAAGAGGCATTTTCAGAGAACAGAGGTTTAGAAGATAAATCTCTCAGAAAGTAGATGAAAAATAAGGAAGGAAAATGGGATAGAAATGATTAGAAAATTAATTAATTCAGTCCAGGAGGGGCAATCTTTAGAAAGTTTGAGTTTTAAAGACAAAAGAATGAACAAACAAACAAATATAATAGGAGGGAATGTGTAGAAAGAACAACAATAAAGAAGGAAAAAGAAGGGGATGCAGAACTTTTTTAAATTTCCAAGTGCCTAGAATTGCAAGATATGAGTTTCCAGACTGAAAAGGCCTACAAATTTCCCAGCAAAATGGATAAATAAGACCAGTCCCAGTACAAGTCATCACCAGGTTAGAGACTACTGAAGACTCCCAGAAGGTTAAAAAATCCCCCAAAAAGAAAGAGAAAAATAACACGAGCTTGCATGTAAAGAGTAAGAAATCAGAAAGAAAACAATGTCTCACTGTGTGTATTGGAAGTCAGAAGACAGTGCAATGTCCTCACAGCCCGGGATAAAAATTGTGTCTAACCTAGAATGCAACACAAACAAGGATAAAGGTATTTCCGGATGTGAGGACTTAAGAGAATTTACCTCCTAAATACTCTTTTTTTTTTTTTTTTTATAGATTTATTTATTTATTTTAAAGAAACAGAGAGAGAAAGAGCGAGTGCAAGGGGGGGGGGGTGCCTGCACACAAGCACAGGGAGGGGCAGAGGGAGAGGGAGAATCTCCAGCAGACCCCCCCCTAAGCATGGAGCCTGCCATGGGGTTTGATCTCCTAACCCTGAGATCATGATTTGAGCCAAAATCAAGAGTCCAGTGCTCAACTGACTGAGGACCCGAGAGCTCCCCTCCTAAACACTCTTTAGCAGACAGCTACTGAAAGCAGCACAGTGATAAAATGAAAAGTAAACTGAGGAAACTAATTTGAGATGTAGGAATTAGGGGATCAGAAAAAAGAAAAGGACTGAAGGGACTTCCCAGGACAATGGTGAAAAAAGACAGAACAACCAGAGAGTGAGGGGTTGAGACTGAAATCACAGGGAAGCTCCAGGCAAAAGATGGCTAAGAACAAGGGCTGGACAACATACAGACTATCTTACCAATATCAAAGGTGAGTTATCTTTTTGACAAAGGGGCAAGTAGGAACCAGCAAGAAGTGTATAGAAAATTAAGCAAGCAAGGAAACAAATCAAAACAATGGTCAATCCCAGGATGGGGGGAATTTTACATGGAATGCAATAACAGTGTTTACTAAGTTATGATAACTGATACTAATCCAGGCAAAATTCACGATATTAGTGTGACATTGGGGAGAGAAGTGTCTGCACTAGAAAGAAAGTAATGAATGGAGAGAGACAGAGTGGTTGGTGAGAGAAGACAAACCCTCATTTCCATCATGGAGAATCAGTAGATACTCTTCAGTAAGCATCTACTAAGTATCCAGTAAGATACCCATTCTATGCAGAGAAATAGAGGTGATTCTAAAAAGAAAGATCTAAAAATATTGACTGTAGTTGGTTTGGAGAAGGAGAAATGGGGAAAGGGGTTATAAGTGTACTTTTCTCTAAAGTTTCTAAAAGTATTAGAATTTATTTCTGTGCTACATAACTTTAATATAAATATCAAATCAAATAAAAATCAGTAGTGCTTTTGCTTTCAGCCTGTTATATAAATGCATAGAACAATCTGGTTTCAATCTTGGAAAATGAAAGCTTTTACTAGTGGCTCTGGCTTGTTCTCTCTCTCTCTCTCTTTTTTTTTTTTTTTTTTTTTGATATAGAGAGAGTATGTGCAAGCTAACAGGAGGGGGGAGGGGCAGAGGGAGAGAGAATCTTAAGCAGGCTCCATGCTCAATGCAGAGTCTGATAAGGGGCTCAACCTCATGACCTTGAGATCATGGCCTGAGCCAGGATCAAGAGCTCAATGCTCAACTAACTGAGGCCCCAGGCACACCCCACCCCACCCCGGTCTGTTCTCTTTGGGCCTTGGGATGGGGGGAGTGGTAAAGAATGTTTGGAAGACCAATCACTTTCTATTTTTCACAAGAAAACAGCCATACAGATAAATTGTTTAAGTACCTTCAAGCATATCATTTCTGAAATTTCACTGTCTCTTTCAAAGTCCGAAGTCAGACTGAATGTATGCTGACAACTTGAGACACATGGGCACTTTCCAGTTCATTTATCAAAGCTGTTCTAGATAATGTCAAAACTATAGTCTACTCTCCAGTCTAAAAGAGATCATTGTTAGCCTCTAAATAGTAAATAAAAAAGAGACAGACACACACAGAAGAGAAAAGAAAAAGAGAAAAGTAAGAAAACTTTACTTATGCAAGAGTAGTTTCCTTATAATACTACCAGTGCATAGGAAATTAGTTAACAGAATATTTTTCATTTCTCTAATTCAAACCCCTGATCATCTTCACACTAATGACAAAAGCTTATTTAGCCTACCATAAATACCATTTACCTTTTCCTAAGAGTCAATTAAGTTTAACATTTCTTTTGAATTTTAAGGTGGTTTAGTTATTCTTTTTATTTTGGGGTGTTATGACTTTTTTACCTGCAAAAAGGGAGGGGGGATGTTTAGTTACTAGATTCTGTTTTGTATCTTCTCCCAAATCCCCACTGCTTTCAAGATTTCCCATTTGTTACGCATTCCAGTCTCCCTAAGGAAAAGGAGGAGAGCCTGCTCATGGTGCTTAAACTACAGCTATAGCTGGATTGTGTTTAGGGTTTAAGATGGTACACAAGAACACAGAAGGCTATTTTAAAGTAGACTGATGGATTTTTTGATCCAGGAAGATAATTTGAAATTACATAAACTACTCTCTTCATTTTATATATCAGGGATCCAAAGAAACAGAGAAGCTAGCAGGTATCTTGCTAATAAGTTGGCCAATTTCACACTCTGAGCAACTGAGCTGGATCAAGGTCTTCACTCATTTCAGGGTCTTCGATGACACTTGAAGAAAATCTTTCTAAATGAGACAATGGCCGAGTGAACATGGTAACTTGCCCAGTTGTGCTGAGAGACAATTCATCCAAGTTTGAGAGTTCTAAGATCTAAGAACCTTGGGACCTCTTGAATGCATGCTTTCTCAGAGGTCTGGTGAGTACCCATGGTGACTCCTGTTGCTTTGCAAGTACGTTGCATTCTTTTTAATTCTCGAGAAGAAATGGATCCTACCTGTTGTTCCAGAGGTAAAAATATAAAGATGAGGAGACTTGAGACTTGAAGCCACATGGTAGCTGCGGGGCACGGGCCTGTCAGATGCCGTGCTCAGTTTTTCTTTGAGTGAAGTTACGCCTTGTGGAACAGAATCGCTTACCCCCCAAATGGTGATATCTTCTGAGAGGCTTGGAAGGATTTCTTCTACAGTTCCAAGCAGATCTAAAAACCAGAGGTTTAGGAAGAGAGAAGTAAAACATAAATCTCAAACCATTAACTTGTGTTTTCTTTTCTCTGTTGGAACATGGATAAAATGTCACTATCATGCTGACTTCCTCTTCATTAGGGTAATTAATATCATGGTCATTTTATGATTCTGATACAACAGGACCAACTGAAAGGGAAATCTGGTTACCACCTGATTTAGTAAATGCAAATAGGCTCATTCAAATAGAATTCTGGAGACACTGTTATTCAGATTATGTTTTTTTTTCCCCAATTTTTAAATGAAACTCTATTTTTATATTCTGCTTTAAATCTACACTCAGGATACCACAGTAAACATTTTCATTGAAATAGATCTCGGTAGCTCATTATTTCCCAAAGCCATCTATCTGTGTGTCACTGTTTAATTCTACTATAACGGAATACTTTCGGGAAACTCTCCTAACCCCTCCAGAGTCCTAAGATCATCATGGTTTAGAGATTGTTTCAGAGCCAAAAGTTAAGTAAGGAAATTTAGAGATGCCCTTCTCTGGATCAGGTTAATGAAAGGTGAAAGTCTTTGAAAGCAAAAGGATGAAATGAATGCCTTCCATATCAGGCAACAAGGTCCCCAGGGCCCGGCGAGGGGGGAGCAGGTTGAAGAGAGCACAATCTCCATCATCAGCAGTGAGATCCAAGGCCCACCTAGAACCAACGCCAAGCAAAAAGGAAAGTAGAAGTAGAAAAGCCTGAGACGCTGGTGTCTTCAAGGCCTGAAGAACTTGAGATCTCACAAGACCAAAGGTCTGGGCTGCAATTCAGGTTTCAGAAAGGAAAAAAGGATACATCTCCCAGGAAGTCTCTCCTGTACAGAAAACAAAGGGGTACCTAGAGAGGAGAGGCTATGTTGCGTTAATTTGGGAGACTGAACCCAACCCTTTTCATCTGGTCGTTAATGTAGAAGAAAACATCATTTGCTCAGGAGGAGCTGGTGGAGAAGAAGAGAGGCAGAAGGTGGGTGTGAGTCCCTGAGGAGGAAATATTTATTAAAGTATCCAGCACTCTGTAGGATATAAAAGAAGCAGAGCATCGTCATTCCCAGAAAGTCTTTTGTGTAAGCCAGTGAGGCCTCATATTTTTTGCTAGATTAGAGATACAGTTATTTATAGTCTCTAAATACCTTTAAAATTTAACACTCCCTTACTTTAATATGGATCTCTAACACAGAAGTTTGACTTTTATATTCCACAAAGGTGCTCCAATTTTAGTTTGATATTCCTATAAAATGTCATACTTGTCTAAGATATAAGGGATTTCTGAGCACTACATTATTTATCTTAAAATCTACCTTAACGTCCTTAGAGATACTAAGCGGTAATATCCCACTGGCTTTTGGAGTTAATGCAAGGAATGCCAGAGATTACCAGCAACTGCCAGAAGTTAGGAAGAGGCAAAGGAAGACTTTTTCCTAAACCCTTGAGAGGGAGCGTGGCCCAGCAGACACTTTTATTTTGGACTTCTAGTCCCCCGAACAGTGAGGGAATAAATTTCTTTTGTTTTACGCAACCCAGTTTGCAAGAGTTTATTATAGCAGCCCTGGAAAATTAATACATCAAGTCACAAGTTGATGGACGGAACTGTTATTCTAACCTGTGGCTAATTATCCCTAAAATATATACATCACCTTGTAAAAGAAATCAATTATAAAAAATAATGTTATTAAATGTAAAATATACCCTGGTTAAAAGCTCAAGTACATGTAAATATGAACCTTTCCATCGAAACAATTATATTTTTTTCTAAATTTTTAACCAAACTTCCAAAATAATTACAAGACATGTTCTGCTTTGAAGCTGAACTCAGTGTCCTGCTTTAAACATTTTTCTGGAAATGGAAATCAGTGTCTGGTAACCTCAAAAAGCCATCTGTCAGCCACTATTTACTTGTACTTTAATATAATACATTTGAGAAAAACTCATGATTTAGTTCCTCAAAATCTATAATCCAGATTGATCACAAAGAAACAGCAAGAGAAATACGTCAAATTAGACCAAGTAGTTCACAAATAAAACCTATAATACAACTAAGGAAACACAGAAAATGATAAAGAGTTCATATGTAAGCAGTAGGGAGGCAGACTGGGACTTGAACTTCTTTGAATCAATTTTTATTTCTGTCACAAATCCACATAAAATAAACTGTAAGAGTCCAGAGTTCCACTGAGTATATACAGCATGCTGCTAGCTACAGATTGCTTCGGTAAGAAGTGAAAAATCACAGGGAATGCTGGGGGAAGAATAAGCCACAAATAAATGAAAAAACAGGACAAACAAATGATGGAGACTTTCTATTTTCTTTTAATTTTGTGTTGTTGTTTTTGAGAGAGACAGAGTGGGGGAGGGGCTGAGGGAGAGGGGGAGAGAGAATCTTAAGCAGGCTCCACGCCCAGCTCAGAGCCCAACGCGGGGCCCAAACTCACAACTCTGAGATCAGAACGTGAGCCAAAATCAAGAGTCAGATGCTTAACCCACTGAGCCAACTAGGCACCCCAATCTTGTTTTAATGACTCTTTCTGGCAATTTGAAATGTGTAAGTACAAGTTCCTGAACTGACTCATTTCATTATCTTAATTTCGAATCTCTTGTCTGGAATTGTAAATTAGCAGCAAAAACTTATAAAATGGTTGTAATGATATGAAAGTCTAAGTAGTCAAAAAAAGTGCAGAAAAAGTTACAATGTGACTAATTGTGGCTCTAAATCTTTTCTGGAATTGCAGAGTCTATAAAAAACACTCAATGTTTACAATGAGTGATGAGTTTTAGAAGAAAAAGGAAGTGAGTAGATTCCTAAGAATTAGAAGAACTACAATTTAGTTCCCTTCATAAGTTAAAATTTAATTGACTTGACTTAGCTGAGGCATTCAGAATTCTACAAAATTTCATTAAATTATTTCTGCAATAGTCATAGGTAATGTGGTTGAGGATAACGAAAACTGAAATAAAAACTTGGAAAGTCTTGTAGAGGATTAAAAAAAATGAAGATTTATTTATCACTGTCAATCCTCCTTAATAAAATGAAAAGGTTCAGTGTCATTTTGAAATTAAATTCTGAATAGTTAAGTCCTGACACAAAATAGCACATTTTTCAATACCTCGAGACACTTGGCTGTGGTTTCATGAAGATCTACTCTTCAGTGAAGGGTACTACCATCGAAACTTGTCGAACTGTGAGCACCTCAAATGAATGTTGTGTGTCCTAATCCATACCTCCCCTCACGGCACCTGGTGCCCACACACTGTGGGTGCTGGATAGATATCTGGTTATGGAATTGAGCTCTGCCATGGGATCCCCTGGAGAGGCAGGTCTTGAGAGAAAACTGTTTGTAAGAAAATGAGACACCTGAATATTCTATGATCTTGAACAAAGTCTACCTCAAAGGACAAGGCTGTAACATAGAAGGTTTTCACCGCAATAGGGTCCTTTTAAGAAACTTATTATTTCTCAGTTATGCAAGGCACTTCATTAGGTAGTGCTGCAAGCATTAAAACGGGTAAATTAAAGGGCTGCCTGGGTGGCTCAGTCAGTTAAGCATCTGACTTCAGCTCAGGTCATCATCTCCAGGGCTGGGATGGAGCCCCACATTGGGCTCCCCACTGTGCAGGGAGTCTGCTTCTCCCTCCCCTACTCCCTCTGCCCAGACCCCGCTTTCTCTCTCTCAAATAAATAAATAAAATCTTTAGAAAACCAGGTAAGTTATGATCTCCACTTATGATCCTCTAGCACTTTCTGTACCAATTAATTTGTTTCTACATCATCTTGTCTCTTATTCACATTACTGACACTATAAATGCAATGAGTAAAATTTAGCACATCCCTCTACTATGCCATTTAGTATGAATCATGTTATCCATCCCACATTAAAAACTCTTAAAGTTATCTTATTTTACATAAAACAAGCCAATGCTTTCAAAGGAATAGCTTGTAGCTCTTAATACATTGGCAAACATCGAAACTTTTAGGCGTGAAGACAACTTATATGGAATTCAGGGACAAACAGTTACCTTGAACTTTCCGCATTCCAAAGCAATAATCACAGAGAATACAAAGTGAAATTACAGATCTCATTGCATGCTTCTAAATACCATCCTACCACTTAGAGCAGCTCAGCAAGTTTGTCACAGAAAGCATGGGCAAGCTCTGGTTTCTAACAAAACTGATGCTTAAGTAAGCAACGTCCTAAGGCAATTCATATCAGGCCAGAAACGCATCTCACCATGAAAAATGTGCCAGCTATTCTAAAAAATATTAGTTTACTAATAATCATAATAACTGAAGGAAGTCCACAGAAGCACAAGTCTTTCAATTGTGATAACATATTCTTTCCTGAAATGATTTTATTAGCTGCCCTGAATATATGCACACACGTTTGTAAGTGGGCTTATGTGTTTTCCCTCTCGGCTGTCCCCACATGTTTTGAGGGACAGAGAGCCTATTTATTATGGGTAAAATTGTGCAAGAAAGTAAAAAGTAGAACACTTCATTTGATTTTATTTCCAGCACATCTCCCATTGCCAATGAATAATTATTACTCAAATGGGACCACAACACCATGATATATTTGGCTTGCTATTTTTCAATGACAAAGTAGTAAAACTAGTAAATGCACAGAAAACTCTCTAGGCACAGACTAATCAGTAAGTAAACTACAAATTGGTAAAACAGCAATTCCAAGGTAGTATGTCTACAAGATTCATGTGCAATCAGAGTTATTTTCCACATTCCTTTCTGGTTATAAATGGAAGAATCTTCCTTTTCTTGGCCAGAGAAGAGCTAACCATCTGGCTCGTGACTTGTCTGACACCATTCCAGCCCTGGGTGCTGAAAGTTAGGAAGCAGATATGGCCGCAACGCTACTGGAGAGGACAGAACAGCTGCTTAAAACCAGTTTGCTTGGGTCACATGCCAAGTACCTGAATCTGCCTCCCAATGGCCTTCTGCCCATAGCAATGGTAGGCCCTCTTACTCTGCATATATGTCTCTGCCGCTACGCAATTAAAATAATTATGGCTACCATTTATTAAATATATACTATGGTCCAGGCACTCTGTTCTGTTCTTTACATTTAATTCGCACAAGACCCACTAATACTCATTGATCATCTGCTATGTGTTACCAGTCAGTTAATGGCAGAGTTAGGGTTCAAGCTCATGTTTGCCTGACTCCAAGATGTGTATTTCTCCAACTTAACACTGCCACTTCTCTGAGCAGGCACAATCTCCTTGTAAATAGTTTTTGCTCCTGCCAGCATTCAAACAGCATTCCCTTACAGCAAACACATGTTCAGCAGATACTGTAAATAAGGACCCCTGTCAGTAACTTCATGATCAGGAAAGAAAAAACCCATAAGTGTATCACTGCTTAGGACACTGTCTTTTCCAGCTAGGGAACATTCCTATTGAAATGAGCCTTTTCTTTTGGAATGGAGGTCATCTTTGACTGAGCTGAGTCTAAAGTGGAAAAGAAAAATGCAAAACAGCCATTCATTCTACTAAATGTAAGTAAAAATATAAAAATGTCCTAAAAATGAAAATAGATAGATGTGTGGTTATCACAATACCTGGATTAAATAATAAAAGTTTACAGGAGCCATGTTTCTTATCTATCTGAATACATATTCTTTTCTATAAAACTTAAAGGGTCTTTATTTTTCCTCTAACCCTTCCTCTTGGTTTTTAAAAAGCAAATGCCTTTATGGCTGAAAGTCATATGGAGAATTACAGTGGCTTGATCCTTAACTGGAACATTAGCCCCAACCAGTCTGAATGCAATGGTTCAGGAAAACTAACAGGGCAAATCTGCCTTCATTACTGTAAGTTATTAGAGCCGTTTCTTGTGAACAGGAACACAAAACCCTTCCAAACATGTTGATACTACTGAATCCAAAGTAAAAGAGTTCAGGGTAATATTAATATATATTTTTTAGTTATCCACTTAGGATAATTTGTGTGTATTAAGATAGGAGAGTACAAAATACATAAATGCAAGTAAATCTGAAACTTTGGGGATGCTTAGTGTATCTGAAGCACTTCCTACTTTTGTGGAGTCACGATTCTAACAATTAGCAACATTTATATAAAATAACACAACAAAGAAATTCCACTGATACATCTACTATCAAAATCAGTTACCAAATGGACAGCGGTGAGACAGTTTACTAGCAAAAATATGCAAATAAGTAAGTTACTGAGTGTCCATATGTACCTTGTATTTTTCATGAGGTCATTCATTCATCCTGGCAATACATATTTGTTTAGCATCTCCCTTGGGCTAAGTTTTGAGAATTTAGCAGTGAACAAGACAAACTTCCTGCACTCAAAGAGCTTACATCCCAGTTCTGGGCCTCCTCCTCAGAGTTCACACTGGAGCTTTACCATTTCACTGGGTCACTGTGAAGAGTCATACCACACCTGAGGTAGGAGGGGTTAGTGGAAAAGGTACTGAAAGCAAGTAGGTGGATAGATGGAAGGTTAGAGACAGGGAAGGAAAGGGGGTGGGGAGCAGGAAGAGATGGGGAAAGGAAAGGAAATGATGGCAATAGGGGAAAGAACACGAGCAAAGGACAAAGACAAAGGTGTACCCAGCAGGCTTTCACATCAGAAATGCTGGCTCCAATCTGTACATTGCTTCTTCTACATGTGTGAGCTCGAAGAGATGGCTTGCCTGCTCTAAACCATGCTTTCTCTCCCTTTAAAATGAGGCTATGGCTGTGATGAGGCTCACATAACACAATATATATAAAAACAATTTGTAATTCATGAAGTACTTTAGAAATGGAAGAGATTATTATTATTTATTATTAACATTATTATTGCTAAATAGATCAAAGAATATAATTGCATAGACTTTTTAAAGTTATATACAAACATCCCAACATTTTCCTGTTTATTCTAATTAAAGAGAAACGCACATAGAGGTAGATGATAATCTTGGCCACAGGCACTATTAGTAATAATTCAAGTTGAAATATTGGGAGGAAAGGACTAGGTTTAATCTCAAACTATTTAATTCTCAGCAAGCACTGAAATTTTCCAGGGAAATCTGAAATGCCATTTGATACATCTTCAAAACCACATTATAGAGATAGGAAACCTCCTGACAAGTATTTTTGAATCTTCAGACTGTGAGAGAAAGGAATAAGAGTTTTAAAAACATTTAATTTTTTTCTAGTTACCTGTATAAGAAAAATCTGGTGTCTTGATATTGGCAACCTTTATTTTACTATTTTTGTATAACTGGAATGCATATTTTTTCATAGTTATACCAAAAGGGGACTGACAGCCTCAGAAACAACTCGGCTATATTATATAGGACAGCACAGTCTTATATTAGAGATCAGCTTTTGAATCTTTGCTCTGTAAACTAAGTTGTGTCAAACTCGACATCCTCAGTGAACCTCTTTCCCTCTGCTACCAGTATATAGCTCTCTACCTGCCTCTCAAAATCAATGAGAGTATCTTTTACATAATCAGCCTTGAGTAAAGGGCAACTATTAATATTTTTGTTAATGACAGTAACAACTTGGTACATTTGGGGCTCCTGGGTGGCTCAGTGGGTTAAAGCCTCTGCCTTCAGCTCAGGTCATGATCTCAGGGTCCTGGGATCCAGCCCTGCATCGGGCTCTCTGCTCAGCAGGGAGCCTGCTTCCCCCCTCTTTCTCTGCCTGCCTCTCTGCCTACTTGTGATCTCTTTCTGTCAAATAAATAAATAAAATCTTAAAAAAAAAACAAAAAAACAACTTGGCATATTAGTTGATATCTTTTGCTTCGACTTATTCCTGAAGACAGAATTATAAGACATTATTTGGGGCCTCCTGGGTGGCTCGGCTCGAAATCCACTTGATTTCAGCTCAACTCATGATCTCAGGGTCCTGAGATGGAGCCCACTTTTGGGCTCCATGCTCAGCAGGGAGTCTGCTTCAGATTCTCTCCCTCCGCCCCTTCCCCTGCTCACTCTGTCCCTCTCTCTAAATAAATAAATATATTAAAAAAAATTTTTTTTAAAAAGACATTATCTGGCCTGCCTATAAAATGTGTTTGAAACCAGTTCTATACAACTTCTGCAAAATAAAACGTTGTTAAAACATACCAAAGTAAGGTGTTCGAGCTCCTATGCCAAACTTCTTACTAGCCTTTTTTATAGCTAACATCAAATTAGATTGTAGCAGCAAAATCCAAGTAAGTTTCCTTATTAAAAGCCTCAGATGACTTCATAATAATAATAATATAGCAGTTATTTCAATTCACTATAGCTCAAGTTAGTACATACCAGGCACTCAGCTAGTCATTTTACAAAAGCTACATCATCTAATCTTAGAATTACATTGTGAAGTAGATTGGTATTGTCACCATTTACAACTAAGTAAAATGAGACCCAGGGCAGCTGATGACCTTTTCCTCAATGACACAGCTAAGAAGTGGTAGACCATAAATGAAATCCACATCTATCTGGCTTATCTCCATTTAAACGCTCTGACTCATTTCTTTCTCAATATACTTTCCCTGGGGATATAATGTTTTAATGATACATCTCCATTAGAAACATTCCATGAGAAAAGACCTCTAAAATTTAAAGCTCTAAAAATTGTATGTATAGATTTTTCAATAATTTGACTCAAGATGCCAAGAATACAGTATTTCAGGCTAAGAGCTTCAAATACAGAAAAGTCTCCATGATAAGCCATATCTTACCAAAAAACAAAACAACAAAAAAACCCCAAAAAAACCAAAACACACAACAACCTAGTAATTACATAAAACACAATTGCCCCATCTTTGAAAAACATATGTAATTTATATATTCTAAAGTATGCTAAAAAGAACTGTCAATAGATTGAAAGTTGATTTCTCCACCTATCTATTACTAAGCAAATTGACTAAATGGTTTTGGCTTCAAACTCCAACATCCCCAATTAGCTTTTACACATAAAAACTCACTGTTGGTGTGAAAGTCAAAAACAAGGAGACAACGCAATTTAGCTATTGGCAAGTAAAGAAAAACTTTGGCACAAGCAGAACTGCAAAATTAATTGGTCCTAATTAGGCAACCACTCAGTCAAAAGCAAAGTTTGACTGTTCTTTGCTGAGGGGTAACCCGCCCTATAAACTCAGGAGACTGGCTATAGGATGTTTCTCAGGTTGGCTTCAATAACATGGCCACTGAAATCTTTTTAGGTATACCTTGGTCCGCTTAGTTTGCTCTTGTAAAAGGAATTTATGGCTTTATCAATTTTTAGCACAACCTAATTTCAATTTGCTCTAGAAACTGCTATCTAAATTAGATTGAGCAATAAAATGTTAGGATATATCCTGAGATGAATGATATATTTTTCTGCTGCATTCACATGTATCGCTTGCTCCTGTTCACCACGATGTCAAAATTCTGTTTGACTCATTTATCCTACTTATTGTTACAGTTCAGAGGAAGTTCATCACACTAGTTAACCTCTTTCCAAGATGAGGGATTAGATTTCAGTCTTGGAGGATATGACTACTGAATGGAAAAAAAAAAAAAGGAACAAAAAAATAGACAAGAGAGACTATTCAGCTTGTCTACTCCTTTAGATTAAACCAGATAAAATCAGTGCTTGAGAGCAAACCATAGGAATCAGGTCACAAGTTGAGTTGGAAGGACAAGGGGAATGAGCAGACATGAAAGTCTTTGAAAAGCTAACCTTTGTACTATATATTACCTAACCCATTATTGTGCAATATGCAAGAGTTACATTATAAACGTTACTCGTCAAGTTCTACACTTTAGAGATTGCTAATGTATAAATGTAGATACTTTTTCCTTAATGCTCTATAAATCTAAAAACTCCATATGAGGTGTCAGTGTGTATCTATGAGTCTACTTTCACTAAGGTCCTTGCTGTGGAGCCTTCTTATCTGCCACCTGCCTATCCTCATGCAAGAAAAAGATGCATAAATCCATCGGATTATACCCAGTAAGTATCACTGGTCATAAGTCAAGTCCACTTGATTGTGTGACCCATCTTCCTAGGTTCTTTGTAATTAGGTATTCAACCAAAACATTTTCTTTGTAGTTCTGTGTCAATATGTACATCCAAAGACTAACTCCAAGGGAGGAGGGAGAAGACTAGAACCTACCGACAGGAAAAAAAAAAAAACATGACAGCCAGAGCTGAGGTGAGAGAGAGAAAGAGTTTAGAAAGAGTTTGCCAGGAGCCCGCCCACTGGCTGGGAGATGGGAATCTAACCTTGCTAGGCAAATCCTAGCTTGCAAGCAGTGCAAAATAAGAACAGACATGAAGATAAGAATTCATGCAATTCAGATTAAACATATTTGTTCTTCAACTGTAGTCAACCTTGAGAGTGTTACTATTAGGGGTAGGTTGGTATTCCACCATGAAATCAAGATAAATTTCCTATTCATCAAATAATTTGGTCAGATGGAACAAAATTTAAAACTTACCAAGTTCTTGCATTTACTGAAGGTATCAATAACAGTTAAGCCGCCCCCTCTCCCAAAACAGTAAGAAGCAGAGAATTCAGAAAAGTTTTTGAACTTGTCTTGGTATTTACTAATGTACAACAGAGTAAGTGATAGAAACGGAAGAGGGGAAATTAAAGTGCCAGTCACAGAACTGTAAAACACTTCATCACATGCCCAAAGTATTAATTGTGAACTGTTCTAACAAAGAAGGGCGGCGGGGGGGGGTGGGGGGGGGTTGTGTGGGACTCTCACCCCTCACTTTACCTGCGCCTACCACGAGGGCCCTGGGCTCACAGCTGCGGATACAGTGCAGTAGGGAGTTGAAGCGAACGTTGGAATTGAGGAAGGCCACCACGCAGCCCAGCTTGGCCAAGCCGAACCACACGTGGACGAAGTCAGGCTCGTTGTTCATCAGCAGAGCCACGGTGTCCCCCCTTTTGAGCGTGGAATGGTTCAGGAAGACGTGGGCCACTCTGCTACTCCTTCGGTCCACATCCTGATAGGTGTGGATGGCTCCCTCATAAATGATGAAAGGTTTCTGGGGCTGCTTCCTGGCCAGACTCAGGAATTTATCCAGGACAGTGAACAGCTCCCCTTTCACGACATACATCTCCAACCGAATTCCATAGCGTACCACCTTCAGCAGGTACCAGAAATCGTCCCAGAAGTAAGGGAACAGGAGTTTCTGCAAGAAATGCAGGAAGACTATTCCAGCCGCTAGTCCTGTGAACCATGACAGGAGCATGGGGGCCACCGGGACAGAAGGCAGCTCGGATCCCAGCCCTTTTCTCCAAATGCAGCTCTCCGCAGAGACGGCAGGTCCTCGGGGCTTCAGGCTGGCACCTGCAGTTCGCGCCAACCTTTCCGGGACGGAGAGCGTAATCTTGGGAAACAGAATCAGAAGTGTGCACAGAAGTAACCCCAAACGATGCTGGGGATAAGGCTTGGGTCACCTGGCAGATGAGGGGAGAGCGAGCGAAATCAACGCGGGCACTCGCAGGGTCCCCGGAATCTAGGAGCCCAGATCAGCGCCCCTGCTTGGCAAAAGCCCCAACTGCGGCCCGCGCCCTGCGGGGTCCTCTGGCCCTCTCCCCGCAGGCTGGGTCTGTCGCCGGAGCCTCTGCGGCCCTCAGCAAGTCCCACCACCCTCAGGAGAACGAGGTACAGGCGGCAGATAGTCTTCTGAGGGTGGGCTTTCCGGCGGCTGCAACTTGAAGGCTGAACTCGAGCCTGGAGAAGCTGGGGTGGCGACGGCTAAGAAAGGCAGCGGCTTCCCCTCTTAACCTACCAGAAACCGCGCGCGGTGTCTGGGCCACGCCTCGGTCGGGGATGCCCCAGGTCAAGTAAGATCCGGGTCCGAGCCCCGCCCCACGCCACGGCCGGGCGCCCGGGAGCTCCCCTCCGACGCACCGGTCCCGGCGAGCTGGTCCTCGGTGACCGCCGCGCCCGCTGCGAGTGGTTGCCTCCTGCCCGGGCCGCAGATCCCCTCCGACTGTTCTCCGGCTGGTGTATCTCTCCTCCGAGCCACCGCGGAGGTGCTGTCCGCCTACCGCCAGCCTCCGGGCTCCCGGCCAAGCCCCGCTCGGAGCGCCGCCGCCGGAGCCCCTGGGGCCCCCTTGCCACCTCCTCCCCGGGCGCGCGTCCCGCCACCTCGGCGCGTGTGCCTTGACTGGGCCTCTTCGGGCGTAAGGACCGTCCCTGGAGGGAAAGCCGGGAGCCCGGAAGTCGTGGTGAGGGCAACCAGGCTGCTGGAATTGGGGCGAGAGAGTTCATTCACTAAGCAATGAAGGGAACTAAACTTAACTAGAGGTTGGAGAGGCGATTGGAAGAATTAAATATATATATAAATATAATTAATTAATTAAATATAATTAAATATAATATAATTAAATATATATATATATATATATATCCCGAGAAAGAGAGAGAGAAAACAACAAAAAAGATATCCGTGAGTTGGTCAGATCAAGGAATATTTGAACTCTTTGATCAGAATCTAACACAAAATTGGGTGGTTGTTCTACAAAAAGTACTTTGAAAAAACTTATAGGTTGGAATTGACATTTATATTGAAATTTTATCCTTAAAATGCCTAGAAGCACTTTTAACAAAATCTTACAAAAATATTGATTGATGTGGAAGCTTAAGTCCATATCCACACCTTTTTTTTTTTTTTTTTTTAAGTGTAAGATACTATTCTTGGGCGCCTGGGTGACTCAGTCGGTTAAGGGTCCTACTCTTGATTTTGGCTCAGGTCATCATCTCAGGTTCTTGGGATGAGCCCAGGATGGGACTGGTGCTGGGCATGGAGTGTGCTTGGGATTCTCTCTCTCCCTCTCTCTTTCTGCCCACCCTATTCCTTGCTCTCGAACTCTCTTAAAAAAAAAAATACTATTTTTGTCCTTAAAAATAACTTTCTGTTTTTCATTTGATCATTTAAACCATTACCATGACTCAAACTAATGATTCCCAAAGGTGGGAGGGGAAATGGAGAGTAAACAAGTAATTATAAAGAATAACCATAAAATTTTATGCTACGATGAAATTTTACTGAAGGTAAGAAACTGAGGGGCATTTAATTACACATTTTTTTTTTTCTTGCAGGCATCATCCCAGGCCTCTGCTTTTAAGAAGTATGAGTACATGGTTAATTGCACATAATGAAATGATTAAGCATTGCCTCACATTTCTCTTCTGTCTTATGTTCTGCAGCTGGTTTCTAGCTAACTTCAAATTTCCTAATAAAGAAAACCTGATAACTCCAAGGCAGATTCTGGTTTATTAATCTGAAAATGATTATTTTGAAATTACAATGAAGACCCCAGAAGAAAGACAGGCTCTTTAATCCTATTTGTGCAGATGAAAAAAGTGTTTTCTAAGTTTACTCAGAAGCTCTGGTTTTTTCAATCCAAAAACATCTCAGTTAAAACAAAAAAAAAGTGTTAATATCAAGTAGTTTTCAATTTGAAAACCATCTTTGAAATTCGATCCTTTTCTCTCCTAGCTGTAGTCTGCTTCAGTTACCTCCTGGAAAACAGCATTTTTACCAGACAATAGACTATGGAGCAGTGGGTCTTAGGCTTTTGGATTTCCAGCACAAGTAAAATCTGTCCTCCTCTAGTAGAAAAAAATGACTAAAGAACACACATTGCCTTCTTTTACTTTGTTAAATTAAAAACATTAAGCATGCATTAAAACAATCACTATCTACTGTCACCATTGTTTTATAAAGGGAAGGATTTATTTCAACATTAAAAACAAGGACAGGAATATTATTATAATAAAACACAGTCTTTTAAAATAAAATTAGCATCATGAAAAATTCGTTGTGTTATACTTACTTTTCTCATCATGGGTCTGCTAACATCATCCCAAGGCATGGAGCTAAATTTTTAGCAACTACAGATATAAGTGAGTTAGGAAATATTTGGCACGATGAATGTGAGATACTTTGATTCATTAGAGAGTTACAAGCCTATATTGACAAAATCTATATTAGCCAAGACCAATTCCTTGCCTGAAATCTCACCACAAGAGAAGGAAGCAATGAAAATCTTGGGACAGCTAGCAATATAATATGTACTATTACATCAGCTCATATGTTTGTTCCTATTTATTTTTTTCCTATAAATTTCATATTCACTTTCAAAAAGAACCAAAGATAGCTAAGTCAAAAAGATATAATTATTTGTTATAGTTGTTAATTATTATAAAATGGGGGTCAGACAGTAAGAAT
The DNA here is from genome assembly GCA_028534135.1 of Potos flavus. NCBI lineage: Eukaryota > Metazoa > Chordata > Mammalia > Carnivora > Procyonidae > Potos > Potos flavus. The sequence continues at coordinate 16,344,497 of CM052895.1, read as the reverse complement.
AATTGCAAGTGGGTTAAATTTATCATTTAATTAAAATAGAAACAAACAAATGCAAATAGTCTAGACATTTCTGTTAACACTACTTTTGGTCAGGGACAATGCACTATTTCTCAGGTTTCCTTTTATGAAATATAGAAATTTAATTTTTCTTTAATGTTATTTGAAAATATTGTGGCTAAATGCAAATGAAGGCAAAACAATACAAAACAAAACCTTCCTTTGTTTTCAATGTAAATATGCTGTCCTCTCCCCTTCTCCATTTCTGACTTGATTTTCCCCTCTAACCTGCTCCCGATCCCCTCTACACCCCAGTTCTGTTGAAGATGAATTGTTTAGTGAGTAGATAGAAGCAAAACTGAACAAAAACCATCATATGGTAGACCCTGAGTCATCTTATGCCCATAGGATTTTACCACTGTAACTTAAGAATTTTGACTTTGTGTAGACAAATTACATGTGTCCATAAGTATTCTGAGTATTCTGAGGAAATTCTACAGACGTCATATTTTGGATTATAGGAAGTTTTGGGGGAGAAGGTAGAGGTTTATTTTATTTATTTATTTATTTATTTATTTATTTATTTATTTATTTATGTAGGTAGAGGTTTAGAAAGTCCCAAATGATGCTGTGTTGGTACCAAAATACCACAACAGGTATATGCCATGGGCCAGGAAGCTGAGTTCTTAGACCGTAGCAGTGCTTGGGATGGGGGTGGGAGGGGAGTGGACCGTGTGAGAGAGATGGATGGTGAGATGATGGTGGGAAGGGGTGAATGTGAGACTTGTCCACTTAACACTTCTGTCCAGGAATGGGGTCTTGCTCAGGTTTTAATCACTATTTTAGTCTCTGATCATAGCTTGGTTTTTGATGGGAAGCCTAACTCTACAATCAGTTTGTTTGTATTAATGAGCCGTCATTGCCTATAAGATGATTCCCCACAAGGACTCATGAAGCAAACTCAACATTAAAGATAAGAAGTGGGTTACAGGGTTGCACAGTAGTAATATTACTACATGTTTTTGACACATCAAACACTTCCTGAAATATAAAATTTTTATAGCACTGTGTAAGTGATCCCATAATAATAGTCTGGGAAACCATTCTCAAACAAATTAAATATTTAAACATTATTTTTGCCACAGACCAGAAACCATGCCTAGAAACTTTTACCCATCAGGATCCTGCCAAGAAGATATGTATTTTATCCATGAATTTTAGAAATAGCTTTCTTATACCCAGGTACTTCTGTCTATAATAACTTCCTTTTCCTCAGTGTTGGTGTACTATCTGGAAGGGATATTTAAATGAACTTTTACATACTGATTCTGAGTCCTCAGGGTAGCTTCATTTCTATTTTATAAGCCACCTACATGGAGGCAGGTCATATGATCATTAGTGAGATAAAATGAAAGAAACTCTTTGGCAACTTTTCTTAGGAATTAATAGTGTTCCAAATATCACAGTGAGCTGTTTCATGAGCCCCTAGTTTTGCAAGTCTCATAGGGTCTAAGATTCAGTCTCAAAGGTGTGGGAGGGGAGAGTGGGACTTCTGAAGTTCCAAGTGTGAATATCACTTCTTGACACATCAAGCAAATTTACAATGCTTAAAATTAATTTTTTTCCAATGACTTAATTATAATAATTATTTCTCCCTGGGTCCTGTGGTCCAGAGCTGACACTGCTCTGCCAACTTCCACTTGTGCTTTCCACTTAGAGGGTCAAGGCAGCTGCTCCGGCTCTTGCCAGTTCCCAGTCTTCAAGAAGGGGAAGGGGGCGGGGACTGAAGGAGTCACCTTAACCCTTGCTTCAGTTTTATTTTTCAGCTTTTTATTAAATAAAATTTACAAAACAAACATAAAGACAGAAATAATACAATAATGATCCCCCTACCGTATTGTCATCACCTGGAATTCATGATTATGATTGTTAATCTTCTGCCTGATTTGTTTCAACTCTTTTTTTTCTGAAGTACTTTACTTTCAGACAACATACCATTCCCCCCCTGAATATCTCTAGGTGCTTTTCTGAAAAAGGAGATTTCACTCCCTAATCACTATACCACAATTACGTGTAATAAGATCAACACTAATTCTTTAATACCATCTAATACTTAGTCCATATTTAATGGCTTCCAAATTTGTTGGGGAATTGGTTGATCTAAAATCAGGATCAATTCAAGCTCTAAAGTCTAAGTTCTCTTTTAATCTAGAAGAGTCCTTATCACACCCTCTTTATCTTTCCCCCAGACATTGCCTGGTTAAAGACAACAGGCCAGTAGTCTTACAGAGTGTCCCACCTTCTGCTTTGATCTGATTGCTTCCCCATGCGTCCTTTAAAATGTTCCCTCTTGGGGCGCCTGGGTGGCTCAGTGGGTTAAAGCCTCTGCCTTCAGCTCAGGTCATGATCTCAAGGTCCTGGGATGGAGCCCCCTCATCGGGCTCTCTGCTCAGCAGGGAGCCTGCTTCCCCCTCTCTCTGCCTGCCTCTCTGCCTACTTGTGATCTCTCTCCTCTCTGTCAAGTAAATAAATAAAATCTTAAAAAAAAAAAGTTCCCTCTGTCTGCCCACATTTCAGGCAAACTGGTAATTAGACCTAAAGACTTGGTGAGACTCAGGTTAAACATTTTTGGGCAAGAATACTTCATAGGAGAATCTATATACTTAATGTTGTATTACATCAAGATAAACATTCTATCTAGTAGTTGTCAATCAGCCCATCACTGTTGATGAAGAAACGTACCTTACTGTATACACTGATATCTATCTTGTTTTGTGCCCTTAATGTATTCTGGTGACCATGCTCTATCATTATGCAGTGATCCTCCTCATTTTCTTTCATGGTTGTATACACTCCATCATATGGTGAATAACATAACTTACTCAACTTGCTCTCCACTGGTGGGCTTGTTTTCAACCTTTTCCCATTACAGTGTTACAGTTAATGAGTCTATGCACATGGTGTATATTTATTTTCAGTGTAACTTTGGGATAGTTTTCTAGAAATGGGATTGCTGAGTCATAGAGAAAACATATGTGTAATTTTTCTGATTATTGTCATTTTCCCCTCCACATCAAATGCCCACCATCATTGTATGAGAGTATTTGGGAAGAACAATGACATCTCTAATGACTACTTTGACTAAACTGGCAATACCAGAGACTACATACAATGTTCCCACAAATAATGTAAAGTTAATTCATGTTCAGTATTGTAAAACATTTGGTTCTGTGTTCTGACACCGTTATTGAAGTGTTTCATTTGTTTTCTTTAAGATTTTATTTATTTATTTGACAGAGAGAGAGAGAGAGAGAGAGAGAGAGAGCACAAGCGGGGGTGGGGCAGCAAGGCAGAGGGAGAAGCAGGCTCCCCGCTGAACAGGGAGCCCAAAGCAGGGATCCATCCCAGGACCCTGGGGTCATGACCTGAGCTGAAGGCAGATGCTTAACCAACTGAGCCACCCAGGTACTCCTGAAGTGTTTCATTTGTATTGAATATAATTTTTTAAAAAATTTTACATGAAAGTATATAATTCAAAATCCCCATCTGTGGTATGATTTGGGCAACACTAAATTTCCAGCCTTTTTAGACAGTAAATTACAAAAACATATTTAAAACAAAAGCTAAAGTAACCTCTTTTCAAAGATGAGAAATAAGACAGCAACATGGCCTCAACATCCAGACCACACACTTCAAAGAGATAGGCTTCTGCAAATTATTAAAATACGTGTTCTGATTTGTTACAGAAGGCACATACAAGCTTTGGCTCATTTAATTAATGATATCCATGGGCAGCCTAATATAATATCAGATGAAAACCTAAAGGTTACAGACAAGGAATTTCTGATGCATGCCGATAGGAAAACTTGCCCACTCTTTAAAATCGACTTTTGAATCCAGAGAAGGTTCCAAAAGCCCTCATATGGATTTTTCTCTATGTGGAAATTTCAAGAATGAAACTGCAAGTTTGATAATGCACTCTTACTAGGGAAAGACACCTGAAAACAAATGGAGAAAGCCTGGTACTCTCTCAAAGAGAAGGGTTTTCAACAAAGGTAATATCAGATTCTGTGGCCCTGTTCCAACAACCTGAGAACCAGTACAAACAGGGTAACGCATGCCCTTCTGTAAAGATCAGAGTACGAGGAATACAACTTCCAGCAGTAACATGCTGATAGAAGCTGCAGATAAATGATTTACCTGGTGCTCAATGATTTACCCAGGAGAGGGTAGGAAGCACAGTTAGACCTGACTGCTGTCTTGTGGCCACAGAATTGATCAAAACTCAGGCCAGGAGTGCCCTCATGCAACTCAGGACCATCTTTGACAAAGCTGTAGAAGAAATGTTAATTAATTAAGCCGTCGTCTCACCAGGGAGGCTTATGTCTCTGGCACTCTGCCTGAGCCCCCGCATAATCCTAGTGGATCACCAGCAATGTTAACCATGCAGTATCTGGGCTTCGGGGTCATGTGGTGATGCTCAGCTGAAATAATGACCCACATTGGACAGAATATAGTAATCTGGTAGACCAGATGGACTGAAGCATTTTCTGTACCTGCCCTTGACGCCCAAGAACCCTGGGGTCTGGTCAGTGGATCCACATATTGGTCTTCACACCCATATTAGCTATGGTTGCCCAATTCAACCCCCTGATACGAGTCACCCTCAGAGTTCTCCACTCAAGTCTTTATGTCCCCTGGCTTCCAAGGTCACATGATATACAATTAAAGAATGCTAATTCGTATTCCTCTCTTACAGAGTTCTATTTAGTACCCACTCCCATGCCAATAACAAATGCAGAGATAACTGTAAGCTGAGGGGTATCTGGAATGCAGTATCATGTAGTGTGTCTCTCATTTCTGTGGGGCAAAATGGACATACTCTAATTATCTCCAGGCATTTAATCAGCACATATTCTTCATTATAACAGCTTTTATCCCTTTCACTGTTATTGTGGCTATTCTGATAGCAGGCCAGGATTTAGAGAAGCTGCATGACAAGTAAAAGAGATAGAAAACCATAGCCAACAAAGCCTACGTTCTCCAGGTCTGTATGTAATAGGGAGCCCAGATAGGTGAGGCTATCTGTAGTTCTCAACTCTCCATAAACATTAAATAAAGAAGAGGATACTTGGTTGATGCTCAGGCACCAAGCCAATAGTCCAGAAGTTTCTGCCTGATGCTGCTTCTTTTCCCTTCTCCCGAGATTTGAACATCCCCTTCTCCCAAGACTATCACTAGCCCATCAACTTGCCTTCCTTTGGCAGACCACACCTACTAGAAGACTGGTAAATATTGTTGCCTGAAACCTGAAGGACATTCAGAGAAATATCCCTTCTGGGACCCAGCCTCGGGCTTCTCCACTAGATGTGCTGCAGCCTCTAACATCGGCAGGTTAGCCAGTTGGTCGTTCAACTTAGGCAGCTGGCCATTCCCCACTGACTCTTATGAATGGTTGATCCTTAAATTATCAATGCGCCAAAGATCAATACGATGAGTGGCAAATTCACTGAAATTTAATTCACTAGAAGATAATCTGCTGAACTACTGATTACTTCTGTAATGTTTTAGTATTAGTTTCTGTTTGTTTGTTTGTTTGCTTTACCATCAGCCTCTATTGCTACCGAAGCCTTAGTCTTGACCTTGTACCTTTCAGAGGTTGTCAGACCAATACTGGAATGTGTGTAAGCCGGTTAGTCCAGCCTTGTTGCCACCAGAAGCAAGGAGGGGCAGACCCAACTACAAAAGCAGTGTGACACTGAGCTGCAAACAGAGAGTTTAAGTGTCAGTCTGTCCTTTGAATATGAAACAGGAGGGCCAGCAGAAGGTCAAGTGTAGATGGTGGAACAGGAAAAGCTGCAGGGGGAGGCAGCTACCTCATTTAGCAAAACTGAAGCTTTGCGAATAGTGTGATGTGTTTCTTTCCAGCCACAGTGCATAGTATAGTTCCTCATACTGGTTTAGAAGGGTGGAGCAAACCTACAGACTACTGGAGATGCATTCTGGAGTTAGAATGATGAAGAGGTTGACACATCTTAATGAGGATTTTTTCTTAAAGCCTCTTAATTCATTTGAAAATATATTTGAGGGTGGTAAGGTGGGTTCAGCAAGTTTTAAAAGACAGAATAGGAGGATTCGAACGTACAAATTACTTCCTTATATTTTATGGCTTAGGAATTATGATGTGCTCAAAGCACCAGGCTAAGGCTAACCCACCCATTTACTCTCCCTCCTATTTCAGCAGCTCCTCTTCTGCCTTTAGTAAGGCCTGTACATTGTTTTCTGATGTGCTCTGAGGAGCTGTTTGGCTTCTGTGCAGCTTTTGGAAAAAAAAAAAGAAAAAGGCATGCTTGTTGTTCACCGGACTAAAAATAGAGACTCATCAGCACACATACACAGAAGCATCTACTACTGAGGCATTCATGGCATTATATAGGTTCTACTGTTTTAATTTCATAGCAAAGCAAATAAATCAGAATTAGTTTATGCATATATGTATGTATGCATATATGTATATTCTTTTCTGTATAATATCTAATAAGAAGAAATATTATCATTAATCAAATATAAGTGTTCTTTGGGAAACTAATTGAGTTTCTTGAGAATGTCTTTTTTTTAAAACAATACCTTACTTGAGGTATAAGATATAGAACAATTTTATTTATTTTTTTTAAAGATTTTTTTAATTTATTTGACAGAGAGGAGAGAGATCACGAGTAGGCAGAGAGGCAGGCAGAGAGAGAGGGGGAAGCAGGCTCCCTGCTGAGCAGAGAGCCCGATGCGGGGCTCGATCCCAGGACCCCGAGATCATGACCTGGGCTGAAGGCAGAGGCTTTAACCCACTGAGCCACCCAGGTGCCCCATCATCTTCCCATTTAAGAGACTGGATCTTAAAAGGTCTCATCACAAGAGAAAACAATTCTGTAATTATGTATGGTGACGATATTAACTAGACTTACTCCACAATGTATACAACTAGTGAGTCATTATGTTATACACCCGAAACTAATATAATCTTGTATGTCAATTATACCTTAAAAAAACCCAAAATATAACTAAGACTCAAAAAAGCAAAAAGAAATATTCTTAATGAATCTAAAAACTCATTAGCTTTTTCATATTGTTTAAATGCATTTTTTACATAGGAGAGTCTTAAATCAATGAAAGCCTTTGGTTTGTCATTATGTTGCCTTTTTTCTTTTACTTTCTTATACAGTTTCAAATTTATTAATAAGCAACATGAATTACCATGTTATTAAATAATTGTTTATTATGTATTGTTTAACTTCTCACCTGAGTATGATTGTTCTTAATATTTGTATTTGTGGACATATTATTATTATAAAATAATTTAATGAAACATTATTATTTTATCCACCCTAATGGTAATTCTGGGAGCACCAGCAACTTCAGCTGGAGCAGCAAAACTGTATGCTTCACTCATATGCACTTAACTATTATTGAGGGAAGATTTGTTCTTGAATAAGACACATGTCCAAGATAGGATAAATTCCAAGATAATTAATAAGGCACACTTGACATTCATGCACCATTTTATTCCGCAAGTAGAGACATTTTGAAATCAATCTTTTATCCTGTGTCAGAAAGAAGTCCGTAGCTATCAGGATGAGGACACAGGAGCAATCAGGTTAACCATGTCTTGATGGACCAGGTAGCTCTTAAGAAGAGAGACACATTGCTCCACTACTAAGCAATATGCCAAATTTTATTCCTGTATGGTTTGGGGTGGTCAAGTTGGACCATATAGCAATACTCCTCACACCAACGCTCAACCCAGTTCCTGCCTGCACTGTCCTCACCAAAGCAGAGCCATGTTATTGGTACTGAGTGATGGTAAGTCCTATTTTATTTACATTGGTGTTCAACCTACTGGCTTTTATTTCTACAGAAATATGTGACGTGTTAAACCATTCATCTATTTAATGGATATGTATTCCATATCTATTAGGTAGCAGATATTGATAGATGTTGGGGATACAACATGAAATATCACAGTCTCCTCTCTCAGGAAAGGGAGGTGGGCATGGCGGCAACCAGTAGGATCAATGAACAAAGTGTACTGAGGGGATAAAATGAAAGAATCCTCGGGTAACTTGGGAGAATCAGATACCTCTTTCCAAAGGAAGTAATACTTGAAATGCACTTTTCTGAAGTTTCTCATATCAAAGAATAGAGATGCCTCAGGCCCAGGCTCGGAATCAGACTACTTGGCTTTCACCTGGGCCTCCTGTGATATGTGAAGTAACTCGGTCTCTGTGTATCACTTCAACCACACACCACCAAGAACTACTGCAGACACAAGGTGAGATAACGTTGATAAAGAACAACATTGTGCAGTAAGTTTCTAGTATATATGATCCATTCTTGTTTTCTTTCCATTACCAAATGTGTAGTCTTATCAGGCATTAGGTTGACAGCATCTGGTTTGGGTTTCACAGATAATGAAAAGCAGATCCAGAGATGCTGGTTGGCCAAAGCCAGACAGGTCATTAATCTTCTGACATAATTTGTAAAATTAACCTATGGCTCTTCTCTCAAGTAGAACTTGCTTCATTTTTTTTTTTTTTGACTCAAAATATATTTAGATTCTGAGCTTATCTTTCCTAAATAAAGTAGCATTCAGAAATTTATGATAAAATGGATAAGATTTTAAAATCCTTACACTGTCAAAACCTTCAATTTTTTTATCAGATCAAAAATTGAAAGTATTTGCTATTTAAAGACTTTAAGTATTTTCCTTCACATTCTTGACTATGTGAATATTTGTGAAGATGGTTAATCTGTCAGATTCTGGAAGCTAACATTAGCAGTTAGTTTCTGAGGAAGAATTATTCTTTCCAACACGTTAATACTTTATTGAATAAACTAGATGACGGCCCTAAAGATCCCCTCTCCTCACACCTCAGAACTACAGCAAGTACAGGCAACTCAGCCTTAGTCACACTCAAGCCTGAAACCACAGGTGATACTTTTTTAATCCTGTTGACATTCTTATTGCACAATAATCCATTTGAACAATATCTGTGCCCTATGTCTATATCCCATTATCACAATGGAGATGAAGAAGAGTTCTAAGAAAAGAAAAATTTCTAAGAAATATTTTTATTTTGTAATGAAAATTCATGATATAAATACCAGTAAATATCATCTTTCCAAATGTTTTGACCATTAAAACTGATATTTTGATACTAAAACAACACATATTAATTTTACCTACATATCCACTGCCTAAACTAAATTAGTCAAAGTTTAAATGAAATTATTTGTTACATCTTTCTTTTTTGTTTGTTTTTGTTTTTTTTCTGTTAATTTACTGGTATTTCATGTTTGTTTCATTAGCTATTTCACAAGTGCTTATTTGCTAAAAGAACACATTTTTGTTCACTTGGCTTAGAAGCAGGCACAAGGAATCATCACATTTATACACTGAGTTCAGATTTCGTAGGCTGGTGATATTTGGGTTGTAAATTAAAATTTTCAACACATCTGCACTGACTGAATTTATACACAAAATATTTTGTCTGAAATCTCCTGTGCAATGAAGATGGTTGAAATATCAAAACATAATGTTCTAAAAAGGAAAGCAGCAATGGAATTTAATGAGTGTTTGCCCCAACAAACAGGTATCTCTGTACCTGATACTCCTCATTCGGATCCTACTGACTAGAAACTGTACAGAGATTGAGGTACATCTTGAATCAAACTAGAGAATTTATACTGGCCATCTAGCCAGTACAGCTAGTTACTTCCATGACCAGAAAGAATCAAGTTGGATCTCACAGTTTGGTAACAGAGAGACAGGAAGGAAGGAAGGAAGGAAGGAAGGAAGGAAGGAAGGAAGGAAGGAAGGAAGGAAGGAAGGAAGGAAGGAAGGGAGAGAGGAGGGAGGGAGGGAGGGAAGGAGGGAACGAAAGAAAGAGAGAAAGAGAGAGAGAGAGAGAAAGAAACAAGCAAGCAATCAAGCAAGCTTCAGATATTTAAATTACAAGGACTGCTCGCGGGTGGTAGATGTATTTTAGTTTCCTAGATAGCAGACAAGTATACTCATGTACACCCAGGAATGGCCTCTGGCATGTGAATAGCTATCCCAGAGAAGGACCATAATAGTTTGCTTTTATTCCCCAAGGATGGAGCTTCCCTTCCCTTTCACTGCCTGTGACTGACTGCCTTCCCTTTTCTTTACACAGAATTTGGGTCTTCTGGTGGTAGCCCCACTTACCCCTTCCCCGAGTTTTTGATGGTAAGACGAGAAATAACAAGGCTAGTTGAGAAAGGAAGGTGGAAAATCTCCAGGTGGGTTCTCCCCTTACTTCCTGTCTCACTGTTAATCTCCCAATCAAGCTTTCACCTCTTGGAGCTCCCCCTCCTTCTCTTCACTGGACTTCTAATGCAGATTTTGCAAGGAACTGCCAAGATACTCATCTTTTGCATAAAGGAGAGCTAAATTCCCTGATGTTTAATTAAACCTTAGAGAAATTGATTGCAACTGATTGCAAACAGGAAAACCAACTAACGCTAAGCAGATTTAAGCATTGCCAGAAAGGCTGGAGAACTGGACAAAGCCAGGGCAAGAACCAGAGGAGGCTAGACACAATGATGGCAGCTGAAACCACACCTCCGAGGGCCGTGTGGAGGCAGACACCGCTGTCTTTCCAGCTGCATATGACGTGTACCGTCTGGCACACAGTTCCATCTGGAACCAGATATTATGTACACTGTGGCACCACAGTGACTGTGGCCAAAACTAAGTCATGCTGTCAGATGAATTCTTGCCCTCCACCAAGGGCCTGTAAGGTTGTACTCATCCCTCATTTCTAGGGCCTGGAGAAAAGGCGTTTGGACGGTAGGGATTTTGTACTAGGAGATAGGCCCTGCTTCCCCAAGCATCATGAGGGAGAAAATTCCCCAAATAGAGAAGAATAGAGAAGAGGATTTTCCAAACATAGAGAAGAGCTTCAACATCTTCACAGCCAAAGTAAACCAAAGGGCCCAGTAGAGGGACATTTTTTACATGACTTGAATTTTGTGAATTTCCCCATATGTTACTTTCAAGCTAATTTTTCTTTTTTTTTAGTTTTATTATTGAAACACTTTTAAAACCTTCAAATAAGCTTCTTCAAACAGTGAGACGTGACTTCTAAATGCGTCATTAAATCATTTTAGTGAGCTAATTTTTTTCAACACACTAGAAAGGAATATAAATTATCAATGTGCATATCACATAGTATGAGGAGTTTTTTTTCCCCTGAAACTCCCGTTTCAGTTATGTAAATATATAGGTAGTTATACGTTTATGACAATGGGTCATAGTAAATAGAAGTTTGAAAAGCACCCCTGGAAAGGACTGTATACTCTGATTTGGGTGCATGGAGACTAGAGAATAATATCAATTTTTCATGACAGTGACCTGGGGGAGGAGATAAACTGTGGGCAGAAGGGACAGATCAGGGCAGTAGAACTAGAAACACGTGGGCCACTGTCAGGGCCTGTAAGTAGTGTAATTGGGAGCTGATGCAGAACGAAGGACCTCTGAGGTCTCCTTGCTCTCTTCCAACTGTCCTTGACCCAGCCCCAAACGGCTGGAATTCTTCATCCAGGTCTCAGTAATCATTCCCAGTGATTGAGAAGACCGTGTTGGAAAGGGTGACGGCACTGGGACATGGTTCCTGTCATCTCGAGTTAGAATGAGTTATGAGTTTCCCCTGGCAGAGCTTAGAGTACAGCGCTAGTGTCTATAGGGCTATTGTTCTCGTGAGGAACACCATGGATCCTGTAGACTACATGTACATTATTATTTCTATAGCAAATATGTTCAGTTTCTAAAGAACTGAGGCACTTTACAGTGATTTGGTAACTTCCTCCAATACTTCCAAGTAGAAGCAGGGGTTGATGAAAAGTCATGTGCACAAAAGAAGAAGTGTCTCTCGCTATAAACATACGAACAGGCGGCAAAAGGCACGTAAATATGGCTTCGTAGTTTGGCATTTGCAGGAACCGTAATAATATTAGATGTCTTTAATATTGTCATACTCTGACACTACTCACTTTTAGGTCTCCCCCAAATGGAGTTACCATTAACCAGAATACACTGACAGTCTATCCCTCCTTTTGTAGGGAGATAATTTCATCAATTATCATGTTGATCTTCATGTGTATCAGGCCAGAACATCTCCAGTTGGTGTTGGAGCGTGCAATGAACTTCATAGTTTATCTGCTGAATAAACACTGTTCTGTAACTCAGAATTGTGTGGTGTGGTACAGTTCACAGGATATGGAACTACAAAGAGAAGCATCCCTGAGATGCAAACACATTGTCTCTCACAGATGACTAGACTGTAAACTTCCACAGAGTAAAGAATGTGATTTATTTAACTCTTGTGTTCCCAGATTGGGTCTAGAGCTTGAAATCCAACTAACACTCAATGTGTCATTCTGGAATACGATGGCCACATTTCACTCAGACATTTCCTAATACACGCTTTACTAATTAATCTTTACAAAAACACTACAATCTAGGTTTTATCACCTTTTACATTATACAAATGAGAACACTGGTGAAGGTTAAATAATTGCTCCAAGTCACACAGCTCGTGGGAGGCCAAGCTGGGATCTTAACCATGCAGTTTGACTCAAGAATCCACAACCTTAATCAATGAGCAAAACTGCCTCTCTTGATGTCGAAGTATTGTTGAGAGGGAAGAGAACCACAAGAAATAAGACCAGGGGCTTTAAGAAATTATCAAAATGAGAATAAAGGTAAAATTATACAAACCCCCAATAGAGTGCTATTTTCTTTGCTAAAACAAGTTTCCTCTCTGCCTCCCTTTAGTGAAACTCTTTACAGCCTGAGTGTTAGGATCTGTATGGACCACAGTGTACCTTAATAGTAGGGGTTACATAAAGTTTATTTTATTCTCATGTAAAATAAATTCGGATGTACGAAGTCCAACTTATGTTTTCATCAGAAACCTCAACTCCTGTTGTTCTTTCCTACCAGATTAGCACAAGGTTGCCATCCTCAGGATACCTCGTGACCCAAAAAAGTCTGTGGAACTTCAGCCATTATATCTGAGCTGTGGTCCAGAAGACAAGAGGCAGAAGGATAAAAAGAAAACTCCTTCCTGAAGCACCCAGATGTCCATTGACAGAGGAATAGATAAAGAAGATGTGGTGTACATATACAATGGAATACTACTCAGCCATCAAAAAATGAAATCTTGCCATTTGCAACGAAGTGGATGGAACTAGAGGGTATTACGCTAAGTAAGATAAATCATCAGAGAAAGACAATTATCATATGATCTCACTCATATGTAGAATTTAAGAAACAAAATAAGATTATAGGAGAAGGGAGGGAGAAATAAAATAAGACAAAATCAGAAAGGAGTCTGTAAGGGATTCTTAACTCTAAGAAACAAACTGAGGGTTGCTGGAGGGGTAGTATGTGGGGGGAATGGGATAACTGGGCGATGGGCATTAAGGAAGGCATGTGATATAATGAGCACTGGGTGTTATATGCAACTGATGAATCACTAAACTCTACCTCTGAAGCTAATAATACACTATATGTTAATTAATTGAATTTAAAAAAAAGAAAGAAAGAAACACCTTCCTGCAAGTCAACTACCTTTAAGCAACATTCACAGAAATCACACATAATACTTCTGCTGACATCTCACTGGCCAGTGCTTGGTCACATAACAACTTTAAGAGAGGCTGGGAAATGTGGTCTTTCTTTTCATGCATCAGTGGGCTCAACTAAAGTCAGGATTGTGGACTAAGAAGGAAGGAGGACCATGTATATCTAGGTAGACAACTAATCGTTTCTGCCACAATCCCTAGCTGACAGGTCACCTATTCCAAGAAATCTTTCCTTAACTTCTGTTCTGATGTGATCAGTCCTTACTTCAAATTCCACAGCCTATTGTATGTGCTTTTTTGAGATATAATTGTGGTAAAACATTACATTAGTTTCAGGTGTACTACATAATGATTCAATGCGTGTATATGTATCAAAGTGATCACCACAATAAGTCACTATAGTTAACATTCGCCATCACATCTAGTTAGAAAGTTTTTTTCTTGTGAGGAGAATTTTTAAGATTTACCCTCTTAGCAACTTTCATATGTACAATACAGTATTATTACCTATAGTCATTACATGACCAGGATGTATTTATTTTATAACTGGAAGTTTATACCTTTTACCCAAATTCACCCATTTTACCTACCACCTACACCCCACCTTTGGCAATCACTAATATGTTCTCTAGATCTGTGAGTTCAGTTTTTGTTTTTATTTTTGATTCCACATTTACATGAGATGATACAGTATTTCTCTTTCTCCGTCTGACTTATTTCACTTAGCATAATGCCCATATTTGTATGGGCTTCTTTCTGGACTTTTTTCTTCCACTGATCTATGTATCTGTTTTTTTTTGTTGTTGTTGTTGTTGTTTTTAAGTTTATTTATTTAAGCAATCTCTATACCCAACGTGGGACTCGAACTCACAATCCTGAGATCAAGAGTCACATGCTCCTCCAACTAAGCCAGCCAGGTCCCCCAATGGGTCCGTTTTTATGCTAATATTTATGCCAATATTGGATAGCAGGGGAGACGAAACTTATAAAAGATGTATATAGCTTGTCAATTACTTTGCTAGAGAAGGAAGTCCGAGACCCCAAATGGTTTGTCTTGGGCCTGACTATCTCAGAATATCCTACACATATATGAAGGACATCAGTATGTCATTTTGTGAGACAGAGTACTCAAGTGTATCTCTTCAAAGTTGGCAGAGCTTAAAAATAGAAGGAAACAAGAGGTCATCAATATTATCTTTCTTTAATAATGAAAACAAACCATCCATAGACTGATTTATATAGAGACTATATCATAAGTGAAAACTTAACATAAAATGCTAAAAATGTTGCAAGTCCCAAACTCAGCAAAAGAATTCGGTTCAGCTCTTAAATAGATGCTAAATCATAGGATTCTCTTTTTATTTTTCTCTCTTGGCTTGAATTCTGAGGCAGTTATTCTTAATTTCTTAGCTCTGTAAACATGCTCACAATTTTGTCTCTTAAAATACAAAGTAGAAAGTATATTAACAGTCCCTTACTTAGCCTAAGCTTTTTTCTCTGCACTTAGCAATTTACTTCCAATAACAATGGGAGCCAAACAGTGGTTTATTTATGTGATGTACATTTTAAGAAAATCTGTAAAGTTTTACTACTTTGTATTAAGTGCACTTACGTTTCTTAATCTCAAAGAGAGAAAAAACTGTAATGGAATTATTGAATAGAGCTTATAGAGCTATTTAAAATATTTCTAGGCATCGGGAAGATTTTTAGTTAGCTAGCTGTGGGCAGTTAGGTAAAAACAAATACTTTGTGGAGGCCTGGCCCAATCATTTCTGCAAAAAAGAGCAAATGAATCCTCATACTCACCTCCTTCACCAAACTTCTCAGAACTGTGGGATCCTACCTTAACTCTATGCTTAACATTCTGAGGAAATGTCAGACTTTTTCTAAAATAGTTTCCAAATTTACATTCCCATCAGGTTATGAGGGTTCCAATTTCTCCACATCCTCACTAACAACTGTTATTTGTTTCTTCAATTATAGCCATCCTCATAGGTGTGAAGTGGGGTCTCACTGGAGTTTTGATCTGCATTTCCATGATGAGTAATTATGTTGAGCATGTGTGTATCTTCTCTGAAGAAATGTCTATTCGGATCTTTTGCCCTTTGTTTTTGTACATATGAAAAATTAATTTCGGCTTTTAAGATTTATTTTTCCAGTTTTATTACGGTATAATTGATAAAACTGTATATATTTGAAGTGTACAATGTGATGATTTGAATTAGGTATATGTATGAAATGATTACCACAATCAAGTTAATATTATAACTGCCTTTTTTGAACAAAGCTTTTTTTTTTTTAAGATTTTATTTACTTATTTGACAGAGAGAGATCACAAGTAGGCAGAGAGGCAGGCAGAGAGAGACAGGGAAGCAGGCTCCCCGCTGAGCAGAGAGCCCAATGCGGGGCTTGATCCCAGGACCCTGAAATCATGACCTGAGCCTAAGGCAAAGGCTTTAACCCACTGAGCCACCAAGGCGCCCCTGAACTAGGCTTTTACTGATTTAATTTTATGTCCTTAGGATTTTGTTTTAGTTTTTCTCTTTCTGTTTACTTCGAGCATTTGTGTACTTGCTGTATTTTATGTACGCTAACTTAATTTAATTGCAGTCAAGGTTGAGCACAAATAAATAATTAATCCAGGTACTGCACTGGCCTAGTTTACAAGTTGTTTACAAAGAGCTGAGAATATTTTGACTGTCCTTGTGATCACCTTGTCAAAAACTGACTTCTGTGCTCCAGAGCCCAAATATGTAATGCGAAGACAGAGTTTGGGCAGAAAGAGAAACAAAAGCTTTATTGTTTTGCTGGGCAAAGGGGGCTGCAGTAAGGCGAAGGCATTCCAAACTGCCCGTCTGCCCGCAGGAAGAGGCTGGTGGGTTTTCTACGGAAATAGAGGATCAAGCTGGTTTCTACAGGAATTGTATTTATGCCGCTAGGCTCCTTCCTCATGTTTTATGGGTCTACCGAGTTCCTGTAACTAAAGGCTAAGAAGGAAGGAGGAGAGATTTGTGGAAGAGAGGGAAAAGGTTACTTCGGTTAAAATCAAGCCTCACTGAAGCATTAAAGCAGCCTTTTTGATTTTTGTTCAACTTCATGCTTTTAAGTGGTTTCCATCACATCACAATTCTCTTTCCCTCCCCACATTTGAGTCACTTTAACATGTGCATGAAGGCAGAGTAATTGTAAACATAATCTGCTCCAACGCGTGCATCCAACATATACTGAACTACTAGTGGGCATGTTTTAAAAACTTGTTTTTATTTTATGGTTCAGAGCAATAGGTTAATAGCTTTTATTGCTTAAATCTGTTAGCTATTTGGTCTTAGCAATTTTTAAAAGTTTTATTACTTCAAAAATAAAGATAATAAAATAAAAATAGTCACTTGTCTGTGAAAGCAAGTATATTACAGAACCACGGGTGTTTTTAATCCTTTCGCACAGTGTATATTAAAGATCAGTTAAGGAAATAGGATTACTAATGCAAAAGGAGAATATTTTTCTACCTCAAGTACATATTTCCTTCATTTTGCTAGATTTGATTTGTAGAAATTGAAGAGATATCTTGGGACACTCTGTGTTAAACATGGGGAGTTGTTAAGTATGAATTATTTGCCAGAAGTGGTCATTTCTTTTCAAATTCACATGGAATTTACTGACCACTATATAATTAAATACCATATCTTGTGGCATCTCTCTGTTTCTGACACTTCATTCTAATTTAGGAACAACACGTGTGATTAAAAAATTTCCTCCAGTAAGTTCTGGGATGACTACCAAAAACACTGTGACCGTGTCCCGACATATTGGGGGAGTTCTGCCATTAATGGTGTAACAAACCAAGACTGAACTTGACGGACAGGACCCCAGAGCTGGGGACAGGGTACTGGGCACTGGGACTATGCTCTTCACAGATAGTGGTTCTCAACCAGGGAGATTTTGCCTTGACGTGGGGGCTGGTTGAGGGGCAGATGTGCTACTAGCATCTAAGGGGTAAAGGTCAGGCATGTTGCTGAGCACGCCGCAAGGTGCAGGACAATCCCCTACAACAAAGAATTACCTGGCCAAAAATATTAATAGGGCCCCAGTTGAGACACTTGGATGCCGACAGAAAAGAGATGGCTCTATTCAAATGTTCAGCTTCTTACTGGTGAAGGTCATTATCAGTCGAATTCCAGGCAGCATGCTAGGGGTTGGACACTGTGTCAATTTCTCTTTGGACCTTATATATATTACCTTAGCTCGCTCTTAAGTTTCCTGTGCAAGGTGGTATGATGACCAGAATATACTGTGAACATACGATTCCAATTCATTAAGAACTCAGATATGCATGATGACTGAAACATGGCTCAAATCAAGCAGCCCTAGTCTCTGTTTTTATGGAACATCACCTAAATACTGAAGGTAAATTTTCATCTTAAAATGTAAGGGTAAGAAAAAATACACCATTCTTTTCACACTCCACTTGTACATTTTCAACTAAACTGAATTTCAAGTGATTCCTTCTCTTCACCCCATGAACATTAGAGGGAAGACTGTCACTGGGGGCTTTCAACTGATCTGTATATATTTCAGAAGGCATTATTCTAATGATTGTCTTCTTCTGCAATAATATGCAGAATTAATAAGATTAACAGAAAAAAATAACTTATCAAAAAGAACCTAGGGAATTGAGTAATGTAGACTAAAACAGCTGTCGTGAAAAAAAATCAGACATCTTTATCATTAATTATGTTTTCAAGCCCTCCCCACTATCACTCTGTCAAGAGCGCCTTTCAATTTACTCCATCAAACTATTTGCTATACGGCAAACAGAAATTTAGCCCAAGATTTAGGAGAAACCTCCGATTTATATTTAATTACTGGCTAGGCATTTATAGTTTTTAAATTAAAAAATATGAACCTATTCCTGTGAACAAATTTATCTTATGAATGACATTAAGTGCCTTTTGATTTAGGTTAGATATGGATATTTCTCCAAGCTGTCAATTGCCCTTCTTTCTGCTAAGTGCTTATTTCTACATACTGCAAACATTTCTAATTATATATACTAGCAAATATACAAAAATCACCTATTTTGTATCATCCATTCCGTGCCATTTCCCACAAGAAATTTTTGTACATGACAACTATAAAATTGACTTTTTTATTTAAAAAAAAATTCATACTTTCCTTTATACCATGAACCAAAATCTAGTTAACTATGGGGAAACAAGTAGCCATCACAAGCGGGGAAAAGGTAAAAGCAAGAGAAGGACAAGCAAAACATGAGAACATTTCTTGTGTTTTTTGTTTTTTTGTTTTTTTGTTTTTGTTTTTTTGTTAAAAGGAGAGTTTAAGTGTGAAAACCAACCTGGAGAAAGAAATGGAAATGGAAATATTCTGAGGCATTGAGAATGAAGGGCTCCTTGCCCAGGAATACTACAGTCATACTGCTAGACACCTAGCGTGCTGTTAGAATGGCAGGCCATAAAGTTAGAATTGTACTATATTCCCATCTTTATCAATCAACTAGATGTTTGCACAATTATTCTGAATAAAAGCTTTTATGAAATGGATGCGCTGAATATCACTATTATCACCCACACAGCTTCATAAATGCCTCCTTGCTAATTGTGAAAGAGTAAATTTGGTTAATTACCTCCAGGGGCCAAGGAGTGTTGAAGAATGGCACCTCCTAGCTTGAGGCCTTTTCACCTCACCTCTGAGATCTTCATTTCAAAGTCTGAGAGTAACTTTTTTTTTTAAAGTAGGCTCCACACCCAGCATTGGAGCCCAACACAGGGCTTGAACTCACAGCCCTGAGCCCTGAGATCAAGACCTGAGCTGAACTCAAGCGTCAGATGCTTCACTGACGGAGCCACCCAGGCACCCCTAAGAGAAACTTTTGAGACAAACAAAGTTACAGTGTTCTGAGACAATCCTCAAATTATTCCTCATTGTCACTGAGGGGCAGAGTTCTCCACAAGAAAGTGATGAATAAGAAGCAAAATATTCGCCTCACAAAGGTTATTCTGCCATACAAAGGTTAAGTAAAAATTCATCTGGAGAAAGAAAGGCTTGCATTTTCTGCAATAGAATCGTTGTATATCTAATTTTTAGGCCCCGTTAGCCAATAAAGAGAGCACCATACGGAGTGTCATTTATAATGTAATGGTTGAAACGGAAGCATATTTTACAGTTTTTATAAAGTCCTCAACGCAAATTGTGTTTCCAGTATTTTGGCTTCCCTAGTGTCGCTTTCCTCTCCCTCTCTCTTTCTTTCCCCTCTCCCACTAACATTCTTTCATTATATCCCATATGAAAATGTTATATATAACATGCTCAGAAGTAAAGAGAGATCAAATATGCTGGCACTGGGAAATGGGATAAGGCCTAAGACTTGGGAAGAAATTCCTTGAATGGTTTGGTCCAATTAAAATGTTTGAGGTTTATAGATCTACAGGCTGAAATATATTTATTTTCATGCACACAAATGCCACAGGGGCTGTGTGACATCACAGTGTTTTCTCTGAGGTAAATGTTAGTTGTCTTTGTGGAGACAGCCTGCCCGAGTCCGGCCTCATTCAGATTTCCTTCTGCCTGTTTCAAAATAACCATGATTTTACCACGTGATATTTTTTTACTTCATTTAGCTTGACATTCCTTTAACTTTCTTGATATTTAAAAGGAAAAATAATGAACCATGTGGAAAGGAGCTGGGGTGGTATATCAAGGCCAAACTGGGTTTAAAATGGCTTTCTTTCTACTACACCATTGCTGATTGCCTGAGATGGAAGAAATAATATAGTATTATTGTGGCAGAAGAGACATAAACATAAGATAAAAATATGCAATAAAAAGATTAATGGCAGACAAGAAAAAGAAGAACAAGTCTAAAAGTAAAATATCTTCTTGATATTTTGAATAGTGGCTTCAAAAAAAAGGTATGTCCATGCCCTAGTCCCTGGAACCTGTGAAAATTACCTTATTTTGAAAAAGGTCTTTATAATGTAATTGAATTAAAGATCTTGAAATGAGAAGATCATCCTGGAAATGTGAGTGGACCCTAAATTCAATAACAAGTATCTTTATCAGAGACATACAGAAGAGAAGACAGACATACAGAGGACAAGTCAGTGTGAAGATGGGTGTCAGAGACTGGAGTGATATGACCATTACCCAGAAATTGGAAAAGGCATGGAACAGATTCTCCCCTAGAACATCTATGGAGTGAGGTCCTGCCAACATCTTGATTTGGGGCTCCAGCCACCAGAACTATGACTGAATAAATTGCTATGATTTTAAGCCACCAAGTTTATGGTAATGTTATAGCAGCCCTAGGCAATTAATACACTTTCCAATCTACACACACACAGAGAAATATGTGTATATATACATGAACACACAATTATGTGTACACATATGTTGTATGTACACATAAGCATATATACCCATATACACACATGGTCAGGTGTATACATATGTACTATGTGGTACACATAAGCATATACATATATATACTCAACATGAATATATTCATTACATAGCTTCCATTAAACAAATTTTAACAACCTAAAATGTTCTATAATGTTTGGCAAATATCCTTAGGTTCCTGTAATGGACTAAATGTTTTATCTCCCTAAAATTCATGTTGAAATCCTAACCCTCGATGTGATGGTATTAGGAGGTAGGGTCTTTTGGGAGGTAATTTAGGTCATAAGGCTAGAGCCCTTGTAAAAAGAGACAGGTGAGAGCTTGCTCCTCTCTTCATGGGCCATGAGAGGAGACAAGGAGAAGATGGCCATTTGCAAACCAGGCAGAGGCCTTTAGCAAGAGCCTGACCATGCGGGCATCCTGATCTTCAATTTTCAGCCTCTAGAACTGTGAGAGGTGAGGCTCAGAGGTGAGGCTCAGTCACTGAAGAAATGTTCTGAAATCAGCTGGAGAAATAATGATGTCATGCTCCTTCTGGAAATTCTATTTAACATATGCTAAAGCCTAAGATTAAAACATTCTTTTTCTATACCAGAAATATGAGATCCCAGTCACACGGCTATGTCTTGGTTGTGATCACTGCATAATTAAGTCTTTTTGTATTTTCCTTTCCTTCCCTTTGTGCTAAGCTGACATTGGGCACTATTCACACTGTAACTGCACCAGAATAAGTACTATTCTCATATTGAGTTGGTACTGTCTTCACAGCTCGAAAAAGACGGGTTTGAAAAGGAATTACTGGGAACAGCTAACCCATTTTTGTGTTTGAAGATATAGTTTCCAAACTGGATTCAAATATTTTAGGAACTTACAGAGGGCACTTTTTGAATGAAAGCTATCTTATATGCTATTTTCCTTGCTGGTCCCCAGGCACAATCTTCTCCATTAGTTGATCAGACATGCCTTCTAATATTTGCTTTTCATTACCTGGAAGCTATTGGGTGTCTCTGTGCCCCTTTCTGCTATTGTCATCTTTTTTCACCCTTTAATTTATATCTTAGATATTTGGATTACAGTTTAATTAAGAACATGGGTGTTGTTTTTGTTTTTGTTTTTTCCAAGGAGAATGAGAAGGATACTTGCCTTAACACTGAGTTAGAGAAAAATTTGGTTGAGGTTACATTTGCTCTTACTTTCTGGAATAAAATTTACAATGTCAATGTAGAATATGTGAGTATATATGAATAAAATAAACTTGTTTGTAATAAAAGCTCCCAACTTTTTGACAAATAGGAGCTTATTTTCTGTGCATGGTATATTTAATGAGATGAAAAGGAGAATGTATTGCAGCCACGGAAGCCATTGCCATGCTGGATTTTCTCAAGAGGCCACTGTATTTGGAGTGAGACTAATAGCTACAATGCAGCTTGGGTTTTAGAACTTGGCTAATTTTTTATACCTGCATATAAATTTACTAGATGGGTTGAAATTCAAAGATCTCGAAAGAGGGAAGGTAGTAGTATAACTAAGAATTAGAATTTCTCCCAAAGAGGAATTAGAACTATTATTTCTTCTATTCACAATTTCATCGAACTTATTCCATGTCAAGTTTCTGTACTTACTACTCTGACAATAAGTTTTGAAAGGTGTAAGCATGTTTTTCTCAAAGCTTCAGGGCACTGGCTCAGTGAGAGTCACTGAGTCTTTATTTGGCTAACTCTATAGCAGATTGAACATTATGCTGTAAGTACAGATGCCCTTAACACTAAGGATCTTGATTGTGTGTATGTGATTTTGTTTGTTTTTCAGTTGACCTGGTTGTTAAGTAATAAATTATGAAATTTCAATTGCATGAAATTTAAAGAAGAATTCCACTCCGTTGGTAATTTTAAAGTAAATTTTAACCCATGTTAGTCATTAAGCAACAATGAAAACGACCATCTGTTGACCTTAGCCTCTAAAGAGCAGATAGGAATGGTGAGAGGGGTTCTTAACCATCTCCAGAGCTACATGGGAAAAGAATCTATGAGCATGCTGTGAGTTTCCCCCTGAGTTATGGTAAGGAAAGTGTTGCCACTTCCAAAGAACTATACTTGGTTTCTATTAAACAGCTTCTGATTCCCTTCCTCTGAATGAAGTCCACCTGGGAAGACCGAGGACTGTCAAGACTTGGTATGAGGAATATGTGAGGCAGCGCTGGTATGGCGGCAGCAATGGCTGGAGGCTGAAGTGAAGGGATAATTTGGAAGAAAGCTATAAATTCCGTTCTTACTTTTCACCATATTGCCTAAGGAAAACTACTGCTTACCCTGTGACTCAAGAAATGCTCAGCAACTGTCAGACTGTTGGGATTGGTGGGGGATAGCAGGCCATGGGCCCCCCAAATTCTCTGAGATGTTTATGAAGAGATATGCACAGAGATGTTCAGTACAGCCTCATGTGAGCTCAGGGAGTGTAGCAGACGTGTCCTGTGGGGCATTATGCAGCAGTTAGTGTTTCTTTTGACTAAATGTGCAAAGAAAGGTAGACTTTTAGACCACTAAGTGCTTCGAAAAGAAACTGTAGACACTTTAATTAACCCTGACATTGCAAAATATAAGTGGTATATTTTAGCTATCATGTAGGTCTGACCATGGGAAATAGCTTTGTGCGCTTTGGAAAAATAGGTTTCCAAACAGGTTTAATTATTCAAAGAAATGAGGTAAATTAGAGTTGTCAATACAAATTATTAATGATAGTAATTTCAATCTTCTCCTGTTCTCCATATTCTCATATCCATCAATCCACAGAAACATGGCTGTCAGTCCTTCCTCATGTACAACAATGGTCTGTAAAGTTATCTTACTTGCCATGTGACCCAGTATGGTTGTCTTTGAGTCTGTTTGATTCCACAACCAAACAGGGCAAGTCGGGAGTTTTACAAGGCAAACATGGAAATCAGGATGCTTTAACATCATAATTAACCCCTTGTTTTCTAAAGACTGTCTAATAATTCAGTCCCAACTGTTTTCTGAGAGAGATTCTCCATCACAATATCCTCCTATTGGCAGGTAGGCTCCAGGCCTGTTCAACCTATGTTAGGTAACTTAGCCACATTCCTTCACTTTTTGGAGATTATAAAAACGAACCAACCAACTAACCAACCAAACAAACAAACAAAAACCTTTGCAACAGTAGAGAAGTAATATTGAAAGAGATACTGCATAATTTAAAATTTTCACTACCTGGAATTTTTAGGATCTTGTGAAGACAACATCAATGTTCAAGTATTTGAAAGAAGCTCTAACAATAAAAGGATTTAATCATCTCGGGGTTATTCTATTTGGAAATCTAACTTGCCTTTAACAAAGAAAACCTACAAGAATACCATTTTTGATTAGGTCTGGTTATAATTGCTATCATGATATTTTTCAAAGCACATAGGAATAACTCTGAGGCTCTGAAAAATCACTATGATTTCAATGCTTATCTGGCAGTTTTTCTAATCAGTGTTGCTATATCTCATATCCTTTTTGTTTTTATTTCTTACCAAAAAGTATCATTTTAATTGAATCATGGATCTCAAGTTATGCAAGTAATTAGGTTTAATGAATATATATATATATATATATTTTTTAAAGATTTTATTTATTTATTTGACACAGAGATAGAGAGATCACAAGTAGGCAGAGAGGTAGGCAGAGAGAGAGGGGGAAGCAGGCTCCCTGCTGAGCAGAGAGCCAGATGCGGGGCTTGATCCCAGGACCCTGAGATTATGACCTGAGCGGAAGGCAGAGGCTTTAACCCACTGAGCCACCCAGGCACCCCTAATGAATATATTTTGTACCAGGAAGTCAATGAATGGGAAGTCTAAGGACCTGGAAAATATTTTTATTAAAAATAAGCATATTAATTTCATTGGATGTATATCACTATGGGCTTTTTTCACAAATTAATAAGCAGAGATGAGTCCTTTTTAAGTAGTCAAGGTAAGTAATAGAATTTGTTATAGTAAAGACCCAAGAGTCATAGGATGGTCAGAATCCACACATATTTTAAAATTGTCTGTGCAGGTCCAGGAAGCTTCTATGTGTGACTGACTAATGATCAAAGACTAAACATGCAGGGTCATAGTTGTAGAGGCTCTGTGGGCTGGGTCAGACAAGGTCATTTGATCATTTCAGCAACAGCCTCTTCTTTGGAACTCTTTTAAAATAATTGCTTTCTGCTCCAATCCATGTGTCACCCTGCATTCAAATTAATGTCTTTAAAACATCAAACTCCAGATGATTCTCTTCCTCAAAAATGCTCAGCCAACCCTCGTTATCTGGCAACACAGCATTCACGTGTCCCCTCCTAGCCCATCCTGCTGGCGGATCTGTAGGTCTCCCTCTCATTCATTCCGCCTTACCTCCCAGGAATCCCTACACCGCTCTCTGCCTCAAACTGCCCACTTCCAACTTCAAGAGTATCTTGTGCTTTTCATGGTACTTGTGCTTTCTCAAACTGTCAGCTACATCACTCAAGCCCACTTTCTTTAAAAAAAAAAAAATCTCAATATCTTCAGCACTCAAACAATCTCATCTCCAAATTCTTACAGTGCTTATTTTCTCATCTGCTCATTTTAGCATCTAATTACACACTTCCATATCTTGTTAATTACTATTTCAAAGTTTGATCAGGTTCCTGTAATTAGGTATTTAAATAATAATTACTGCTGTGTGTGAGATTTTACTGTTTTCCAGCTAGCAAAGGGTTTTGCTCTTAACAGAATGTTTTCATCTGTTGAGAGAGGAAGTTCAAGTACAGTGATCTAGCAAAATGAAAAACAAGGTCAGGTCTCTTGATTACATAAGTTCAGCAACTGTTTAGGACAGCAACTAATTTTTCATCCGTGACAACATTAGGCAACATATACTAGCAGGAAGTAACTTAGATATGCTGTCAAGGCATGGCTTCGGTCGTCAATAAAGATTTTGACAAGACTGGTTTTTCAAGTCTGGATTGTTTTCAGTTTGTCTTTCCTTGATCCTGCAGAATATCTAACAGTGCCTGCTATCATCTTGCTTTCTCTCTTTGGAAAATAAGATTGTTTCAAGACGTGCCTGAAATACTGCTCCCAACTTTTAAAAACGTAATAATAGATTTTATACTTCTAAATAGATTTTGTTGTTGTTGCATATTTTCTTTGAATGACTGTGATTACACGGTCATCATCATTGACATATCTTTTTAAAATTTACAATCAGATCCACTTTACTAGTTACAGGAGACAAAATAAATCTTACATTATCACCCTGACTCATTTTGGACTCCAAAGAATACCCACTTTATTCTTATATATATAAAATATATATGTAAGAATACATATATATTTTTATATATACTATATGTATATAAAAATATTTATATATATTTATATATATAAAATATATATGTAAGAATATGTGTATTCTTACATATATATTTTATATATAAAAATAAATTTATAAATTTATTTATAAATAAAATACATTAAATAATTTAAATAAAAATAAATTAAAAAAATTAAATTAAATAAATTTAATTTATTATTTATAAATTTAGTTTCTAACTGAACTGCCCCTAAAACAAATCTACCTTCAAAGGATGATTTGACATTATGGATAATATCTTTAGGAAATTGGCTCAGATATTGAGGGCAATTACAAAGGAGGAATTCCCGGGGGTGAGGTGTGGGGAGGGGAGTCAAATGGTGAGAATATTTCCAGCTTCCAAAGGAGACTTCTTTGAAGATTAAAAAAAGAAACTCTCTTACATGTGTAAATTCTGGCATATTTGTCCATATCATTGTTACATTCTAGCCATAGACTAAATGAATGTGTGCGTTTTCATATCTCCCTTTCAGTTCAAACGGTTATTGAATACCTTTCATCTTCTAGGCACCTTGCTGGGGAATAGAAACAGAAATGAAACAAAGTAAAATACCTCGAAACAGCTTCCTCCCAGTGAGGAAGACATACAGGTGTATGATCGTGATCAAATGTTGTGTGTAAGTGTCCATGGGAATATCTGGAGTTTGACCTGCGATTTTTCTGGGCAGGTGAGGGAAACAGAAGAATGTTAACCCTTTTTCATTATCACAAGGGCTCTCTTAAGAAAGCAGAAGTGACGATTTCTTTTTACAGACTTTCTAGTAGAGAAAGGAAGACCATAAGCAAAAATAACAGCCAAATACCATGTTGTAGTAACACGAATTATAGAAAACAGAAGCAGATAATGGAGGTGATCAAAATTTGAATGGAGCTCATCAGAGAAGGCCTGTGTGAAAAGGTAAAAATTGAGCACCGCCTTGAAGGCAAAGCAGCTATCTGGAGACAGCGTGCTCCAGGCAGGTGCAGAGAGCCACATAGAGAAGTCTGATTGATATGCAAAGATCGCTGGATGGGAAAGAAGAGGAGCCAGTGTGTGAAAGGATGAGCAGCAGTGGGGATCCATGGGGGCGTGGCAGAGTTAATACAAGATGAGATCAGAGAAGTAAGGGCTGTATAAGCCACAGGGCATTAAGGCCATTTTAGGGCTTTAACTTTTCTTTTCTTTTCAAATTAATTAATTATTTAAGTGAGCTCTACACCTAACGTGGGACTCAAACTCATGATCCCGAGATCAAGAGTCTCATGCTCTTCCAAATGAGCCAGCCAGGCACTCCCTGGGTTTTAACTTTTCTTGAGTAGAGATGGAAGCCAATGACATTTGGGAGCAGAAGAGTGCTATGATCACACTTAAATTTTACCAAGGTCAGTGTGGATGTTGGGTTAAAACCAGACTGATGGGACAAGGGCAGAACCGGGAGATCAGTCAGGAAGCTATGGCGCTCATCTGTTCCAGGAATGAGAGTATCTTTGACTCTCCTAACAATAGTGAGGGCAGACAAAAGTGCTCAGAGCTTGGAGACATTAAGGTCATAGAGATGGCAGTGAATGCTGATGAAGTGTAAGTCAGGGGAGGAGACAAGGAAGGAGGCAAAGACAAACCCACAGTGTTTGGATCGTCAGGAGGGCATAATTGCCAACAGGGAGGAAGTCCTAGTTCGATATGAAAATTTGAAAGTCATCACATGGCTTGAAGTTTCATACCTATACTGAGATAGGAGTAAAAATAGTGTTATTACCCATATTGACACGATCGAAATCCAAGACCCACACAGGTGTATTATCAGCACAAGGTCCCTTCCTAGTGGGACAGAACAGGAATGAGAACATGGGTCTCTATTCTTGGATTAGGAATCTCTTTCATTTATAGTACTTGCTCTGTTTAAATACATCTACCATCCTGCTGTAATTAGTTGTTGCAGCCTCCGTGGGAATACATGGAGCATGTGTTTGTTGAACACCCAGCACGCACAGAAACCGGTTGTGGGGCTGGGAATACAAAAAAGGAAGAAAAAAAAAAAAGGTACAAAACCCTGTCTGTAGAGGAGCCTACATCTTGTTAGGGAGGAACGCACATTAACAAGCAGATGTGTGACAGACTGCTTGATGATAAAATAGAGATTTTAACAATAAATCCAGATAAAAGGGGAAGGAAATGCCAGGGGTAACAGAGGTGTCATTGTGTCACTATTTTTTACAGAGTGTGCACGGAAGGGTTCAGTGAACGGAACTGAGCAGAGCCCTATGGAAATGCGAGACAGCCAAATTGAATCTGAGCAACAACTTTTCATGGGGAACAGCAATTTGAGATGATTGCCCCCCCCCCCAAGTCAGTAAATCACAAGAGAAGCAAAATAGGATTTGTGAATGAGGACGTTTTCTCCCACTGGTCTAAAAGTAAATGGATTTTCACCAGGTAGCTTAATTTATAAAACAACAAATTTAGATCTGACATTATGGGGTTAAAAAAAGAATGATCTCAAAAACATGAGCAACAATAAAATAAGCAAAAATGTAAATTGGTTATATTCTGGAAGGTAGAAGTTAGCCTTTGAATCACCCTTTACAGGCCTGCAAACCAAAGAATACATTACACGATAGCACAATACTATTGTAAATAAGCATCCTTGCATGTGCTGCCATCTTGTGGCAGAACAGAAAGTGTTACTAAGTTACCACATTAATGTCTACATTTATGCAACCACTGGTTGTCTTAGTTGACCAAATGTGGCTCTTGGGCGAGAAAAAGCATGCTTTGTAACTGATCCTGGAGGTGAAATACCTTTCAGCTAAGGTAACATTCAATAAAAGAGCTGGGCAAAGTGAAATTTATAAAAACAGGCTTTATCAGTTTGCCTAAAAAAAACTTGATTGCATTGTAAAATTACTTCACCATATATAGTATTTCTCCTCAATACACAAACACATAATTTTAAGGTGAATTTCATTATTCTGTACCCTCAAATGAGCCACCTTTTTCTACACCTAAACAGATCGTGTCTTTCAGTCTTTGACAAATTGCTGACTGCAAATACTAGGTAACATACACAAGGGTAATTTTCATTCTTCCCTGTGTCCATGACTTTTGTGTTTGTTAGCTGTAAGTGATTTGAACAGACGGGTTGCCTGGGTATTTATGAGCACTGTCCTTGGAGCAATGGGATTCCTGGGGGTGGGGGAAGGAGGGAGCTGCCTAAGGCTGTGATTTAATGTGTCTTGAAAACTAATTCCGTCTCTTGGAGAGTTAAAAATCACAGGCCATCACCAGTGTATGTTATCATGACCCCATTTGCTTTGACAGCCAAAGTGTTTGGGACATCATTCAACTGTAATAGAGATAGTCACAGGTCTGACCTACAACTCTGTCTCTGGTTACTTATCCACACAGTGTCCTATGGCCCTGCTCACACCGGATCCCACATCAATCATTTCTGTCTTACAGAGGATTGCTGCTTGCTGGGTCTCCCAGACCTATCTTACCTCCCCTACTAAACTGTCAAAACATACGGCATTTGCATTTGGTTCTGTAGCAGTAACTCCCACATTTGGTTAACCTTGATTCTATGTTTAAACAGAAAATATTTATGACAGAGGCAGCTAGTGGTCCCCCTATATCTACCCTCTATGTTTTTGTGGTCAGTAAGAGAAACGTCAATTTTGACCCGCACACTTGGTTGCCCAGGATGAAAAGTGCATTTCCCAGCCTTCTAGATATGGCAATCAAACGAAGTCCTAGCTCACAAGAAGGAAGCAGAAGCACTAAGTGAATTCTTTCAGGCACTTTTTTTAAAAAAGACAGCTGGCGTCCTACAAATTAATTTTTAAAAATCAATTTCAAGAAGTGTCATGTATGTTGGAGGAGTTTAAACATGCTCTATGAGGTAGGAAGAAACCCCACAAAATTGCAGGGGTACATCACATCATTAAGATTTCAGGAGCCCAACAGAATGGGGCATGGCCAGACATACCCTCCAAAATAAAACACACATTATTACTTCTTGAAGTCTGGTCCCTTATGGGATACCTCTGAAGGACCATCCAGGCTCTAAACTCTCCATCAGAGGGACTGAGACCTCTCTGTTTCTCTCTCTCTCTCTCTCTTTTTTAAGTAGGCTCCATGCTGAACACAGGGCTTGAACTCACCCTGAGATCAAGACCTGAGCTGAGATCAAGAGTCAGATGCGTAACCAACTAAGCCAAACGGGCGCCCCTGGACTGAGACCTCTCTTGCAACTTCTCTTCCTAATTCTGTTTTCTTCAATTCCTTAGAGATTAAAGGAGAGGAGTGACCTGCCCCCCACCTCTCCCTGATTAAATCCCTGCACACATCATTTCATTTCTGATGCTTTTCAAGTGAATGCAACCTGAGACACCTTTCAGTGTCACCCTGTCTCCACTCGGACCCATCAGATCTGCACATTCTTCTGAACCCCACAGCGTCTGATGGTAAACATGTTTAATGCTGACTTCCAACCCCTTCCTATCCATTTATGTACAGTACACATAGTTATTCATAGTATGCAATATGATCCTATACGCACTTGCAGGTTTTTAAAAACACTGGACAAAAGTCACAGAGTGGATACAGAATTATGTCTAGAGTGTAGATAATATTTACCATTCTCTTTTTACTGATATCTTTCTTAGAAAGGAAACTTATTATTTCTATAATGAAAACTTTTATATAAGGAAGACCTTTCCCATCTAATAATAATGCTAATAATAACTACCAACCGGGAATACCAAATTACCCAAAAAAGGCAGTGGATTTGTAATACAAACCCTATTTGTAGTAACTGATAAGCACATAAATTATCTCAAGTCTGTCTCCTTCTCTGCATTCATAGAAGAGTAGTGAGATAAACTGTGTAGCTCTGGCTAGGAATATTTCAACACTCAAAAAGGAAAAAAAAAAAAAAAAAACCCAATGAGCTATTTCTGCAATCTCTGTCAAGTGATGTTTCTGCTGTAATCTGCTTTGAGCCAAGGAAAAGATAAACACAATAAAAGTGTGGAGTGAGAACCACATTGTAACACAGTCACTTAGATTTGTTCAGGTTAATCAGCATGAATGATCTTTGAGAATTTATCAGGAGATTTCTGGTGGTTATTATTATTCTTAGAAATTACAGAATGAATTGCAAGTTCACCTTTAGCTAACATTTGAGATCCCGGCTTTCACCCTTAACTCCCCTAAGGTATAATTCATTTTATTAAGTCTCTCTTCTCTTCCCTTTCAGTCCCATCCTACACTGTTCTCCAGTTTTTGCTGCACTTCTCAAGGAAAAAGAAATCTCATAATTCTTTACAGATTTAAAGCTAATGCTTTATTTGGAGACAGCGTATCCCTTTCCCTGGAGCTAAGAGCTACACAGAATTAGACCAAATGTTTCCCAGTGCAGATAACGTTGGCTTTTTCCACCACTAATTTCTGAGGCTTTTTGTTTGTTGCGTACAAGGATAATCATGAGTCAAAGTGTCAGCAGACACACCTGCAGTTCGCTCTGTTCGTGTGTGTGTTTGTCTCGTGTGAGAAGTCTTTAGGACTTTGTCTAGCACACAAGTGGCTCTGTCTCCTAAGACAATACATTTGAGGGGGAAAAAAAGACAATACATCTGTAAGTCCACCCGTATTCATGCTACATTTTACAGCTCACACCTTCCCTCTAAAGTTATAGAAGGCTTTAATTTTAAGGATAAATGAAATGCTTTTCAATAAAAACATTAACTAGTCCTAACACAGTGCGGTCAATTATTAAATAAATTACAATAGCTGAATGCCTTGGAACAGTAAAAAGGAAGGAAATAAAATATTAAATGGATTTGATGCTTATATATCCATATTAAATTATTTTACTAGATGGCTCTCCTGTGATCTTAAGCACCCCTGCACATATTCTCCAAAGGACACTGGGTGAGTCAACTTCCCAAACAAAACACATCCCTTTCCTTTTGGTGCTTTTTTCAGGATGAGTATCTTCTCAGCAGATTCCTCGCTCTTTAAGGGTTGGAGTCTGGGGTTCATATTTTCACTCCATAGCAATTAGCATGGTGTCAGTGTCTTGCACATAGATAGTGCTAATAGTTATATGTCAAAATGATTGATAGGCAAGAGATTCACGTTGTGATGGAACCAACTCTACAAATTAGTGTTGTCAGCTTCGAGGAAGAATGAACACTTGGGATTTGATTAGCAACAAGTGAATGAACAGCTGTGTACATACGTTCTCATGTGATCCTGGGCTGATTGTGACTATATGTGGCTTATTTTTTTTTTATTTGTTTTTATATGTGGCTTATTGGCCACACACATTCTTTGTCACTTCTTTCTTTGACCTTTGCAGCCTTTGACTGCTGTGACCAATGGAGCATTGTGGAAACATATTACACTGGTTCCAGGTCTAGCCTAAAGAGGATTGACAACTTTCATATTGATTGCTAGAAGCCCTGTGCCACAGTATAAAAAGAGTGACTACCCTGAAGGACAGAACACGTGGGGAAGCCCTGAGATGATGATGCAGAGGGAGGAGGAGTGACAACTCACTTCCAGCTGTCTCTGTCAATGCAACAGGCATGTAAATGAATCCATCTTTGACCCTCCAAACCAGACCAGCTGAATACCACCAACTGACCCAGCAGATGCCACATGGAACAGAAGAATAACCCAATTTGACTCTGAGTTCCTGACCAAAAAAAAAAAAAAAAACAACAAAAAACAAACAAACAAAAAAAAACGACCCAAAAACACATGGATATAATAAAAAGGTTGTTTGAAGCCACTACTTTTGGGGGAAGTTTCATACACAGCAATCACTAACCAGAACATTCTACATGTTGGTTTGCCTGGGAGAGTCCCAGTCTCTGACACTTGTTCAAGCACCATCTCATGATTTAGATATGTTCTGGATTTTCAGTTTTCACAAAGTATTATCAAACGATTGGATTTAAATAAGCCAAGATAGTCGTGATAGTTTCTGTCATGTTCCCATTCAGAAGAGAGCGAGAATTATGTGAAAGGAATGGCTGCAAGCTGAAACTTATTTAAACTGGGACAACCAATGAAAACCTTTCTCTTGTCCTGAAACCCTCAGACTGAAACAGACTAACACTTCCCCTTGGAGGTCGGCATGCAGGCTGCTTGCTGATAAAGTTATGTTCCCGGAACCATCAGCTGCAAAAAACAACCAGCTTCTTCTGATCTCGGGCAGTGGTAGAGGGAGCACCATTCTCTGGGCTCCTCTAGTTGGCCAGACAGTGGTGCCTCAGTGCTGCCCTGGTCTACAAGACAGACAAATCTGCCAGGCCACAAGCCCTGCATTAAACTGTTCACAGTAGATGGGGGTGAGGGGCCTCAGGGGGAATCATGGGAAATTATAAGTTAGGTGTATATGACTAATGTGTAGGAAATAGAACTGGAGCTGTCCTTCCACAGAGTGAATAGAAAACAGTCTGCATTCTTCATGTAGTGGTAATATCCTTATTGCATCGTGTAAATCTATAATATTCATCCCTCATTTCTCAAATTTTAAAATTTTCAAGAAATGTTCAGAGGCAATGAGCTAAAAATAAAAGTGCATATTGAAGGACAATTAAATATTAAATTTTCATTTCTCAAGAAAGTAGATGATAAAAAAGTCACTTGCACAAAATGTGCATCATTGCCCATCACCATGTAATCTGTACTGAAATCCAGAAGGCACAAATCTCCTAAGGAAGCATTGGCATTTGCCTCAAAAATTAATTTGAAGAAAACTGTGCCTGAAGAAAACAATTTAGTATATGTAAATGCAGAAAACATATTTACACATGAACCTGCAAAGCATGACTTCCAATTATATCAAAAGACTGTTTTCCTAATTTAAATGTGTTCATTTTAAATTCCAAGATTACTTGTGCACATATAAAAAGTGAAGCAGTAGTTGTCAATGCATCCACTATTAGCAAAAAAACCAAAAGCAAAACAAAAACCCTTGTAAACAGTGAGTTAATGCAGTTTGTTCATTCATGGCATTAAGTACTTCAAATAGAAAATCACTGAAATGCATATCAATAATGGATAAAGAAGATGTGGTATGTACACACACACACACACACACACACACACACACAATGGGACATTATGCCGTGATCAAGAAGAATGAAATCCTGCCATTTGCAATAACGTGGATGGAACTAGAGGGTATTATGCTGAGTGAAATAAGTCAGTCAGAGAAAGACAATTATCATATGATCTCACTCTTATGTGGAACTTAAGAAACAAAACAGATGAACACAGGGGAAGGGAAGGAAAACTAAAATAAGATTAAAACAGAGGGAGGCAAACCATAAGAGACTCTTAACTACGGAAAACAAACTGAGGGTTGCTAGAGGGGCAGGGGGGTAACTGGGGGAGGGGCATTAAGGAGGGCACGTGATATAGTGAGCACTGAGTATTTTTTTTTTTAAGATTTTATTTATTTATGTGACAGAGAGAGAGATCACAAGTAGGCAGAGAGGCAGGCAGAGAGAGAGGGGGAAGCAGGCTCCCTGCTGAGCAGAGAGCCAGATGCGGGGCTCGATCCCAGGACCCTGAGATCATGACCTGAGCCGAAGGCAGAGGCTTTAACCCACTGAGCCGCCCAGGCGCCCCATGAGCACTGAGTATTATGTGCAACTGATGAATCACTAATTCTATTCCTGAAACTAGTAATACACTATATGTTAACTAAATGGAATTTAAATAAAAAAATTTAAAAAAATTCATATCAATAATCAAATATTTTTCAACCTAATTATTGGAACCAAAGAGAAGAAAGTGTTTAGTTCATTTTGCAAAAGCTGATAGTATGGCTCCTATTGTAGAATTCATTTAGAAGTTCAATACCAAAGATAAAATTATTTAGTTAGTAGTAAAACTATAAAGACAAATTTAGAATAAACAAGTTTTATGATAAAAACAATAGTCTTAAGAAGTTGAGAGAATAATTCACTTGGAATTGATGGTGATGAACACATAATTCATAATAGACTTCAAATAAGATTCAAGAGTCTACCAATCGAAATAGAATATGTTTAGTGTACAAATTTACAATCTACAAATATTACTATATATACATAATTGGGGTAGTCACCAAAAATGATGAGGCTGGTATTTAATATTTTAAAAATCACTTGAGCACAACTGCAGATACTTCATTAATTTAATATTAATTGGCAGTTAGCTATATTTAAACCTTGGAAGCACTACCTTGTAAATCAACCTAAGTGTTCTATGATGGCACTGAAAATTTCTATAAATTCGTTCTTTGAAGTTTAGAATAATTTTCTATAAAATTATAGGAAACTTTTAATCCAAGTGTTCTAAAATTAAGCATCAGAAATTTCTGAAGCATTTACATTTTGCACCAATTGAAAGCAATGCTTGCAGAATGGAAGACAGTGAAAATCATCCTTACAAAATCTAAAGAGGAACTGAACAAATTAGCTAATGTGAACTTAGGATGTACATGATGTAAGTTGGATGCTTTATACTTGAAATTTTAAATGTCTCAACTTGCAGAAATAATCTTTAATGGAGCTCCTTTAAAAAAAAAAAAAAAGATTTAGGGGCGCCTGGGTGGCTCAGTGGATTAAAGCCTCTGTCTTCGGCTCAGGTCATGATCTCAGGGTCCTGGGATTGAGGCCCGCATTGGGCTCTCTGCTCAGCAGGGAGCCTGCTTCCCCTCTCTCTCTGCCTGCCTCTCTGCCTACTTGTGATCTCTCTCTCTCTGTCAAATAAATAAATAAAATCTTTTAAAAAATAAAAAAATAAAAATTAAAAAACATATTTATTTATTTATTTTAGAGAGAGACAGAGAGAGTACAAACAAGCGAGGGGAAGAGCAGAATCTCAAGCAGACTCCCTGCTAAGCATGGAGGGGCTCGATCTCCTGACCCTGAGATCATGACCTGAGCTGACATCAAGAGTTGGACGCTCAACCAACTGAGCCACTCAGATGCCCCATGGAGCTCATATTTTTAATAAATTTAAACTCCATACTGAAATCAAACTGAGACGGCCTACAGTTTTCTAACATTAAAGCTTGGCAAAACATTGAAAAGAATTATACACAGAGAAAATTTTTGTCTTGGAGTAATATTTGTCAAAGATGGTTCCCTGAATGGAGGTTAAAAATACCCAAAATATTAAGCTAAAATCTTTACATAGCTTAAGCAAAAAATTCAAATTGACTAAGTCTTCCATTTAGTGGTACTTGCTTAGAGTTTAAACATGTCAGCACCTGCAGGGAGAACACTTTATCAAGTAAAACTATCATAATCTACAGACAAGTCCATTTCAAATTCAGTACCATAAAATGCAACTTTCAAAAAGATGGCACACAATTGTATGAAAAACTTATCACAGTACCATTATATTGAGAGTATATTCTCCAGAAAATATTAATGACAAGGTATTAAAAGTAGAAATTGCTGTGAAACTGATTCAAGTATGTGATCATAGATGAGAAGCAATTATTTTGCTTATTTTAAATTTCAGTTAATATTTTTGCTTTAGTGCATGTGGGTATATTCTATTTTCAGAAATCAATTTTAAATAGAACTGTTTTATAGGTACACCGAAAAAATACAATCAATTTATTCACCTATAAACATTTCTAAAAGTTGTAACAGTTTAATGATTTCAGTGCTCATGTTTGCTCTCAGAAATGTCCCATTTTTTATGATAAATGATGTGGTTGCTTTACTTATTTCCACTCTGAATTACTATTTCCAGTCATTTCTTCACTTCACTCACATTACAGCCTCATGCTATCATCATCAGATTGTTTTACTCTCTTCACAATGCAGAAAAAGTCCATTTTTTCCAACCTGACATTTCTTTTTTTTCCTATGAACCCTGCTTTCTATTCCCTGAATATGCTTTCCCCCTCCCAAATGTTGAAGATATTGTTAATGCTCTTTTTTGACATTTTAAAAAAGATTTCTTTATTCATTTGGGGGAGAGAGAGAGCATGAGTAGGAGGGGCAGAGGGAGAGGAAGAGAGAAACCCAAGCAGACTCCATAGAGTGTAGAGCCCTATGCGGGTCTTGATGCAGGGCTTGACCTCAAGACCCCAGGACCATGACCTGAGTGGAAACCAAGAGTCAGAAGCTTAAGTGTGCCACCCAGGTGTCCCTCTTTTTTGACATCTTGAACTCTTCCTTTCCAAAGCAACTTGTGACAATATTACCCACTTTTCAACACCTGGCTCAAATACCGTCTCCTTCCACATTCTCTAAACCACAATCAATCTCTTCCCCTTTTCTCTTTCTGAAGAGTTTTACTTGTATATCTACTAGAGCCCCTGAGTTTGCATTATATTGCAGATAACTGCATGCCCAGTTTTCTTCCTCTAAATAATCATGTCTTAAGTACCATATTTTCCTGTTGATCTCGTCTTTCTTCCCTGCATCCCCTTCTTGCTGTGGTAGACTGGATAAGCTGAGTGGAGCTCTCTAAAGGTTGTTGGACTAATTACTATTTTTCTATAAACATGTTTCAATTATCTTCTTTCTTTACGCATGTCATCTTAGTCCATTTTATAGTTCTAATGTGGTATGTTTATACTCTTTTTTCCAATGTACCTTAATTACTCTTTCTCAGTCAAGCTTCTCACTGTTAGTATCCAAATATGGCCTTCTTTGTTTTTTCCTCAAAAATGGATACATCTTCATCTTGCCTGATGCATTTCCTAGTTTTTTGTTATTTTTTTTTTAAGATTTTATTTATTTATTTGAGAGAGAGACAGAGAGAGCAAGAGCAGGGGAAAGGACAGAGGGAAAGGGGGAGAGATAAGCAGACTCTCCACTGAGCATGGAGCTGGACCAGAGGCTCAATCCCAGACCCTGAGATCACAACCTGAGCCACGCAGGCATTCCCATTTCCTAGTTTTGCTACAAAATCTAGTATTTCTTTTTGTAATGCCATTGCTACTTTGACAAAAACATGACCATTTCTTCTCAGCTTTTAACCCCCCAAATTGCTCCCCGTAAAGGAGAATACATGATTTCCTCAGACAATGAATAGTAAGGGAAAAGAGTTACATAAAATCCTTGACAAAAACAGATGAGAAAAATAAGGCCATGGATATTATTAATACAAGGAAGCTGGATAGGTAGCAGTGTTCAGAAAGCACATGTATGACCCTGATTAGTCAAATGCTTTTAATTATGACTCACTGAATTAAGAAAATGTATTTAGTCAAAAAAGATAGAATTTCTGTTAATACAAACAATGGACAATTGCTTGGATTTAATTTGTTTATAAAGAGCTTTTCTGTATACTTAAAAATCGACATCACAGAATTCAAAAAGCAAAGAGAACAAATTATGTGACATAAGCTGATTTCATTTCTATGTAGTAAGGGCTATGAAAAAGAAGATCAGATTTTAAGTATAAAAGACAAAGACATTACTGGCTTTATTTCTAGCTTTGTGTGCATTATTACTTGATGCGCATTATAATTTTTAGTCATTCTTATTGTTTTAGTTTCACTTTTATTTCTCTAGTGCTTTGAAGTTATATACATCCTAGTTCCATTTTTAAATTGACTTAAAATTTTCAACATGCATACTTTACTTGAAACCAAACAACATTTAATACCTCTCTCTTATTCCTAAATAATCAGGGACTTCTTGGACATATTAAATTGCAATCATCAAACTCTTTCATCCTTACATATTATTATTTTGGTTCTTTTGTTATTTCTTTAACCACAAAAACTAGGCATTGCTATTATTGTTTTTAAAAAAATCACTGTTAAATTTGTCTGTAAGTCTACCAGTTTCCTTGCACAACCTTTCATTCTATGCCTCAGACATTCATTTCTCTTTAGAAACTTCGGTTAAGATCTACTGGTAATACACTGTAAGTTTTGGGTTGTCAAAAAATGCCTGTATTTCATTTTCATTCTTGAATAAAGATGTACTTTGGAACACAACTGTATATCAATAGTTACTCTTTTTTGCATTCATCAAGATATAATTCACTATCTTATTGCTTCATTAATACTGTTGAAAATTCTGAGTCTTTGTAATCTTTCTATTTTCTCTGTTTTAAGCTCTTTGCTTTGTAAGTTCCTTATGATGTGCTCCTAAATCCTCATTCCCTACCAATTCTGTAAAATTATCTCTTCAAACTGTCCCTTCAAATGTTGCCCATTTCTTACCTTCTTGATTCTCTTCTTTAAGGGCTTCAATTAAAGATGCATTAGATATTTTCATTCTATCCTCTGTGTCACTTAACCACTCTTATATTTTTCATCTCCTTATCTCATCATTTTGCAATCTGAGTAATTTCTTCAAATCTATCTTCCATTTCACCAATGTTTCTTATCCCTGCCCATTCTCTCGCATTATTCCAACTTTCCATCTGATATTATGCTCTTTCTCCCTGAAGAATATGCTTTGCTGTTTTAAAAATACCATTCTTATGGTGATTTCTTTAGTTGAGAATATCTTACTTTCTTTATTTCTTGGAATAAAATTTACACGAGGTTATAATCCTGGTTTGGCCATTATTGTCTTTGAGCTATCTGAATATACCTTTCCCTTCTTTTCTGGCTTCTCTTGTTCTTAAGAAATCAACAGTCAGTTGAAGAGTTGCTCTTCTGATAGTAATCTGCTACTATTCCCTAGCTGCATTTGATACTTTTCTTTGGATCATTGGTCTTCAAGCAGTCTTATTATATGTGTAGGTGTACTTTTGTTACCTTACTTGGAGTTGGTTTGGACTTCATGAATCTGTGGCTTCAATCAGTTTTAGTTATGGAAACTCCTCAGGCATAATCTCTGTAACTTGCTTTTACTCTTTTCTCTCTCTCTTCTCTATTTCTGGGAATTCAGTTAAACTTGTGTTAGACTCCTTATTGTATCTTTTATGTTTTTATGCTATATTGCCATTTTCCATCATTTTT
Organism: Potos flavus; assembly: GCA_028534135.1. Classification (NCBI taxonomy): domain Eukaryota; kingdom Metazoa; phylum Chordata; class Mammalia; order Carnivora; family Procyonidae; genus Potos; species Potos flavus. The sequence continues at coordinate 16,304,098 of CM052895.1, read as the reverse complement.
CTCTATGCTGTTCAGGTTGGATTTTTTTTCTTTTTTCTTTTTTTTAAATTTTTTTAATTTTTTATTTTTTTAACGGATTTTTTTCTGAACTATTTTCCAGTTAACAAATTCTTCAGCTATCTCTAATCTGCTCCTTTCCATCATCCATGTTTTAATATTGTTCTTTTCAATCACAGAATTCTATTTTGTTCTTTTTAAATCTGTTATGTCATTTGTCCTCTTAAACTATGGTGGTTTTTATTTTGAGACATAATATGCATACCATAAAATTCATTACGTTGAAGCATATGATTTAGTGGTTTTTTAGTATATTCAAAAGGTTGTACAACCATCACTGCTACCTAATTTCAGAACAATTTCATCGCCCAAAAAAGCAATCCCATATCATAAGCAGTCACTTCCCATTATTTTTCCATTGAGTTCCTGCCACCCCCTTACTCACATTCTTTTTCCATGAATTTGTCTATTCTCATTATTTCATATAATGCAACCATATAATATGCAGTCTCTTGTGTCTGGCTTCTTTCAGTTAGCATAATGTTTCCAAGATTTATCCATGTTGTAGCATGTATCAGTCCCTCATTACATTTCATGGCTGAGTATTTCTTTCTATGGATATGCCACCTGTGGGTTATCCACTCAACAACTGATTGAAATTTGTTTCCATGTTTTGGCTATTTGCATAATGCTATCTCTTTGTAGATAGCATATAGCTGGATGATGTTTTTATACCCACTTTTCCAATATCTGCCCCCTTTTTTTTTAAAGACTTTATTTGACAGAGAGAGAGACAGCGAGGGAGGGAACACAAGCAGGGGGAGTGGGAGAGGGAGAAGCAGGCTTCCCGCTGAGCAGGGAGCCTGATGCAGGGCTCGATCCCAGGACCCTGGGATCACGACCCGAGCTGAAGGCAGACGCTTAATGACTGAGCCACCCAAGTGCCCCCAATATCTGCCCTTTAACTGAAGAATTTGAATGGAGCACATGGTTGCGTTTCATGTACTTACCAATAAAGTGGAATTTAGGTCTGTCATTTTGATATTTATTTTCTGTATGTCTGGAATGCTTTTCCCTCAGGTATCTACACAGTTCACTTCCTCAATTTTTTATGATCTTTCTCAAACACCAGCTGCTTAGTGAGGTCTTTGCCGGCCATCCTGTTCCAAATTTAAATACTTCAATATACATTTCCTAACTCCATTTCCTACTTGATTTTTTTTCAATATTTATAATGATCTAACATACTATATATTGAATTTATTCATTTCACTTAATGTGTATATTGTTTTGTATACAGATTTAGCTCATTAAATTGTAAGCTTTGTGGGGGTACAGTTTTTTGTTTCTTGTTTTGTTTTGTTTTTTAATATTTCCAGCACCTAGGAGAGGCCCATAGTAGAGGTCCACCAAATATTTTGTTGAATGAATGGTCAAAACACTTAGACATTTTTTCTATGAGTCTCAATGGAGGCTGGTTGCTTTCTTTTCAGTCAGAAACACCATAAAGGTTTTGAAATTTAATTGTAAATGTTGCTTTTAGAATAAATTAAAAGAGAAATAACTTTGTAATGCCTATTATATGCTAAGTAATGTGGGGAATTTGCAAAATAGAATTCTATAGATGCATTAATTGAAGACTCTGCATGATCAGAAGGCAAACTCATCTGACTCTGGGGAGCTCCTAACTTCAGCATACTATCTTCCTCTTACAGATGGAACAGGAGGTATTAAATAGCTCCAGCCAACCAAAACATAATCATCGAACTCCAATCCAAAGAGTTTCCTGCCACTTAGCATTCTCTTTTACTATTTCAAGGTCTCCCAAACTCATCATACCTAAAACCAAAATATGCTCCTCTTCACACCAGATCATCTCCCTAAGAATGCCATCTCAACCATCCTATTACACAAGCATCACTGACACAAGCAGTACTTTTCCTTTAGCCTTAATATGAAATCCATCATCAAGCACTCTTCCATCTACCACCTAAATACCTATTAAGTTTATCCCTATTTTTCCATCTCTGTCACTACTGTCCTAATTCACATTACTATCATCTCTATTTGGTTTCCTGCAATAGAGTCTTCACTTGTTCCCTCTTGCCACTTTTCGTTCCACTCCAATCCATTCTATACACTTCAGCCAACATAATTTTTGCTAAAACAGATCTGTTTAAGATATTTTATCAGGATTTTATTCCCCTTAAGATAAAGAAAATATTCTGAACTTGCCTAAAGCTCTGTATGGTTTGGTCCCTGCCTACTGCTTCATTTTAAGCCACTCTCCTCCCTCTCCTTATACAGCTGCTACATTTACCATTTCTCATTTTCTGGAACACACCTTGTTTCCTCCTGTCATTTTGTTCCTACTTCCTGGGTCTCTTTCTCTCACTCTCTCTCCACAAACAGGCCTTTTTGTCTTCCTATTCATCTAGAGAACTATCACTACACATCTACCAGATTTCGGCTCAACTCTTTCCTTCTCAAGGAAGCTTTCCCTGACCATTTTTCCCAACTACCACACCACATATCTAGGCTAAGTATCCATGTTATATTCTCCTATAAACCATGTTCTTTGTCTCATAGTGCTTATTTGGTTTGCAAATAAATACTACTTGTACAGTTCCTTGATTTTTATATATATTTTAAGCTCTGCAAATTCAAGACCATGCCGGCTTTTACTCTATATGTTTTTACCCAAATACAATGCCCAGTGCAATAAATACTTATTAAATGAATGTATTATATAGCTTTGTATCAAGTACACCATAATCCAATGTTAGGGTGCTCCTATGGCTTCCTTTTTGCACTACCTTCACTGACATTTTCCCACCCTCTGCCCCCCAGTAACCACTCCACACAGCAGATACAGTTATCTTAAGCTCTTAGAATAAATAAAGATAGTACTGCTCAATCATGTGGTTAAGAATCCATAATAATAATATAACTGTATCAGGCAAACACAAGGCCTATTGCTTACAAAAAAAATGGGGCATCAGTATTGTTCATCTCCATACATTCTTTGCCACTGACATATGTAAAGAGTATCATATCTTTTATAAATAAATATATATATGTATGGGCAGGTATGTATTGGAAGTACATGAATGTATTAGAAAATCAGTATTGATCATATACACAGTCATCACTCAACTCCCTTGTCTCTTTTATTACCTGTGGACTCTAGACCCAGCTCCATAAAAACTGTGAAGTTGGCCAACTTGTTTTTGTTAATGTGTTCTTCCACTCTCCTTTTCGACCACTATCGGCTCTACTCTCATTCTTTCCTCATGACATACCATTCTTTCCTCATGACATATCACGTCTACTCTTATTCTTCCCTCATGACCCTGTGGTTCTTGAGATACCTGGTTTCATCTCTCCACCTCCCCTGCCTTGAGCCTCCTTCACCTTCTTCCCTGCTGCTATTACTTGTGAAGTATATTATCAGATGACTTGTAAATAACCCAAATTGTTATTACCCGTCCTGGGGAAAAAAGTCTCTAACAGTGGAATTTCATTTATATAAAATAGGCTGGCGGATGATAATGGTAGGATCAAAAATATTATACATGTCTCTGATTCAAAAGTGTAGGTATGCTCTAGCAACCAAAGACAACCCAGATCTTTTTCCAGTGGTGCTGTTCTTAGCAAGTATTACAAAAAAGAAGAAGAGGAGGAGGAGGAGGAGGAGGAGGAGGAGGAAATCACCCAGTACAGTTTGTAAGGAAATGTATCTTTTTAAAGCTATTGAACTGTTTTAAAAGAACCACACCCCTAAAACTCAACATTACAGTACTTGCTATAGATTTCCTCCCTGCCTTTGGAAACTGCCCAACTATTTTCACGTGGTGCTTTAGTAGTAGTTCTCCACCCCCATGATTGATGTGGTTTGAATGCTAGTTATAGCTTTCTTGTCATCTGAAGTGATTTCCCAAGATGGTCTGTTTCCTTTCAAATTTCAGACATTTTAACCTACACTCTGACAACAGCCAAGGCAGTTCTTATGAAGATCAAATTAACTTACCATCAAGGATACGTAAAAAAAAATTTCTGGATCCTAGTCAGTGTTCTTAGATGTTCCTGGACGTGACTGAAGATCTAAAACACGTTCTAACTGTAGTCACTACGGAAAACAAATTTTTTTTTATTTCAAGTTAAAGGAGATTGGTTTTAAACGTCCATTTTTTCCCAATAAAATTATGTAAGCTTCATTTTGACTACATGCATCAAACAAAGCGAGGGTTTAAGGAAATTACCCTCTGGATCACAGAAAAATGTCTCCCACTATTTTATCTTTGATGATCTGGATCATTCAGGTAAAGAGCCCAGTTTTGGCTTGAATTGCTTGGGCAAGGCCTCAGTTGTGCATCCTCCCTTATCATTTGGGAGGGGTGCCTTTCTAGTAGCAAAGGTGTTTCTGGTGTTTTCAAGAAAAATTTAGAGATAAGGTTTCCATTCCATACAAAAAGACCAGAAAAGAGAAAAGAATTCACAAAATGTATGCTTTGTACAGATGAAACTGAAATCTGTAGAACTGTTAGTACTACTGGCCTCTGCCTCCACCCATCATCCACCTAGACCACATTTGCCAAACATACTCTTCTGTTTGTAGCAGCGCCTCGGCGAATGGCTTAAATCAGATACCAGAACATAAATGCTTGAGTCTAATCTTTTCATCTATCTCCACAAATGACACCTCATTCTGTTTTGACCACAGGTTAGTACTTCTAGTATTCCTACACTTTTCATCATTCTTACTGGCTCTACTTTACTTGAGGCCACTATCAATTCTTGCTGGATTGTGGGGGAAGCTTCTGCCTGACTTCTCCAGCCTGATCTCTTTGTAAAGCGTTCTACATCGTCCTCCTAACACCCTATCCTCCAACACGGCTAACATATTGGCAGGTCCCAGCATACATACACCCTCACTCTTATCTCTGGGCTCTGTGCATTCTGTTTCTTTTGTTTGGACTCTTCTCCCCAACTTTCCTTAACTACTGCTTGTTTTCTATGTTTCCTTCAAGGATGAATGCAGTAATTAGTGTCCCTGACTCTTTCCACCACCACAAGTCTGATGGGTGTCCCTCCTCTGTGTTCTTTCAGCCAAAAGAAAATTTAAAACAAACAAAATCAAACTTATCTTTTAAGGAACGGTATGGTTTTAATGATAAAAACAAATTTCCAATAGACTTCAGGAATTACTGAAAAAATAACGGGCATTTCTTTCTTTGACCACATGGTTGTATTCCAGAGGCCAGGGTCCCTGAGATTAAGTCAAAGGAGAGAAGCTGCTAATGCCACAGCACTTTACTAAAGGCAATGTGGTGAATGGAATCTTGTGGCCTGCCTCCAACCAGGTCATTCTTGAAGCCACTTGATTTATAGACCTCTTTATAAGTATGGGTCTCCATAATTTGGCATCTTTTCCTTCACAATTTTGTGATTCACAAGAGAATGTGGATGACTTAGCTCATTAGAATTTCAGCACTTAGTTCTCTCTGTAAATACTCATCTCTACCATTGTTTTCCTCTCAACAGAAAATTCCAGAGCTGATCTATGTATTATAATTATGATATAGTTTCAATGTATATGACTCACTATGGAACACTATTTTTCCTTTACTGGTGTTTCTGTCATTACCTCAAATTGCAACCATCCAAAAAATGTGTGGACTAAAGCAGAGATAAATGAGTTTAGCAAATATAAATTATTTTGCCAAAAGGAAAAGTAATTTGCTCTTCTAAATCCTCTGAAATGTCTAAAAGGAGTCAAAGTGAAGTCTCATATCCCCTAGGAACTACCCAAGCTGTGCCCTCTTCTAATCTTAGTGACTGTAAAGTATCTTGTGTCCTTCCTGCCTTAGGAAAGCACAGCATTAGCTCATTCAAATTCATGAAAAAGACTGATTAGCTTTAAATAGTATCCTGTTTCCATTTTTGTCTGGAGGAAGGGCTTAACTACAAGTACTAAGTCTTCAGAGAAGCGAACTTGGAAGACAGCCTTCAAGACTCTTCAAACTTTAATTGCCTAAGCATAAAACACACTCGATCTCAAGAGGGATAGAAGGATTAGTATAGCAACTGTCCTGGATACTGGGTGCTCTATCATAAGGTGTAAATTAATATTCTATATTCATCAAGTATTTAAGTCAATAAAGTTGATTTTATACTAAGATGGAACTAAACATATGTATACTTAATCATTAAATCATTACTATTTTTAACATTTCTTAATTATAAATGTACTTTAGAGGCTTACAGGACCTTAGGATTCTCATTAATGGGAAATTCTTATAGATATGAACTAAATGCATTTTTATTATCTAATACAATAATTAAGCATTGATAACTTAGTAATTATACTGAAGATATTAATTATTATTTGCCTTTGCCATACTCCCTTGTAACAGCTGGTGGAGAGCAGTGGCCTTGTTTTGTACTCATGTAACCCCCATTCAGATCATCAGATTCACTGAGCTTCTCAGATGGGATTAAGGCTTTCAGTACATTTGAGGAGTTTTTGATCAATATTCCTTCTGTCATTTTCTGTCTTCTCCTCTTGGTACTCCCATTTTACATATGTTGTTGCACTTAATGGTGTCCCACATTTCTTTGAAATTCTGCTCATTTTTCTTCCTTCCTTTTTCTCCCCATTCTTCAGGTTGCATGATGTCTAATGATTTCCATTCCAGTTCACTAATTCTTTATTCTGCCACTTCAAATCTGCTGTTGAGTCCCTTCCAGTGAAATTTTCATTTCAATTATTTTACTTTTCAGGAAAAAACATAATTTCCATTCAGTTCTTTTTATAACTTCAGTCTCTTTATTGATATTCTCTATTTGATGAGACACTGTCAACATATCTTCCTCTATTTCTTTAACCCTGGCTTCCTTTGGTTCCTCGAACATATTTATAATGGCTACCTTAAGGTCTTTATCTTTTAAATCTGACATCTGGTTGCTCTCACAGGCACTATTTGCTGTCTTCTTTCTTCCCCCATGTATAGATTTTCCTTTCTTTGTGCCCTGAGTTTTTGTTGGAAACTAGACATTTTAGGTATTATATTATAGAAAGTCTAGGTACTGCCCCTCCAGCCCTCCACATCAGGGTTTGCTATTGTTTTTCAATGTTTTTTGTTTGTTTGTTTAGTAATGGGCTGGACTAGTTGAGTGAAGTCTTTTTAATTCCCCCCCGTGTGAAACCAGTAATATTGCTCCTAGAAGGAGCAGCCTTGAGCACATAGTCACTCTGTGATGACAGTGATTTTGGCTGGGCTCTTTTTGACCATCTCTTTCCCTAACCAAAACCAGCTGTTAAGCCCAACTAGTTGCCAGCTGACTGCTCTATTCTTTTCAACAATGCTCTGGGGCATAAATTGCTCCACAGACTGATCCATTGCATTCAGGATCCTTTATTAATTTATGAGCTCAGTGTTTCAGATTTGTTCCTAACTCTAGAAGGTCACCGTTTTACTCTGGTAAAGTAGCTGGCTAATGGTTTATCTTCTCTCTCTAATGAATCTGTAAGTCTCCTCTAAATTGCTTCACACCATAACCTCTATTGTTTCTGAGAAAGCCCTTAGGCTTGAATTTCCCCACACTCTGTGGCAAATGAAGTCAGTTTCTTTAGGAAGTGTTTCCATTGCTGTGTTTTATGACCTGCCTTTATCTCTGGCCAAACTTTCTGTTCCTCTCTGAAGCTCAGGGTGGGGAAAGTGACACACTCTTCCTTGAGTAACCCTCCTGGTTTAGGATCTGGTGCATTTGCCAGGGAGGTAGGGGTTGAGGACAGTAGGCTCAGGTTTCAGCTGGCCACTCATCACATGGAATGTCTGCCTTATGAGTGAGGCAAGAGTGATAGGGCTCCAGTATTCACTGTATCTGTGCTAGAATTTCTGTACCATGAGAGGCAACTGGAGGGAAGAAAAGAGTTCCCAACCCTTGGCTATAACTGATCAGAACTTAGTCTTTGCAACATGTTGTTGTGGGCAGGATGAAAAATGCTGACATCCTGCCCCTCTCTGGAAGACACCACAGCCTTGAACTGGCAGCTGGGGGAGGAGAAAGCCCTGTGCTCTTTCCACCATCCTGAGCTGGGATTGGAGTAATAAAGGGAGCAGACTATGATTCAAATGCTACATATTCCTGCAATTCTTACCAAGTTTTAGCAGGCTTTCAGAATTTTTTTTTTTCCTGTATGCTCTTAACGATCATTTCCGGAATATTTAAAGGACTGGGGTTTTAAACGACAATTTTCACAAGTCTTGCTGGGGAGTAGGACCATGGAGCTTCTCACATTGCCATGACGGAAAAGGAACTCCCATATGCATTCATAATTAGTAAATAAATGTATCTAGCCCACTTGACTGGACTCAGAATCATCGTCAAATCAGACTCCTCTCACAAATTTGGAATTGGGAAGCCTAGAACTCCAGCAGTTATTAGAAAGGGCAGATACCAAAATACCACATCAAGAATTTTTATTGAGATTGAAAGAGGACCTGGTCAATTCGAATGGGTCACAACAAGTCTAAATGAATGGATACCAAGAGGAAATGAAGACAATGGGATAATTATTAGAAAGAATAGAAAAGCCAGAGATGGGGGAGGGGCGGCGTATGGGAGGACCATGTAAATCCACTGAGACCAGCTCCGTTTCATGTAAGGTCGAGTTTTATTTTGCTTCTCATACTCGGAGCCCTGAGATTCCTGTAATCTTGTTATATTTATACAATACAACCAGCCTAGTATAGGGGTCAAGGACAGACTGTCCCAAGATGAACCATTTTGGCCAGTGAAATGAATAACCATTTTGAACTGAAGGCAAATGAGACCCTGCACGTTCAAGAGATTTTTATCCCCCCTATCCCTTAATTACACAGAAAAATCTAAATTGGGCAGTCTTTCTCAGAATAATGATTATTGCCACAGATAAACTTTATCTGAGTGACCCATCTGTATGGCAGGGTGAACATCTAATTACCAAACACCTACAGTTTTTCTTATTGCCCTGTGAATTGCATTCCTTCCCTTCGAAGTCCCAGATTGCTACCCCTGCCCCTTAGTTCAGGACGACACATATATCTCATTTTGCCTGACTGCCTTTGGAACTTTTATGTCTGTGTGGATTCCCCACACATATGCTATTAAATTCAATTTTCTTCTGTCAATCTGTCTAATGTCAATTCGATTCTTTGTCCAGCTAGAAAGACCTTGAAGGGGACAGGAAGTCTTGCTCCCTGACGCTAGTAGTCAAATAAGATTAAAGAAAATAAGAATTCTCTATTTAAGAATGAAGCCTCAGGTTTGTTTGTTTGTTTCTCTGCTCTCTTGCTTACTTGTCTCTGCAATACATTATAGAACAAAATCCTAAAGGTCCTAAGGGTAACATTATTAGAAAATGCTCATTTGGGAAAAGTTGCAGTTGAAATAGCCTGGAAAACTATCTGATATTAAAAAAAATCCTAGGAATTCTGGATAAAAATGTGGCAAATATACTTGTTTTTTTTATTATTATTATTATTTTAGTAACACATAGCATATAGTATTTTAACCCTTTGGGAGTGTACAGTTCAGTGGCATTAATTATATTCACATTGCCGTGAAACCACCCCCACTCATCCCTCTCCAGAACTTTTGTATCTTCCAAAACTGAAACTTCATACCCATTAAACAACAACTCCTTGTTCCTCCCTTCGCTCAGCCCCCACAAGTATTATTCTGCTTTCTGTCCCTATGAATTTGACTACTCTAAGTACCTCATATAAGTGGAATCATTCAATATCTGTCCTTTGTGACTGACTAATTTCACTTAGTGTAATGTCTTGAAGGTTTATTTATATTAGAACATGTGTTCAATTTTTTTTGCTTTTTTGCAAGGCTGAAAATACTACATAGTATGTACACAACACGTTTTGTTCATCCGCTCATCTCTCAGTGGACACACTTCATTTGCTTCCACCCTTTCGCTATTGTGGATAATGTTGCTATGAATATTGGTATACAAGTTCCTGGTTTCAGATATTTGAGGTATATACCCACAAGGGGAATTGGTGAATCATATGGTGATTCCATCTTTAGTTCTTTGAGGAACTGCCATACTGTTTCCCATCGTGTCTGCACCATTTTATAGTCCTGCCAGCAATGGGCTGGAGCTCCAGTTTCCCCACACTCTCACCAACACTTGTTATTCTCTGTTTTATTTACTTTTTCTGTTTATAATGGCCATCCTAATGGGAAAATGTAACAAATATACTTTAAATCCATATCTGAGCACTGAGGAAGAACTACAAAGAAAGTGATATCAAGGAGCTCCTGGGTGGCTCAGTGGGTTAAAGCCTCTGCCTTCGGCTCCGGTCATGATCTCAGGGTCCTGGAATTGAGCCCAGCATTGGGCTCTCTGCTCAGCGGGGAGCCTGCTTCCCCCTCTCTCTCTGCCTGCCTCTCTGCCTACTTGTGATCTCTCTCTCTCTGTCAAATAAATAAATAAAATCTTAAAAAAAAAAAAAAAAAAAGAGAGCAAAAGAAAGAAAGAGCAAACCAGTGTGGTTAACCTATGGAAGAGACTTAAGTTTTAATGGTCACTAGGGCACATGGGACAATTTTTTTTTTTGAAGATTTTATTTATTTATTTGTCAGAGAGAGAGCAAACACAAGCAGGGGGTGCTGTAGGCAGAGGGAGAGGGAGAAACAGGCTCCCTGCTGAGCAAGGGGCCCGATGCAGGACTCAATCCCAGGACCCCGGGATCATGACCTGAGCTGAAGGCAGACACTTAATCGACTGGGCCACCCAGACGTCCCAGGACAAATGTTAAGACTGGACAAAGTAAAAGGCTGAATGAAGTGCCTAGACAAAACCAGGGCCATCAAAGAGCTACATTCTTTGTGGATGAAAGCTCTGGCTGGGTTGAGGGGGTTGTAGCACAGAAACAACCTACCAGTTTATGGAAATGAGCAGAGAAATCTTGTCCATTTTCGCCTGGGGTAGACAGTACAAAGATTGAGCAGAAACATCTCTAAGAATTTGCAACCAGAGGTGTGCCCTCAAGCAGATTTTGAATCAAATGTACACTCCTGTGTGGCCTTAGAAAACAGAGGCTAGCATATTAGCATGAAGTAGTCAGGACATCCTGTCTATTAATGCCCGTGGCTGAACGAAGTGTAAATAACTTTTAAGACTCACACTGTCAGCCCAGTCCCCAGAAAATCTCCTAAAATAAAACTCCACTACTCCTTTCCGACAAAGCTATAAGACATGAGAGAATATAAACTATCACACCCAAGTCGTTAAGCATAAAAACAGCACATTTATACACCAAAGTAGACCATGGAAGCATCAGTCAATAATAACATTAAAATGTCACCCCGTTTAGAGAAATAAATCTGATAAAAATAAAATAAAGGGATATGATACTTCCAAAAAATATGAAGCTGATTTGAACAAAAATTAAATAAAATTTCTACAAAGTGAAAAAAAAGTCACTGAAATGAAAAGCACACCACCAATGGAGTTGCTCATATATAATATCAGACACAACTGAGGGTAGCATTAGTGAGCTGAATTGCAGTTCTAAAGTGATTGCCTATAACGCAGTGTATACAGTAAGTAGAAAACACACAAAAATAAATGAGATGTGGTGAAAAGAATGATAAAGACCATTATGCCTCTACTAGAGTTTAAGGAGAAATATAGATAATAAATGAATGGCAATACTGAAAGATAACAGCTGGGAATTTTCCAGAGTAAAGGGAGACACTGTGTGTCATGTCATATGTCATGAATCCTTAGATTCACTAAATCACAAACAAAATACATGAGACCAAATTCACACCTAAATACTATGTAATTAAACCAGAGTATTTATAGAGCTATAATAACAACTAGATAGAAATGACAGCCGACTTAGAAAGAAAAAAAAAAAAAAAAAAAAAAAAAAAAGTCTGAAAGCATTATTTTCGCTTGAAAATAATAGCCTCGAAGTGCTAAGGTAAATAATCATCAGCCAAGTTTTCTTTTTTAAAGATTTATTCTATTTATTTTTTTTTAAAGATGTTATTTATTTATTTGGCAGAGAGAGAGATCACAAGTAGGCAGAGAAGCAGGCAGAGAGAGAGGGGGAAGCAGGCTCCCTGCTGAGAAGAGAGCCCGATGTGGGGCTCGATCCCAGGACTCTGGGATCATGACCTGAGCCGAAGGCAGAGGCTTTAACCCACTGAGCCACCCAGGAACCCTCTATTTATTTTAGAGAGAAAAAGAGAGGGAGAGGGAGAAAGAGAGAGAGAGAGAAAGAGAGTATGTGTACAAGTGGGGGAAACGCAGAGGGAGAGAATTTCAAGCCGACTCCAGGCTGAGTGTGGAGCCAGATGTGCGGCTTGATCTCACAACCCTCAGATCACAACCTGAGTCAAAATCAAGAGTCAGTCACTCAATGGACTGAGCCAACCAGACGCCCCTGTCAACAATGATTTTTAGAGCTTGTCCCAAAATACTGGCTTTCAAGAACAAGGAAAAAAATCATCACATACTCAAAAGAACAATATTGAGGAAATTTTTCACCAAAAGGCTTTCATTCAGAAATCCCAATTTCTCCAAGAGAGGAAGAACTGAGGCAAAAGAAGTAATGATGAGCAAAGGAATTGGTAAATTCGTGGCTATAGTTACAGAAACGATGATTGTATTAACTCTAAGAAAAATAATAGAGCAATTGGTTTAGGAACAAACTTGATGGAGAAAATTTTCACAGTTAAATATTCTTTTTTTTTTTGAAAGATTTTATTTATTTATTTGACAGAGAGAGAGAGATCACAAGTAGGCAGAGAGGCAGGCAGAGAGAGAAGGGGAAGCAGGCTCCCTGCTGAGCAGAGAGCCCGATGTGGGGCTCGATCCCAGGACCCTGAGATCATGACCTGAGCAGCGAGCCCGATGTGGGGCTCGATCCCAGGACCCTGAGATCATGACCTGAGCCGAAGTCAGAGGCTTTAACCCACTGAGCTACCCAGGCACCCCACAGTTAAATATTCTAAGTTATCGTTCAGGCACAGTAAAGGTAACGATTAATTCTGCATTTCTTAAATTATCTCTAAACAAGTAAAATTTTTAAGAATGACCGTAAAAAAGAGAATGAATATATTATTGCTTCCAAACCAGTAGAGGATAGTAAAAGAATAAGGAAATCTTTATCAATCCAAACAAAATTTTAAAAGGAAAAAATAGTAAGTATAGAAACAGCAGGAGAGCAGAAAATACTAAGTGTGAGAATAGAAATAAAAATGAATGTAATTAAGCTAAATTCAATACATATCCACTCTAGAACTAGACTCAAAACTTAACAGAACTTAAGATTAAATGTTAAAAAAAAAAAAAAAAAAAAAAAGCAGGTGCATGACAAGTAAACAAAAGCCAGTGTCGCTCTTTTTAAATTGATGCTAAAGTAAGAGGAAACTGTATTTGTCGTGTCTTTTGACAGGTGGTGGGTACCTTTCTAACTTTTTTTATGGCTGAAATACTTCCTGATAATAATAAAAAGTGATAAAGGAAATGTCCCGGGGTTCAGGATTAGGCAACAGTCCAAAGGCATCTAGAGGAGCCCCAGTAGCCAATTAATACAGTGAGTATTTGGCCTCTAGGACTGAAAACATCACTGGCACTTGCGGATAATAATGTGCTAAGAAATGCTGTCCATCGTGAGCTAGGCATCAGTACCAAAAGAAGCACAAGGGTGTCATTGTGGCAAAGACCTAAGGGACCAAAGAACTGAGCTTGCTCTTGTCTCTCTAGCTACTTCCGACTTTACCTTTGTGGAGTGAAGATCAAATGTGCCATCCCGCGGTTAGCTGTTAGGGTTAAGTGAGGAACCCGGGTAGCCACTGTGGACTTCCTTAGCACCTGAGACAAACCTTGAGTAAACAAAGCAGAGCCCTACTTTGGCAAGCCCTTCTAATTTTATGTCAACAAAGAAATGACAGAACACGAGCACGCACATGTAGACACACACACACACACACACACACACACACACACTCATGCACGCTTGCATGTGAGTGCTATTTCCTGTAGATGCTGAGGGATTTCAGGGCAAAGAAGGGGCAGCCATGACAAAGGGGGATGGTAATAAAGATGAATAGAGTGCTGTGAAAGGTAAAAAAAAAAAAAAAATCCAGGTTTCCATTAGAGAGTGAAAGCGGAAGGTGGGAGGAGAGAGAGAAAGAGGGAGAGGGATTGGGGGGACAGAGAGAAAGAGAAGGAGGGAAGAAAGGAGAGAGGGAGCAAGGGAGAAAAGGAAAGAGGAAAGAGAGAAGGGAAGAAGGGAGAGGAGGGGAGGAAAGGGGAGGGTAAGGAAGAGTTTGAGCCAAACGTCAGCCTCTTTCAGAAGTCCATATAGGATTGCCGCTACATACCCACAAGTAAGATGAAACTTCAAACAGCTAGACTTTGCAGACAACTGGACAGTAACATAATCTAAACTCTTTCAAACAAGGACAAAATCACATAAACAAACAAAACAAGCTTAGTGATGATATTCGATCAGGCATGTCTTCTCTAGGGAACATTCCACACATTACCCCCACACTGCTTTTTCTTACATTATAGCAATATAGTAATACTATTATTAACTAAGATTTTATATATATACTAATTGAATATGTAATAATTGGATGTATTGACATAAATAAGTTAATAAACAAACTGATCAAATTCTCACAGCAACCCTGAGAAGTGGGAATTGTTTTGCCCCCATTTCACAGATGGGGTACCAAACCTGGGAGAGCTTAAATAACTTGTCTGAGGCCACTTAGCCGACAGAAGGTAAAGCAGGGTTCAGAACCTGATTAATCTGGTTTAAAGCCTATCTCTTAATCTGAGCGATGACTGCCTCTAGACTTGAGGAAGGCGGGCGTGAGAGCATGCTTGTTCAGGCAGGCCGGGCTATGAGCTGGGACCCTGAGATCATTCTCCACTCTCTGGGCAGCGTCCCTGTGGATCTTAGGAGCCACGGGCACTGAGTAGGGGAGGGGGAGATGGATGCACATTCTTCCTGCTCCACGCTTCCTCCACCTCAGGGCACAGGCGCCACTGAGAGCAATAGCCAGAACTAAAACACTCAACTCAAAGACAGACCTGGTTTTATGCTTGGCCAGAGTGAAGCACTGAGTGAGTGCAAGGGAGCAGGAAAAAAAGAGAGCAGGACATTGCAATGTATGAGCTCTCTCTCTGCACAGCTCACCTACCACTCCTCAAAACCTTGGGCCTTGCTGGTCTCTCTCTCTCTCCATTAGCGTTGTCAGCTAACTCGCAGAGCAGTCGAGTAAACGCGTGCAGTGTTGCTCTTCAGTGGAGCTCTTGTTTGTTCCTTATTATGTGTGATGCCAAGTTCTGTTCAGATTCCATGCCCCCCTCACAGAAGTCCTTGTCTCCATACAGATCTAAAGCTCCCTCCACTATACCAACCAGGGGGACCTGTTCTCAGATTCCAAGCCATTCTTAACTCAAAGGGAGCCCAGCAACTCCACTGGGGACCCCTGTCAGAGAAGGAGCCGTGGGCAGCCCTGAAGACACGCCATGGCAGTTGACGAAAATTAAGTATTTTTATTTGACTTTGGAGACTCTCTGGGCAATTATGCAGAAGTTCTTCTGTCCTGGTTGTTTTTCTTAGATTAAAAATTTCACCAGCATTCCAAGGGCATACACTCACTCACGCGCAGGGGCCAGTAATGAGCGGGAGTGCCACTCTGGAGTCAAACTCTGCCAAGTCTAATACTAAAAGTAGGTGAATGAGATTTGACTGCCTCCTAAATTGAATGTCTGTGGAATTTCTTGGACCTAAAACAGAGCCCAGAATAAAGTCTGTATAGTAACATTCACTAGGTGTCAGTGTTTGACAAACTGTCTTGCCAGCATCATTAGTGAAATGTTCATCTTGGCACAAATTGTCTATGGAAAATGCAATTAGGAAAAAGTTGTGCAAATAGCAATTAGAAACTGAATAACCTGCCTTATTCCTTTTATTCAGATTACCCTTGGCTACTAAACTGAAATCAAGCTCTGCAGGAAAGAGCTCGCAGACTGTCACAGTAGCCTCTGAGGCACACTGTCTACATGGGGAGTGAGAAGAATAGGCCAGGGGTTTTTTCCGTGCTTTTCCGCTTCCTCTTCCTGCCACTTTCTTCCCTTTTTCTGGACACTGTCCTGTCACTGAAGTGGCCATTAAGCCCAGGCCTCCTTCCTTGGCCATAGGCTAATCCCAGTGGAGGGAGAGGAATGTCCCTTCCAAAGAGGGGCATTTTAACACATTTAGCCCAGACCAACATTGAGCTGCTTTGAAAAAGGGCGAAAGAAACACATTTGTTCCTTCACTCAGTTCGTTCGATCCTCAGGAGTGTACTGAACACTTACTTAGGGCCAGACACTGTCCCAGGTGCAACAGAAATAATAGTAAACATCCCTGACTTCACGGATGCTGCTATTTTAGTTTGAGAAGACAAAAGAAACAGAATGGTAAAACATATAGTAGGCTAAATGTTGATAGATGGTATGGAAAAAAATAAAGAAAGGAAAGGAGAGAGGGAGATCCTGGTGGGGAGAGGGACTGCAAATGTATCAGGGGGGCGGGGGCGTCATCCCTGCTGAGGAGGCACATAAACAAAAAATGTGAAGGAAGGGAGGGACTAATGCCAATCTCAGGAAATGGTGTCCCAGCTGGCTGCGGAGATGGCAAATGCAAATGCCGTGAGGGATGAATGTACCTAGTAGGTTCCAGAAAGAAGCCAGGTTTGTGAGGTGGAGCAGAGGAGGAAATGAGACTGGAGAAGTGAAGGAAGAAGTGTGCGCCATGCAGAGGGCCTTGACGCTCTTGTAAGAATGGGCATTTTCTCTGGGACCTGTTAGTGTGACAGAGGAGTGATAGGGATAGGTCTGACAGAGTAGAGGAGTGATAGGTCTGACAGAGGCTTGAACGAGGACACTGCTGAGGACATTCTCTAGGGGTCCGGGTGCGAAGATGGAAGCAAAGGGATAAGTTAGGAGGCTGTTACAATAATTCAGGAAAGGCCGTGACATGGAGGAGTGAAGAAATAAAAAGATTCGAGATAGATTTTGAAATTTTTTTTTCTTTTTTTTATTTGACAGAGAGGAGAGAGACCACAAGTAGGCAGAGAGGCAGGCAGAGAGAGAGGGGGAAGCAGGCTCCCCGCTGAGCAGAGAGCCCGATGCGGGGCTCGATCCCAGGACCCTGAGATCATGCCCTGAGCCGAAGGCAGAGGCTTTAACCCACTGAGCCACCCAGGCGCCCCTCGAGATAGATTTTGAAGGCATAACTTAGAATGACTGGCTAGTGGATTCTTTCTGGAGTGCGGAAAGACAGAAGAGTCAAGAATGCTTCAAAAGATTTTGACTTGAGTAG
The DNA here is from genome assembly GCA_028534135.1 of Potos flavus. Taxonomy (NCBI): domain Eukaryota; kingdom Metazoa; phylum Chordata; class Mammalia; order Carnivora; family Procyonidae; genus Potos; species Potos flavus. Next base: position 16,286,696 of record CM052895.1, on the reverse strand, counting down.
CTGGCCATGACATTTACTGACAATGACCTGGAAGGGAGGTGGGGACAGCGGAGTTGGGGGAAGACAGAGGGTTAGTTTTGAACTTGCTCATTTTCATATGCCTCTGAGCTATCCAAAAGAAGATAATGAGGAGACAATTTGCTACACAGGTGTGGAGCTCAGGGAAGTGGTCCAGACTGGACATACAAATGTGGGAATTTTCAGTATATGGGTGGAATTTCAAGCCCTAATCGGGGCAAAACAGCTGGGAAGGGAGTGTAGACAGAGAGGAGACAGTGTGTGAGGACTGATCCTGGGATGCTTCACCCCTTAGAGATTGGGGTCATGGGAAGGGGCCAGTGGAAGAAACTGAGAACAAATGGCCAGAGAGGCAGGAACAAGACCGGGGGTGCAGGGTCCTGGAAACCCAGGGAAAAGACTGCTCGGAGAGGAGGGAGTGATCGAGTGTACATTCAAAAGAGGAACTGACCAAAGGAGGGTGGGAGGGATCAGAAAAGAGTGTTTCCAGACCCTACATTATAAATCTTCTAGGATAGCCCTTTCATTATGTTTGCGGTCCACACAGAGTAGCTCTGTGAGACTTTGCTAATATTTGGAAATAACAATATCTTTATTTTGCTTAACATTGCTTCCTTCCTGATTATAAAACTTCAGCCACTTCTACTTCTCATCTTAGCATTCTTCTGTGCTTGCGTGTCCATGTGCAGGCCCACATGCACACACATACAAAGACACTGAGTTAGCTCTGGGAATCGCCAGGGGTTGGCTCACTTGTGCCCGTGGAAACGTCCCAAGAGTTACCACAGGGTGCCCCTCTTCTGTCTTCCCTGGGATGTCTGCGATTGCATATAGTCCCATAGATAAAACTGGAATGTGTTAAGGGCTGTCAAGGTAATAGAGATCTAACTTAATAAAAGAGGAGTGGGATGTTACGATTGTGCACCCAATTTCAATTGATAATTAATTTATGATATTGCTACTTCTTCAAAAACATGCTAAGCTAAAATGTTGTGTTTGCTTGTTCGCTGCCTCCTCTTCTTCCTTCTCCTTCTTTTGCATATGACCAAATTTCCAGTATATGTTCTTAAAAGATTATGGTAAAGATAACGGCAGTGTAATTGGGTTAAAAAGACATGTGGTAAGGCAGCCAACCCGAAAGAGCTCTCAATGGTCAAAAATGGAACAATCTGAGCAAGAAAATAGAAAATAAGTAACAATAGTACTGGACTGTCACCCACAGAGTAAAATAAATGTCCATGAGGCCGTACTAATACAAATCAGTAACGGAATGAATCAGTTAATGCTGTTTTTGTATATTATGTAAGTAATCCTGGGAAATAAATCTTTTTCATGCCTTCTTCATTTCACGTTTTATTTGGATGATCTAACCATATCTTTATATATATTTTGGCTCATTGTTACTAAGTAATGCCTATATCTCACCAATGTACTTAATCCTTACCTTAGAGATAAACACTTAGATTTCCTTCCACTTTCCAACTATGCTGTACAAACATCCCTGAACATGACTGTTTCTGTGGACCTATACAAGAATATTTCTCTGGGATATGTATCCAGCAGCAGCTCTCTGGGTCATAGAATGAATGCATACTTAATTTTACTAAGCACTTCCGCATGCTTTCCAGAATAAGTACACGAGTTTATACTTTCACATGGACCATAGAAGCTTCCCATCCCTTCCCATTTTTGCCAGTACTTGATGCTACCCACCTGTCTGATTTTTTGCAGTTTTGATGGGTATTGTATTAGTTTCCCCTGGTTTCGTAACATGTCAGCAAAAATGGAATGGCTTAAAACAACTCTACTTTACCTTACAATTCTGAAGATCAGAAATCCAAAATCAGTCTCACTGGGCTAAAATCAAGGTGTCAGCAGGGCTCCATTCCTTTCTGGAGGCTCAAGGGAAGAATCTGTTTCCTTGCCTTTTCCTGTTTGTAGAGGCTGTTGGCGTTCCTTGGATCATGGCCCCTTTCTCCATTTTCAAAATCAGTAACATATTATCTACAAATTTCTCACTTTGCCTTCTCTGCTTTCTGCTTATGAAGACCCTTGTAATTACGTGAGGGCCCCCCAGATAACTCAGGATAGTCTCCCCATCTTAGGAGTCTTTCTGCCCATGTAAGGCAACATAGTCACACGTTCCAGAAATTTATCTGGGGGCCCAGTACTCTGTCCACTGTAGAAGGAAAGCTTTTTTTTATCACCTTCAAGAGAGTGGTAAAAACTTCTCTTTCTCTCCCCTACATGTGCGTGCGTGCGCGCACACACACACACACACACACGTACATGCACTGTTGGTTCTGTTTCTCTGAAGAATCCTAATACCTGTGCTTTTATTTTTATTCATTTCCAGGCCACAACACAATTTTTTAAGGGGCCAACTAATGTTATGCAAAAGGATGGTTTCTGGGTTTTCTCTAGCTAGAACTGGAGGATCTCCATATCAGCTGGGGACATTCACATGGAATCAGAATCCAGACTCTCTGTTTCATCCTGCTGTCTGTGTTCTTACCCAAGACCTTGTAAACACTAACTTCCTGGGTTGTGAAAGGAGAGGTTAAATGAGCCTTCTTTCCTCTTGTGAGATTCTTCTGGCAGCCAAGGTACCAGCTTGGGGTTCCAGACTGCAGATCCAATCTGTTCCATATGAATGATACTTGGGCTGCTTTGCACTGCCTCAAGCCAATTTTTCAATCATTTTATTCTCTAATCCAGTTTGTTTGGCTGTACCTGGCTAATTTACCTTCTAATTTCCGTATCAGCAGCCAATTACGTGGATTGCTCCACTTTAGCCAAAAGACTTAAGTCAATTTATAGCTTTAAAGGTAACCAAAGCCAAATCAAATCACAACTGAGGCTCATGGTTAAATTTCAACATTTGAAGGGTTGTTAAAAAAAAAAAAAAGCACAGAGCCCTTTTGACAGATGGAAACAAGGCAATGACTAAAAACAGAGCAGAGAGTGTGTTGATGATTTTTTTCTTAAAAAAGCAGAATTGTCTAAGAAATGTTTCTAAATTGAGTGCTTTAAATAGAAGACAATCCATCAAACCAGTTGAGGGATTGCAAATGTTGCCAACTCCTTGTCATTTTTACCAACTGAGAACCAACATATTAAATTAGGAAGACCATATAAATATTGTAGCTTCATGGATATTAAAAATAGACTTGAGAGAAATGACCATAAGGGTGATTTTGAACTCAGATTGAATGAGACACTGGGCAGATGACAGAGATGCTGTGAGTTGCAGAACACACATTCAGGTTTGCTGGGAAGGAATGGTGGTGGATGAACCATACAGAACAACGGAATGGAAGGAAGAATTCAGAAAGTGGGAGACGAGAGTTTAGAGTTTTATCTACAGGAGGCTGGCAAAGTGATCAAAATGACCAACACATTGTACATCTCCACATACAGGAAATTGATCGGCTACAGCATGCATTTTCACATTTATTAGAATTTTGTATTTCTAATTTCTAACACAAAATTTGTAGTTCTGATACATATCAGGATCATATTCCACATCAAACACCGTGTGGGATTATTATTTTTCTTTCACTCCCACTTTGCAATGTTGCATGACTCTCATTTCCTGATAAGGACATTGGAGAACATGCAAAGAGAGGACTCAGAAAACTGAGTCTTCGGACTAACACAAGTCAGGTACTCCATGAATCTGCTTCTAAATAAATCTGCAAGTTCCTAACACCTGACAGATGAACAGTGAAGCAAAAATGAACAGTTTCATTTAGCTCTGAAGACATAAATTTAATTGAGAATACTCTTATTTGCTGAGTGTTCAAATTTAATGTCATTAATGTCATTAAGGCACAAATATTGCACAAATGTTAAGACGGACTTGCTATTTTTATCACTAAAACAAAGTTGTTTCTCAATTTGTACACAGAACTTCATATTGTTTTCCACTTCAAGGGTGCAGGTTAGAAACTGAGACAGAAAATAACCTGGGGCATGTCTCCAAAAAAACTTTCTTTTTCTTATAGTCAGTAGAAACCTTTTTCAAACGAACGGTTATATAGATCACCAAAGTGTAACAGGCAGAAAGCCAAGCTTTCTGGTTGAAACAGGAGGTAGAAACTCAAGCCAAGCTCACTCTTCTTCTTTACCCTTTGCAGGAGGCCCAGTGACATCTTTTTGGGGCCCTAGACTTTAAGTATCACAGCCTGACTAATCCTGGGATAGTCTAGGGTGTAAGTTTCCAAAACAAAGACAAAAATATGAGAATTTTTGTGCATGCAATGAACCTGTTTGGGAAGAAGGAGACCTTCTTGTAATTTGTCACCACACTCAGCATGGAGTCTGCCTGAGATTCTCTCTTTCCCTCTTCCTCTGCCCCTCACCCTGATCTCTCGCTCTCTCTCTTTAAGTAAATAAATAAAATCTTTGGGGCACCTGGGTGGCTCAGTGGGTTAAAGCCTCTGCCTTAGGCTCAGGTCGTGATCTCAGGGTCCTGGGATCAAGCCCCGCATCGGGCTCTCTGCTCAGCAGGGAGCCTGCTTCCCCCTCTCTCTGCCTGCCTCTCTGCCTGCTTGTGATCTCTCTCTCTCTCTCTGTCAAATAAACAAATAAAATCTTTAAAAAAAATAAATAAAATCTTTTTAAAAAAAAGATTATGACAGCACAGCAACCTTTATTCTAATTCCTTTATTTATTCATTCAAATGTGTTTGCTGAGTCCTATCCTATGCTAGGTTCTCTCCTAGACACTCCAAATAAAGAAGAAAACAAAATTAACTGGGTCGTTCCTTTCATAGAGATCATAGTCCAGCCAAGAAAAAACACAAGATACTCAATGAGGTTTCACCTACCGATTAGGAATTTTGGCTGTAGACTGGGCAACACATGAGGTAATTATCCTGATATTCCAAAGAGAGGTGCTTAATTTTTTGCAGTTATAAGCACATAATATATAATATATGAAATCACTTCCTTCAAAGTTGACTAAGAAACTCAAATGTCTCAGAATGGCCTAAAATTTTCAGAATGTTTATACCGTATGGCATTCAAGGAATATGATTTTTATCCTTACGGTATTTCTATCTAGATAAGGTAAATATTCCAACTGGCAATAAATGTCTAAGTATGTTATCTGCTTAGCTAAATTTCTGCTGGTGCTCTGGGAAGCCATAAAATGCTCCCATTGCTTGTTCTGTAAATGGATGATGGCCAAAAGACTATCATTCCCTTTGGATCTCATGTGTTTCTGTGTGAAGACATAGTGTGGCCTAAGAGCATGACCTGAATAATGGTCTCACACAAAAATGCCTGGGGGCAATTCTGTGAGTGTTCTCATTCTTTCCACTCTGCCTTCTTTGTGGAATATGGCTTCTTGCTGTAGGCAGGGGTTCTGATCAACTTTTCAAAAGGGAGGCAAGAACTTCTCAAGAATGAAGAAGATAAATTCAAGCTAGTAAGCTTCTAGAGCTTATGGAATTCAGATGACTAATGTTTAAAATATGACTTATGAGCTATGTGACCTTAGATAAGCAGCTTCGTTTCTCTGTGATTCAGTTTGCTAATTTGTAAATTAGAGACAATATAATTCCTATCTCATTAGATTATTGTGAGTAAACTGAATGATGTATGCTAAGAAACAAGAATAATTCCATCACTTAATATGTTGAATTATATATAATATACATACATATACACTTGCATCTATATTCTAGTATTTATACAAATAGATATATGTACGATATGTATTCATACATGTATATTCATAATGTACATGAATAATTCAAGTATATCAAAACAAAACTTTATTCTCTTCCCTGTTCTTCTAAAATTTATTTAATGGGATAATATTTCCCTGCATAATATCTCTCTTTCTGAATAGACCCCATTTAAGAAAAAAAATTGTTGGCCATTCTAAGTCCCAAAGAAACTTCAGTTTCTAAGTCCCAAAGAAACCTCAGTTTCACTGAGGATTTTTCCCCACTCCAAACTCTCTGTGTTTTTGGACCTTTTCAGGGTCGTTCCTTGGAGGAGAGAGGGTTAGGAGAAAGGGAAGTTTCACATTGTGAGTGCAGTTGGTGCTTATATTATTGGAGCCCACCACCCACTGGGTACCAACTGTACAACTGCTGTCACTCTTCCCAGATCAGGTCTTCTTAGCTTGGAGGCTAAGGCACATCTCCTAACATAATATGCACTGTTTTCCTGCATGAGGATATAGGGAGGCGTGCATCTATAATTTTTATTCAGTCCCAGAAAAACAAAACAAAACATTGCCTTACATAGACATCATATCATTCAGGGAAAGGTGGTCTGACCATGTCCCCACTTTTGCCGCTGTGGTAAAAGATCACTCAAGAAAAGGGAAGGTCTCTGGGGGAGACAGAGGTCTTAACAGCAAGACCGGTAAGAAAAGTAAGGAGATGTGAATGGATCTGTGCCCTGAATTTGTAGAGTGGATTACAGATTTTTACAAGTACCTGCCTCATAGAGTAGTAATAAAGTAGAAGTGATACAATTAATGAAAATAGTTGTGCATTGGTCCTCTCCTTTGTAGCTGGGACGCAGGGTTTCACAGGCATGTGAAGAGGACCTAGCCAATCGCGGGTACTTCATAAAGAGTAACTCTTGCGTCTCTTCTAGATTTTCCTTCTAGTTTTCTCCCTAAGTCTTTTAGAAGACTGTGTAGCAGGAATTCATCAACGAGAAAACTCTCTACTTATCCAAATGTATTTGTAATCATAAACGAGCATTGGAATGTCCAAGACTGAAGTAAATCATTTACTTCGCAGTATTCAGAAGTAGCTCTTTTCCTTTTCCTTCCCCCCTTTCTTTTATAAACAGATTATAAGAACTTAAAGCATTTCTTCTCTGTTACTATAAAGATCACATAAAGATCAGAAACAGAAATGTTACTTACAATTGTTTCTCCCTAACAGCACTGCTTATGTTCTTATCTAGGAGTTGTCTATAAATGCTCATCTCCTTACAATACTGTAACTAGTGTTTATATGCCTCTCATAATCTTTTCCTTGTTGCTCCATACTCACCATAATTATCTTTATAAAGGCTAGCTGACACCTCCTATGTATCTCATGACTCTTTCATTTTATTGTTACAAAAAATAACATTTATTCTTTTATTGGATTCATGCCTTATAGACACAACTCACAGAAATGGTATTACAGGGAATTTCGTTCCTCTGGGAATGTTTTTTCCATGTCCTCATCAGAAACTGCAAGGTGTCCAACATTACGGTCTACCTTCAGTAGACCGGATAAATCTTCCGTGTTTATTAAGTTCAATATTTTAAACTTGTGCTGTCAAGAGTCACCCTACGTTAAGACAGATGACCCAGAGAAAAAACAAGAGTCATACTGGCCCTCACTACTGAAGTGGCTATGGGAAGTGGCCACTTCTTCCTTGGGTGACTCTTAGATTAATGAAGAGCCTCTCCCATAAGCTTACAAGTGACCCCGTATGAAGGAAGAAAGGAGGACAGGGGACAGATGGAGGTGGACAGTATGGTCTTATCTATCTCTCCTTCCTGGTTCAGCTTCCATGGAAAGTTTTTTGAAGGAATTACAAATGTGTGTATCCTAGGGAAAATAGCCACAGCATGTTTATAAAAGATCACTCTGGTAAGCTCTTGGCAAGCCTTAAGGATCAGAGCTGTCATCTTTGCCTATCCTTCATAGTCTGGAGAAGATGAATGATGATAAAGTTACTCATCTACAAGAGTTCAGTTTTCTCCATAAACACAGCTGTGTCGTGAGATAAGCAAACTCAGTATGTGAAAATTCGGAATGACTGAAAAATAAACTAAAGATGATTATTTGCACCATAAGAGGATTCCATGCTTTATAAATGATTCATTATGGAATTATTTTGAAGAGTGAGGTCTCTTAGTGATCCTGAAATGTAATTCTGTTTATAGGCATGTGATTCGCATGCAAGTTTTTAAAGCCTAATTAATTGCATACAGACAGGTATAACCACACTGACGGTTCTCTCTTCTCTTTTGTAAAGGATTGTTTATTTTTTCAAAGGCGGATCAGTTTTGGGTTATTTGAGTGTGTGTGTGTGTGTGTGTGTGTGTGTGTGTGTGAGATTTAGATGTGAACTTAGACTTTAACTTTCCCATTAAGTTTGCTTTTTAGGAAAATAACTTGTATTATTTCAATGCTAATTAAAATAATTTTGCCTAATTCTAGAAAGTAATACTACAGACATTACGTTAGTAGGGATATGGTTTGTAGTCACATCGCTTGTATTTCCAACACAGTGCTGCATCTAGGAATAATTCACACGCAGGCGTGGGATGGAGACCAGGCGTGAGGAAAGAGGACTGTACTCTCTGAAAGGCTGGAATGATTTCACCACTTTCGAGTAGACACGCAGATTCCATTTCTCACAAGTCAGCTTTGGAGTATGTGATGACTTGCCAGACTAGTAAGTGAATTTAAACCTGGCAGAAGCCGGGAGATAGAATCAGGTAATGAGCAGCTAAAAGGAATATAGAAACATTCACAGTCGAACTTCACAGGATGGGAAGGAGCATAGAGAGATATTGTGAACTGTTGCTGGAAGCAAAAGAATGACCATTTACAGCTTCAAGGGGAAAAATAAATAAAAATGCAATAGTTAAAAACCATGCATGTACTTAAAAATTGGAAGAAGAGAGAAATGGGGTGTAGCTTCGGCGAACTAAGCCCTTCTCTTCTCTAGTGGAGGAGTGGCCAAAATGTGCCCTTGAAACTTTTAAAATCAAGAAAAAAGCGTGACGGAATAAGCATCGTATTTAAACTTGGCTGTGAAGCTACCAGAAGAACTAAAACAGAAGTGGCTAAAAGTGGTTTGGTTTGAAGGAGAAATGGAGGAGAAAGTGTGCCGACTGTTGCTTCTCAGCATCAGCCCTTTCCTTCTGGACTTTTTTTTTTTACACTGTGTACCTGTTTTACTTTAACATATCTTTTGCATGTATGAACAGAGGCATACAAATACACTAGAATCTCTAGAATCTTCCATGACTGGCATCATCCTGACCAAAAAATGCAAACTTCTCAGCAAGATCACAGGGCCACTCATGATGAAAACCTGCGTACCGGTCTGATCTTTAACCAGTTTCCAACACCCAGTCGTGCCGAGCAACTTACAGCTCTTCCAGACGGGTCTTTTTCTCCTGCCCCCTCAATGTCCCTGTTCTTCTGCTTGCTATTTGCCCACTGGCTCTCCCATCCATTTCCTGTCTTTTCTCTTCTCTGTTCTGTCTCACAGGGACCTCACTCCTGCAAAGCATATTCCCAGATTCCCTTCCTGGGCAGCGGGAGCTAGTAATGGGAGCCGGATATGCAGGAGGGAGATAAAAATCAGGGGATTACCCCTCCCCTTGGCTCCCTCATTTCTGCTACAGGCAGCTTCCTGACAGTCTGTGTGTCCTGGATGGTCCCAGTTCCCAGCCAGCAGACTCGGCCCGGTTCTCTTGCCTCCTGGCAGCCTCAGCTGCTCTGCTCCTCACAGGCACATCCGCTTCTCTTTATCTCTCCAGCCCTGGGAGCCAGAGTGGTTCCCCGGAGGTGCTAATCTCTGAACCGCTTCACCTTTTGCCATTTGTTCTACCAACTCTTCCAGGACCTTTGAAGCTACTTCTGTTTATGAAATTTGCCCCTTCAACTACACTGGAGTGAGCTGCATTTTTCCGACTTGAGCCCGACTTACAGAGCTGGTTGATGCTTCTTTGTCCACTGAGACGAAGGTCAGGGATCATCGCCTTCAGGAAGCCCTCTCGGTCTGTGTTCGCAGCTCTTCTTTGCCTCTATGACCATCACTCTCACTTCCACTCGGCATTGTGACTGTTTCTCTGGTCTGTTTTACCAGACTTTGAGTTTCTCAAGGGCTTAGACCCTGTCATATATGCCTTCCCTTGTATTGAATATGGACTAGACTCAGGGAGCACCCAGTAAATATTTGTTGAGAGATGATATTAGAAACATGAAAAATTTTCTTTTCAGATCGACAGTAGTGTTGAGGTCCCAAATACACACATCTAACAGTTCATGGATGGAGTCCTAACGTATTTCTTAGAGATGTCCACTGTAATGTTCTCTAAACTGCATCTTTTGGCCATGGCAGGTGCCTTTCCAGTGTTCCCCAGCATGACACCCAGTAGAAAATACACTTTATACAGAGACTCGGTATTGAGTAAAGAGTAAGAATTTTTAATTATGCTTTTGTTTTCATGATAGGTTCATATATACACAAGATGGGTACTTATTATTCTATTCTTTTCAACTCACTCTGTTGTATTTCATTAAAAAAAATTCTGGTTGCACCCCACTAAATTAATTTCATAAGAATCTAAGAGTCACAAAGTTTCAGTTGAAATGCCTACCTTAGGTGATAGAGACAGCTTTTTTACTTAAATAGGAGGTCTTCAAGGATGGATAAGAGTATCTCTCCTGTCTTCTTTTAATATCATTCCCTCATATATATTATAGATGCCCAAAATCCCACTGAGGAATCTGAGTAGCTTTATGTTAAAGATTCAATATCTCCTTCTCCTTATTTTAATAATAATAATGATAAAAACAACAATAATCATAATTACAATGCTTCTTGGGAGGTGTAACACTAAACTATCATCAAACACACTTGAATATTTATACATGAGTTTCAGATGTTTCTATCAGGGTAAGATTTAATGAACAGAGAAGGTAGAAACGCTGAACACCTGAAGGGAAAGGAAAAAGGCTTCCTAGTTTGGATATACATACATACAAAAAAGAAAGATTTAGGGGTACCTGGGTGGCTCAGCTGGCTAAGTGTCTGCCTTCAGCACAGGTCATGATCCCAGAATCCTGGGATCAAGTCCTGCATCGGACTCCTTGTTCAGAGAAGAGCCTGCTTCTCCCTCTGCCTGCTGCTCCCCCTGCTTGTGCTCTCTCTCTGACAAATAAATAAAATCTTTAAAAATAAATAAATAAAATCTTAAAAAAGGTTTAGACCACTTAATAATATTACTCTGAGTGCTTGATTGAAGGATTTATATATGTTAAGCTGACATCCTGATCAATAGGAACTCATTAACTTCTACTGAGTTACATACTCGTGAAGTTGATTTCTGATTCACTGACTTCTATCTTATACAAAGCTTGAAAATGCTCATAATCTTGGCTTGGATGCTGCATGAAACAGGCTGCAAAAAATCAAAATAATATGGTCTCACTGATGAAATATTTTGGATCAGGCTTACTATTAGAATAGCCTCAGTAGGTTTACAAGCCACTACTCCATCTCTCTTAGCATACAGCTATCGTTTCTCTTATTAGACGTTTAGGCACAGACGCAAAATAATTTTTTCCAAGGTAAGTAACAAAAGACCATCACTGAGCCATCTGTGAAAAATTTCACATCTGAAATGTATAACCCAGGTCAGGAACAAAAAACACATAATAGATGGCTCGGGGTCAAAGTCTGCATCCTGAACAAAGAGGTAGATGTGATCCAAAGCAAGAGAAACGTTGCATACTTTTCTTCCTCGTCAGCTTCTAGAGACCATCAACTCAGGGTTTGATGGGAGTGGAGTGGGAAGATGAGCATTTTTCCATAGGATCCTTTTTATTAATTTGGCGTGGTTTTTAGAAGTGGTTGTGTCTTTACCAGGCTACTGTTTGGTATTGTTAAAAGACTTTTGTATGTGGTCCACAGCAGAGGAAAAAAATAAATTTTATTGAACCCGACCTTCCCCGTCACCAAAAAATGCTGGGAAAGCCAGAGTTTGTTCGAGCCTGCAGGTGCACATTCCTTTTATTAGCTGGGGGGAGTCTATGAAAAGGGAACTGAGTAGAGAGAAAGGAATGGTAACAAAAATGACAGAGAAAGAAAGGGCGATAAGCAGATGGAGAGGGGGGAGCACCCAGGAACATATATTTATAACACTAAGATGTCTTTCTTTCTGGAGTTTCCAACTTACCAGAAATACATAGTATTGTGTTTCAGACTGGTTTCTATTCCAAACCTGGGTTTCTTGCTGACAATTAGTTCATCCTTAAAGGGGCACTGTTATGGGCTGAATTGTGTCCCCTAAAAATTCATACGTTGAGGTCCTAATCCCCAGTACCTCAGAATGTGGCCTTATTTGGAAACAGGGTTATTGCCAGTGTAATCGGTTAAGATGAGGTCATGCTGGAGTAGGGTGGGCCCCTACTCCAATATAACTTATGTCTTAGGAGAAGGGGAAATCTGGACAGAGAAACAGGCACATATATAGGGAAAATACCGTGAAGAGACACAGGGAGAAAATGGCCATTTACAAGTCAGGGAGACTTTCTGGACCAGATCCTTCTCATATAGCCTGGCTTTGGACTTGTAGCCTCCAGAACTGAGACAGTACATTTCTGTTGTTTCAGCCACCCAGGTCTTTATACTTCCTTATGGCAGCCCTTGCAAACCAGTGCAGATAGGAAGGCAGATTTCAGTCCGCTTGCTAAAACTGAAATGGTCTGTGAAACATTAAGCATTGCTCTAATCAAGATAGGGAAAAAATGATGGTTTGCTTAGTCCTTGCCCTCCAAGAGCTCCTGATCACAGCTTAAGCGTTCCAAGCAAGTGGAGCATTTCTTTAACTATCCTAACTGAGGAAAAAGTAGAGGACAAATAACACTCTCCCACTTGTAAAGACAAGAACCAAAGAGGAGAGATTAAGTGACTTCTTAAACTGAACATCACAAGAGTGAATTGAACTTTTCTCACTTAATTTGCCCAGGAACAAATGGTTTCATTTGTAAATTAGGGGTAAGGAAGGTGGGAGTAGGGAGCCTCTTCTTTAACTAGGGGTCATTTGGGGGGTTGGGTATGACACCGAGTGTGAAATGTTGAAGTCCAAACATTTGTTTGTCTCACTCTGTTGTTTCCCTTCTTCACCCTTATTTAACCAGATTTCCTTTTCTTCCTTGGACTGGTAGTATGTTTTTGGGACACTATCTATGGTAGGCTCAACAAAAAAATAATAGTAATACTTCTCAGAATAATGGAGAGAGAGGGAATAAGAACAAAACTGAATTATAAGAACATGAAGACTCAATTCAGATGACTATGAAATGTATTTGAAGTATAGACAATCTGTTGTATTGTCTCTTTAGCAGAAATACTTGTTTTAGGCCAGTTAGTGGTTATTTGCCATTTTTACTCTCAGGTCTGACAAATATTTGATGGTATTTGAAAGGATATTGTCTGTGCCAGGCTGTCTATTACTATAAGGCTGTCTGGTATTTTTGCCATGTTTTATAATATGATTCCCATGAAGTCACCCACAAGACTCATAATCAAGAGACGTTTTTGCTGCATACAAATTGGCTCTTTCAGGATCCTACCAGGATCTAACCTAAAATCAAAATTTTAGGTTATAGTATCAGTCCCCACAAAATCCTACTCTGCGTTATTATCAGGATCTCCTAAGGTAGATTACGTTGTGTTAGATTCTAGCATGAGAAAAGCAATTTAATTTGTCTTTAATGTATCCATTCTCCTTTCGTAGACTAGATCAAATACTTATTCATCCATTAGAGGGCAGTGTTTCACAAATTTTAATTCTGTTGTCGCTTGGGAAAATAGTGAAGAGCCTTAGAAAATTCTATTTCAATAACTGTCTAATTTGGAATTTTGAAGATAAAATATGTGAAGCCTTCATATAGAGTGTAAATTCCAAGAGCATATTGGACATGTTTATTCATTTATGTGGCACTAGGACATAAGCAATGACAAATGGACAAAATATTTGCAGCATCAAACTAATGCTGATAAGGCTGTGTAATAAAATGTTAAAGCTTCAGATTATTTATTGGGGTTCAGAAACTCAATCTGGTCCTCGCATTTTTTTTCACTGGCCCATACAAATAGTCCATTTCCTTGTACTTTCTGTATATTCTGTATACAGAGAGCAACCAATGAGTCTTTGTACTACTATGAAACCAAAGGAAACTAATGCACTAAGAAAGTTCTAGAAAGAAAAACATTGACTGATTCAGTGATTACCTCTGAGCAGGGAACAGGTATGAGGAAAGATGTGGGAAGATTTCCACAATTAGCTTTTTATTTTTGTATAGTTTGAATTTAATATAAGAAAAATGCATTATACATTGTGTATTTTTTAATAAAAGGAAGGAGAGGAGCATCTGACATTTTAAAAATGTTATTATTTCAGTTGAAGTTTATAGCTCTCTTTTCATTACAATTGTTATATTTTAGAGGGAAATATTCTGTATATAATCATTGATGAGAGATTAGATGCAAAAACACAGAATAAAGTGAATACTGCCATTTGGGATTTTTATACTATTGGTGTAGATTTGGAATGATCTTATAATTTGAAGACAGTCAGTATGCAACGAAAAGAGATTTTCGCCATCCCTCTGTTCTACACCAAAATATTTTCTAACCTAGAATAAGTAGTTGAAATATAAAATTATTTAGAATTAAGAAAAAAAGAATTCACTAGATAAAAATGAAAATAATAACTTAGATGAATAAACTTGACTTGTTTTCACTTTTGGTACCAGCTCATGTGCAGATAGTTACTGAACAGTCATTCTAGATTGCCTGTCAAAAAGGAATGTCACCAGGAACAATGATTCATTCTTGCAAACTCCAGAATTCCAAGATATGAAGACAAAACACATACCGTCTACTCTATCGTTATATCCCTAACCCCTTCCCAAGTCCTTCCACTTCTTTATTCACGCTCTTGACTTCAGTTTTTGATGAGACTTGAAGAGGTGAGCTGACAGGGCTAACAAGCCATCTGATATTTTTTGCTTCCCAGATTCCATTCGTGAGCTTTTGAGCTGGGGGACAATTTTCAATGACTGCAAGTAGAGTGGTATTACATAGCTTATCCCTTTGGAGCCATCTTCATTCCTAAGTTTTTTGTTTTGTTTTGTTTTGTTTTGTTTTGTTTTAAGATTTTATTTATTTATTTGACAGATCACAAGTAGGCAGAGAGGCAGGCAGAGAGAGAGGGGGAAGCAGGCTCCCTGCTGAGCAGAGAGCCTAATGCGGGGCTCGATCCCAGGACCGCAAGATCATGACCTGAGCCAAAGGCAGAGGCTTTAACCCACTGAGCCACCCAGGTACCCCATTCCTAACTAAGTTATTTGGTCCTCCAGAACCCTATGTCTGTGACAGGGCTGAAAGAACAAGTTTCCAAAATTTAAACTATCCCTGGTCAAAAACGTCAGCTCTTTGCAGCATCTACAAATGGTAACCTGGACTATTTAAAAGAAATGAATAAATGGAATAGGATTCTTTTCATATTTGCATAGTCATCCAAGAATATGAACTTCACTCTCTTCTCAGGTCTCAAATCTATGAGTAATGTGCACTGTGGTGGGACGGAACTGATGAGTGAAAATAGCCAAAAGGGAAATCTGTGGCCTGGGAAATTCTGTGAGTTTGATGGCTTAATAGCAGTATGAGATAACAAGTCTAGACTATATAAATTGAAATGCCATTATATATGCTTTAGAATAATGGGAAGATCTGGAAAATGCATCTACCTAATTCATTTCAGGCCCATGCAAATACCAGAAAACTGATCTGCAGGATAAATGCAGATTCTAACACTCGTGCATTACTGCCATCACTCGTGGATATGTGGATCCTCAAAAGTAATTAATTTTTACCCCTTTGGCTAGATCTTCCTAAGCCCACAAACAATGCTCCTCAAACTCTTCTTAACTGGAATGTGAAGAGCGAAATGAACTGAGTGAAGGCTACCTCTGCTATCCATTCTGCTGACCTGAGTTTGGTGTCAAACCTGTGCCAGAGCTAGGTGAGTGTCTCAAGGAAAAGAAAGGGCCTTCCTTCTGCCAGGCCACAAGGTGGGGCATGAAGAATGCGGTGACATATTACAACTTGGGGAAATGTACAAAAACCCAAGAAATGAGCAAGAAGAGGAAACTGAGGCTATTTCTGGCTGATAGGTCATAGGGCTTCCTCCAATATTCCTGTTTCCACAGATCTTTCTCAAACCATGACCACTTTCAAGTTCTTCTGTTCTTGCCAGCTCTTGCTCAGAGAAAACAGCCTTGCCTGTTGCTTTTCTAGGAACAGACGTTTCTTGGCTGGCATGCACTCCCTCAAGCTCTCTCCCTTCCACCTACACTTATCCTCATGCTCACAAAGCCTTACCTCTTTTCTCAAAAGGAGAACTGCCTCCACCACTTTTTTGCCTTTGAGACTATGATCTGCTCCCCACCCCGTTTCACCCAGTTATCGTTTCAGAACTTGCTCCATCAACTAGTACCTTACTTCCCCTTAACATAAAGCTATACTCAAACTTTTCACTTCAAAAAACCCCCCCCAAACTCTGTTTGGTGTCCTGCCTGCCTAAAGTGTCATCAAAACATCAACATCTTACTTTTTCTACTGCTTGAGTAGCCTACAGTCCCATTCTCTTAGCTTGACTTTGAATTGATGCCTCCACCAGCTGTAATCTTGATTTTCTCAGTGTACTTACTCCCAGAAAGCTTCTAATATGTAGGTCTAGTGACCTGACCTCTACTCAGTCCCCAGCATACTTGAAGTTTCTGGAGTATCTGACACTGATCATGCCTAGCATTCTCTCCAAGAAAATTTCCGTGACATCCTATCTCTTGCCCTCCCTCCTTCTTCTCTGACTCTTCATTGATGGCTTCTCTTTTTATTCTAATATAGCAAATCATTGATTCTCAAACTTAGTTCATCAGAAGCACGTGGAACTTATATTTGTCTATTCTACCCAGAAGTTTCTATGTGAGTAAGTCTCAGGTATGGCCTGAGAATATGCATTGCTAACAAATGTTGACTCTGACGTTGCTAGTCTGAGGCCCACAGGTCCATTCTTTTATCTGCTTCCTTCGTATTTTATACTCTTGTATTGAGAAAATTAACCTATTCCTAAGCATCATCTGTAATCTGTATTCAGATGGCCCCCTCCCATCTCTAGATCAAAGGTCCAGTCATTCCCCTCTTGAACTCCTCGTCCAGGTTTACTAACACCTACTACACATATCACCTTTGCTTGTATATTTTATAGGCTCCTCCAAATTAACACGTCCAGTATGGTACATACTATGTTCTCCGCTCCAAATGGACTTCTCACTTGTGCTCTCTTGTTGACTTATAAGCATCAGCCTACCTGCACAGCAAGGGGCTTGGAGCCAACTTTGACTTCCTTTGTTCTCAGCACTTGTTGCTCCACACAGAATGGTTCTCAAAATCCTCTAAATTCTACCTCCATGATATTCCTCTGCTCTTGTTTTCTCTAATTTTTCTTGTCTGCTATATCACAAATACATCCTAATTGAATCCCCTGTTCTGTCCCATAATCAGTTCTAAAATTCATCTTTCTAAAATTCACATCTAAGCATGTCACTCCACCCTTCTTTAAAAACCAAACTTAAAATGACTCTGCATTATCTACCAGGTAGAGTTATGATGTCTTAACATGATACTCAAAATCTACCCCACTAATTTCATTTTGTGATTCTTCCCTTTGCTTCTAGATTTATGGTTATACCTGCGAACCTACCACATCCAGAATCAACCACACAGGTCCCTCATGTGTATACTCAAGCTGTGTCAATCCTTTTGACTTGTTGCCCACATTAACCAATACTCACCTGTAACTCCTGGCAAAATTAGTAGCCCTCCTTTAGGTTCTCCTGCCATTTTGTTCATATAGCCTATATAAACTTTCCGCTTGGTATTGTGGGCCTTTGTATATATGGCAGGCTACCTTGCTAGGTTGGAAACTGCTTGATGGCCTGAGTGTGCATCAGTCACATTCATATCCCTGGTACCTAACACAGTTCTTAGCAGATGGAAGACCTTTGATAAACATTTAGTTTGAATTGAAGCCTACAGTCAGACAAACATCATAAAGTCTAGACAGACACCCATGAGTCCTGAATTCCTAGCCATTCTGGCTGGAATTGTAGACTTCCTTTTCTCCTTCCCCAGAACTACCAGAGTTGGAGTAAATGCTCAAGAGTCGTTAACGTGACTTAATTTGGATTGCCTCATGATGAACCCAAAGAACAAGTTCCAAATTAGATTTATATAACATATTTCCTGAAGCTCTAACTCCCCAACTTTCATTTGTCTGTTGAGACTGAACACCTGCCTTTAATCTTACGGTAGAGCCAGGATATATCTCTTATATAGTTCATAATCCTACCATAGAGCCTGCCCTAACTCTTAACTTATCTGGGCCCTGTCTCCTCATTTCTAAAACTGATATAGCAACAGTGCTTACACCATAGTCTCTAATCAGGCCTTTTAAAACAGCTCTTCAACTAGACTTCCTGCATCATCCTCTCCCTCCCCACTCAAGTATTTAAATAAGTTAGCTTAAAAATTAAATTAGTAAGTACACACTAGGCGCTCAATAAACAGTCACTATTTTTAATGTTAGTTGTATTCTGAATCTCTTCCATGGACCCCAGGACAGAACTCCAAAGATTATATTTTCCAAGGTGTTTGCATATGTTAAGATGTTTATATTTTATATATAATCACTAGAGACGCAAAATTATTTTTTAATAACTAGGCCTGGAATTGCTGAAAATGCTTTCAAACTCTTTAGACACTAGAAACATGCTTTCCTTGTCTTATAGAAACTGACATGTTATCATACCAAAACAAATCCCATTTGTTGGTACATGACTATTTACTGCAGGAGAGAGCAATATGCCTGTATCATTTTGCAGTTCTTAATAATGGATATAAGGATAGCAAGTGCTAATACTCTGAAAATTGCACTGAATCTATTTTTTCCTCCTTATTAATAAAAATTGTGTTTTCCCTTAACTCTCAAAAGTATTAAGTGGTCCTCTGGGACAGAAACAAAATAAAAGTAATTTGACATCAAAATCTGAGATCGCCAAAACTCCTTTATCCACCCCACACACAGCTCTTAGCCAAAATATTTTCCTATTGAAAATTTTATTCTGCATTTAGAAAATATTCATTCATTCTTGTAGCATTCCTGAGTTTTAAGAGAGATAATTTCCAAATTCTATCCTCACTTTACCCCCTGAAATTCGAGACCTCCAAAGGGAATCTAAGACATCAAGAGGTTAAATGGCTTTCTCAGGACCACACACCACGTTAGGGTCAGAGCTGAGGTTAGAGACTGCAAGTTTCTCCATTTCTTTCTTAAGTAAGTGTTTCATGAGGCTGACTTTCCTATTTGTTTAGGTGTAGTAACTGTGTTGGTCACCAGTGAGTGGGGTTTCACAGTGTGGCAATAAGATATATAAAAGATGACCTTTTAGGAAAGCATTTTGTGCCCTTTGCTTAAAGTAACACAGATACTCTGAAAATAAATCTTTCTCTCCATTTGTCTGGATCCGAAAGTCTGTGTGTGTCAACATAGCAGGTAACCAGCTTTGGGACATATGTGTGTCTTGTTTGGGCCTATAAGAAAATCCCTTTCCCACAGGCATCTTGTTTTACATTTTTGTAAGAAATCTACAGTGCCTTTCTTTCCAAATTACACTTTTAAAAAATAAGAGGAAAATACTTATTTACTGTTACAGGATACAACGTTTGTGATATAATTAACTATCTGACAGCTTGTATCAGAGAGGGATGCAATGTACGGTTGAGTAGGTCATGTAGTAACTGACTAGGGCAAGTCATTCCCATCCTAGTCTACATGAATGGTGTCCTCTGCAGTTACACAACGCACAACACGTGTGGCCATACACTGCTGTCTCCTTGATAAAGCCGAAGCTTGCGTTCACATGTAGAATAATTTCCAGCTATGTCCTTTGGCTTAGCGCAAGAAACATGAAAGTATTGACTGATACCACCAACTAAACGTTCAAGAAAATGTCATAACATATTGAAGCACTTGAAATTTACTCTTAAATTATTTTGCTTAATCTTTTATTTATCATTTTTTAAAAAGATTATTTATTTGAAAAAGAGAGCACACATGGGGGTAAGGCAGAGGAAGAGAATATCAAGCAGACTCCCTGCTGAGTGTGGAGCCCCACACAGGGCTCAAGACAGAGCTCCATCTCAGGACCCCGAGATCATGACCTGAGCTAAAATTAGGAGTTGGCCGGTTAACTGAATGAGCCATCCAGGTGCCCCTATTTATCATTTTTAAAAATTCATTTTCTTCCTTTTGTTTCCTACTCTCATCATATCTGTACTTTGCCACCGACGTTTTATGTTATTTTATTTTTTTCTTTTACATTTCTCCTCTAAAAAAAAAGGTTAATGTGCATGGATTATATTGCAGTTCTTAATAATAATGAATATAAGAGTGGCAAATGTTCACGGTGTTGAATCTATTTTTTCTCCTTATTAATAAAAATTGTGTTTCTCCTTAATCCACAAACATATTAAATTGTCATTGGGTAATGTAAATTTTACTTTGATTTAGCTATTATAGGTCTCTTCCAATAATTCCTTTCCACCTTCCTTATTTTTATTTTTATTTTATTTATTTTTTTAAAAGATTTTATTTATTTATTTGAGAGAGATAGAGAATACAAGCAGGCAGAGGGAGAGGGAGAAGCAGGCTCCCCACGGAGCAGGGAGCCCAACGTGGGACTCAATCCCAGGACCCTGGGATCATGACCTGAGCCGAAGGCAGACGTTTAGCCAACTGAGCCACCCAGGTGCCCCTGAAAAATTTTTTTAAAGATTTTATTTATTTGTCAGAGAGAGAGAGAGAGCACAAGCAGAGGGAACGGTAGGCAGAGGAAAAAGCAGGATCCCCAACGAGCAAGGAGCCTGATGCGGGACTCGATCCCAGGACCTTGGGATCATGACCCAAACTGAAAGGAGCTGCTTAACTGAGCCACCCAGGCATCCCTTCCCTAATTCCTCTTAATTTACTTTATTACCAGTTTGTTTCTGGAGCTGGATAAAGTGCAGGAAATATCAAGCCAGGACAACCTGGTTCCCATTCTAGTGGTTCTGAAATAGGGGTTTCTAGGACTATGAGAGTCCAGACGTTCAGCTGTCTGATCTGAAAAATGAAAGGGATGAACCAAACAATCTCCAATGCCAGTCATAATTTCAAAGATTTGTGTACCAGTGAACTTTTTTTTTTTTTTTTTTAAGACAGCATTGGGTGCATGGCAAATTGTGGTTTAAGGACACACTATCATATATATATATTCTGGCTCATAGGCTCCACTTTGACCAATAATCTCAACGATAACTGAAAAGACACTTTCGGTCAGCCTTATGAAATCCTGAGAAGCCACCAGTAGCCAGAGAAGCAAGGTGGTAGGCTGAAAATTCACCTGGGGGCAGTTAGTGGCAATTTCTATCTGTTTCTTTTTATTAATACTCCAGTATTATTCTCATCCTAATTCGCGACAATATATTACTTAAGCTCATCTGCAAAGAGAAGATGACATAGAACTCTCAGGGTTCTTGTATGACTGAGAGAGATAATGTAGGTGACAGTGATGGCAGCGTTCATTCCATAAGTACCAGTATCCCTTCAGTTCTTTGGCCAACTCAGAGTAAAAAGAACTATATAACAGACAGATCAAATAAAAGGAACTATGTAACAGAAAGATCACTTTTATTTGGGGGGGCTAAAGTTAAAAAATACTAGCTTTCATGGAGGTGTGACTTATCTCTCCAGAGTCATAAAGAATAGCATGAATTAATTGATTCATTAGCAGACAGTCAATCCGAAGACCCAGAGAACCTGGGGACACACTTTGGTCTGAATGATACGAACTCACTATCATGTGGCACAGTATGGAGTCCTACCCTACCTCATGGCTGCCCAGCACATGTCAAAGCACTGGCAAGGTGTTTGACTTCCTTAGCAGGACTTAAAAATCGGCATGGGGACGGTAAGCATTAATGTGCCTGACAAGAATTACATCTATTTTTTAAAATGGTTTGAGATATGACTGTAAGGGCAATTGAAGTTCTTCATCAAAATAAATGTTAGTAGTTTAAGACATAAAATGCAATTTGTTTTCACTTACTTCACAAACGCAAAGAATAGACTGACAAAAGAAACCTCACAGATTACAAAGGAGCATTTGGTAGAGGAATGCACTTGCTACTTTGCAGATTTCTTTGGAAATAAATAAGTCACAAGTTAAATCTGAATCTGTTGAACAAACGAAATTGTAAAGGGTTTTCAGTTGTCTGATGGACCTTAAGTAAAATAATGGCTCATATATCCTAAAATAGCAAAGATAAAACACAAGACAAGCATCCTTTTTAAAAAACTTAGTATCACAGTTTGAGAGAACATGCTTCAGGAGCTTTCCACTCTCACCTACTATGTGTACAGCACTGCCTAATAAAAAATATGCCTACACCACTTGCCAACCTTTCAGTTGCAATTAACACTCAAATCAACTTGTCTTTAAAAATAAGGGCAATTCTCGGCCTATTTTACTGAATAGTCTATAGGCTTCAGATTTGATCTCTCAGCTCAATAGCATCACCAAAAACCTTGTTTCTCTCTCCCCATTTATCAACTCTGATTTCTTGGTGGTGGCTCCATTCTCAGCCTTAGTATATCCCTTGTGTGGAAGCCTCCCTTCCAGGGGCTCCTGATGTTAAATAATTTCCTTGTTCATTTCCAGAGGATAATGAGAAAGTTTACTTCTCAGATACCTCAATCTCAAATCCCAGAACTGCATCTTCCAGCCCTCACTTGCCTGGCTGGTGTTATACGCTGACCCATGAATGAATTACAGTTGGGGATGCGAACTATGAAGGCTGGTCTAACTCAGGACTCAAGAGAACTAGGGGTATGTATGGTAAATCCCTAGCAAAACACATGGCTAGGAGATTTAGAGTGACATTAGGAAGGGGAGAAGAAGAAAAGATGAGGAGAGATGAGTAATAAATATCCACCATGTTGATTCCCTCAAGATCCTTACAGTCGATAAGGACGGTAACAGGGGAAAAAAAAACCCTAATAATGCCACACGCTTTTTCTCTGTAAAACCAATAGTTTCTTAGACCATCCTGGTTAGAAGAGGCACTTTGAATTTTAATATTGTCAATCATTCACGTGGGATTTAAGACAAAGATCTCCTGGATCTCCCTTGCTTGCCTTATATGTCACAGGTTTCTCAGGCCATGGGATGAGTAGGTTCTGACTCTGCCCTGGGGGGCTAAGTGGGTGGAAGTAATCAGTCAAGTTAGTTTGAGTGATATGAACACATTACCCGTAAACTCAAAGTTCCATCATATAGATGGTCTTTTTTTTTTTTTTTAAGATTTTATTTATTTATTTATTTGACAGAGAGAGAGAGAGAGAGAGAGAGATCACAGGTAGGCAGAGAGGCAGGCGGAGAGAGAGGGGGAAGCAGGCTCCCTGCTGAGCAGAGAGCCTGATGTGTGGCTCAATCCCAGGACCCTGAGATCATGACCGGAGCCGAAGGCAGAGGCTTTAACCCACTGAGCCACCCAGGCACCCCATAGATGGTGTTTCTATTATTTATATACAATAAATAAAAATATAACCTCTGAAGTTCCTTTTCTCATAACTTTAGAAAAGATCTTGTTCCACCCTTAAGTGTAATTAACTGCTTTTTAGAAAATTACTCTGATACGATTTACTCACCTTAAACATTCATTCATTAATTTACTCAACAGACACTCTGAGCACAGAAGATGTTACAGTGCCACAATTATATCAGAGTTTATTGCTGCTACATTCTGTTCCTCCTACACCCCTCCAAAAGAAAGAACGAGGCACAGAGGGGTTGTGTGTGTTGTTAAACCATTCATACTGTCCACATTCAAATGTGGGTTCTGAGGTGAAAAAATACAAAGAATGTTGAGGAGGTATGGAGGATGCCTTTTTTTTTTTTTTTTTTTTTGACTAAAAGAGGACTGACATTTATAGAGTAACTACAAACTGTTAGACACTTTGGTTATGATCTCATTGAGTACCTGGCAGTGGAGGATGCTTTCAATCAGGCATTTATTTGACCTCATAGCCAATATCTCTTCAGTTCCTTTCATTATTCATTGCAAATGCACTACTAAATAAATCAACTTTTTTCATTTTAAAAGCTTTTTTAAAAATTATATTCTACATACAGTTTCACATTAGTATTTTCTGTTCCCCTCCTTCCACAGCATTTTAGGATTTCACAGAGGAAATGGGATTATGTAAAAGTGAAATGGCAGGAAATCAATTGATAAAACTGAAGTAACCATATTTTCTGAGAGTCAGGTTTGATTTCTTTTTGAAACAATCAACAAGATATAAGCTGTGAGTGACATACTTCTCTGCGAGACCAGCCAAATTAGTTTCAGAAAATAGCTATGGACTTCTTTTTGTATTCAGTGATATAGTATCTCTCAGTCCATCAAACCTTACATCCTGGATGATCCTGGGCTAAGCTACCCACACTATTATTACTAAAGATGTTGAGGAGACAGCAGGATTCAAAATGGACTCCTCCACTCACCTACTAGCTGATTCAACTTGGGCAAGTTTCTGCACATTTCTAAACATTGGTGCTCTGAAATGACAATGACAATAAAGAGTCCACAGGGGTTTTGTGATGAAAGAATGAAGGAATACACACAAGAAGTTCAGCATGATGCCCAGCATAGAGGAAGAGCCTACTGCCATATTAACTACTATTGTGAGGTCCTTTTATCTCGGGAGCGTTCTTCTGGAGAAGCTCCTCAGTTTCGTTTTGGTGGTAACAAAGCCCCTGTGTGCCTCAAATCTTGAAAATTTGTTAGGTATTGTTCCAGAAATATATGGAGAACGTGATTATGGTCTTAGCATAACTCGTAGTAAATTATTAACTGTTAATTCTAATGCCCCACTGCCTCGTGAGGTCTAAACAGCTATTAAGTGAAGTCAGCATTTGTCTGTGAAGCATTTGTCTGTGATAGAATAATTCAGGACAGCTGGTTGTTTCCACTGGTGCAAGGAAATGAGCAATTGCCAAGTGTCTGCTTAACTTTCTGCAGTATAGACAGAGAATCAATGTTTGCACATTCTAGAAATATGCTGTGTCTAACAGCAGCAAAGCAAGGAATTTTTAGTTAGCTGTTGAAGGGATAGAGGGAATCTTCAAACCCAGAATAGATGATAGGATTATTTTGGTGAGGAAAATTCTGACTAATATGAATGGACTTCTATTACTCTTTACTTGTAGAGCAACTAATCTTTTCCCAACTAATGACATAATTTGGCTGTTAAAGAGGGTTCTTGAAATGCCTTGATATCTTATTTCCTCACACCCAATTCTATCCATCTTTTATACAAGTTGATGATATTCACAGAGGAAGGGTGGGGGATAAGTAGGGTGAATGGATTTGTGTCCTATGCCCATTCTTAAAAGGAAAGACTTAAACACAAACTTAAGAACGTGAATAGTTCCCAGACTATCACTTTGTAATAACCTATAAAAGGCTGGAAATCCCTTGGAAATATGGTTCTTGGTTTTCCTTTCAAACCAAACTAAAGGAAAGAAGATAAAATATTAAGGAAATGGATATAACATTTACTCAAGCCAAACAGCCATTCAGAGTTCATAGCAAATTAAAAGTTGTCTGTGGAAGTAGGAGTATATTTGCTATTTTTAAAGAACCTCTTCTCTTTCTATTTTCTATGAATTAACTTCCTATATAGCATTTAGAATAAGGAAATAAAATAGTGTACAAATTATTATTAAAGAATACTCTTGTTTTGGTTTCTAGGTTTAAAAACAAGCTTCCCTTCTGGAATCTTCTAGTATTAACCATATTTTTTTTAAATGATAATTTACTGGCAGCCATAGACTGATGTCATAATGGTGTTAATTAAGAAAATATGACAAAAAGCTGTTGTGGCAGCTGTTTTCAAGATGTCAAAACTTAGAGGATGGTGTCACTTTCATTTAAAAGTGCATTGCTTATTTTTCCTAGTAAATTCTGCCGTTCTTAAACATCCTTTATAACAATTAAGAGAACTACTGAAGGTTTCTGCTTTTAAGCGTTAGGACTCACCCTTAACACCTCTGCAGTTGTGAATTACATATTTCACCTTTCTTCTGTTACATATTTCATTTCTAGGGTGATCACTATGCTACATACTTCTGTACCTTAGTAAACTATTGTTTAACTAGACTAGAGATTTCTAAAACCTTAGATGATCTTTCTAGTTAGGAGGTATATTCCAGTTTCTCACAATAATTTTCCAATCTTGCCAAGGATGAGGGAGTAGATTGTTCACATGTAAACACTTGTGGAGATGATTTGCAGCTTGAGTGATGATTTAATAACATCTCTCTCTAATACAGTGCCTCAAGGGTCTCCTTAGCACCTGAAAGAATTCCTACACCTCTAACACTGACCAGCTTGCATCTGGCAGACACTCAGGATCTGTGAAGACTCATGTTAGAATACTTAGTGTCATTGAAATTAGTGAGTCTAATTCCTCAGTATGGAGGTCTATTGATTGGCCTCCATTGCCATGTTAGCTATGGTTCTTTATTGACCAAGATCTTTCCCAAAACAATACTGGAGTGTCTTTATAATAACAGTCCGTATGATTCACATGACATTATAGATGTCTGTGTTTGTTATGACAGTTTTCCAACATATATCAGTAAAAGGTCTTCTGATATATCACAATATCAAACAATTACCATAATTATATGGCACTGCGACAACTGCCAAAGAGTAAAATTCAAGTGTTTTAAGGTAGATGAGACCTTTTTCTAATTCACACAAAGGAGCCATACAGAGCCACCTAGGTTCAAGGTCTCCCTGCTCCTATCCTCCCCGTTCACTGTATTCCAGTCCCACAAGTCCCTCCAACACATCAAGTTCAAGTCTATTCTTGTAAATTTGCAATACTGTTCACTGTGCTAGGATTGCGGGGATTCTCCAGATTTTTGCCTGGTCCCTTCTCATTATTCATAACTCACCTCAACTGTCACTGCCTGAGAGAAGCATCTCCTGACCAACCCATCAAGAAGAGTCCCTGCTTGTACCACTATCCCACTGAATATCTGTCTCAACATTATCACTATCATTCTCTAAAATAAATTTTCTTTGTTTGTTTACTTTTTAATTGTCTGTTTCTCACATCCTTACTAGGATTTAAGGTCCATGAAAATAGAGGATTTGTCTATTTTGCTACATCCCCAGCCAGGAACAATGGCTGGCACACAGCCAGTGTTTAACAATTTTTTTTTTTTCCTGTTAAACAGATGCATGAATGGATATTTATGAAGAATTTTTCTTCAAACTAAGCAGTCAGTAAACTACAATGTAGCCTTGGATTCCATAAGACCACCAGTGATCTGTGTTCTCAGATGCCATCTTAGGGTTTCATTCATGGACCTTTGCTTTGGAGGAATTTCAGATCCACTTTAAGGAACATGATTGCAACAGCTTTTGTGAAGGCCATTGGTACATTCATAACAAGAATCCTACTGAAGATATTTTCTCACCATTAACGTGTGAAGACACAGAGACACAAATTCTCATAATTCTCTGTACTGGAATAAGAGATAATTTCTCCTGAGCAGCTGCTTTTTCTTTTTCAACTTTGACGCTCTCATATAATTAATCCTGTTTCACTTCTTGGCTTGTTTGCTAGGAAATTCAGAGCCAAATCTGTGGTTCACTTATAGTGAGCATATAGCACACATCTCGTGTATTAAACTTATTTTTTGTTTTCCAACCCTAATTTTCTATTCAATTTCCATTAAATTTCCTACACAATTTCTTCTCTCAGTTCTTATTTATTTGACTTATCATAATTGAACGATTCTTTGTAATAATATTGTTTGGAACAAGGCAAGGTGGAAATACACTTTAAAGTGAGATTATGTTCCAAACAGGACTGTGTTATTTTTGGATCTAATATTTTGAGAATGGAGGTAGAACTCTGAGTGACACAGAGCCCTTGGGATATGAGCAGGTGTGCTGTAAAGATAAATTGAAGGACTTTCCTTTAGTGACTTGTTTTTTTGGCCTCAGTATTTAAGATGCTCCATATGCTTGGACAAAATAATCTTCCTAAGAAAAACATAAAAGTCACTTTTTGGACATTCAAAGGAGGTGAAAGAAAAATCCAGATTGCTTTGAAGGACCAGCCTGCAGTGCAGAATGGTATAAACACAACCCCAGATACCAGATGTTTTAGTATAGCAATGTGACGAAATACTCCCTTTTCTTTATTTACACTTTACAGCAAATATTTTGCAAAGAAAAAGCAAAGAATGTTGATGTCCCACCAGCTAAGCTTCAAGCATAACAAGGTCCCAAGTTCCAACATGTAGCATTCCTGGTGGTGTCCTTCGAATCTCTGGGTAGTGACAAGCATCTGGCATTCTATTTTCTTGTGTTCAGAAATGATGATTATTAGGACCAAACAGGAAGGAGGAAAAGCCTACAACTTGTAGCTCTTTTCTAGGTTGCAAGGAGCTACATGAAATGATATCACTGTTACTTTGTTTAACCAGAGGAAGGATTTACTAATTTGCACTGACACACACAGACACACACACAGAGAATAACCATTTTTTCTGCCAGCAGAATGCTTAAACTTTTTATAAATGGTATTATTAGACCATAGAACCATCTTCAAATGTGGACATATGTTTGATGCTGGGCAAATACTCCTAGTGGAGGTCTCGCTGCTCTGCAAACTAATCCATTTAAAACAATTCCCTAAAAGTGACCATTTGGATTTTGTTACCAACCTAAGGTTCTTATTTCTTACTCTTGTTAGTAAATCAAAGGAAGAAATAGTAAATCATACCCTTAATAAAACATCAAAGACAGACACAGCTGGAAGTGACTCCCAGTACCAGTCCCATCGCATCTGTCAAGAGGGCCTGATGCTGGGGTAGTAAAATAGGGCTAGGAGTGAACAGGGCTAGGAGACACTGAGGGGAGGAGGGGGCTTCATAAATCTCACATCACAGCGATATATTCCAGTGTGCACTCAGCAAGCACGGGAAGGTGATATGAGTGGGTTCTACACACGATTCGTAACAGAGATGGATAGATTATTTTGTCTTTGAGAACAGATGATCAGACTAAATTACATTTCAGACATCCTGAAGCCCTTTACTCTTAAAAAATGGCTCCTTTCCTTCCCAGCTCCAAAAAATAGGGAATTCAGTTCAATAAAAGACCAAAGAAAAAGTAAGGTGCTGGGTTGTTACAGACCAACTTATCAAAGGGGAACTTCTAATAAAAGATCAAAGAAATCAAGTCTTAACAGGAATCTTTAGTCCAGGCAGATGGAAAGATGAGAAGATACTCAAGTCACACTAAAGTTTTGTCACTGCCCTCCAGGTGAGAAGATAATCTGATTTTATCTCATGAATAATGAAGGCCACAGCGGGAGTCTGGGGGCCAGAGACTTTTTGAAAAGATTACAGAAATATGAGTTAGGCCCAATAGGGGTCTTATCAGGAGAAGAAAACCTAATGAAAACAACTGGGACAAAGAGGAGGTTAGAATGGGTTTTTGAGATTACTGGAATATGTATCTTATACTTTTTTGAAGGGTGTCAAGATGATCATACAGCAAACTGAGATGAAACTTTTTCCATTTTAGACCTTCTCAATATGCCCCACAAAGCTTCACATCACCTTACACCAATTTTTAAGCATGAATCTGGTATTTTTGAAGTTATCTATCATCGTTAGGACTGATCCCTTCCCCCACTTTCTAAACTAGCACTCACCCCTTAACTTTGACCACTGGTCCCTCCAATATCGTGCATTTGCAAGCTGACAACACAAGTCTGACTTAGGTAAATATGTATTAAAGCAGCTAATGAGAATTAACTGCTAACATGAGAACTAGCCCAGTACCTTCATTTTATTCCACCAGACTCTAAGAAAACCATTAACAAGTCATATGAAGGAGGAACGCAGAGCCACGTGATTACATTTGCACCTTCACATTTTTGTTTAGTTTTCATTTAGAGACTAGGTAGTTTGACTATCGTTAAAGCTAGGAAGAGATTATATCCATAACTACAATTAGTGGGCCTTTAAATAGCACAGAACTGATAATTACACCAATTTCACATAGCATCTGGATGAATGTTTCCTCTATTGGATTATTCTTATCTTTTTTTTTAATTGTTAAACTTCTGGTTCAAGCATCTGTTTTCAACAGCATAGGTGTTTAGGGAGGAATAAGTGAAGACTAGTGTTCTTTTTATCTGCCTTCTGTCCCTCATAAAAGGAGGGTACAACTCCTGCATCAGTCAGTGATTGCTGACTTTGTCTATGATAATGTCTTCAGTAATAAATACTCCTATTACTTCCTAAGAAACATCAAGCAGGAGGTGAAAAAAACATGACTTTTAAAGCTGATTCTCACACTTACTTCATCCTGTACAACGATTGCTTCCTTTGGGTCTATATGCCAGCACTTAAAATACTTCATCTCCTTTAACCGTCATAGTAGTCATGAGATAGGTACTTTTAGTCCCATTTTACAGATGGGGAAAATGAAGCACAGAAATATTAAGTAACTCACCCAAGACCATGCAAACAGAAAGTAGCCTATATTCTTCCCTAGTATTCTTCTTGGTTTTGATTAATTCACCCACACCTCTATCCCCCAAATAAAATGCTCCCTAAATATTCATAATTCAATTAATGAGCTTATTAATTGGCAAAAGCTATTATTAATTATCATTTTGAGCATTTAAAATTGCATTCTAAGTAGCCACTTAATGTTGTGTTAACACATTTCAGGATATTTATTCTCTTCCGGATTGCTTTGTTTGTGAACTATTGGTTGGATTTTTTTTTTTTGGAAAGGTCTGTTATTTACTGGGGAAAAAACAGACGGCATTCAATATCTATTCTTTAATGCTTTCTACATTTTGGAAAAGAAGCCATTTGTAATACATAATATAGTCTTACAAATTAGTCACTATCTTTCTTATTCTCATTTCATCTTTGTAATGTAAATATATCTCTTCTGGTTAGCTCTTTTTTTTACGCTCATGGTTGGGAATTTTAGGGAAAGAAAGTTACCTTCCAATCTCTTCTGTTAACAGGTATCTACCTGACTTTGCCTTTCTTGTTTGCAATAACTTCTACCTATGCTCTGTTTTTATTTTGATCAAATTTATACTTTTTTAAAAAAGTATTTATTTATTTATTTATTTTAGATAGAGACCACAAGCGGGAGGGGCAGAGGAAGAGTGAGAGAGAATGGGGGCAGATGTAGGGCTCAATCCTAGGATCCCAAGATCATGACCTGAGCCGAAAACAAGAATCAGAGTCCTAACCGACTGCAAACCCAGGCATCCCTTCATCAAATTTTAAACATTTACTGTACTCCATTTTCGAATCTGCTAATTATCACAACTAGACTGATTTGCCATTTTTTTTAATATCAAGATTGAATATCTACATTCGGCATACAGAATCATAGCACTTCCCTGGTAATGCTTCATTTTAGGAGAACTTGTAATTTTTGTTTAGAATATGTTGGACAATATTAGTTATTTTATAACTGTGTTTTTTTGAAGATAGTCCCATGAATTTATTCCTCAAGAGATTAAATTAATCACATAATCTCAAGAGGGCATCTCATTATTTACAGAACTAAAAATAAAAGTAAGTTTTAGCAGAATAAAAATTATTCATATAGTATTGTTGGAGCCATGCAAAAAAAAAAAAAGCAAACGGAAACATATTCATTATCCTAAAGAATGGGAAAAATACACCAATTATAATGGAGCTAGTGTGTGGTCCCAAGAATAATTTTTTCACTCTTAACTTTTTGGTATTTTCTAGATTCCCTTTAATAAACATAACCAATTTTATAAGATGTTAACTTTATGCTGGGAAATACACACTTTTTACAGAGTAGACTTAGAAATTTGTGTTTCATTTACTGTGTCCCATCATGTGGGTCTGCTTGTGATGTAGAAATGCATACTCAGAGGTCCTCTATGCAATTCCTTTTTGCCACTGAGACCTTTTATACCTAATACTAACTCAGCAAACTGAGATTAAATTGCAAGCAGAGGCAGAAGCTCACAGGCCACCGGTGTTGACGTTCTTGGGACCAGGCCAAAGCAGAGAGAACTTCTCCTCTTCATTCAGAGCATCTCTGAAATCTAGACTCTGACCTGGGAGATGGAGATTCTCTGGAACTCAGGGGCAGATAGCGTGGTTGGGGCTGCATGGAATGTTCCACTCTTTATAGAATTGGTTTAATGCATTAATAGAGAAGAAGCACTCTTGTTTGTATTGGTAGAATTTCAAACACTTTTGTTTCATGGCATCTTTATTGTGTTTGGAAAGCAATAACCCACTCCCTGGGGTCACTTTTAAGAATGACAGGACTTCAGCCCACTATATGCCGTGATTGTTAATACTGTCTGCATTTGAGAAGGGTAAGCATTTTCACAAACTCAAATTGCTTCTATGATTAAAATTACAGAATCCAAGATTGAAGGTTACTACTGCCTTATTCTATATTTAAGGGAACAAGGGATTGATATCAGTGAAGGTGATTTGTTCAAAATCAGAATGAGAACCAGAAGCAACTCTCTGTCATGTCATGCAAGTCAGGCAAACCTGAGTTTATGTCCCATTTCATTCCTTCCAGATCATGTGGTTTGGCTTTTTAAACCTTGCCACCGCCCTCTGGAGCTCTTGTGAGATTAAATGAGATCGTGCCATTTAGTCTTCCCATTTCCACCTATGCCCAAGGCTCCTCCTGCGTCCTCTTAAAAACTCTTATTTGTTGGTCCTCCTGTTCCACAAGGGAAAGAGGGCCGAATCCAAAATGAAGGGAAAACATGCACACTTACTTCTGATAATGTCAACTCACACTCCCCCGCCACAGTTAAAATTCTTCTGTGTCTCCTGTTCTCTAAAACTTGGATAAAATCCAAGCTCTTGCATACATGCCACTAGGAACTCCAGGATTTAGCCTCTGTTTCCTCAAAGACTTTTCCACCTTTCTACTCTCTCCAGGAACCTCATCTCCCAACATGCCTTTGCTGAGCTTCTGGGGAAAAAACTGCAGGCCGCAAAATCCATCTTCTGACAACCCCTTCATGTCTCCTCTACAAATCCCTCATTGCCTTCACTTTCCCTCCCCTTTTTTTTTAAATGCCTACATTCTGCAAAAGCAGGGACTCTATTTTATTCACTTTTGCGCCGGGACTTGATCTCAGAACCAAAGTGGACAATATTAAATCTTCTCTAAAATTGTTAGACATTACAATTTGGCAATTAGGAACACAGGCTCCAGGCCTAGTTTCCTTGAGTGTAAATCTTGGCTCCACTACTTGCCAGTTTCTGTGGCTTTGGAAAAGTTAATTAAGCTGCTTGCCCTTAGTTCCCTCACAAATAGAACAGGAATCATCATAATGCTCACCTCGTGAATTATTTTGACAGTTAATATATCTGAAATAAATAAAATCATGCTTAACATATGGTTAGCACAATTATTACTTATCTATTATTATTAATCTGTATTACTAAGTATTTACTAAGTAATTACTAAGTAATTACTAAGTATTATTATCATTATTATTTTTATTTTTATTATGTAAGCTAGTGTGGAACAGGGACAGGATCTTTTCAACATAATTTATTAAATTCTAAATAACTACTACAGAGGGAGACATTTTTATATAGCACAAGGAAACATAAGCTAATCGAATTCTCATAAAGATTCTATTCAACAAATATTCAGGCTCCCTACTAATGTAAAACACACTAGGTTATGCTCTGGGAGATAGAACTAGGAATAAATCAAGAGCCTAGTGTTCAAGTTCACAGTGCAATGGAAAACAGACACATACACGCAGAATACTAACACCTGGGGAACTAAATGAAGATCAACCAAATGAGAACAAGCAAAGGCTGTTTATTCAGAGCTGAGTAAACCAAGAAAGTCAGCTACTGTCACTTGCATTTGGTAGAGACT
Source organism: Potos flavus (assembly GCA_028534135.1). NCBI lineage: Eukaryota > Metazoa > Chordata > Mammalia > Carnivora > Procyonidae > Potos > Potos flavus. The sequence goes on along the minus strand of CM052895.1, from coordinate 16,252,761 downwards.
TAAAGGCAGGCAAGAGGAGGGAAACTTTTACAGAGGAAAAAGGGGAAGGCTCTGTGTGCCCTGCTGGCTATTGGCACACTGGCTACAGGTGGGCTAAGCAGAAGCTGGCATTCTATAGGATTGATTAGGGTGGCATATTTAGCTTTGTCTGACCGGGCCTCAGTTGGAAGAGGGGGCAAAATCAGGACAGCTGTCAGTTAGTAATCAAGTCCTGGCCATTTTGGGTTGGTCATCATCATGATTATTGTTCAGACTCTGGTACTGGTAACTAGAGAGAGGAGTCGGACTTGCTACAGGTCTGACTTACAGATAGCCGGCTGGCTCCTAGAGCTGGATAGTGGGTTAGTTTCCTGAGCTGCCTGCTGCAGGCTGGGGGTGAAAGTTCTACCTTTATACACGTTCTGACCATTAGTTGCTTGTATATTCAGTTTCTCACTCTGATTTCAATAGGGATCATTGTGCTGCTGAAGACGTAGGTAAGTTCAGCTTGAGCCCATTATCTCCTGATATTTGCGAGTTCATTTTCCAAGATGTATGCAAATTTCTAAGAGAATATATTTCTCCTCCCTACTGCTGACTCCACTTTCTAGCACTGTCTAAATTCTCCTTCCTCACTTTTTATTGTTTTTCAATTCTTCAGCTCACAGCACTCTGAGGAGGAGACAAGGCTCTGCTGTCGAATTTCGAACCCCAGCTCAGCCTTCAGCAATTGTACAACCTTGGGCAAGCTACTGGACCTTGGAGGGTCTCAAGCTCCTCATCTGGGACATGAATGGATAGCTATACCAATCTGGGGTGGGGGCAAGGGCTATTGTGCAGATGTGCCAGGGAAGATCCTATAAGACTGTAAGTGTTCAGTGAACTTTAACCTCTATTACTTTTTATCTTCAATACTGTAAATGCCCTACAGGGGACATGGCCCTTTCTTGAGTTCCCTGACACTTCTCTCCTTTGCCCTCTCCCCACCACCCAGAAAATGTGGCCATACCCTTGAGTTGTTTACAACACACCCGTTCTTAAGAAAAATAACTCTAAATACGCAGATCATAGAATAATTATATAGCTATTCTGCTCACATCTATACTAATAAATTCAAAGACCTGAATGAACAGATGAATTTCTCAGAAAATATACATTTCCCAAACTGAACTCATTCAAAAAATTTAAAAACTTGAAATCTATAAATTATCATATTGGAAATACAAAACATTATTAAAGGAAAATCTCAAGAAAAAAAGTATGCACAAAGTCTAGTTTCAAAGGCAAATTTAAACAATTTAAGAGAGCAGAGACAAATTTCCTCCTTATTAAGCCAACATAACAGAAACTGGTAAGAATTAACACAGAAAATAAAACACTATGGAGTAGACTCCCTTATCAATATCCACATAAAAACTTTTGTATTAATAAATAAAATCTACCAGAATATTTAAAGAATTATTCATTTGCCTAACTGGTGACTATCTCAGGAGTACATGGATTGGAAATTATTAATGAAATTCACAAAATTAATAGATCAAATAAGAAAAAGTGTATGTTCATACCATACTCAAAAAAGCAGCGTAATATTTTACATATCACTGGAATCATTCACATTAAAATAAAAGACATGGAAGAATGCTAGAATTTAAAGTCTACATTTCACATAGGAGACTTTGTCTTGATCAGTGATGAATCTCAAAACTTAAACATAATGGGTGCTTAGTAAATATCTGTTGAATGAATATGTCAACCACCACTACCATAATTTAAAGAGGTTTTAGAAGTACCAACCAAGTAACAAGAGGAGGACAAGAAACACTGAAAATAAGAGAGAATGATACAGCATTAAAAAAAAGAGAGAAATGATCTGATTTTAGACTCAAAGCCCACAATGACCAACCTAAAAAAATGTTTAAAGAATAAGAAGTTAGGAAGTTACATGATCATAAATTAATAAGAAAAAAGTATTTTCCTTTAAGCAAAAACAACCAGTTTCATTTGAACCATAACTGAAATTGCCAAAATTCCTTTGTTTTCCACAAAACAAAGTTGATTTCATCTGATTCTACTTAATGGAAAATAAAATGGAAGAAAAGATCCTACCACATAGCTATAATACCTAGACATGTACAGAACATTAAAGAAACAGAAAACTTTACTGGTAAATATATTTTTTAAAGATTTCACTTATTTATTCACTTTAGAGAAAGAGAGAGTGCATAGGGATGGGGGGCAGAGGGAGAAGTGGGAGAGACAGAATCCCAAGAAGACTCTGCTCCAAGCGCAGGGCAGACACAGGGCTCGATCCCATGACCCTGAGATCATGACCCCAAGATCACAACCGGAGCTGAAATCAAGAGTTGGATGCCCAACCAACTGTAATTTCCAAAAATAATGGAAGACTATAAGAGTGGTTTTGTTTTTATCTTAGGAAAGTTCTTGGTAAACAAGATACAAATTAGGATAACCAGAAAGTAAAGATTAATAAGTAATTACACACATTAAAATTTTACACAAGGCTAGAAACGGTCATAAATCAAAAGGTAAGTGAATAATTGGGAAAAAAAAACATTTACTTCACTCTATTATTTCACTTAGAGATAAAAGTACTACTCTACTTAGTAAATAAATGTACTATTTTCGTTAAAATTCAGTAAGGAAAAGCTAACAGCTCAATAGAAAAATAAGTCAAGCTCATCAGGAGACAGTTAATATGAAAAAATTACAATGGTTTGCAATTGTATGAAAAGATACTCATTTTCACATAGCCAAGTATATACAAATTAAAAAGCCAATGATGTAACTATTTTTCAGCTCGGCTGAGAATATTAAAACATTTTTACAAATTTGTTGAGATATAATTCACATACCATTCAATTCACTGATTTACAATATATTCACAGAGTTGTGCAATCATCATACTACCAACTTTAAAACATTTTCATCATTCTAAATAGAAACTGTGTACCCCTCAGCAATCACCTAATTCCTCTCAACCCTACACATCAGCCCCAGGTAACCATTCATCTACTTTCTTCTTTGATGGATTTCCTTGTTCTATACATTTCATATAAATGGAATCATGTTCATACAAATGGTCACAAAATGACCCTTGGTGACCAGCTTCTTTCACTCTTAAGAGTTATACATTTTATAACCTGTATCAATAGTTTATTCTGTTTTATTGCCTTACGTTCTATTTTATTTATCTATTTATCAATTGATGGCCATTTGGGCTGTTTAAAACTTTTGGCTATTATGAATAGTGATGTTATGAACATCCTTGCACAGTTTTTGAGTGGATATATACATTATTATAGCGATTTTTGTGAAATGTCTGTTAAAATACACTGCCATTTTTCAATTGGATTGTCTTTTATTGTTGAGTTCAGAGCTGTTTACATATTCATGATATAAGCTCCTTCTGATATAAATGGTTTGCAAATATTTTCTCCTATTTTGTGAACTGTCTTTCCATTTACTTTATGGTGTTCTTTCAAGCACTTAAGTTATTAATAATGATGGAATCAAATTTATTTTTTCTTCTGTTACTTGTGATTTTGTGTTTAAGAAACCTCTGTTTAAATCAAGATTACAAAGGTTTATTATGTTTTCTTCTAAGAGTTTAAAGTTTAGTTATGACCTCTTTTGAATTAATTCATGTATATGATTATAAGGAAGAAAGCAGATTTCCTTGTTTTGCATCTGGATACTCTGGTTCTCCAGTACCATTTTTTGGAAAGACAATCCTTTATCACTTAAATTATCTTGGCATCCTTGTTGAAAATCAACTGACCATAAAATATAAGGGTTTATTTCTAGACTCTAAGTTGCATTACGTTGATATATACGTCTATCTTTAAGCCAGGACCACAATGTGTTTATTACTATAGTTTATGGTAGGTTGAAATCAGAAAGTGTGATTTCTCTAACTTTGTTCGTTTTCAGAATTGTTTTAGCTATTGTTGGTTCCTTATATTTCCATACACATTTTAGGATACACTTGTTAATTGATACAAATATTCAGATGATATTGTGAACAGGATTATGTTAAATCTCTAGATCATTTTGTGGGCCTTGCCATGTAACAATATAGTTTTCTGATCCATAAACATTAGATGTCTTTCCATTTAATTAGGTCTTCTTGAATTTCTTTCAGCAATGTGTTGTAGTGTTTGGTTTACAAATCATGCACTTCTTTGGTTAAATATATTTCTAAGTATTTTACTCTTTTTGATGCCATTGTAAATTGAATAATTTTCTTTATTTCATTTTTGGAATTTTATTGCTGGTATATAGAAATGCAACTAATTTTTGTACATTGATTTGTATCTTGCAACCTTGTTGAACTCATTTATTAGTTCTAGTTTTTTTTTTTTTTTCTCTATGTAAGATCACGTAATGTGCAAATACAGACAATTTTACTTCTTTCTTTCCAATCTGGAAGCTCTTTAAGTTGTTTTCTTGCCTTATTGATCTAGGCTAGAATCCCCAGTGATAAGAGTGATTATTCTTGTCTTCTTGATCTTAAGGGGAAAATTTTCCATCTTTCATCATCAACTATGATATTAGGAGTGGGTTTTTGTAAATATTCTTTACCAAGTTGAGGAATTTTCCCTCTATTTCTAGTTTACAGAATGTTTTTATCATGAAAAGGTGTTGGATTTTTTTTTTCCTGTGTCTATGGAGATGATCCCATGGTCTTTGTCCTTTAGTGTACTGATATAATACATTGCATTAATTGATTTTCAGACATAAACCAACCTTGCATTCCTGAGATAAATCCCACTTGTTTGCAGTATATAATCCTTTTAAAGTGGAGCCAGATTTGGTCAGCATTTTGTGAAGGATTTTTGCATCTATAATCACAAGAGATATTGATCCATAGGTTTTTTTCTTTCCTTGTAATGTCTTTGTCTGCTTCTGGTATCTGAGTAATATTGACCTTGTAGATTGAATTGAGAAGTTTTCCCTTCTCTGCTATATTTTAGAAAGAATTTTTAAAGAATTCTTAATTCTTCTATAAATGTTTAATAAAATTTAACAGTGAAGCCATCTGGGTTTGAGTTTCTCTTCTGAGAAGTTTTTTAAATTCCTAATTTAATCTCTTTACTTGTTATTATTGGTCTATTGCAATTTTCTATTTCTTCTGGAACAAGTTTTGACAGCTCATGTCTTTCCAGAAATTTGTCCATTTCATCTATATCATCTCATTTTTCAGCACACAGTTGTTCATAGTATTCTCTTACAATTCTTTTTATTTCTGTAAGGTGGAAGTAATGTTCCTGCTAAAGATTAAAACATTTCTAGGACATGATGTTGACAGTGCTGCAGGAAAGAGTTTGCATACTTTATGGTGGGGATCATGAATTGACATTTAATGATACCTTCTTGAGGATACTTTGGCAGCCAGATTCAACAGAACATGGTGGCAAATTAAATGTAGGTAGTGGTAAGGAGGAATTAAAGACAGCCCTGAGTTTTTGAGAATGAATGAAAGGAAACTACCCTCATATAAATAAATAGAAGGAAAGTAGGAGGAAAATCAGATTTAAGGGGAAAGTAATGAATATGATTAATTGTTATATGTGATCGTTATATGGGTTGTAGAGGTAAAAATGTAAGCAGACAGCCAGAAACTCAGAATTAGCTAACCAGAAGAGAACAATTAGGGTGTCTGTGTTGAAACAATAGCTCCTAGAAACTACATGACAAGATGAGGATACTTTTAGTTTGGTTTGGTTTTTGAGAAGTGCATATAAAAGACAGAAAGACCAAAAAAAAAAATATATATATATATATATATGTGTGTGTATATATATATATATATATATATATATATATATGGGCAGAATCTTAAGGCATACCTAAAATACCTCCAATTATGAAGTAAAAATAGAGAAGGAAATTAATACCAGAAGCTGAGTGGGCACGTTCACAGAGATAGAAGGAAAACTAAGTGACGTTACAGAAACAAAATAAAGAGACACTATAAGGAAAGAAGAAATAGGAGTGCCAACTGGTCTTTGAGATTCAGTAGGGTGATGACTGGGAAGAAGTTACTGGGTCCAACAAATAGGATGTCAAGTTTGGCTTTTGAAGGAATAGTTGGTCTACCAGAAATCCATTAGAATTTTTTCCCCAAGAGTTACTTATTTCAAAGTGTATTGGTTCCTAAAATTGACTAAGCAAAAATATTTTCAAGTGCTTAAATGTACAATACTTTTGAGTTCCCACATATCATCATTCTTACATCTCATAAATATAATTTCCATTAACTGTATTTCTGTGCTGAAAGAGAAATTCAATATTTTTTACAGTAGATCAAGGAAATTGTTTATATGCCTTGCCAAATATTTATAACTCATCTTAAATGTTAGCAAAGCACTACCAGAAAATACAAGAAAACCAAATGGGTCCCTAAAACCAAGATAAAATGTTTCCGACTGAAAGGTAACATTGGGGACTAAAATTTATCTTGGCATAAATTTTATCCTGTGAGTAGAGAGTACTAAACTCAGACTCCTATTCTCTTGTGAAAAATTTAAAAAGGCTACATTATCCCCTAAATAGTAACTGTCTGGATGCCTGACCAGAATGTATTCCATCTGGTCCTTGGTTTAGGCAAGTAGAGATGTAATGTAAGTTGTAGCAAATTAGGAACATTAAGCCACATAAAAATGTCATTTTGAAACTGTTAGGACATTCTCAGAAAACTGTGATTCAGTGAAGTATGATGTGGAAAGCACTCACTCTGCTCTAGGGGATAAGGGAGCCATAGCTTCCCGCTCAGGAGGCACAAACACCAACTGCAGTCTTGCTGCCTTTGACTCGTTCTGGCTCAGGATGGGATGATCACCAACCAGGCAGCCATCTGCCTCTCAGCAGACCTGAACACCGGAGGCTGCTAGGGCAAGGCCAGATCCCCATGCAGCCCTTAGCCTGAGCAGGACTTCCCTGAATTACTGAAATTCAATCCCTCTGATTGCTCCAAAAGGCCAGGGATAGTTAATGGCACTGGTACTTGGAGCTGAATGGGACCTTGAAAAGTCTCAACTGTAAAACAAGTTGTGTGGATAAGGAGGTTAACTTTCAAATTCCACTGAAAGTTTAAACTATACAACAGAGAAAAGTTTCTTTTGCTAAAAAACTAATGAATACTTCATTGTTTCATGATATATTCATTGGAATTAGCTATGTGTTCTATTTTCCAAAGATTAATTTGCAGGCAAATGACAATAGCCATTGATCAGATTCTAGTCTGATTTGTTTTAACTTTGGACATGGAAGTTGTAACGCTCAAAAGCAAGAATAAACTATAAGGACTACATCAAAACAAAAAGCTTCTACACAGCTAAGGAAACAACCAATAAAATAAAAGACAACCTATTGAATGGGAGAGAAGATATTTGCAAATGACATATCTGATAAAGAGTCCAAAAACTTACACAACTCAACCCCACCAACAAATAATCCAGTTAAAAATGGGTGGAAGACATGAACAGACATTTCTCCAGAGAAGACATACAGATGGCCAACCAACACATGAAAAGATACTCAACATCACTCACCATCAGGGAAATGCAAATCAAAACCCAAACGAGATATCACTTCATATCTGTCAGAATGGCTAAAACCAAAAACTCAGGAAACAGTAAGTATTGGTGAGGGGGTGGAAAAGAAGGAACCATCTTGGTAGGAATGTAAACTGGTGCACTCACTGTGGAAAACAGTATGGAGGGTCCTCAGAAAATTCAAAATAGAACTACCCTATAATACAGTAATTGTACTACTGGGTATTTACCCAAAGAATATGAAAACACTAATTAGAAGGGATAGATGCATCCCTATGTTTTCTGAAGCATTATTTACAACAGCGAACTATGGAAACAGCCCAAGTGTCCAATTACTGATGAATGGATAAGGAAGAGGTGGTACACACGCATATACACACACACACACACACACACACACACACACACTGGAATATTATTCAGCCATAAAAAATGAAGTCTTGCCATTAGCAAGAACATGGATGGATCTAGAGAGTATGCTAAATGAACTAAGCCAGTCAGAGAAAGACAAAGACCATATGATTTCACTCGTATGTGAAATTTAAGAAACAAAACAAATGTACAAAGAAAAAAGAGAGAAAAAAAAAAACCCAAACACCAGACTCTTAACTATAGAGAACAAACAGATGGTCACCAGAAGGGAGGGGGGATCAGGGAAATAAGTGAAGGGGATTAAGAATACACTTATCTTGATGAGCACTGAGTGATGTATGGAACTGCTGAATCACTATATTGTATACCTGAAACTGATATAACGCTGTATGTTAACTACACTGGTATTAAAATTAAGAATTAAATTAAATAAAGAAATGGAAGTTGTAAAGCTGTTTGTTTACCCACCAAGGCAACGCTTCTTATAATAGAAATGCTTGGAAAAAAAGAAATTAGGAATGCGCTTAAAACCTCAGGTTAACCCCCTGCAACCAATTGCTCCCGGACTCAGAAAATCAGGGTCTATAGGAAAATGAAAGCTAGGTTTTCTGAGCAAACTACAATACGGAAGTCTGGACAGACCCTTCCACCTTTTGTCTTCCATTTGTCCTATTCTACACTAAACCATGTTTCTCTATTCAATCAGGCAATTGGGGAGAGAAGACAGGGACCTGTGCAGGGCATGGTGTTAATGAAATTTATTAAATCCTGAAACTGGAAGGAGACTTCTAATTTGCAGCTTCTCTTCGAAGCATTAGGCAAGTAATGTCTCGCCTGGAAGGCTTTCTAGTGTAACTGACAGTCCCAGGAGGACAGACAGCTAGAGCCAAATAAGGAAATGCAGAGAAAAGGAAAGGGTGTTATAATCCTGCTTGAGAAAGGGGAAAGAGATAATATAAAGATTTCTCATTTTGTGCAATTATTGAATGGATCTCCTGAATGTATCATCAGTACCTGAATTTAGCACCTCCTTAACAAGTCATTTGTTTTAGTTTTGTCAAAAGGTTTTTATGAAGTCAGAACAAAGCTTTTTTTAAAAAATTAAGCAGTTAATTTAGATCAAGATCTGTAAACGTTTGATGCTCAATGACAGCTCAGATTACCAGCATCATTAGAAGACACTATTGATTAATAGAGGATATTGCTCAAAACTTCTTCAACATTTCTAGTCCTTAACTACTTGAAACTTCAGTTTTTGAATCAGAAAAAATGGGACTTCCCTACAGGGGCCCTGGAAAAGCAGAAAGAAAAGCCTTCTGGACATAAAGTATCTGTTACTCCCCTCCAATTCAAAGAGTAAAAGATTCTAAATTTGTTGAACAGCTTTATGGATAATCTGTTTTTTCCCCTATAGACCTAATAGAAAATCCCAAGTCTGCAATTTATCCCACGTTTTGCATGTTAGACACTTTTAAAATGCAGTTTGTGATTTAAATGCAGTTTGTGAAATTGCATTTTTAGTTTCATCTGTAGATTCTAGGAAGAATAAAAATTGAAGAATGGTAGAAAATAAGTATAGGGAAACTGATTTTGTGTGTCTCTTATGTTCAGAAATGATCTTTTAAAAGTCATTTCTAAATAAATCTGAAGTCTGGCACCACACTGAAGTCTGGCCATGTTGAAATGTTAGGCTCTATAAAAGGAAATGTAAAAAGGATGAGTGCCGGTGGTCATAAACAGAATCTTTATTTTTTATTGATTCTTATTATCAGGTAATACATTAGTAAGAATGAGCAGTGCCAGTAAAATGGAATAAAATGTTTCCTTTTTTCTTTCGAAGTATATAGGAATCACCAGATGAAAATATATTCTGTGAATATCTAGCCAAAGAAAGAATTTTGTATCTCTTCTAAAACATTTTTCTCTTTGGCTTGCCCACCCACCCCAAGGCCAGGAAGCTTAACAGCTTCTTTTCTTTATATTTGAAAAAAAATTCTCAAAGTTGTTCAAGCTATATATACAGCTATAAAATGCTCTTTGCCGAAAACATATTGTTTTCATCTTGTGATCCCAGATCGATTTTAATTTAATTCTCTTAGCATGTTTGAGAAGAGAGAATCTATCAATTATAATTAATATCCCATCTTAAAGAATGCAAGGTTGATTCTTTGAGCACTTACATGACTCTTCAGTTCCTGATCTCAGAGCAAGAACAATTTTAAGTGACACTGGGTGTCCCAACTTCTACGTACAGCAATAACCTGACGAGTTTAACTGCTTCCTTGTAACCCACTTGAAAAAACTGAGCAAAGGACCTGAACACACGTTTTTCTAAAGATGGTACATGAATGGTGAACAAGTACATGAAAAAATGCCCAACATCACTAATTATCAGGGAAATCCAGATCAAAACCACAATGAGATACCATCTCACACCTGTTCGAATAACTGGGTGTAACATCCAACTAATGAATCATTGAACACTACATCAAAAACTAATGATGTACTTTTTGGTGGCTAACTGAACATAGTAAAAAAAATTTAGAAAAAGAAAAAAATAGAATAGCCGTGATCAAAAAGACAAGAGATACCAAGTGTCAGAGAAAAGGAAACCCTTGTGTACCTTTGGCAGTAATGTAGACTGGTGCAACAAATATAGTAAAGAATAATGGATGCTCCTGAGGAAATTAAAAACAGAACTACCATATGACTCAGTAGTCTCACTCCTGGGTATATATCCAAAGGGGGAAAAGTCATTATCTCAAAGAGATAGCTGTATTCCCATGTTCATTGCAACATTATTCATCCAATAGCTGAGGTATGGAAACAACCTAATACCATCGAGAGAGAAATAGACAAAGAAGATGTGGTGTGTATATACAATGGAATGTTATGCAATCTTTAAAAAGAAAGAAATCTTGCCATTCGTGACACCATGGATCAAACTGGAGGGAAATAAGTCAAAGATAAATACTGCATGGCATCAATACATGTGAAATATTAAAAAAAAAAAAAAGAAGAAGAAGAAGAAAAAGAAAAAGTCAAACTCACAGAAACAGAAAGTAGAACGGTGGTTGAGAGGGGTTAATGGGTGGGGGGAATAGGGAGACATTCGTAAAAGGGTACAAACTTTCAGTTGTAAAATGAATAAGGTCTGAGGACCTAATGTGTTGCATATATTAGTATAACTGAAATTTGCTGAGAGAGTAGGTCCTAACTATTACTATCAAAAAAGTAAAAAAAAAAAAAAAAAAAAAAAAAAAATCACTGAAAAAAAAATCACTGAATTAATCACTGAATTTTATTACTGTAATTGTAGAAATATTTTAATATATAATTTAAGACTCAAAATTATCCCTGAATCAGCCACCATTTATAGTGACAATAAGCCTAAACTATTAGATGTTCTACAACATCTAATCCACACTGATGTTGGGGTTAAGGATGACCACCTTATTATTATTATTATTATTTACCCTGATGTGTCCAAGTTTTCTGTGTTTTATTTATAATACTGTTATATTAGAACTCATTCATTGCTTTGGGCCTTTCTGTCATTTATGCTTTATTAACCCAATTGATCTGAATTCCTCATTTCCCAGCCCTCAAACCCACCCCTACTCCTGTGATCTCACAGGAGCTTACATTTTCATGATCTTTTTGGGCATCTCTGTTTTTTATCCATATTGATGCCGACATGAGCACAAAACTTGCTACTAGATAATTTTATGATCATTACAATCATTCACAATGATGTTTCTAAAAATAACCATACAATAAGAAACAGCTGTTTCAGTCACAAAAAACAGGATTTCTATAGCACTGGTTAAGGGATTTTATACCTGAAGAGCTCCAAATACACAGAGAATTCCATTGGCAAAACCATCAGTGTAACTTATCAAGGCTTGACTAATGCTATATAACTTAGGAGGCATGAAATAGCAGAACGAAGCTAAATGTAAGGTCTCCTATTCTTTTGTGATTTGCTTCTTTCACTCAACGTTACGCTTTTAATGTTCTATGTTAATGCGTATATGTGTTGCTTGTTTATTTCCATTTTTCATTGCTATAAAATGTGGCTTTTTAAAGATTATATCAAATTTATTTATCCATTCTACTATGGATGAATATTTCTATTTTTCCCAGTCTTAGCTATTATAACACAATGCTGCTACAAGTATCCTGGCCCATGTAAATCATGCTTATGTGTACTTACTAGGTAATTACTAGCATATTTACCCACCAGTAGAATGGCTCGGTTAGAGATTATACATATCTATACATATTTTCTTATTCATAGTTTGTTATTCAAACTAATTTTTAGTTAATTATGCCAGTTTTTATTTCCACGTTTTGGGTGTAAAATGTTCTTTGACTTTTTTTATTCCAATTACAACATTTATTTCAAGAAATTTTATTTGGCTATTTTTCAAAGCTGCTTGGTCATTTGTTAGAGTTCATTATATCCTAAACCTATTTTCAAATATGGCTTTTATTTCTTATAAGAGATCAAACATATTTTGTAAACGGTGCCTGATATTTTATTGTCCCCAAAATTCTTGAGAGTCTGTTTCTGCTGGTTCTTCCTCATGGTATCTGTTTAGTTATTTTGGATTGTGGGCTTCCCAATTGCCTCAGGATTTATTATGGAAATTCACTGAGGACTGGCATGATGGTCGTTTCTTGCAGACATCTGCATTTGCTTCTGCCAGGTGGTCTTTGGCACATCGATAATTTGGAATCACTCTAAATTAAATTCTCAGCTTGAGGTTTTTGACCACCCAAGTGCTGTGTATTTAGGCTTCAAGTGCATCCTAGGATTGGTTTGTGGTTATAAATTCTCAACAGCTTTTTTCCCTTCCCATTCAGCACCTATTTGAGAAGGTTGATTTTCCTTTTAGGCCCATGATTGGGGATGCAGTTTTCCCATACCACTTTCACATTGAGGGCGTCACCATTTAGAGTCTCCATTACATAGGGAGGGTGAGTTTGTCAATCAGACTCCTCCTCATGGGTAGAGCTTTGACTTTGTCTCTTTTCAGTCACGTGACATCATGAAAATCAAAGTTCATTTTAATGTAGTTGAACAAATATCCTCAGAGTAAAATCTAGCTGCAGTGGCCCATATAGTTCTCAGTCCCCAGACTGAGAATTCCTCACTCTCTCGTCAAGTCATTGATCCTATTAAGAGTATTATGTCTTATCCAAGAAGTTTAGTTGTTTTTAGTACCAGACACAAAAGTTGCATTGGTTTTCTTTAAAGTTATTTTTCCCCCTACGGGGTTTATTCATATCTGAAGAATTCTATCACCTTACCCATCTCTGTGTGATGACAGATGAATGAATGAATGAATGAATGAATGAATGAATGAATGAATGAAGCTCAGCAGCTGCAAGCTAAGGGATGCCATGGATTTCTGGAAAGCCACCAGGGACTAGGAAGGGGCAGGAAAAGATTCCCTTCTACATGCCACAGAGGGAATATGGCTGTGCCAACACCTTCGTTTTAGACATCTGTCCCTCAGAACTATGAAACAATAAATTTCTGTTATTTTAAGCAACTCCCATCCCCCTTGCCTCTAATCAGGTACTTTGTTACCACAGCGCTAGGAAACTAATACAGCCCCTTTTCAAAATAATCCTTCTATAGTGAAAGGATCTCCAGGATATGTGATTGCCTTCCAGGCAGGAGAGTTCGTGCCTTGAGAAGAGGAAGGGAAGGAGAGAAAGCTTTCCTCAGTGTTCTCCCTGTGCTGTCTTTCAGTGAGTTAGGAATGGCATGAGCAATTGTATTCTGTTTTCCATACACACCTGTGTTCCACAAGCTGGTATTTGAAACACTTTCCAGCAAAGATCTAGTAAAAGTTTGTTACATGTGAGAAAGAATACCTGTATGAAGTAAAACTATTTCCTTGTAATGTTTAAGGGCAACTATGCAGAACATTGTTACTACTAGAAAAAGTGGTATAATGTTGCTTCTTTTCAAGTACTAGTTCAAATAAAAATGAGTGCAACTCCACAGTCAAAGACAGCAAGCTGGGTACCTAGGAAGGCACTCATGAGGAAAGTATGAAACCATTATATGATTTCTAAATCATGGATATCACAAGTTGTGAAAAAATTTCCTAGGGGCCATGTATACACTTAAGATATAGCATTGGCATGGGGCATCTCAGTGGCTCAGTCAGTTGAGCGTCCAACACTGGATCTCAGCTCAGGTCTTGATCTCAGGGTCATGAGTTCAAGGCCCACACTGGGCTCCATGCTGGGTGTGGAACCTACTTAAAAAAAAAAAAAAAAAAAAGATATAGCATTGGCAGCATTTACCAGAGACCTGAATTAGATTAGAAGTTAACGAAGCAGAAATGGAGAAGGAATTAGGGTAAGAAGAACATTCCAGACAGAGGGAAGAGCATGTGCAATAGATGGGTAGAGCACAATGCCCTTGAGGAAGTGAGAGAAGAAGGCCAGAGTGTATACAGTGTAGAAAGCAAAGGGACTGTGGTGCATGATGAGGCTCAAAGCAGTTGGCTATAGCCAATCATGTAGGGCTTTGCAGATCATATTGAGGAAAGACTTTAAAGTGTTTTATATGTATGCATAGCACACTTGGATGTCAGAGGAAAATTCTGGCAGAGATACAAGTCTGTGAGTAATCTGATGATTGGTGGACACAGAATCCAAGGGCTCACCTACACAAAGCATAGGAGACAGGAGGTTTGGAGACTAGAGGAAACTGATGCTCAGAGAATTTCAGTAACTTGACCAATACTACACTCTTATCACAACTCTTATCACATCCTCCTGGGGGCTCCTCTAAGAGAGGAAGGCTCTGTTTAAAAATGGCTGTGCTATGTTTACACTAAGCCCTAAGTTTTCCACAGAAGAAGTTGGCTCTTTGAATAAGCACTTTCTCCCAGGTATAATAAAATGGTATTACAACACACAGTAAAGGCCTTTCCTCACAAGAAAAGAAAGAAATTATCACAGATTGGGTATGCACACCCCTAAGAAGACAAGTAGCATTTTCTGTTGATGATTTTAGAAAGTCAAGGTCGAAGACTGAAGGGGTTGAAGAAGGAAGTCTGGGACATATTATTCTGTGAGGAGTAGGGAGCTCACAAATACAGGAAATGCACTCGATATAAACTCGAGGCAAGGGTTTGTAAACTACAAAACTGCCCTCTGGACACCAGACGGCAGCATGTATCAGGAACTTGTGAAAAACACCTTCAGCAAGCAGTCGGGAAAATTAAATACTTATAAATAGTAGTTGAGTTTAATGAGAAGCACATCACAAGTTAAGATACCCAAATTCATTTTCTATTCTGTATTAGCTTGACATTCAATAAACATCATGCATACAGGTACAATTATTTTGATAAATATTGTAATTTTTTATGAAAATTCCCTATTATCAAATTTTGTGTTCTAGCTCATCTCTTAAAATTTTTCACACTTGGAACTCACCGATTTCCATAGCTTTTGCAAGGCCCTGCCATTCTCTGGGAAGCATCTCTTTCCCCACTCTTTCAGAAAAACTTGCCTGAACACCACACTCCTCTACCCCAACAGATCCATTTCTGCTTTCCTGTATGGCACAATGAGAGAACTGCAATCTCTTCTAGAATATCATCCTCCTAGTCATTCCTTACTTATCATGCTGCACTCAGGCTTTCACCCCACTGCTGTGGTTTAAGTGGCATGTTTCCAAGAAACACAAACGACCCAATGACCTCCTTGCTGCTAAATCCAGTAGCCAATTCTGATTCCTCATCTCACTTGACCTGAGTGGCATTTGTCACAGATAATCATACCCTTAGGCCATGTAACACTTTCTCACCTTGGCTCCCAGGACACCACACACTTGTGTGTTTTCTTCTCCTTCCTTCACTGGCCTGTTCCCTATCTTAGTTTTTCCTCATCAGTCTGACCTCTAAAAGTCTGAATGCCTTAACCTTTGTCCGTGTATTTCTTTTCTCTGTCTCCATTCACTTCCTTGGTGATCTTATCTAGTCTTGTGACTTTAAATTCTACCTATGTGGATAATGCCTAAATGTATATCTGCAGCCCAAATGTTGCTCCAGAATTTTAGACTCATGTGATCAGTCACTCACTTTACTTCTAAAACAAGAAAGTATTCTTGGCAGCTTAAAAAGTGACAGAGGTATTTTAAAATTTAATAGTGGCTTAGAAGATAAAATGGAAGATACCACCTAGAAAACAGAACTAAAAGTCAAAGTGATAAAAATGTCAAGAAGAGCATTAAAAATTTGACAATCTACTCAAGATAGTCCATATTCTACTATTAAAATTACAGGAAAATAAATTGAAGATATGGAGAAAGGGAAATTATCAAAAATATATGTAATAATTTTCCATAATAAAAAACTCACCTAGACCTGTATATAAGCTCTCCGAACACATAATAGAATAAATTTTTAAAAATCTATACCGATGCACATCATTGTGCTATATATCACATCTCTGGAGGTGAAGAGGAAATCTGAAAAGTTCCAAAAAGAGAAGCAGGGTGCCATATGAAGAAGTAGTCATGAGGATGGCACGTGGTTTTGAAATTTTCAAAACAGCAACACCTTAAGCTAGAAAAGAATCCATTTAACAATGATTTGCTGAGTGTTTACTCCCTGCCAGGCACTATGCTCAGTGCTGAAAACAGAGGGACGCCTTTGAAATTCTGAGGGAAAATTATTTCCAACCTAAAATAAAATGCCCTACTCGGCAAACAAAAGTCCATAAGCATCATCATCAACAACGGTACCTCTTAGGAGCTCCTGCTCAGGAAGCTCCTGGAGCATGTGGACCAGGAGAATAGAGTTTGTAAGCCAAGAAAGAGACCTTCATGATTCAGGGAATGAGGGACGTCCATGAATGGACAGACTGGCCAAGATGACTGGTAATGACATCCCAGGACAAAAATTGAGTTCAGACTCAAGAAGGGATATGGGGATGAGGGAAAATAGAAATCTCTGATTACCTACTGTGCTTTAACTATTTTGAGAAGAGTTTCAGAATTTCATTAATTCTAAACATCCAAATTAAAAGTTATAGAAGTAGCAGCCTCTGTCAGTGAGACTTGAAATGGAGTACTTTTATCACTACAAGTGGTATAACAAAAACACTTAAATTTTGGTCATTTATTACTTAATAAAAATAGTAAGTGCACACTTTTTCAAAGAACTGAATTAGAACAAAGATATCCTAGTTAAAGCAAAAGCAAGACAGTACTTTTTTTTCTGAAACCTGTTTTAACACATACACACATTAGAACATTAGATAGCCGTGGAAAAGAATGAAATCTTGCCATTTGTAATAACATGGAGAGTACATGCTAATTAGAATAAGTCAGTCGGAGAAAGACAAATACCATACAATTTCACTCATATGTGAAATTTAACAAAACAAATGAACAAAGAAAAAAAGAGACACACAAAAAAACACACTGTTAAATGCAGAGAACAAACTGATGGTTACCAGAGAGGAGGTGGGTGGGGGGATGGGTGAAATAGGTGAGGGGATTAAGAGCACACTTACTGTGGTGAGTACTGAGGAAGGTATAGAATTATTGAATCGCTACACTGTATATCTGAAACTAAAAAAACACTGTATTAAATTCCATACTGGAATTTAAATAACAAATAAAAAGTGAATCTGTTGCTTTGCTTTCAAATAAAAGTGGTTCTTTGTTTTCTGCTATCACTGCTACTGTCCTTCCTAGGATATTTTGAACAGGAGAACATCAGTTTCCCACACAGTTAAAAAAGCATATTGTGCAAGGTAGGGACTTAAATGAAGTTTATGGCCTCCATAAACAATTGCATCATGCTCTGCAGCCTGTATTTGCTTAAGAAGGAAGATAACATTTTCTTTATCAAAGCAAGACAAAACAGGCTATAAATTATACAATGTCTGTCTCTCGGTTCACAGAAAACTACAGTCCATCTGGAACCAAGTAGGAATGGAGTTACATAAAAACTCTCTAAGTCAATGTAAATCATAGAGAGAATGTTTCCACCTTGGTGCACCCATCGTTCTGGTCGAATCCTTTCTTACACTTTCATATGCAGGGCAGCCAACTGACTGGCTACCAGATCCTTGGAACATTTTTATGTTTACTCACCAGTAAATAAAATTCAGTGGAAATAATAAGAACCATGATGAAAATTGGTGACTTTGATCAATTTTGTTAAAATGCTTCTGCCGGAGCACAAATTTCCCAGCATGCCTTTACTGAAAATCCAGTGTCTTTAACATTAACATGCTGGTAAGAACATAAAAAGTTGGAAGTATTAATGTATTCAGAATGTGAATAACCTTTTCACCCCAAGAAACCTGAATTCAAAGATGGTTAACCACAGAAGTGAAAATATCTTGGGTGGTCTAACTCTAGACATTTGTTCTTAGTGTATTTGGCCCAAGCACAAAACCACCAAGTAGTCTGGCATGATGGATGGTGTCTTCCTAAAAGATGCTTGGGATTAAGCAGGTTGTTTTAAGTTAGACACGGGTGGAGTAATTGTGGCAAAAAGCTAGTGGAGAGGGTTGTCATGTGCCAGATCATAACCAGTCCATTTTCCGTAAGGATGTCATTAATGGAAGCCAGCCTCCTTCAACACTCTACTTTTCTTCTATTCCTCCAACCAAGTAAAAATTAAAACCAAAAATTCTGGACATTATATATAAATATACTAAGAAGAATGTGAAAAGCAGAGACAGGGAAAGCAGGCCAGCTGGGGATGTGAGGGCACAGTAGCCTCATAGAGCCCAGACAGGGAGTTGAGGAGATGGCCACCTGCAAACACCAATGCATACAGACCAGAAGAAAACTCCAAGAAAAGCTTGCTTTCTCCAAACAAAGTACCAGGAAATAGGTAGCTTAGCAAGACAGGAGACTTTTTGATAGTAACTGTTCTACCACTGCCAAACACCACAGGAGAAAACAAAACAAAACAAAACAAAACAAAACAAAACGAAACTGATTCCAGCCTTCCCCGCACCCATAGAGGCTGAGTGGAGAGCTGAGAATTCCATCTTGACTAAGCTGTAACAAGGTGTCCCATTCCCATCCCCCCACTGCGCTAGTGCCAGGGTGGTGTCAGAGATGGCTGAGTAGGAAGCTGGGACTTCCATCCCCACCAGGCTATAGAAGGCCACTCCCCCACCCTGTGGTGTCAGGACCAGCCAAGGGGGCAGCAGTAGGAGTGACCTCACCTGCACACCTACTCTTCCTGGCTAGGAAGCTATCATTGGAGGCCTCATCATACTCTAACCAGGAAGACAGTAAACTAAATGAAAAAACGTAATCCACAGAGGATTCTGCACCAATCAACAGAGCTTCAAAATATGTGAAGCAAAAAGCGACAGAACTATGATTCTACATTATAGTTGGAAGCTTCAACACTATTCTCTCAATATTGATAGAACAACCAGACAGGAAATTAACAAGGAGATATAACTCAATAACACCAGTATCCAATAAGATCTAATCAACATTCATAGATCACTTCATTCAACGGCGGAATACTCATCTTCTTCAGTGCTCACAGAACATATACCAAGACCATATTCTGAGCCACAAAACAAAGCTCAACAAATTTAAAATAATTAAAATTATACATAGTGTTCTCCAACCACAGTGGGATGAAATTAGAAAAGAATAATAGAAAGGTAATGGGAAGATCTCCAAATGCTTTGATACTAAACAACACATTTAAAAATAATACATGGGTAAAATAGGAAGTGTAAAAATAAACTTATTTTTTTAAAGAAATTTAAAAATACAATGAACTACATGAAAACGAAAATGCATCATATCAAGATTTGTAGAGCACAGCAAAAGCAGTGCTAAATGGAAATTTATAGCACTAAATGCATACATTAGAAAACAGGAAAAAAATCTCAGATCAATAATAATGACATGATTGTCTCTACAGACAATCCCAGTGTAACTCCAAAATACTCCTAGAACTAATAAGTGAATTCAGGAAGGTCACGGTATATACGATAAATATACAAAAATCAATTGTGTCTTTATATACTAGCAATAAGCTGGTAGACATCAAAATGAAAAATACAATACCATTTATATTTGACAGAGTGAGAGAGGGAAAGAAAGGAAGGAAGGAAGAAAGGAAGGAAGGCAGGAAGGAAGGAAGGAAAGAAAGAAAGAAAAAGAGAGAAAGAAAGAAAGAAAGAAAGAAAAAGAAAGAAAGAAAGAAAGAAAGAAAGAAAGAAAGAAAGAAAGAAAGAAAGAAAGAAAGAAAAGAAAAGAAAAGAAAAGAAAAGAAAGAAAAAGGCACAAAAAAAGGCAGATATAGGTATAAATCCAACGAAACATGTAGAAGACTGATAAGCTGAAAACTACCAAATGCCCATAAAATAAATCAAAGATCTAAATAAATGGATGGACATGTTATGCTTAGGGATTGGAAACTCAATATAGTAAAGATGTCTACCCTCCACAAATTGATACACAGTTTCAATGCAATTCCTTTGAAAATCTCAGCAAGACTGGCGTAAAGACAGATAGAATTAACCTAAAATTTATATGAAAAGGAGAAAGAACTAGAAGAGCTAAAAATGATGTTTAAATAAGAAGAATAAAGTGGTAGAAATCAGCATACCTGATTCCAAGACTTAGTAAGTAGCTATAGGAGTCAAGACTGATAGTTGGCAGAAACATGTAAATCAATAGAACAGAACAGAGAACCCAGAAATCGATCCTCACAGATGCCCCAATAGTTTTTGACAAAGGTGCAAGAATAATTCAATGGAGGAAATGGAGCCTTTTGAACATATGGTGTTGAACATCAATGGGAAAAAATTGACCTTTGACCTAAGTCTCACAACTTACACACACACACACAAAAAAAAAAAAAAAAAAAAAACCCACCTGAATCATGGACTTGGACTTAAATGTAAGATGCTAAATGATAAAACTTTTAGGAAAAAATCAAAAAACAAAAAAGGAAATCTTCAAGATCTAAGGATAGGCAAAAAATTCTTAGACTTGACACCAAAAGCATGATCCAAATGTGAAAAAATGAAAAATTGGACTTTATCAAAATTTAATGCTTTCCCTTTGTTTCCCCATCCCCCACAGTCCTCACATTGCCTGTTTTAGAAATGATATTAATGTTCAGTATATATGTTCAATGGTGTGTGTATTAAACAAGCTCCATTTCTTCCTTTTTTTTTAATTTGACAGAGAGAGAGGGAGAGACAGCACATAAGCAGAGGGAGCAGGAGAGGGAGAAGCAGACTCCCCACTTAGCAGGGAACCTCATGCAGGGCTCCATCCCACCACCCTGGGATCATGACCTGAGCTAAAGACAGACACGTAACTAACTGAGCCACTCAGATGCCCCAGACAGGCTCCATGTAAATCATCTTCCCCTCCAGCTCTTTCTGTCACACCATCCCTCTGTAATCTGCCTTCTAAGACATTGGGCATTTCATCAGGTCATAAATTATTATCCCTTGTCTTCTACTAATCATATCAACCCTCAAACCAATACATTTATCTTTGTTTCATAACCCAACTTTTCTAAGCACAGGGTTTGTTATTTATTTCCCCTTGTGATTACAGTATCTCTCTCATACTCGGAAAGTTCATCCTCCTTTCTTCAGATTTTTCTCATTATTTGCATCATTTAAAAAAATTGTACAAGTAATACATGAATTATACTTATGATGCATAATTCAAAGAACATAGAAGTATTCTGAGGAATATTCTCAATTATCTCAC
Organism: Potos flavus; assembly: GCA_028534135.1. Classification (NCBI taxonomy): domain Eukaryota; kingdom Metazoa; phylum Chordata; class Mammalia; order Carnivora; family Procyonidae; genus Potos; species Potos flavus. Next base: position 16,231,065 of record CM052895.1, on the reverse strand, counting down.
CTTCAGTCCCATTCTTCTTCTCAGAAGTAACAATGTTAACATTTGTCACACATTCTTCCACCATCTTGTCCTCTATGTATTTACATATATTTTTATAAATAAACAAATGCCTTTTATATTCTATAAATAATATGGCACTAGGGGCGCCTGTGTGGCTCAGCTGATTAAGCATCCGACTTCAGCTCAGGTCATGATGCCAGGGTCCTGGGATCGAGTCCCACATCCATTGGGTTCCTGCTCAGCAAGGAGCCAGCTTCTCCTTCTCCCTCTGCCCTTCCCCCTCGATCATGCTCTCTCTCTCTCTCAAAACAAATAAGTAAAATCTTAAATAAATAAATAAATAAATAAAATCACGCTAAATATAACATTCTGAAATTCCCTTTTCCATTATAATTTTGGAGATATTTTCATGTCAATGCTTATAGGTCTACAGCTTTCTTTTTTTAAACTACATATTACTCCACAGAACGACACTACCATAATTTACTTAACTACTTCCTCATTGTCGGACAATTACACTGTTCCTTATTTTTACCATTAATTGTACCCTCATGCTTTTGCACAAATGAGTAATTATTTCTTTAAGCTACATTCCCAGGAGTGGAATTGTTGATGTAAGGATATGTGCCCTTTTAATTCAGAGAAGTACTGATCAATTGCCTCCCAAAAAGCAAATAACTGAATATAAAAAAAGATTCAAAATATCTCACAAAGTTTGATGGAGTAAGAAATACATCTCTATTATGTTAACATTTCCTTGATTGTCAGTGAAGCTGAGAAGACATTCATATATTTTTGGAACCTTTTATGGCTAATGTTTTAAGATCTTCCTATCATAACATTATGGTTTTGTTGAGTCATGGCTTATGTATAGTTATTCAAGTTTATCTTTACATATGGTGTGAAGTATGGGTTGGAACTAATTTTTTTTCCAAAGAAAGTCAATTTTCCCACCACATTAAATGAACTACCTGTTCCTTTCTTACTGATTTTAAAAAACTTACCATAAATCGAATCACCTTATATAATCTCCTTCTTGACTTCAGCATTTTTCATTTTTCCATGTATGCTTGCCTGCTCTAATACCAGACTACATGAAGCACATCTTTATAATATGCTTTGATATCTAGAGTAATTGTTCATCTTCAGAATTGCCTTCATTATTTTATTCATCTTTTTTCCTTTTAAACTTAAGAGTAAGCTTGTTACCATCTATGAAAAATACTGCTGTGATTTTGAGCGATATACATTGAATTTGATTATTATTTTCTCAAAATTTAGCATCTTCATGACTTGAGTCTTTTCATATAAATCATGATATGCCTCCTCCATTTGTTTAGTTACATATGGGGGGGTCCTTTAGCAGCAGTTTATAACTTAATTCATCCAGTTCTATGCAGTTCCTATAATATCTGTGCCTAAAACATTTATGATTTTGTGAACAGGATGTTCTTTTAGCATAAAATTTTCTAACTGGTTATCACTGATGCATAGGAAAGTTAATGATTTTCATATGTTGGGTCTTTTATTCAGTAACCCTTATAAACGGTCTTATTAATTCTCGTAGTTTTTCAATTATTTACTTGCAAATAATTACTGGTTTTGTGTTTCTTCCATCTGGAAATAGATATTGATATAGATATATACATATATATCTGAAACATACACCTATCTGATATATGTACACACTTTTTATGAAATGTAATTGTGTTTTTCTTGACTCATTGAATTACTGAAGACTTCCAGTGCCATATTAGATTGTGATGGTGATAGTGGGCATTCTTGTTTTTCACAAAAGAACATTTCATTAGACTTTACAGAAAAGCATATTGGTTTCACTCACTAATTTATTTTTTATACTGTCTGTTTGATTAACCTCTATTTTTAATTTTATTAATTTACTTCCTTTATTTTCATTGTGCATTTTTATTCCTTTTTCAGCTCTTTAAATTTTATACTTAGTTTATTTATTTTATTATATTTTTTGTTTTCTAATATAAAATTTATATATTACTTAGACATTTTTAGAGAGCTACATGTTAGAGATATTCTTTTTATTGAGATATAATTGACCTATAACATTATATTAGTTTCTGGCATATAACATAATTTGATATTTGTGCATATTGCAAAATGGTCACCACAATAACTAAACATGTGTCACCATACATAGTTACAATTTTTTTCTTGTGATAAGGACTTTCAAGATCTACTCTCCTAAGAATTTTCCAAAATATGCAATACAGTATTATTTATTACTGTCACCATACTGCATATTACATTTATTTAATAACTGGAAGAAATCTCTTATTTATGGCAGGGTTTTACTATATTGCTCACTGCTACTTAATAGGGTTATAACTCACATCAAGTTCTGGGGATAAGAGAAGATGATCCTGCACAAATCTGTGATTCAGGGAACCATAGAAATACACATTGTTTTCCACATTAGTCATGAGTCTAAGTCTGTGATAAACTTCACAGAATCCAGAGGTCTGCATGGAATAAATGGACAAAACTTAAATTAGGAACAGTGAAGGAGGGAAATCAGAGTGGAAGACAAACCATGAGAGACTATGGACTCCGGGAAACAAACTGAGGGTTTTAGAAGGGAGGGGGTCGGGGGATGGGTGAGCCTGGTGATGGGTATTAAGAAGGGCATGGATTGCACGGAGCACTGGGTGATATACGCAAACAATGAATCATGGACACTACATAAAAAACTAATGACGTACTGTATGGTGACTAACATAACATAATTTAAAAAAAAAAGGAATAGTTATCCTTGGCTGAGGGTAAAAAACAAAAACGAAAACAAAAACCCCGAAATAAAACAAAACAAAGTCTATTTCCATTTGGGGAATTTATTATGGCTGCCTTATACCCCAACTGGCTGCATTTCAGGGTTTACTCTCTCATCTTTGTGGTACCTTAAAGGTCAGGAAATTCTGTACGGATCCTCAAAAAAAATTTTTTTTTTTACTTAATAAACACACACAAAATAAAAAACAGGAGACCAGAGAAGAACATCAACATGTAGACAAACCAGACTTCTGCCAACTCCTTCTTCAGAGAAAACGTAAGCGTAGGGATATTTCGTTGCTGTAATAATTGAAGCAATGCCCTTAGCAATTCAGAAACATTGGAAAAGTTGGTCTCTGTGCTATCAAGCATGGAATGTAGGTTTAGATTTGCTTTGGTAATGTCATCATTTTAGAGAATGACTCAAAGGGAATCATAAGAACGTATCTTCCAGGCATTCACGTGAGGCGACTGGGAGCTTAAGATACGATTCTAAAGCCTGTTGGTGATGTGGATGGAACTAGAGGGTATTATGCTAAGTAAAATAAGTCAATCAGAAAAAGACAATTATCCTATGATCTCACACATATGTGGAATTTAAGAAACAAAACAGAGGATCATAGGGGAAGGGAGGGAAAAATAAAACAAGAGGAAATCAGAGAGGAAGACAAATCCTAAGAGACTTAATCATAGGAAACAAATTGAGGGTTGCTGGAGGGGAAGGGGGGTGGGGTAACTGGGTGATGGGCATTACAGAGGACACACGATATAATATGCACTTAGTATTATATAAGACTGATGAATCATTGACCTTTACCTCTGAAACTAATACTATATGTTAATTAATTGAATTTAAATTAAAAAAATAAAGCCTGTTGGAGAATTCTTGATGTAAAATTTCTTGTTGGCAATCAATGACTATGCAGTACTTCTCTCTTCTTTTCCCTACCATTATATTTATCTGGGTTTTACCAATGCTGTAACAAAGCAAGGAATTATGTGGATGGATTTCAAGTGAAGATAGTGCATTTTACCGGTAAGTCTTTCAAAATCCTAAATAGTAACACCTAAAATGGTTATGGCAGACAAATCACAAGAAAAGTAGAATTCTGGATGTCTCTCTATTAGACTTCTAATTTTTATTCCAAGGAGTCCTATGTATTAAAAAGTGAACCCTGAATGTGAACTGTCTCAGTCTCCACCCTCTCTTGTATGTCAGTGGTTTGGAGAAGCCTAAACATAGGCCTGCTGCTAATGAAGATGGAGTGGCTTGGATCCCAGAAGACTGGAGCAAGGAGGCGTGGACAGAACTTCCATTCTACCCGAAAATAGTTTTACCTGCAATATCTAGCCCAGGAACAGAGCTAGACTACAAGGGTCCTCTCCATGGCAGTGGTGGCTAAAGACAACGAAATGAAAATGGGTCAGAAGAATGTTTTCCACCTGTACCTAGGAATATTTCTTGTTCAGGGATCTCAAAAACCCAAAGAGGAGACTCAAGTAAGGCAGGTTCCAATGTGAGACTGTTCTTCAGACACCCGGCCTCTACAACCTCAGCGTTCCCATCTGAGAAGCCAGTAACGTCAGGACACACAGTAGTGTTTATAAATACCTTTCCCTGTCCCTGTACCTATTTACACATAAGAATATAATGACAAACAGAGGGACACATGGACTCTGTTTCACAGCATAACATAACCATAAAATAATGTGACTCTCTCTTAATTGCATTATAAGTGAGTCTTGGGGCCATTGACTTATACACAGTAATGCCTCTTGCTATGAAATGCCTATACATATGCAGTTCATGAGTAGTCTAGCTTTTTTAAAAGTGTGGTAAGAGCTATGACTCCTCTTACTCATGGAGGCCTGAAACTTGCAAAGACAATAAACCTTGACTGCTGCTCCAGGCTAACGGGCTGCGGCCAAGGCACAGGGTTTACATGTAACCTGGGTCTCTGCCAGCCCATTAGTCATTATGTACTCTGCCCCACTGGTGCATTCGAAATAGAAAGGACTCTGGATATGCTCAGAGGGAAGAAAGAGAAACACCAATTTTTATTCGGTGGGGTTAAATTTTTTTGGCCCCTCCCTTGCTGGGAAAGTTATATGTAAAACAAAACCTGAAATTCTTGTTAGCCAACCTTCAGAGTCACTTTTCCTGTAAAAGTATGAAGCAGTTATTAACAACTATTCAAGTGTGCAGTGGTTATTAACAACTGAGAAAGATGAAAGCCAAAGGAAATGGGATAGTTAAGGACAAAGATGGAAGATGTCACTAGTAGAACAACCTCCTCTAATCTTCTGCTCACCTTTTTTCCTTCTTACTCATCTCTGTACCTTCAAGAGCCTTTCCCTTTAGCCCATCTGCCAATCAACACCATAATATGCTGTCCTGTGTACCATCTACTGGGTAATCGCCCAGAGAATCTTAGAATTGTATTTTTGAGGACAATATCTTTCTCTAAGTGGTAAACCATAGATAGACAGCATCTCCACTCCAGACACAATAATAAAAAGCAGCTGACCTTTTTTTTTAAAAATAAACTATTTGGTTTGATCTCCAAACAATGGCTTGATGTGCTTAGCAATTGAGTCAATTAAGTTTAGATATCTACAAGGCTAAAAGCATTCAACTGAGTGTATAAATCAACTGTGTTTATACTGATCACTACAATCACTGCTTAATCAGTAAGTAAAACTAACATACAAATAGGAATCTGCGAGCGTGGTTCGATGTTATTTTTGTTACATGTGGTAAACAACAATTTTTTAGCTACAAATGACAAATACACATTTCAAACGAAGTGTTCACGGAAATAGGAATTTCTTTTGCTAAAAAGGCAGCAGGGTACGAACTTCAAGCATAGTAGGACCAGGGGTCCAATGTCTTAGTCTCGTTTCTATTTGCAGGTTATTCTCTCCGACAGAAGAGAGCCTTTTGTGAATTGAAAAGGTAAGTACACTCTAAAAAAATTGTTTTAAAAATACGAATAGTGCCAGCACTGAGAATACCTGACACAGAGAGAACTTATGCACAACTACACCATCAGTAATTAGTAGAGCTGGAATAAATGTTTTTATACAAGTATTTGTTATTCAAAAGGTATCTCAAAATTGAAAATGTGTGTGATAAGTAGCTCTTTTCTCTTCATTATTTTGTGTTTATTAACTTCACATTATGCAACATTATTAAGATCACTGTATCTTAGTTGATGTAGACATTTTTGCAACAAAATGGATAAAGTGATGTATATCAAATGCTAATCTGGACATATCCCTCCACTATGAAAACCATTAAGTGGTTCTCTCTCAATCCTAGAATTAAGACCAAGCTGGTTACTTTGGTATGCAGGGCTCTCCATAACCAAGCCATGACTATTTCAACTTCCTGCTCAGCCAGAATAATCGTGGAATAATGAAACAAGAAGATGGCCACACATCCATCTCCTGCTTATGTCATTCTTATAAATTTCAATGCTACAGAAAAAGAGGCATCCTTTGATCTCTAGCATCATGTAACACGTCTTTGGGAGGATTCTTAATGTCTTCTTTGAGTTACCCTCTCCTCTTTAAACTAATCCCCTTGGACATAGGGATAGCACTGTTGGTTGGTCCAGGCTGGGTCCTTGCCTAATTCTTTGTTCTGCTGCGAGGAGGATACAGAACACATTGACCTGCTTCAGCCAACCAGGACTAATATCCGCCAACACAAGAGCCAATTTTAGTAATACTTCATACTCTGACTACTCTGATTTTAGACCAGCTCGGGCCAAATATAGTCTCTTTCTTGCAGAACCAAGGAGGCTTGTCCAGAAATTAAATTATTGGTCCCAGGCTAAAGTTAGTGTGACAAAGGCAGGGACTCAGGACCTAGAGTAGGAGATTACAAAAAGAGTCTGAAAGAATTGGAGAGGAGTGACAACCCAATCCCCCATCTCATCCCAAGCTTCTCCTGCCTGGCAACCTTTCTTGACGATGGCAGTATTTAACTTCCCTTTAAAGAGCTCTCCATTGGTATTCAGACTGGGACAAGGAGCAGACTGGTAGGAAAGGGAACATCATAGATAGGTAGCTCTACCCTGGGTACATGGAGTTACGGGTTGCTCTTAGCAGATATAAGGGAGAGCGATGCTGGTTATGACGAAATAGGAGATAGTGTTCATAAAAACCAACCAAAACAAGCATGACAAGCCTTTTACCTATACCTGAATGTGGTCTTCCTGTAGGGATTGTTTAAGCCTAGATACTAAAGCATTTGGTTCAAGAATATATTAGCTGGGGGCGCCTGGGTGGCTCAGTGGGTTAAAGCCTCTGCCTTCTGCTCGGGTCATGATCTCAGGGTCCTGGGATCAAGCCCCACATCAGGCTCTCTGCTCAGCAGGGAGCCTGCTTCCTGCTCTCTGTCTGCCTGCCTCTCTGCCTGCTTGTGATCTCTCTGTCAAATAAACAAATGAAATCTTTAAAAAAAAAAAAAAAAGAATATATTAGCTGTTTTTTATGAAGTGATGTGCTATGGCTACAAAATCTGATTGAAGATATTGTGCTAGAGATCTAATTTTACCTTTCAGGTTTTTATTTTTCCTAATGAATGCCATTAAGTGACCTTAAAACAGAAATGAATAAAGAGAGAATATCCATATAATTGTATACATCACACACTTTATAGATAACTACTTAGCAACAAGGAGACATACTGGAGGGGAAGATGTAATCCTACACATAAATGGCATTGTTCACTTGATAATTTTCATTATTTTACAGTTCCAATAAGATTGTTTAGATATCTTTATCTTAAAATTACTAAGAATTAATCTGTAACGGAAATTTTGAAAATATACCAATAATCTAATTCTAATAACATCAGAATCTAAATCAAATGCTTTCACAATATGAAGCAGATGTTTAATCCAAGAGGCCATTCCATCTGAGGTTCTCAATGGTATTCGAGCCACCAGAATCTCTTTAGGTTTTTCTATGGAAGGCAACTTAAGTATTGTGAATTGATACTTTAAAATTTAGTATACAGTAAAGTTAAAAGAAAGGCATAGGACCAATTTTTACATAGTTTAGCAAATTTTATGCTTTCTCAACAGAAAGAAGGAAATTCACTTTCAATTTTTCATAAAGAAACATATACTACTCTTCTTCTCTTTTATCAAAGGAACTTATAATATGTAGGTGATAACCCCCAAAAATAATAAATGAAAAAATTAAAAGTCTGAATTTAGTGTTCTCAAAAAACAACACCCTGTTCTCATGGAATGCAGCCTCATATAAACCACCTCCCTGTTTCACTCCATTACCCCTGCTGAGCTCACTTTTCTGCATCACTTTCTCCTTTAAGAATTCATGAATCAAAAAAGTTAATAACCGTATGAATTATTTCATACAGCAAAATCCCAGCTAAATATATTTTTGTACTTCAATTTCCTGACTTCAGAAATTTATCTTCTCAGATTCTTGCTTTTTTTCATACTAAAGAATAAAACTAGTATGTTGCACGCCGATTTTCAGTGTGGTATATCTGGTTTACCGGGTAAGAAGAGTAATAAGTAAACAAACATGAATATGTAAGAATTATGTATAATCAACTTCAATCCATTTTAAGTGTAGGGAGACAACCTATCTCAAGCTACTGACACTGATTTTTATGAGAGAGGAAAAAAATGTTTAGGAAGTATGTTCCAGTATAAAATACAGAGAATGGAGAAAAAGTGGTAAAAAGGAAAGAATGTGTTTTGAAGCTAACTACAGCCAAGGAACTACAAAAACAAATTTGCAAAATGAAAAGGAATACAGCAGATCTTTTTTTCGGTTTTCACAGAATCTTTACTAACTTCTACCCTTTCTTTTAGGTCAGGCTTAATTTCTTTCAAACCTTGAGTTCATGAGTTCAAATGAATTTTCTGAGTTGTATCTGAGTCCTGTCTGTCTATTTTGTCTGTCTATTTGTTTGGTGCATTTATATTTGGAAACCAGGAATTGAATCCACTGAAAATTTCCTAGGATGTGAAAAATATTCCCAAAGACACCAGTAAATATACTAACTCAAAGACAGATACACAACCACAGAGCTAAATGAGGAGATTTTAAATTTATAAGTTTAGGTGCCCTAAAGTGTCTTAAACGTTTCCAATTTTATTTACTATAAATAAGCAAAAGGATAGCTCTATAGTTTAATGACTATACACATAGGTTATGACATACAGAAGGTCATAATTCCTCAAAAAACTTTAACCAGGCCTTCTATTTTTTTTTAAAGAAAATATTTTCTTTTGTATTTTGGGGAAGGGGAACCCAATGAATTAAAATCAGCACTCAGGGATCTCTTATTAACTCTGGACCATTTATTCAGCTCCTGCCCTCTGTTAGCCTCTATGAGAGCTTTAGGGCCTCTCAGGGAAGTTTATTCAACTGCTTCTCATCACATCCACCCACACGGATTTACATGTAAAGAGCTCAGGATGTCCAGAACCGGGACTTTGAAAGCAAAAAGGAAGAGAGAAAGACAGTGGAGGGGCTGGGGGTGGGTGGTGGAAGAGCAGAGAAAAACATTTTGAAATGTGTGCCTTCCAAGCCATGTGTAATAACTGCAGCCTTTTACACAGGCCATTTTACAAAATTATTAGCTGTTACAAAGAAGTTGTGTCGTCATCATTGGAGTATGCTGAGCTCACCAGGACACCTAATGCTTTTCAAAGCAAAAGAGAGAGAGGCAGGAAATAACTGCTATTCTTTTTTTTCTTCCCTAAATTTCTTGAAATGTGATGATAAATTAAGGTGACTGTAGGTACAAAGGGGTCCCCAGTGAGACAGGTTTCTTAGAATATTCCTCATAGTGGCACTTCTGTGTCACCCACCTTGGAGGGATTCTTGGCACCATTCGCTCACATCCCCGTTCACATCTGAGCCTCATCTTAAATCAACAATTCTTTCCTATTTCAGCCTTTTGAAGTGAGGGGGGAAAAAAACTTTAATAAAATTTAAGAGAAAATGTATAAAATTAAAAGATGCCAGAGCAAAATCTTTTATCCTCATGGTGTCCACCTTGCTTATAGATTTCTTTTGATAGACATTGTCACCTCCCCAGTCCCTTCCTTTATAAAGGAATCACTTGATAAAATTTCTTCTTTAAAAGCGGTAGTATTCTGACTACGTACGCAGACACTCTGGTAGGAATCACTGGGCCAGAGACAGTATAAGACAGAGAGGGAACCCATCTGTAGACAGACAAGCACATGTAAGGTAGCCTTGCATCAGAACTTCACTCAACAGCTGCCACCCCTCTCAGGAATCAGACTGGGGAACTCAGAGAAAGAGTCCTTGAGTATGGGAACTCAAGAGTTACACAGGGAACTGAAGAGAAAAGATATACAGAAAGGAGAGACAGGAAGAATAGCCAAATTCTTATTAACTGCTAAAAGAAGGTAATAATAATAATACTGAAAAAACAGCATGAGGCCTCTGAATAATCTTTCATTTATTAAAATGTTTTCTGGATGCCAGTCCTCCTCTGAGCAGGAACAGGCTTACCTACCACGGCTAGGAAATCTATTTTTCTCCATAAATCCTTATAATAAAGCTCCCGGACTGAATTACTTTGAATGGTTGCTGTTATTTGCAACTAAACAGTCTAACTAACACCAGGGGTCAGTAAAGATTTTGTAGTTTGAATAAGTGAGACTGTGAATTTATGTACAGTGAGATTGATTATTAGGAATCTTGTCCACTAAACTATGGGACAACAAACAATTTAACAATACACTCGTGTATCTACAATTTCAGATTTCTCCCTTACTTTTGAGGATTCATCTAACTGCTCTTACTAGAAATCTAAATGTCATCTTTGATCCTCCTTTCCTGTCATTTTCCAGTTACCAAAACCCGATGATTCGCCTTTGAAATTACATCTTAAGACCTTCTACCATCCCTGCAGTCCTTCAGTCTGACCCTAGTGATGCGGATTTCACGAGTGAAAACTGCCTTCTAACTGATCACCATGATGTTTCCGACCTCAATTGTTTTCACTCTGAAACAGGTTCATTCAAATCGGTCATTGTTTAAAAGTTTGCTATTTCATTTCAATTCTTTTAGGATAAGGGCAAAATCCCCTGGCATAGTCATCCAGACTCAAATAGCTGGCTTCCAGAGCTATCACTCCAGCCTTTGAAACCAAACTGCCCTATTTCTACTCCCCAGGTTTTACACTGTTCTCTTTTCAACCAGAAGGTCTTTGGTCCCATCCACTCCCTTTAGCTGAAACCTTGCCTCCCATCCAACTACCTCGACCCCACCACATTCACCGGCCTAATTCTTAATTGCAATGGCAGTTTTCAAGTCCTTATTCAAAATTCACTTCTTCAGGGGAACTTTTCCTGACCCTGCATTATAGATCAGGTTCTTCTGTTGTGTGATTTGAAAACATCCCATATTATTTATCTGTAGCATTTGGTACATTTGTGACTATGCAGTCATTTAGGATGTCAGTCAGTCTTACAGGCTCACTCTTCCTTTAATATGTGTAATAGAATTTAGTTTCTGACTTTTAACATTATGTGAAAATTGTTAGACATATTCTCCTCCAAACCTCAAGTAGGTTTGAGGCAGTCGAGTGTAAAATATATGTGACGTAATATCAAAATTGACTTTGTGGGGCTTCTTTTATATTTAATAATTCAATTCTATAGATTTTGTGAAATTTGTAAGCACCATAAAATTTATACTCTTTGAATTTTGTCATATCATGCATGTAAGATATTATGTTTATTATATATATAAATATATGTATTTTATATATATAAAATATGCCAGCATGATGACAGATAAATCTCACTTCCCCAACAATAAGATCTTAAATAAGAATTTTGAGACAGACTAAAAGGTCACTGGGGAGGGACAACCATTTGATGATAAGGAAGGAAAGAGGCTCACTCAGAGGCAAACAAACAAAAGCATCACCTAATTAAAAGCACACAGGCATACACTTCTGAAAGGCAAAGTTTAAGTACCCAATGAAAGTTGGGTCCATACGAGTGCCAACTTGGAGGGACATGCCTTTTTATTTTATTTTTTTTTAAGATTTCATTTATTTATTTGAGAGAGAGAGAGCACAAGTGGTGGAGTGGCTCGTGGAGGGGCAGATGGAGAGGAAGAGGCAGACTCCCCATTGAGCAAGGAGCTCAATGTGGAGCTCTATCCCAGGACCTGGAGATCATGACCTGAGCCAAAGGCAGACGCTTAACCAAATGAGCCATCCAAGCACCCCAAGACATGCCTTTTTCCCCCTCTTCCTTATTATTTTCTTTTTTTTTTATTATTATGTTGTTAGTCACCATACAGTACATCATTGGTTTCTGATGTAGTGTTCCATGATTCATTATTTGCGTATAATACCCAGTGCACCATGCAATACGTGCCCTCCTTAATACTCGTCACTGGGCTAACTCATCCTCCCATCCTCCTCCCCTCTAAAACCCTCAGTTTGTTTCCCGGAGTTCATAGTCTTTCATGGTTCGTCTCCCCGTCCGATCCCCCCCACTTCATTTTTCCCTTCCTTCTCCTAATGTCCTCCATGCTATTCCTTATGTTCCACAAATAAGTGAAACCATATGATAATTGACTTTCTCTGCTTGACTTATTTCAACTTAAGATAATCTCCTCCAGCCCCATCCATGTTGATGCAAAAGTTGGGTATTCATCATTTCTGATAGCTGTGGAATATTCCATTGTATATATGTACTGCATCTTCTTTATCCATTCATCTGTTGAAGGGCATCTCGGCTCTTGCTGCTATGAACATTGGTGTGCATATGGCCCTTCTTTTCACTACATCTGTATCTTTGGTTGGGGTAAATACCCAGTAGTACAGTTGCTGGGTTATAGGGTAGCTCTATTTTTAATTTTTTGAGGAAACTCCACATTGTTTTCCAAAGTGGCTGCACCAACTTGCATTCCCACCAACAAGGTAAGAGGGCTCCTCTTTCTCCACAACCTCTCCAACATTTGTTTTTTCTTGCCTTGTCAATTTTTGCCATTCTAACTGGTGTAAGGTGGTATCTCAATGTAGTTTTGATTTGAATTTCCCTGATGGCTAATGATGATGAACATTTTTTCATGTGTCTGTTAGCCATTTGTAAAGACAAGCCATTTTAAATGCAGCTGACCCAAGTGTAGCACAATGATAGCTGACTGCAAATTTGGGAGACAAATGTCATATGCTATAAAGCAGAAAAATAGTTCAAGTGTGTAACCAAAATTGATCATACAAAGATAATCGACATCAGTAGGTGTCTAAAGATTGTGACTATAATTGAGACCTTATTTAGGAAAGGCAGCCTCATGTTTCAATAGTAAGATCCTTTTCCATTATTCTATATACTGTGTTCTAGAACTTCTGACTAGTTAATTTTCCTCTTGAGTATTTTCCAGCATCTCACCGTGTTGTCGGATCTCTCTCTTGCTCTGTCTCCTTTTCTCTCCTGGGTCCCTAAGTTGCTGTTTTCCAGTCAGCCTCAGAAAATTCAAACTTTTCCAACTTTAATGAATTAAGCAATTTATTTCTAACTTTGGGTATACTTAGTTTATCCCAGCCAACCTCCTAATGACACTCTCTTTGACACCTAGAAAATCTATCAAGACGATTACTTAACTAAGAACAGTTATCTCCCACAGAATAATAAGCTTTCCATCAACATTTATTTTTTCTTGTTGTTATTTTGTATGATTCTTCATTGTCATTGTTTTTAGATGTCTCTTTTCTCCACTGGCTATAAGCTCTGTGAGGGTAGGAGCCATATCTGTTTCCTTCTTTTCTGAATCTCTAGAACTTAGCAGGCAAGAATAAAAGAAGAGCTCCATATTTATTTCTTTGATCAATAAATTAATATGTGTTGATATATACGTCTTCTTAGCACAGTTTGAGAGATATTGCTGAAACTTTCTGGAGAATTGCCCCTCCCCCCAAGCATATTTTAGAATATGAATACTAGCATGCAATGATAATGCTCCTTCTGAGTGCAGAGTATATGGGGATGATGTTTTAAAGTAGTCACCCACTGCCTAGACCCTGCAGCACAGTCAGAGGTAGTCAAATGATCACGGCAAAGCTAGATAAGCTGAAAAGCTCACACTAAAGTAGACAAGGCCCACAGTGGTGTAAAGAATACTCCTACATAATGATACATACACTTGTCCCTGATTTGTACCTATGAGTCAGGATTGCCTGATCTCACTGCACTCCCTCAATGGCCAGCTTATCCACTGACCAAAAAAACCATGAAAAATGTTAAAATTCAGTAGTGTCATCTCCATGTTACATACGAAGAGACACAGCTTGGAAGTTAAGAAACAGCACAGATCTAGCTGACAATAGGGGGAACTGGAATCTGAGTCTCAGTAGGTCTGCCCCTTTTCCTTCCACTTCATGCTCTAGACCATGTTTCCACCATGGTCAGAAATATGGGAAGGGACAAGTCAAGGTATATAAATGAAGATGGTGATTTTTTTTCTAACAACATCTATTTGATCAAGGAAATATCACTAAATATTTCCCTGAAGTTAGTCTGGGCAGTTTTATGGTGAAGAGGTTTCTAATCCAAAAGTTTGTTCACAATCAAATGAATAGGCAAAACTGTTTGCTAAATGGTTCTCTATGCTTGCTGCTTTATTGTGATGTTTTATAAATTAGAACTACAGCTCCCCCAAGAAGGTTTCTCATCCAGGATCTTCTGCACACTGAAGATACCATGAGTTTAAAATAAAACATGCATTGTTTCTTAAATTAGAAAACCAGAAATTCGAAAAGGATTTATTTAAGTTTTGGCCTAGACACTTGAAACACACAAGTTGAAAACATTCCAAAAATCATTTATGTATAACCTTAAATATAACTTCTCCTCAATTATCTGAATATTTATGTACAAGTGTTCTTTTTATTGCTCGGTGTTTGTTTGTTTTTTACTGTATCTAGAATTTTCCCAGCCACCCATTTTATTCTTTGGAACTCAGATGCTTCTTAAAAGTACACCTTAATAAACACACTTTCAAAATAGAACAAGTGATTAAAGTTTCAAAAGCTTTGTGGCCAGTGTATTATTGTATCTGTTTGTACCCAGGCTGCCACATGTTTCCCCCACATTAGAAATGATCTCTCCGGTGTGTTGTTGTGGTTTGTTTTTTAATTCTGTCCAAGTTTTCTAAGCATGGTATTTACCTTGTTTCAAATGTCACTGGTACGATGACAGAAAATGTCCAATATTGGCAATTACAAGTTAGGTTCGAATATGAATAACACATGACTTTCAACAAGCCAAAACCTTGTATCTCATTTCACGTGGGCAGTATTTCCTCTCTTCTGTTTTCACTGGACACGTGCCTGCTTTCACAGTACCATATACCACACATCCTGTTTATTAGTTTAAAGGAGTTTAACAAGGGGATTTATTTTATGTTTTTCTCTGTCCACCAAAGTGCAATTTACTACTCTTATAAAAAATGGTTTCCCAGTGTGCTCACATTGGACCTCATTATGACTTCTTCTGTAACATTGCATTTGATGTTCAAACAGTCACCTTTCTTACCATCATCCATGCTAACTTTCCTTTCAGGAATGTTACCCAGTAGCAATTTACTTGTCAATTTGATTTAGAGCTTAAAAAATTGTTCTCTCCACTTCTTGAGAATTCAAAGTATTTTTTCAATTGTACATTTTGCTTATCATGCTCTTCAAAAGAACCCACTTGTACCCAATCCTATTGCAATGTATTACTTTGCATTCACTGTAAGAACTCTTACTTTAGATTTATGACGCTTAGCAAAATGGAGGGAACACATCTTGCTTTAATGTAATTTCAACATAGTCCCTCACAGGACTGCTTGAACAAACTAAATACCATTACACTGATGTTCTATTTACAGAAAAGGTCTTATTATTTAGCATTTATGTAAACTGCTTGCCTAGTTCCCTTAGAGACCCACCAATCCAAACTAAAAATATGCCCTATCATTTCCCCTGATGTTACCACCACCAAGCCTCTCGCTAATGGGCCTGACATGCATTGGTGTAAAGAGCACAGAATTCAAAGTACCAGCTCTGATGACAGCCCACATGGCTAATGCACCTCCCTGGAGCTTAGGGATTTCATTTTTTTCTCTCCCGGAGCCAACCATACTCTCTGACATAGTGGCAATGCTGTTAAATTTTTCATCCAAGTGTCTTCATTCTTTCGAATGTTTCACAACTATGATTCCTGGCCCAAGACCATCTCCAAGAAGCAAATAATCTCTCTTAATCAAAATTAAAAAGCCCTGTCTTCAAACTCTTCAACTTCCCCACTTTATACTAGAAGAATAGCTTCATTTGGCTCGCCACATGGAATGTTGCTTTCCTGGCTCCAAATATCATGAACACTAAATTCAATTACATAATGAACCATACGATGTGGATCCTGCTGGAACACTATGTGGGTCAGTGGGACTAGGCACAAATAGAATAATGAAAACCACAGTTAGTGTGCAATGCTCATTTGGGCTTGTTAGGAAGGCAGTCATGGGAGCTGTGGATACTATTAGAGTAAATCATGCTGATCTATTCTGATCCTATAAATGAGCTCTTGTAGAGTGCAAAGAATGATACACTCACTTTATCTTAGATGCAAAGAATATATAGGGATGTGAGGCAACAGGAAACCTTTAGCACAGATCTCCCACACCAAACCTCCTTCTAGGTCTCTGGTCTGTCTGGCTCAGGCCCTCATGCCTCCTTGAACCAGGTAAAAACCAGGAAGGGTTAAGAGTAACTTATGGTGACTACTGAGAGGCGCTTCCTGCAACTGCTTTCTCAAAAGGTAGTATTGTAACACAGAAGCAGCATGCTGTAGTAACTGAATAAAGGAATCAGTTTGCATGGGTTCAAACCATACATTCAGCAATTACTATTTGTGAGATTTGGGGCAAAATACCTCACCTATCTAAACATGACATTCCTGGGACGCCTGGGTGGCTCAGTTGGTTAAGCGGCTGCCTTCGGCTCAGGTCATGATCCCAGGGTCCTGGGATCGAGTCCCACATGGGGCTCCTTGCTCGGCGGGGAGCCTGCTTCTCCCTCTGCCTCTGCTTGCTGCTCTGCCTGTTTGTGCGTGCTCTCTCTCTGACAAATAAATAAATAAAATCTTAAAAAAAAAAATAAATAAACATGACATTCCTCACCCAAAAGACAAATAATCCAGTCAAGAAATGAGCAGATGACATGAACAGACATTTCTCCAAAGAAGATATACAAATGGCCAACAGACACATGAAAAAAAATGCTCCATATCACTTGACATCATCAAAACTACAATTAGATACTACCTCACACCAGTCAGAAGGGCTAAAATTGACTAGACAGGAAACAACAAATGTTGGCAAGGTTGTGGAGAAAGGGGAACCCTCTTAAAATGTTGGTGGGAATGTAAGCTGGTGTAGCCACTCTGGAAAACAGTATGGAGGTTCCTCAAGAAGTTAAAAATAGAGTTACCCTATGACCCAGCAATTGCACTACTAGGGATTTACCCCAAAGACAACAATAGTGATCCAAAGGGGCGCCTGCACCCGCATGTTTATAGCAGCAATGTCCATAATCGCCAAACTGTGGCAAGAGCCAAGATGTCCATCAACAGATGAATGGATAAAGAAGATGTGGTATATACACACAATAGAATATTACTCAGCCATCAGAAAGGATGAATACTTAGCATTTACATCAACGTGGATGGAACTGGAGGGTATGATACTGAGAGAAAAAAGTCAATCAGAGAAAGACAATTATTACATGGTTTCACTTTGTGAAATGCAAGAAACAGCACAGAGGATCATAGGAGAAGGGAGGGAAAACTGAATGGGAAGTTATCAGAGAGGGAGAAAAACCACAAGGGACTCTTAATTACAGGAAACAAACTGAGGGTTGCTGGAGGGGAGGTGGGTGAGGGCTGAGGTAACTGGGTGATGGGCACTAAGGTGGGCATGTGATATGATTAGCGCTGGATATTATATGCAACTGATGAATTACTGAACTCTACATCTGAAACTAAGGATGTACTATATGTTGGCTAATTGAATTTAAATAAAAAAATAAACACGAGGTTCCATATCTGCATAATGCATAATATTAATAATACTTCCCTCAAAGTGTTCTTATGGAGATATTGATATAAGGCAATTCAATTCAATTCAATTGCTGACTTTTACTAAGCACGCAGATTTAAATTGCTGTTATCATTCAAGTTTTCATGAATAGCCTATTTCTACCTAGCTATAGAAACCACCTCAGCTATACTGGTTTATCAAGACTGAAAGGTTCCCTGGGCATTGGACTTGGAGACTGAATCTGGGGACGTCCTGGACAAACCAGAGTGAGTCAACCATCAAACCCAAGTAATCATGCCACCATGAAAGTCGCTTTTTTCCGATTAAAGTACTATCTCTATGACTTGTGTTCTTTGCACTTCCTAGCAAAAAGGGGGTTTGGAATGCAACTGTAATGAACACTACCAGCTGGGAAGAAATAAAAATGAAAGTATTCAAAGAGTAGGTTTAAAAATTCCATGATGACAGAGTCCTTTTTTCAGTGAAGAGATCTCTTAAGAAAGAGATAGAGACTGGTTTTTTTCCCTCTACATGCTAGATTTTTTACAACTGTCCTTTTTGTTTCACTGTTAACAGAATGGTTGCTAACACTAACCCTCTGATGGAAGCAGAAGTAAGATGCTGATGGGGCTGCTATTACTCTCTGCTATTCAACCATATATACAGGGAAAACTACTCAAGATTATCTTTCTCCTATGGGTGGCCACAGGAGTTAAAAAAAAAAAAATTAACTGCCCTGGAATGGAAAGTGGGAGTGAGAGAAGGAAGTGCTGTAAAAGACATTTGTCTAAGGCTGATCTTTGGGGAAACTGGGGGAATTTGTTCTCTGTTTTGTTTTGGTTTCCTACCACTGTTTATTTTATTATTATTATTATTAATTATTAAACTGTTATTAAACTGTTTGTTAGAATTATTAAACTATTAAACTGTTTGTTAATACAAAACAGTTTGTTAAAACAAACTGTTGTTTGTTAGGATTGTGACACCCTCAAAAGGCAATTTCATGAAAAGATTTGGGCATACAATATAAAGAATATCCTTTTTCTATATTTTTAAGAATGAAAGATTTCCTGGCTTCTTTCTCTCTAGAAGCCCTCCACCGCTGGAAAGGCCCTTGAATTCCCCATATTCATCCTTGATTAAGCCTAAGATATAAACCACAACAGTTGGTGTGTGAACAGAACTCACTTACAAAGCTGGAAAGACATTGAGTTCTTTCTTGCAGATGGCCAAATGCCATTTTACATACCTTAATAATTCTATTTGTCATATCATTACGTCAGACATTGATGTGCTAATGAAATTGAAAATAACTCTTAAGCAAAGAATTATTTTTATTAATCAGCATGTGACATTTTTCACTTTAAAAATATTTAGCAAGTAACTTACAGCAATAATTATAATTATATAGTGATCATATTGCAGAAAATAGAATTGCTTTTCATGTAGTATCTCATATTCTCTCATTTATTCCTCACAACTGTGCAGGAGGTATTCAAAACTTTTCCAGACAGATGAGAAAACAGGGGCCACAAAGAAAAAAATATTTTGCCCAAGTCTCACTGATAGGAATTAGCAGAACCTGGCTTTGAACTCAAGTTTGACTGCTTCTAATACCACAATCTCACCCACACATTACATTTTCCTGCTACTTAAAAGCATCTATGCTAGATACAGTTATAGGCAAGTAAAACAAGTAACACAGTGTCCTCAAAAAGAGTAAAGCCTTTAAGTATGGCAAAATACCATCACTGGAGAATAGGTGACTTTGGACAAAGAACTTACTATTACTGAGCCTTAGTATACTTGCTTAGATCTTGAGAATAGTAATATCCAATACAAGTTTGTTGTTTGGATACAAAAAGGATGTATGCAAATTAAAAGAGAGGTTCAGTGCCTGTAACAACGCTATTTGGGCCCCATGGTCCAATGCTGGGTACTTCCACATAATCATTTCATGCAGGTAAAGAGCTCCTTTCCATCATCTTTTAGTAGATAGGAGGGCTTTTCTTCAGCTTTCTGGCTGTGCTGAGGAACATCCAATGGAAATTAATCTAATGGAAAAGCTGGCATATGGCAAAGCAAAGATTCTAGGCAATGAGTGAATGTCTACTCCCAGAAAAAGAAAGTAGATAGAGGAGTGGCATATTGGTGAGGACGTTGATCCAGAAAGATCTCACTCACATGGAGACAGGGCAGGCACTTGACTCCTGGCCATTCTGATCCCAAACTCTCTGAAAGTGTCCCTGTCCCCCACTTCGGTCCACTCTCCCCATTTCCTGAGCAAGGACCCTGACTCTAAGCCTCCATTCCCAGTATGTGGCTCTATACACATAGGTTACCTTCTCTCTGGTTTCTATCACCTGTTCAATCCCATTTACTCTCTATGCTCCCTTCTCTTTTCCTCTCATCTAACTGCCCTCAGTGCCCATCAGAATGGCCTCCAAAACTCCTTAAAACATGGGTTCAAATTGTGACTATCAGACAATTAGTTCCCTTTTCCTTATATCCTACCACACATTTCAATGCCCTTTCCTTTTATCCCACTCTACTCCATTTATCCAATGGGTATAATATAAATTATAAATTATAGAACCTAAATTATGTAAATCATCTGTCTGAGAATTTCCCAAGTCTACCAAAGTGAAAAAAATCTCTTGATCCACTGAGATCTACTAGCCTTTTGGCTAGTAATCTTTTGAGTAAAATTTCTTCACAGTATATAATACTTTTTTTTATTATAATTATTTACTTATATATCTTGGTCCTTAAGAGAATATAAATGCCTTAAGGAATAAACCATGCCACAGTTAACTCTATCTCAGCAGTGTCTGCCAAGGGAAAAGCTAGGGCATTTCTTTTCTTTCTTTCTTTTTTATTTTTTAAAGATTTTATTTATGGGACACCTGGGTGGCTCAGTCAGTTAAGCGAATGCCTTCGACACTCCAGGACACCCAGGGTCCTGGGATCGAGTGCCGCGTTGGGTTCCTTGCTCAGCAGGGAGCCTGCTTCTCCCTCTGCCCACTTTCCCCCCTGCTTGTGCTATCTCTGTCTCTGTCTCTCTCTCTCTCTCTCTTTGACAAAAAAAATAAGTAAAATCTTTTAGAAATAAGACTTTACTTATTTATTTGAGAGAGAGAGCAAGCAACAGACAGCATGAACAGAGGAGAAAATAACTGTAGGATATACACAAAAGGAAATGAGAAAGGAATTTAAATATTTCACTATAAAAAATCAACTGAACACAAATGAAGATAATAATGTAGGGAACGAAGAACAAAAAAAGCTGTAAGGCATGGCAAATAATAGTTAAATGACAGAAGTCTTTATGAGTAATTTTTTTTCTAAAGATTGATTTATTTTTGAGAGAGAGAGATAGAGAAATAGGTGAAATGGAGAGATACGGGCTTCCAGTTATGGAATGAGTAAGTCTTGGGAATAAAAGGCACAGCATAAGGCATACAGTCAATGATATTGTAATAGCAGTGTATTGGGACAGACGGTAGCTACACTTGTGGTGAACACAGCATAATGTATAAACTTGTCAAATCATTAAGTTGTACACCTGAAACTAATGTAACATCATGAGCCAATTATACTCAAATAAAAAGACAGAGATCAGCAGAATAGATGAAAATTAAAATTTAAAAAAGACATATTTCAACTATGTACTATCAAAAACTCACCTTAGATTCAAAGACACCTATAAGCTGAAAGTAAAAGTATGGAAAAAGATATTGCAGGCAAATAAAAACCAAAACAAGGGGGTGGTATGGTTAAACTAATATCAGACAAAATAAACTTTAAATAAAAAATGCATACAAGAAACATAGAAGGACATGGCATATATTTTAACTTTCAATACAGCAAGAAGATGTTGCAAATGTAAACATTTCCTATAACAGACCATCAAAATATACAAAAATTAACCACACTGAAGGAGAAACAGACAGTTCTACTATAATAGATAGAGATTTTAATACCCCATTCTCAGTAATAGCTAGAAAAATCAGACAGAAGGTAAGTAATAAAAAAGAGGACTTGACAACACAATAAACCACCTAGATCTGACAGACACATAAAGAACACTTTATCCAATAACAACAGAAAACACAGTCTTCTCAAGTGCACATGAGATATTTTTCAGAATAGACATACGTTAGGCTACAAGTTAAATCTGAGTAGGTTTTAAAAGACAGACATGGTACAAAGAATCTTCTCTGACCATGATGTAGTTAGAAGTCAACAACAACAACAACAACAAAGAAACCGAAAAATTCACAAAATTGTGGAAATTAAACAACACACTTTCCAACAACCAATAGATCAAAGAAGAAATCACAAGGGAAATTAGAAAATTCTTAGAGCTGAATGAAAACAAAAACACGACATACCCAAACTATGGAATGGAGTGAAAGCGTGCTAAGGGAAATTTACAGCTATAAATGCTTACATTAAAAAGCAAGAAAGAGATCTCGAATTAATCACTTAATTTTACAATTTAAGGAACTAGAAAAAGGAGAAAAAGTAAACCAAAGCTAATGGAAGGAAGGAAATAAAAGATTAGAGTGAAATAAATGAAGTGGCGATGAGAAAACAGTAGAGAAAATTCATAAAACCAGAAGTTGATTCTTGGAAAAGGTGAACAAAATTGATGAAACTTTAGTTAGATGGATGAAGAAAAAAAGAGAAGATTCAAAATGTTAAAATGAGAAATAAAAGTGAGGACATTACTACTGATTTTGTGGAAATAAAAGGGATTCTATAAGAGTGCTAGGAGTAATGGCACACCAACAAACTGGATACCTTAGATGAAATGGACAAATTCTTAGAAACACAAAACCTACCAAGACTAAATCACAAATTGAAAACATAAATATATGTATAACTGATGAGGAGATTTAATCAACAATTAAAAAATCTCTCTCAAAAATAAATAAATCTTCAGAAAAAATAAAGTAGTTACTGATAAGGAGAGATTTACTTCTGTTATTTTGCTAAAAAAATCTCACAACAAAGAAAAGACTTGGACTTGATAGCTTCAGTGTGAATTCTACAAAATACCTAAAGAACTAATACTAGTTCTCAAAAAATGTTCCCAAAAAATGAAGATGGGGGAATATCCCTAACTCATTCTTTGAGGTTGACATTTCTCTGATACTAAAGC
This sequence comes from Potos flavus, assembly GCA_028534135.1. Lineage (NCBI taxonomy): Eukaryota > Metazoa > Chordata > Mammalia > Carnivora > Procyonidae > Potos > Potos flavus. Next base: position 16,207,970 of record CM052895.1, on the reverse strand, counting down.
CAAAGATACTACCAGAAAACTAGACTTATATCCCTAATGCACACTGATGCAAAATCTCTGAACAAAATACTAGCAAACCAAATTCAGCAACATATTAAAAGGATTATTCACCACGACAAAGTGGAATTTATACCTAGAATACAAGAATGGTTCAACATACAAAATTCAATCAACACCACATTAACAGAATGAAGGAAAAAAGTCACACCATCATTTCAAAATTGATGTAGAGAAACCACTTAGCAAAATTCAACACCATTACATGACAAATACACCCAACTAAGGAGGAATAAGAGGAACATACCTCAACATGACGAAAGCATTCATAAAATAACCTACAGGAAATAACTATATTCAATGGTGAAGGACTAAGCTTTTCTTCTGAGATCAGGAACAAGGCAAGGATGCCCGTTTTTGTTCCCCTTTTCCACACAGTACTAGAAGTTCTAGCCAGAGTAATCAGAGAATAAAAAGAAACAAAAGGCATCCAATTTGGAAACAAAGAAGTAAAATTATCTGTTTGCAGATGATATAATCTCATATGTAGAAAATCCGAAAGATTCCTTTAAAAAAAATGTTGGAACAATAAATGAATTCAGTGAAGTAGCAGGATCCAAAGTCAACACACAAAATCAGGCATTTCTGTACACTAAAGATGAATAATCTGAAAAGGAAATGAACAAATCAATTCTATTTACAACAGCATCATAAAGAATAAAACACTTAAGAATTAACTAAGTTGGGGTACCCGGGTGGGTCAGTCAGTTAAGCGTCTGCCTTCAGTTCAGGTCATGATCCCAGGGTTCTGGGATCGAGCCCTGTGTTGGGCTCCCTGCTCAGTGGAGAGTCTGCTTTTCCCCTTCCCTCTGCTTGCCACTCTGCCTACTTGTGTTCTCTCTCTATCTCTCTGTCAAATAAATAAGCAAAATCTAAAAAAAAAAAAAAAAAAAAGAATTAACTAAGGCGTGAAAGCCTTGTACAATGAAAACTGCAAAACCCTTCTGAATGAAATGAAACATAATAAATGGAAACACATCCCATGTTAATAAACTGGAAAACAATATGACAGTTCCTCACAAAGTTAAATGATGCAAAATTAAATATAATACCGCAATTCCCTTCTGCGTATTGACCCCCCAAAATTGAAAGCAGTATCTTGAAGAGATATTTATATGCACATGTTCACAGCAGCATTGTTCACAAGAGCTAAAACGTGGAAGTAAGCCAAATGTCCATCAGTGGATGAATGCATAAGCAAAATGAGTATATATATTTACAATGGAATGTTATTCAGCCTTAAAAAAGAAGGAAGTTCTACACATGCTACAATAGGGATGAACCATGAGGATAGTATACAAAGTGAAATAAAGTAGTCATGAAAAGACATATTGTATGATTCTTTTTATATGAAATACTTAGTCAAAATCATAGACATAGAAAGGGAAATGGTGGTTTCCAGCCGCTAGCAGATGAGGGGACGAGGGGGTTATATGGGATTGAGTTGCAGTCTTGCAAAATGAAGAATCCTGGACACAGATGGTGGTGATGGTAGTACACCACTAATGTATTTAACGCCACTGAACTGTATGCTTAAAAACGATTAAGATGGTAAACTCTATGTTTACCAAATAGAATACAAGAATTGGAAAACTTAGGATCCACCTTTCTTAAACTGTCACAAATAATTTCGTTTCAGAAATGTGCAGTGAAGACAAGCAGATAGTGATAGTCTCCTATTTCTTTAGTGAAGGGACTATGCAAATGAAATGAACAATTCACACTCTCGACAGTTACTCTGTAGGTTGATAATCACCTATGTATCACCAGAAACTAGAATTTAAAACTGTGAATGCCATGCTCGTATCAGCCTTGGCCCCAGGAATTTCATGCATTTATCCCTTTATTCATCAAATATTTTTGAATAGTTTATGCCAAGCATATACAGGAAGAATAGCAATAAATGACACACAGTATTGTTTTCATAGACCACTTTCCAGGGGTGAGGGCAGGAGAGGTATGAAGTCTTTAAAAATAAGCAGATGTATAAAATTAAGTGGGTAAGTCCTCTTGAGAAAAAAAATCTTGCAAGGTAAGGGAATGCAAAGTGGCTGAGAGTGCTATTTGAGATGGCATGGTCAAGGATGACCTCTCTGGTATTTAGAAAGGCACACACATAGATTGTGGGGAGAGGGTGGCATGTGACTAAGAAGGACATTACAGGTGGAAGAAATAGCTACAAGAGCCCAAGAAACAAGAACATGATTGTTATGTTCAAAGAACAGCTGGGAGTTCTGTGTGAATGCTGTTGAGAGTAGTCAGAGATGGTATCAGGAAGGCAGTAGAAGGTTGGTTTGTGTGTTTGAAAGGGACACTGTGATATCCAAGTGAAGCTGTGTGGTCACAAATTTGAGAGGCAGACAGCGAGGTTGTCTATTCTTCTTGAACCATATTCCCCAGCTCAGGTCCATGAGTTTTTCCCAGCAGGTAAGATGGGCCCAGACAGCAGACTGCTGAGGTTACATGCAAAGGGTGCAATGTAAAATTGGGTTGCAGGTAAAATGAGGACATAACGGAGGTAGAAGACAGTAAGGTCAAAGGATTGGAAGTTCTGGTGAGGTTGAAGAATTGCTGGGTGTGTTGTGAACTAGTGTACATTACTTATTGAGATACAGGAGTTATTGTGGAATAACGGGATGTTTAAAACCAAGTTCTAGAGTGGGTATGATTATTTATAATAGCAACTTCTAGGATATGATTGAGGAAACCCTGGACTTTGGAGTAAGTTGGTAGTTTGATTTAAGGATCCTGAGGGTATTCTCAGGGGGTATGTGAAGAGTCATGGCTTGGGGAAATCAAAAAGAAATTTTATAAGTAAAAAAAAATATTCATAAAATGGTACTCTGAAGGGTTGAGAGTACGATGGAGGCCATATGGTCCAGGATTTGGCAGGGTCACCTCAGACTGGGTCAAATTCACTACCAGATCTCTTCAATGGGAAACCTTCTTCACTGTTAGTACCTGGATACTAGGCAAAGGGAAAAATCCAAGATTTAGCATGGCCAGTGGCTGTCTCTGGAAGTGGAGAATCTGATACAGTTTTGAAATGAGGACAGCAAAAAATAAACAGGAGTACTGGTCACCTGAAAGGAAAGAGGGAAGGCAGCACAGTCATTGTGCTAGAGAGAACTTGAAAACTGTTCAAGGCAAATTCTGGCACCATCAGCAATGTCACGGACCTTCTTCATGTTGCAAAGAAGTGCTTCTGGTTGGTGCTTCATACATGGTTGTTAAAGGTTGCAGCTGGAGGTGTTTCCCCCCCCCCCCCCCCGTAGTCCCTTTCAGCAGTGGTGATGCACCAGTGATTAATTAGACAACACAATAATTGTTTACACATGTCATGCATCAAGCACTAAACTAAAAACTTAAGATTCATTATGTTGTTTTATTTTTATGGTAGCCAAAGGAGGTAGAGAGTATTGTCACTTCCCATTGCACAGACAGGGAAACTGAGGTTGTGAGATACTAAGTAATTTTCTCCATTCGTATAACTATTCAGAGGCAGAACTTGAATATGAAATCTATCATGTTTGACTACAGAACCTGTGCTCTGAACCTCTGTTCTTTACTGCTAAGCTCTCCAGAAACTAAGGTAAAAGCAACCAAGAATGCAAAAGACTCATGAAGCCAGAATTGGAGTGTTTATGAAGCAACAATTTCCACTTCCATCGTGCTCACTCAGAATAAGGACAACATATCGATCCTAAACTCATGAAACAAACCGAGGGTGGCTGGGGGGTAGGGGAGGGTAGGGATAGGGTGGCTGGGTTATGGACATTGAGGAGGGTATATGTGCTATGGTGAGTGCTGTGAAACGTGTAAGTCTGAGGATCCACAGACATGTACCCTGGGGCAAATAATACATTATGTGTTAATTATAAATAAATAAATAAATAAATAAATAAATAAATAAATAAAATTTAAAAAAAAAAAAGGACAACATATCGAGTAGATAAAATGGTCCCTAAGACACGACAAGGCAATCGGGTCTAAAATAACTCTGCAACATTTAAGTCAGTATTTATAAAAATCAAAATGAACATTCTAATAGGATTATCTTATGAGGCAATTTTGGCTGGTAATGTAAGGTGTTACTCTCATTTCTCCTCAGATAGCGGGAACATGCAACCCTTCGTCAATAGCTACACAGGATATATGGCAAAAAGATCTGGATGATTCATTAAATGCAAAGCTTTGGCAGCACATATGGGGAAGTGTTTATAAAGCAGTTTGGGAAACAAGACTGCAACAAATTCAGGTTAATATTCTTCCCAGAACGTGCTGGTCCCCATCCAGATAGGGTTATAGACGGATACTTTATTTTGGAAATGCTGAAAATGCAGAGCCGTTACTCTTTGTTACCTCAGTTTGATTCTGATCTTTACTTAGAGCAGTAAGCCTAATTCCTTTGTATCAACACTAGGTCTTTGGATGGGCAATTCTAGAACATAGCACATTATCAGCAAAACAGTAATACGTACTTTATTTTAAGCTATGCAACCAATATTTTGAATAGGGAATAAATAGTGCCCACCCTCAGGCCATGAAGAAAATTGCCAAGACAGAATCACTGAGTGAAGGCGTAGAAGGCAGAATTGTTTTTACGAGACAGAACCTGGACTCCTCACTGGTTCTCGACCAATAACTTTTGCCAAAGAATTAACTTTACTTCTCATTTTGCCTCCAAATTTTACCTCATGTTATATGGGAGATTGTTATTTAAATTATACAAGCTACTCCAGATTTGCCAGGAGTTCTTTGTCACTCTCTTTATAGAAGAACTAGCTGAATGTTGGTCAAATTTTAATGGGGAAAAAAGAAAGGGAGGAAAACATTGCTGTCTCTCTAGGTCATTGGGGTAAAGAGAATCTGGGGATGATGGGGAATCACTGGACCTTAAAACTAGCAGGCAAACCAGTTCTGCTTAGATTTGAACCTCGTTAACTCCTCTTGGTTTGCCCCCTGACCCAGGCTGGCCCAAGTGAGTTCCAGCAAAATCTAAGGAATGTCAGGTGATGCCTCCTTCAGTCAGCGACTAGCAGGAGCAACGGCGGCCAGCCACACCAGCCTCCTTTGGCACTGATGAAGGGTCTGATCATGGGATAAAACGTCACTCACAAAGTTCTTGGAAGACAGAGAAGTTTCTTCTGGCCGCCCAAGGTGGCTGTCATGGGAGGCAGAGGGCATTTCTGGGGAAGCCGTTTGCCTCCCTGCCCTTCTAGAATTGGCAGCTACTCTGGTTCTAGCCTCATAGGGATTGAGGTAAGAAACCACCGTCACTGCTATCAAGTAAGTGAAGCATGTGCAGGGGGCCACATACCCTGCCATTATGCCGTCACATTCCATCAACTCCCTGCGAGGGAATCTGTCCCTGGGTGTCACACACAATCACGAACCAAGACGAGGAGATGGATGGGAAGGTGAGGGAGGCGCCCCGGGCATGAGATCTCACAAAGGGTACTTTACCACCACCACCACCACAACCCAGTCATTGAGCTCTCAGCTTGGGCCAAGCTTTGCACTAAGTGCTTTGTACCAATTATTTAACTGAAGCCTCACGATAACCTTAAAAGGCAGGTATCGTGAGCCACATTTGACAGCCCCACTGGTCACATGTTAAAGTTAGCGGGCTTTTGAAAAACAGCTTGACTCAAATCTGGCTGGTGAGATTGCTCCACTGTTAACCAAAACTCTTATTTGCTGGAGTCCTGCACAGACATTTCAGGATTTCCAGGAGCACAGTCCCTGTGTGAGCCAGCTGGCCCCAAAGGCAGCCAACATTCTTTGGGCTGCACACCCGTGATGGGAAGCTGGAGTCTAGTGCTCTGCACAGCTGGCTTATGAGCAAGCCTCGATTTTCCCCCTGGAACTCCTTCTGTCTGCAGGTTTATGATCCTCAGGCCTTTTGTTAAATCAGGCTGGACTATAAATGAGAATAATACTTTGCACGTCTACCAGGCCTATTATCTAAAGTTTTAAAGGACTTTACAAATTATGGCAGTAAACCACCACTTTCCCCTAGTAGAGATACTACCACCAATCTAGAAATGAGTACTAATGCAGATTTACTCATCTGTTTGAGGGTTTCTCTCATCACTTAATCAATTAACAAACGAACCCCTGGTGGCCTTTGCCGAGGGGATTGATAGCAGAACCATTCCTTTGTAGACATTATACAAGCCTTAACAAAGCAACATTTCCTTTGTCTACCACATCAAACTCTGTGGCTCTTACGTGGTAAGACAGCAACTGCTGTCACCTGATGTCTGCAACCTGAAAAGTTTCCTCCCGTTATTTGCTTTGCATGAAAATGACTGTATTAGTTTCATTTTTCTGCTCACGTGGGTCAGATACCTCCACATGAAAACTCTGTCTTTACCATCAACTCTCAGAATGTTAGGAAACAGACCGTGGAGCAGAACTACCTGGGTTTAAATCTCAACTCTATCATTTACCATCTCTGGGTCTTAGACAAGTTACTCAACCTCTCTATGCCTCAGTTTCCCCATCTGTAAGTGGGAGTAATAAAAGTTCCTATCTCATAGGTTTGTTGGTGAGGAGCAAATGAATTAATGCACCAAATTTCTTAGAGTAGCACCTGGCAGATAGCTAGCTCTATACAGACACTGGCTACTATTAGGATAATGAATATGAATGTCACAGATGTGCACAAGAAGTAAACCATACTGTAGCTTCAGTACTGTTTGTTCCCTTTCCATAAGATTCCAAGAAAGCACTTGATTTCCATGTGGATATTCTCATTTACAACTGAACCAGGGAGAAAATCACTCACCCAAGTGAGAAGATGCACACTCTTCAGTTCTTTGTACAGACTATCTTCTCAGAATCAAGATGTGAATTTACCTTCTGTAGAAAATGTGATTTACCATGGTTTCATATACAATGTAAATGTGTTTATTAATCTTCATTTGTTTGCCTCTTTCTTAGCTTGATAAATCTATCTATCCTCATTTCCCTTACATATTTTTCTGATTAAAATACCTTTTCAATTGTCCAGACATCTCTTTCTTATGTTTGAACGGTTTATTTTAAACCAGAATTTCATTTTCCTCTGCTTCTCTTCTCAAGGCACACTACTTTCTGTTACTAACAGAATTGCATTTTCTCTGATTCATCACAGCCCCATAGTCACTAATCTTCCCCCCTGTTCCCAAACTTTGGTTCCCATATCTGGGCTCGCAACTCTACTTTCTTTCTCTTCCCCTTTCTGTGCTCATATTATCTGGCTCCTTGCCACTGGATTTCAGTCCTACTTTGTTTCTCCACCAGGAACATTTTCCCCCGAGAACTCTGACATAAATCCCCAAAACTTTAATTTCTATTAGTGGTCATTCCACACATCCCCATCCCCCATCCCATAAGCCTCTGGGGAGAAAAAAAAAGGCCTTCATCTTGGCTTCTGTTGGATGTGTAACACTCTAAGACCATCTCAGGGAAAAATCAACATTCTAAGGACAATTCAACCAATAGCAAAGCTCCTCCAACTATCCTAAATACAGCACTGGGAATGCTCCCATTTGGGCCATATAAATCCCAGTCTTTAATGAGGAGTTTCCTTATTCATTTCAAATAGACACCGACAAGTACACTAAATTCCTCAGAATGAAATGTGACTGACATAAATAGTACCCGAGAGGATGAACAACAACAACAAAAAAAAAAACCCTATGGCCTCCACATATTCTGGCCAACCCATACAGCATTTTCTGAACAGTTCTAGAGCCATCAATGGGTCAGCACAGTTAGCGGAGCAGGCTGCCAGAGAGCCAGATGTTACTGTTGGAAATGCATCAGCAACACCTCGTGCGCACAGCCATGGGTCTACAGAGGAGAGACAAGATGGCACATAAACTTTTATCCCTTTATGACAGCCCTTCAAATGACAATTGCTAGAAAACATCGGACCTTTGAACTTTTTTTCTCCTTGGAGAATCTGCATTAGACAATCGAGATTAGAAATAAAGAGATGTTAAATTCTTGATAAAATGAGAGAGGAAGAGACCAACTTTCACTCTGCAAGGAACATGCTTTTTGTTCCCTCTGAGAATGAAATACATCGTGTTCCATATTTGAGCTCAATAACGATTCGGAGCCAATGCAACTCCAGTCTCCATTGGGAACATTTTCCTTGGCATCAGTCTGCACATTTTGGATTAAACACTGTTCTCTCTGAACTGACCAAGAACTTAGGTAATGTCTTTTTTTTGTAAGAACTTTACAAATGCATTGGCAATGAAGTTAATCACACTTCGAAAGCTCCCTTTTTCTAGTAATCACAAAACAATCGACATTATACACAACAGGAAAGAACACCTTTGTGTTACGGTGTGCTTTACCCATTGTGAAGGTACATCCATCTGTTGAAACCATTTACTGGTACTTGGAAATACAAACTAGCGTTTTAGAACATTTACCAAAGAAACATGATGTGTCTGACTCATAACATAAGAAGATTTGTCTCAAAGAAGGACTATGCGTGAAATTAGGTACTGGGACAGCACAAACAGCAATGGATTTCCCTTAGGGATGGCAGTGGTCTCTTTCCACCTTCCTCCCTGCTACTGCACTGGGCCTCTTCTCTGTCATTTGGTAGAAAAACTCTACAGATAATTGGAAATGTCACTGCAAAGGAACATTCCCCTCAGCACCATCCTTGCTGCTGTGATGTTTACCACCATTACCACTACCTGCAGCACCCTTATTACAACCGTCTACACCATCCTCACTACTAAGCAACAGCCACCCTCACCACCACTACCACCACCTGCCCTACCACCACCTCCATCACCATCAACACTACCATCCTGACTACTACCACCACCGTCATTCCTGCTGTCACCAACGCCCTCTACACCCTCTCCACCACCACTGCCTCCACTATCCCCATATCAACATTGTCATTACCACCCTCGTCACCACAACTTCCACCCTTCACACCACCATCACCATCAAAGATTTCTCAGGACTTTTATTCTCCTTTTCATTTTATTCTGCAGTTATATGATGTGCCTCTCATGTCCAGTTCCAGACCTATTCTCTATAACAATCCAGCTAGCCAGAAATGGCTGTGACTCTCTATATCCCCCTTAGCTGCTTTGCATAGATGTAATAATAGTACAAGCTGTTGGATATTTTCTCTTAACATATTTTATTTTTCCTCTCATTATCCCTTTAGAACATAATGACTTCTTTTCCCATAACTGGCACTCTACAGAAAGTGATCAAAATTAAATGGGTAAAATAGAAAAAAAAATCACCTTATGTTTCTCTTCATTTTTCTACCCCTCGTGAGAATGCCTAAAATCTATCAAATGGTGAAACACTGAGGAATGGAAGAGAAACAAGGGATATGATTATACAAGCACCAGGACACTAGCCATCAAATAAGCAAGACTTGGTTGTATTTATTTACATAACTTGTGGATCTTTCCTTATTATTAAATTCTGTGGACCTCTAGCTGAAAAAAAAAAATCTGAAAAAACGACATCCTCCCTCCAATAAAAAACCACTGCTAACAGATGGGACAGTAGGAGTAAGTGCAAACTGATAGCAACAAATTCTTGCTTAGACTTTTTCCACTTGCCTTAGCACCAAACTCCCTCAGCAGAAGGACCAGAATAGAATTATATTTGCTCATGTTTACTCATATAGCATATACCCACAGCAAATTAAAAGAAGAGTGGGAAAGTCACAGAGTTGTTTTTCTCAGGGAGTCTCTGGCTTTATTTTTTTTTTTACTTATTTAGTCTGTCTATCTATTTTCATAAAATCTTTTCTTTGCATGCAATTTAAATGGAAGAGGGAAGAATTTGATAACTTCTGAAGTCCTTTACTACCCTGCTGCAATGCTAGAATTTTCTATCATTTGTGGACAGGATCTGTTTTTACAAATCCCTTGAAATATGAATCACAATTCTAGCTGCAGAAAAGAAACATTCCTGAAAGTACTTTATCTCTGCCATGGCCTCAAGGCTTCCCTTGCAAAGTTTGTGAGATCTAATGGGATTACGGGGGCAAGATGGAGAGAGACTGTCAGCATCTCTCACATGAGATAATAGCGATAATTCTAAAAATGCTTTTGTCTTGTTGCAACAACTGTCATCAGAGAGGCTCACATTTTCCTCGCAGCAGCAGCATCTTTACAGATGTGAATCACTCCAGAGAGCAGAACAGAAGGATAAGGCAGAGAAGAAGGTTTATATGTTGCAGTCCGAATAGCTTAACACCAAGGACGTATAGTTTGATGGTCGCCTGGTTTCAGGGATTAAGGAGGAGGTTATTTGTCCCACTGCCAACTCTTTCCTAATAAACTTCTCCAACTGGGGTCCATCCACTCATTATCTGTTCAAACTGTTAAGATTAATTTCTTAGTTTATGCAATCAGAAAAGAAGTCTTGCGATGTGCTTCTTGGTTAATGTTGTGCCAGAACATCAGGATCTAATGAATGGAGTTCTGGCCCGAAATCCAAACTGATCTGATTCTTTTGCCAAGTCCATCCCTGACTGACTCAATCACTATTCTTGATGAAATGGGCTCAGCAGTGAAGGGCCTTAGATCCTTGAATAAGTAATTAAACTGCCTTGACCTAAAATTCCTTATCTCTAAAATGAAAGGATTTCTTATGTTACTGTGAAGCTGTAAGCTCCCCACAGACCAATCCTGTCCTGGTAGGAATGAAAGAAACCTGTGAGTTAGATCATCTTGTCCACACCACATAGGGTGAAGACATAATTAGCCTTTTGCCTTGATACACCTTTCATTTATTCAGCAAGTACTGACTGCATTCCTACATTTTGTGAAGTAACAGGATACCATGATGACCAATCACAGATATATCTATTTGCCTTGTGAAATCTATAATCTAAGGTGGGAGCCATATATTAATAAAGTGACCACATAAATATACTGTTACAAGTTTGGTAAATATCAGGAGAACAAATGTGATGCCACATGGAACATAAGTACCTCTCCTCCCTCACATACACTCAGGCCAAATGTGACAGTGAGGCTGCTGGAGGCGGAAGGGAACGGGATAAAGTTTGCCATGACTCATATGGGGTCTATAGCAGTCAAGCCACAGTCAATGCTTTGGACACACAGAGGCACAAAATCGAAACAACAACTTCACAGGAACTACTGAGTTCATGAACAAGGAGGTATGACACACAGTCTATGAACATACCTCTCAGAGAAGAGGTGGTCATTGTGTCACCATGGACAAAATGGCCACTAAAAATTGTCTCCCTGTGTGTCTAACGTGCCACGAGGTAGGACTAAAGCCCCGAGAATCAAGAACTGAGTGAGCACACCAAGGACAGTTGCTGTCTATCCTACTTTCTGTGTGATTTGTGGTGGTTAGAATGCATGACAAGTAGTATTGCCTTTACTAGAATTATCTTCATTCAGAATCTAATTTCTAGTTTCCCTTTGCAGTTTCATACTATCTGAATACGGTAAAAAGTGATTTTGTATGAAATTATGTTTTTTTCACTTTTATTGATACCTGTGATATGTACAACACATAGTCACTGCGCTGAGATCCGGAAGTCCGAGTTCATGACACCATCAGTTTGCTGGGCCCTCTGTCAGCTGTCAGATGCAGACATGCCTGTGGGGATTACCACCAGCTCCAGACCATGCCTATCACAGAAAACTGGCTTCCCATGTTTCAGAGAAGTTTAATTTGGTTTATAATATCACATGTATTATTTTGTTTGGACTTTACATGCCTACTTCCCTGCTCCCTTCCATTCCGTCTACCCTCCAAAGGACCAAACTTGTCCATCAATGCAGAGGACAGAAATGCAAAAAGAGAACACTTAAGTGCCTTTTCTGCCCTCATTTCTGAGGATCTGGAGTAATATTGTATCAGGAGGAAAAAGTTCTACAACCACTCCGATCCCCATTGCACTGCCTCTCTGTTCTTTCCCCATTCAACGTCTGGCTTGACACCTACCCACTCCCAACTGCCTCCACTCATGCTTTAGTCCACCTCTCCCTGGACTGATTTCTGGCTGCGGCTGTCAAATCTAGCTCTGCTGTCACTGGTGAAGGCTGCCTCTGCTTCCCTGGTGCCTGCCTGCAGCTCCCTGATCTCATCAGGCCCATGCCTTCCCTCTCCCTCTGCCCAGTGCCAGGACATCATTCCACAGCAGTTCAACTTTTTTATACTTGGCAGAGATTCAAAAGATGTCTCTATTCTCTTACTTCATCATTTTTTGGCCTTTTAAAAAGTTACATTGTTTATGGAAGAAAGATATTATTAAAACATTGAAACAACTGAAAAAGATAGAAAACAGAACTGTAAAAATAACCCTAAATCATACCACTCAGGATAAAGCAAGGTTTAACATACTGATGAAGATCCTTCAGACATCTCTCTTTCTCTGCAAAAGTTCTCCTATGATTTATGACAACAGGTTTACTTGCAGAAGAGCATGTAGACCAGGATGACTGGTAATCTACATGCTTCACTGTATGCATGCCAGGAAATCAAGATCTAAAGTCACCTGATAAATGGCTGCATAAGACTTCCATTCCCACCAGCCCCGTGTGTGCGTGTGTGAGTGTGTGTGTTTGTTTGTGTGTCTAATTATTTATTGAAGGGCATTTGGATTATTTGGAACTCCTAAATGTAGCCATCTAGGAAATTGTGGAGGGTAGGACTGCTGGTTGGTGAATCATTTTGGATTCCCTTTTCTTCAGTAACCCCTTTGTATTCTAAAGTTGGACACCTCCTCTTTCAACTGGAATGGAGCATTTGGAAGGGAGGATCAAGATCCTACAGCTTGTCTGTGTTCTAATCCCCAAACCCAGGCATATGTTACCTTGCATGGCAAAACGGACTTTGCGGATATGATTAAGGATCCTGAGATGTCCCCACCCCAAGATATCCCTATTCCATATCCTGGATTATCTGTGTGGGCCCAAGTACTCACAAAATAGCTTATAAGGCAAAGAGGGAGGCAGGGGACTTAGAGAAGGAGATACGATGACAGAAACACTGGTCAGAGAGAGAGGAAGAGATCTGAAGATGCACCTTGCTGGCTTTGAAGGTAGAGGAGAGATCATGAGCCAAGTACTGCAGACAGCCTCTAGAAGCTGCAAAAGGCAACGAAACAGATTCTACCCTAGAACCTCCAGAAAAAAACATTCTGCCGACACCTTAATTTTAGAACTCACCATCTCCAAAACTATAAGAGAGTAACTTGGTGTTGTTTTAAGTACTTAGTGTCTGGTAATTTGTTACAGCAGCAATAAGAAACAAATACAGAACCAGGCTCTAATTTTTCCCTTAATACTCTCCAGAGAGATTCAGTGAAACCATTGTCACCAATTTTGGGGACTCTGGGCCAAATATAAAGAACTAGATCATGAGCCTGAAATTCTCCTTCACAGATATTCTCTTGGAGTCCTATAGATCATTAACCTAAATCACCTTAACTTTGGGAAAATGATCTGAGAGGCTGATGAGGAAAAAAGAGTGCATCAGCCTCTCCGTTACATCAGGCAAAGTTCCCAGGTGAGCCTATGGCAGATGTAACATCCCAGCTGTACTCATATGTAGGGAGTCTCAGTGGGCCCTCAGTTCTGCCTGACTCCTACCTTCCCCATGGACAGCAGGAAAAACAGACCCTGAACAGTGGCCTTGTTTGAACATTACAGCTCTCTTCAAAACCTTGGTACAAATTAAAAAACTTCCAGTGCTGGACTGCACAGATGTCTTTTTTTTACAAGGTAAAGTAAGAGTCAAAGGTTCAAATATTTGAAAGAGTAAAAGGAATTAGCAAGCCTGGGGTGCATGCTGGAGTATATCAACTACAACTGTTTGGTTATATAATCCGCTCCTTAAATTTAAGAAGATGAGGCAAAACGATCTCTCAGCCTGTGCGGAGAATTGCAATCCACTGCACAGATGAGGACCACAATGAGCCATTGTATTATATCAGCTTCTAGGTTCTTCGGTTGCAAGCAACTGATACAGATGCTGGCTAACTTATGAAAACAGAGATTTTATTGCAAGGGTATGAACTAGCTCTTGAAATCCATGGGAAGCTGAAGATGGAGGCTGGAAAAGGTCAGCAAGCAGGGCAGCTCTGGAGACCTGTGGCAGGAACTAACAGACACATGAGGGCACTGCCCTTCGGATGGAAAAGTTAAAAGATTTAAAGTCCTGGGCAAGAGTCATGTGTCCAGGCCTTAGAAAGTTGGGGAGAGGAGAATGATTGACAATCCTCAAAATATAGCTTCCAAGGAGAGAAATTATTAAATAATAATAGTAATAATAGCAACAGTTCTCTAATGTTCTGCAGTGGTCAGATACCACCACAAGCACTTGCCAGATGTCAACTCACTTAATGCTCAGAGACTGTATAAGGCTGCTTGATTTCGTTACTGCCACTACTTTACTTGGGGAGAACCAAGTTACTGAGAAGTGAGGCATCTTGACCAAGGTCAAAGAGCCGGTAAATAGTCACACCAGACTTCAATGCAGGCCTTGACTATAGAGACTAATACTTCACTGCCATGCCAAAAGATCTCTCTGAGCATCTCCCAAGAGAAATTTGGGGTACTGATATCAGGATAATGTGGAAGGGCTGTAAGTGGGGAATAACCACAGTGGGAGCCAGACTATCATTAGCATTTATCGGACATCCATTGACTACATGTCATAATAGAACAGAAGGAGCCCTTACCCTTGTACAGAAAACACTATTATAATATTATTATAATATAAAGCAAAATAATGAGATAAAAGCTTCATGAGGACAAAATTTTTGATGTGTTGTTCAACACTATGTCTGACCATCTAGAACATGGTCTAAGGTCTGCCACATAGTTTGGTGCACAACAAATATTTGTTGAATAAAAGAATACAACAAATACATCTAAAATGTATCTAAATATTTTTAAAAACATACTTAGGGGCACCTGGGTGGCTCAGATGGTTAAGCATCTGCCTTTGGCTCAGGTTATGATCTCCAGGTCCTGGGACTGAACCCCACATCGGGCTCCTGGCTCAGAGGGGCATCTGCTTCTCCCTCGCCTTCTGCCTCTCCTCCTGCTCATGCTCTCTCTCTCTATTTCCCTGTTTCAAATGAATAAATAAAAATCTTAAAAAAATATTCAAATATGACAATCATATAGTATATCCGTGAGAGAGAGGCCAAGTCAAGACATGAAAAGACGAGAGAAATCATGGGAAACTTCCTAGAGTAGGAGGCTTTGGCCATCGGGTGTTAGAGTTTGTGATGACTACCAGTATTCACATGGTAGGAAGAACAATATAGCAATCTTCACTACTAGTTCATTTGGGAGACTTTTTTTTTTTTTTTTAAGATTTTATTTATTTATTTGACAGAGAGAGAGAGATCACAAGCAGGCAGAGAGCCAGGCAGAGAGAAAGGGGGAAGCAGGCTCCCTGCTGAGCAGAGAGCCCGATGCGGGGCTCGATCCCAGGACCCTGAGATCATGACCTGAGCCGAAGGCAGAGGTTTAACCCACTGAGCCACCCAGGCGCCCCGGGAGACTTTTTTAGTATTAATAAAAGATTATTACTTTCATGATGTTTTAAAGTAAGCTGGAAATGATCTGAGAATAAATCTTTGGTAGTGTTTTATAGGTCGTTATAGATTCTGAAGAATTTCCAATTGAGCACATTGAGGGGGCAGGAGGATGATGAAAGGGAAGGAGAGAGAGAACATAAAAGATATATTTTAAGATCTGATTTTTTTGGCCATGAAACAGGTTAAAGTACAGAGATAGACTTACAATTTTTCCTTTTTATAAAACTGGAGATAGAACTGAATATTTCTGATTTTTCAATGAGCTGAAAATCAGACTCTACAGAAAACCTCCTACAGAAATCATTTTCCCTTATTTCTTCCTGGAGTTGGGCAGTGTATATGCCAGAGACATTCAGGCCATCCCAGCTATCCAAGGCCAGTGTCTGTCCCAAGTGGTAGGTGCCCACATTGTACCAACTGTCAAATATTTTTGAAGAAAGCTCCCTGGTGGGTGTTCAACCTAGAGAAGGGCATGGGGCTGAAATCACAGCAGAGATGCTTCTCGGGAAGATGATACTGATTTATGAACAGAAAGTAAAGGATTGAAATAAACAGATGTTTCCTTGGGTGACCATTGTATTCAAGGGCAAGTACTGAAATCCATTTCATTTAATTTTTATAGATGACTGAGTAGAAGCATTCCTTAGGATAATCTCTATACTTATGAACTGCACCTACATTTTATAAGTAGCCAGTACCCAGACTAATGACTTAAGACCAAAAAGAGTCCTAGGAACCTCTATGAACAAAAAAGCCCAACAAGATATATTCTCTATCCATCACAACCCAGAAAAGGGATCTGAAGCCACTATGGGAACACTCTGAGATATGTACTCTACATAATTAAAAATAGAAGAGAGAGGACAATTTCCCCAGGTAGACTACAACTGTTGGGATGTGTAACTCCAAATAAGCAGAAGCTGAGAGAAAACACAATAAAAATCTACAAAATCATTAGAAAACTGATAAAACAGGGGGCTGTTTACTACATGATTACTAAAATAAGGAGGCATTTCTGGCATGATTAAATAAATACAAAACTAATCTTTAAAGTTTTTCTTTCTACAGCTTTAACTTAGGGGGTCTCTTGAGGATAAAGATTGGTCTTATTCTTTTCTATGTGCTCATTTCCCACTATGCAAGCTAGAAATAATAGATGCTTATTGAATGCTTTTTAGATAGATAAACGGTAGATAAATTAAAGAACTGTAGGGGTCCATTATTTTGAGGTCCAAGAGACTTTAAAACTGTGTGTGCATGAGGGGCGCCTGGATGGCTCAGTGGGTTAAAGCCTCTGCCTTTGGCTCGGGTTGTGATCTCAGGGTCCTGGAATCAAGCCCTGCATCAGGCTCTCTGCTTAGCAGGGAGCCTGCTTCTCCCTCTTTCTCTGCCTGCCACTCTGCCTACTTGTGATCTCTCTCTCTCTGTGTCAAATAAATAAATAAAATCTTTACCAAAAAAAAAAAAAAACTGTGCATGAAAAAGAGAAAGAGAAAGAGAGAGATTTCATGATAGAGACTAAGTCACTTGAAGGTGATAACAAATAAAAATATCATATGGTCTCTGACCATGACCTTCTCGCTTCCCCAATACAATTCACCTCTTATATCACCTCTAACGTCTGATTTCTAAAATAACTGCTAGCAATGTGATCCATTAAGCACGTTTAGTGACCATGGAGTGTTCGTGGAAAGAGAACGGTCTTTCCCTACCTTCTCAGCATTTTCATGACAGAGACCATCTGGCTCACAAAACCTAAGGTATTCACTATCTTTTCCAGAAAGAGTGCCACTCCGTTAGTCACCACTCAACTCTGCTGCTATAGCATGAAAACAGCCATAGACAGTAAACAATCAATAGGCACAGCAGTGTAGAGAGACCTGCAAGGCATTTCATGGAGAGCCCTGGTATAGAGGAGAAAGTCCTGACTCTTTCTCAGAAGTTCAAGGACGTGAACAAAGCTCACTGCGTGAAGTGATGGGTGCCAGAGTCTGGAAGAAGAGTAGGAGCTGGCAAAGCTGAGGAGCCCAGGGAAGCGCATCCTGACAGGGGCAAATGCACAGACACTGAGGTGACAGAAGACTGGGGTAGTCAGCCATCGAGAGCCCTATGCTGTGGAGAGTGTTCACAGATGGGCTGGAAAGATGAGTTCCATTCAGTCCGGATGTGTCTACACTGTCTACCTCCTTCTCTGTGCCTGTCTCAAAGCCTGTCCGGTAGCAGAGGCCCCACAGATGTTCGTTCAGACAGAATGAAGGCAGGCAGGGTCTAGTTCAGAAAGTGACTTGCATTTTTGTTTTTATAAGTACCAGAACAAGAGAAAGCCAAGAGTGATATGTCACTGAAACAGCAGGACATGGCCACTTAGGACCTGCCACTCTGGGCAATGTCCTACCCTCTCTGGGTCTCTAAAGCTCCATTTTCCTGAACGTCAAACAGCAACAGTGCGGCTTCCCTTAGAGCATTGTTACGAGTATTAAATATGGTGCGGTTTAAATCAACTGCCTGGTACATGGCCTGGCACCCAGAGGCAGCAATTATCGTGAGTCTGTGTTACGACTGAGTTTGGCAGCATCTCAGTGTTTGATTTTATATCTCATCTGGCAGGGAAAACTGAAACGGAGCTGAAGACTGTGATGGTGAAAGCAGTGCGCTGAGATTCTGTTCTGGTTTCAGCCGGGATTGTTTGTTCAGTCCTAACAGCTAGCACGAGTCCTCCTCTGGGACCTTGAGAAATCACCAGCCACACGGTAACCAAAAGGCAGGCAGAAACCCGAGCAGCCAGGAGGGAGGCAGAGAGGGCCTTTGTGGAGAAAACATTTGTTCCCCTTAAAGAAATGGGATGTTTGAAAAGAAAACATGCAACACTGGAGACGCAGACTCCAGCACATACATGCATCTCAGCTCCAGATGGGCTCAAAGATCAAGCCAGCTCTATGATATATTTCTTTGCCAAGAACAAAACTCATTACAGAGAATGCTGTGTTCTCACACAAAATCATTTTTGTGTTATATTGTCCTAGAGTGGCTTGCGATTGCCATTTTCCAGAAAGGAGGCAACCCCTCTAATTCCTCAAATTCATGGTATACCTAAATGTCATGAAATCCATAATCAATTTGTAGTGGTAATGGGGGAGAGGGGTTGTTGACTTTGCCTAAAAGAGTGCCTGGAGTTGTTCCAGGCTTTAGAAATGCAGAAGAAAACGAGTCAAAGGCACCCCCTTGTGTTTTGCACTTCTTAAAGTGGTCTAGACTGGAATAGTAAGAGTGACTTGGCATGGGAATAATCTACATCCCAACTTAACCCGATGGGCCCCACTCTGCAGGGGGCCTGGAATAACAACTCTGAAGAGGAGACAAGGAACAATGTAGGCGAAGGCAAAATCCAAAACGCAGAGTTCAGGAAGCCCAAGTGAAGTCACAGAAGACTCCCTTGGATATTCCTGTCCACCCTCTTGCAAACTTTTCCCTCTGCAAAGTAACTTCTGGAACAACCCACTCATGCTCTGATGACCATCCCGCTCCCCACTCAATGAACATTTCTTTCCCTCCTTGCTTGCCTTACTGACATCAGTGACGTTCGTCCAAATTAACCAGCTTCTTATGTAAAATAGAATTCCTGGTTAGGATTGGCTTTAATGGCACCCATTGCAAGTATTGGGAAATAATACGTTGTATTCGTCTAATTTTTCTTTATAAATCTTTTCTTATAAATTTTTGGGTCTGTCACTCAAATTCCCAAAATGATTATTTACTTTGCATTATTATTTAAACCAAATTTTTTCATCAATAATAATATATTTTAGGGACTTAATAGATTTAGGAAATGTTTAATATTCTTAAAATACAAACCTTTATGTACATATGCATGTATATACTTTCATATACACATTTAAAAAAATCACAAGTTATATGAGATTTCCTTTCATTTTTGTGTACTCACAGGAGATTAATTTTTATACACCTTTGGTGTTTAATTTTGTTCCTTTTCCTATACATCTTTTCTAGCTATACTGTGGAAAGCTATGTGCAATTACATATATGAAAGAAATTCTCCATCACTGAACAATACACTCCAATGCAATGTTCTAGAATACAGCAATGAGAGGAAAACATAAAGGTGATACGTTTCTACTATTTATAAGTTAAATCTGCTTGGTAATAAATTGGCTATCTGCAAGCCAGAACATCTGCACAAGTTCCTTTCAGAGAATGGTCATGTGTGCGAAGCATGAACGGGTCTCTGGCCCACAGTCTTCGTGAGTTATTCTTCCCCCGTTTAGTCTCATTATATAGATTATTCCCATTTGTGAGACAGGATAGCAACATAATTAAACATAAGACTCTAGAACCAGAGAGGGTTCAAATTCCTGCTCTGCGCCTCACCACTGTGTGTCCACAGGCATATCTTGAAACACAAGATGGCACAGCTACTTCATTCATACAATGAAGCGGTAGTTGTAATTACCTCACAATTATGAAACCCTGTAAGATTCCCATGGTCCATAGTAAGTGTTCACTGAATGTTAGATCGGACTTACTTCCCCTTCATCTTCTTCTGCTACTTCCTGTTCCATGAAATCCTTCTTCACCAGGTCTGTAGTAATTGGCTTATCAATAATCTCAATATTATTACAATCTAGAAATACTATTACTCTATGAGCCAACACTTATGGAGTCAATATCCTCGTGTTTTGTGATGATTTGGAAACTCGCATGATCACAACCACATGAAACTGCCATCGTTTCCCGGATGCAATAACCAAAGACAGACTGTCACAGAATGACATCTACCTTTTGTGAAACTCCAGCATTTATTTGGTGAGATCACTAAGGCAGGTCCAACTCAAAATATAACACCAAAGTTTCCTATTGGATCTACATTTTAGTGCTCAATTCCTTCCCTCCTTTTCTCTCTCCCAATCTCTCTCTCTCTCTTCCTCTCTCTCACACACACACATTACACTGAGATAAATATGTGAACATTCTTACTTAAACAACTGAAATAATTAATCCTGCAGTCAGTTCACAAACACAGGGTCTAAAAGCACTTGCAGACTCCTCCCCACATTGCTCAGCATTTTCCAGAATATTCTCTAAACACATTCGTGTTCAATTCATAAATTCATAAATCAGGCATTACACTAGAGGTCATTGCCTCAGTTGGCACAACCTATCTTTTATCTTTTAAAAGCTGATATTCACATACATAATATGGTTTTGTATGTAAAACCCAGCTTTCAGCTTCAGCATAATTTTTTTTTTTTTTTTTTTTTTTTATAAGTAATCTCTAAACCCAAAATGGGGCTTGAACTCACAACATGGAGATCAAGAGTTGCATGGTCTACCCACTGAGCCAGCCAGGCACCACTAAGCATAAAATCAGTAAATGCTCTCAAGACAGGGATATCCTTGATTATTTGTTTTTCTTTCTTTCTGTGTTACTTCCTCACATAAGGGTCTTTTTGGTTCTTGGTGATCTCCTCAAGTTTCAAACAAGTCCTGCTGTTTAATGTCTCTGTGTATGTGCCCCCTTCCTCCCCTTATTCTGGGTTACCCCTTTTCCTGCAGTCTGTATTTTTTTATCACCTGTTCAGCCATCACCTTCCATTTTTAGTGCCATCTTGGTCACATTGTACCATTCTTTCCTAAACAATCACTATGTATAAAATCAAAATTTTATATTATTTCTTAAATATGTTGAGTTAAAATGTATTTCTTAATGGAACACTTTATGCTTTTTAAAAAATCCTTCAACTTAGTTAATTTAGTTTTTTGAATTAAGATACAATTGACATATTATATTAGTTTCAGGTGTACAACATAATGATTCAATATTTGTATATATTGCAAGATGAGGCTCACAGTAAGTGTGCTTAATATCTATCACCATACACGGTCACAACTTCTTTTCTTTTGATGAGAACTTTTAAGATCTTAGTTAACTTAGTTTTTAAAACTAAAATTGATTTTTTACTTACAGGACATCAATACTTATCTTTTTCCCTTTGAATCACTGGCTAAAAGAGTCCCTTAGGATAGCTGAGTATCCTTTAAAATTTGTATTTAGTTAAATAAATAATGCACGATGATACATTTTGGAAATCTTTATCTCACATCTTTAAATGATCTTTTATTATTCTTAAGTATAATAAACCATAATTATTTCCCCATTGATGAATATTTAGTTCTTTCCATTTTTAAATCTGTGAACAAAAAGGCCTCAATAACTATAACTATTTTTTTTCAAATATGAAAGTTTCTTTTTAAGGTAGCTCTATTAAGTAATATTTCTGGCTTAAGGATTTTATGAATTTTCAATACTGAAGTGAGAAGTGCCTTTCTAAGATAGACCTACTTACATAAATACTAAAATTTTCTAAATGAAAAAATACCATAAGATATTTTTAAAAGGCCTGTTTTTCCATTTAATAGAAGTTTTATCAGAAATGGGTGTTGGATTTTAATAGATTTTTTTCACCCACCATCTGGGGAAATGATCATTTTCTTTTATAATTATAATTATATATATATTTGTAATACTTTGATTATAATACTTTGAATTAACTTTATCTTATTTGTTGGTGATATATCGGTGGTAGATATTATTTGCAAATATTTTATTTAGGATTTTTGCACAAATATTCATGAAAGAGCTGAATCTTCAATTTTCCTTTTTTGTATCCCCTTGGTCAGATTTTAGTATCACTGCTATGCTGACATTCTTCATAAAAATAATTCCGATCTCTCTGTGTTTTAGAATAGTTTAAACGAGGTTGGAGTTGTCCATTCCATTGTATTCATCTCTTCAACAGTTTCATTCTGATGCCTTAAGGGAAAGGATTGTACTCTAAAAACATTCTCTGTTTCCTCTAGGTAATTTTTATCATTAAATATTTCTACCTTTCATGGGGGTTGGTCTTGGTTTCTTAGAAAATCAACCATTTCATCCAAGTTTTTTTTTTCTTTTATGATTTTACTTATTTACTTGTTTTATGATTTACTTATTTTATGATTTTACTGTTTTTTGAAAGAGAGAGAGAGCATAAGCAGGGGGAGAAGCGGGGGGGAGAAGCAGACTCCCCATTGAGCAGGGAGCCTGAGGCAGGGCTAGATCCCAGGACCCAGGAATCATTACCTGTGATGGTTTTATCTTTATAGGATAATTTCCCAAAAGTAAGACTGCTTAGTGAAAGTACATGTATTCAAACTTGACATGAAGCTAGGTGACTCTGTGGCAACGTACTCCTACCTGCCCGTTTCCTTCCATCTCCACCAAACTGATGTTGTCTCTTGACTTTATACCAATCTGATGGATGAAAAGCGGTATCACATTGTTGCCTTTTTTTTTTTTTAGCATTCCTTTAACCATTAGGATGGACATACTTTATACTTTCTGACCTGAGCGGAAGGCAGACACTTAACTGACTGAGCCACCCAGGCACCCCTCAGGCAAGTTTTCAAACTTATTTGTACAGAGTTGAATAAAGAGTTTTCTAAATCTTAACATTATTTCTCTATTTCTTCATTTTATTTTTAAATTTTATATATGTGCCTTCTTTTCTTCCGGATTAGTAATTTCTGCTTCATCTTTATTTCTAATCTTGATTATTTTGTATTTTTGTCAAACTTCAGAAATGTAATGCTTTGTTATTGTATTTACAAATATTTTCTTCACTATCGATTTATTTTTTAGCTGTACAAGTTTTCCTTTGAGCACTATACTATGTAAGGTCTTATTTTTGTTATTTTAAAGATACTAGGAAATTTTCTTCTTAACAAAACTCAATGTGGCATAAGGCAGAATTTTTGCATTTACAAGTGCTAAAACTTTTGGCATTTTATTATTTATTTCTGGTTTTATTCTTTTGAGGGAAGAGACTATATTTGAATATATTGTATACCACTTGTACTATTTTAGAGTATATGGGTTATCTATTAAAGTCTAATATATGATAACATTTATAAATATTTCATGAGTACTGCCATAGATGATGTGTGTATGTGTTTGTTTGTTTCACATACTTGTGAAAAAATGAAAGAGATCTTCCATATTAATTATTCCATTCCTGATGTATCCTTAATTATTTTGTCTTTCTAATCTGCTGGGAGATTTGTATTAGAGCCTCTGGATTTCAGTTCACAATACTAATGTGTTTTATTAATCCCTCCTTAAAGGAGTCCTTCATTTTTACTTTGCCTTTGGATCTGCAATAATGTAGCAGACCTCATACGTTACAATGGATCTTATGAAAATGTCTGTATACCTCAGAGTGGAATTATTAGACCATTGGGTAAGCTTTCTGTAGTAGGTAAACCAAAGCATTTCAATACTGTTGTACCAACTGGCACTCTCTCTTGCAGTATGAGAGAATTCCAGTTGTCGAATCTTACCACCTCTTTAAATTTCTGCCTTTTAACTTTATTTATTCTGCTGTGTTAATTGCCTTTCTCTGATGACTAAGAAAGTTGAGCATCTTTTCATTTTTTTTAGCAATTTGGTTATCTTCTTTGATGTAACACCAGATAAAGTCATTGTGTCCACTTGTCTATTAGGTTGCTATTCTTCTGCCTCTTATTATATATAGAAATTCTTTATTTGGACTGCAGTTTAAACTTTTTTTTTTTTTGGTTTTACAATTTTATTTGTATTTCTAGAAACTTAAAACACCTTAAATCCATTTTTCTCTTTGCATTATTGTGACAGCATTTTCACGGTAGATATTTTAGACCCCGTCTAAAAGTAACTATTGCTATCACTGTTTTGTATTGTCAACAGGCAAACAATATTCATTTCTCCTATACACCTATTCATTCTTTCAATTTTTCTTTATTCTTATTTGCATTTTTTAATTTCCCTCTCTGATTCTGTCTGAAGAACTCCCTATAATTTATGTATTCTAGAAAAACAATTCTCTTTTTTTTTCTTTTGAGAATATCTTTGTTCATCTTCATTTTTTGAAAGATATTTTTGCTGGGTATATAAATAGCAGCTGGAAGTTATTTTCTTTTAGTAGTTTAATAATATCATTTTGTTGGTTTCCTGGGTGGCTCAGTTGGCTAGGCGTCTGACTCTTAGTTTTGGCTCATGTCACGATCTCAGGGTCATGGGATCAAGCTCCTGCATCAGGCTCTGGAGTTGGGACTCTGTGCTGAGCAGGGAGTCTGCTTCTCTGCCTCTCTCTCCCTCTGCCCCTCCCCTTGCTTGCTCGCTCTCTCTCTAAAAGTAAATAAATAAATCTTTTTTTTTTTTTAATAAAAAAAGAATGCTATCTTGTTGCATTCAGGCTCCCATCATTTCTGTTATAAACTCAGTGGGAAGTCTTCGTATTGTTTCTTCTTCTTCCTTCCTCCTAGATGTCTTTTACGAAAAGAGCCAATTCCTCCCCAAGAACCCACAGCCTCCTGAACTCGGATGCTGTGTCACACTTAGAACCCTATTCCTATCAAACTTCTTCCAGAAAAGGCAAATCTCTCTCAAAATGAACTACCTGCTGCTTAAGAGACTGATTTTTTTTTTTTCCATATCACTGCATACGTTTCATCCTCTTTGAAATTAATTTTTTTTTACTCTCCCTTCACACAGTTGAGGCACTTCCTTTTCCTTAAACAGTATTTTGGAGTTGGTTAATTCTTATTTTATGTAGGACAAGGTAAGTGCTTTAATTTCTCAGTAGCATTGATTTTTATATATTTAAGAACACTTTAACTTTATTATTGAATACTGATTCTATTTTGTATTCTTTAATATTAAACATTATTTTGTCTTTAATATGTGAGTGACCTCTTATACATCATAACTTCTCCCACATTCTGTTTCTAATGTCTAATTTGAATTGTTCATTAGCAGAATTTCATCTCTTTTGTCCTTTTTTATAGCTGTCTTTCACATTCCCTCTCCAAATGGCCAACAATTCTTACCTAAAAACTTATTATGTACAGTCCATTTTAGAGAGACGTTACACTATTTCTGAAATTTTCCTTATGTTCTACAACTTTCTCAAGAGATGGATACAACTTAATGTGTTTATAGTTTTCTTCACACTTTCTTATGTTTCCTTGTAACTTGCTAACCATTAGAGACCTAGTATCATGACAGCCAATGTTTTCTTTTTTAAGTTGGGGTATAAATATACATTGTAAAATTCACAGTTTAGACAAACCTATACATCATGTAATCAACACCCACTTGAGAAACAAGACTGTCCTACCTCTAGAAAGTGCCCTTGCACCCCCTTGTCAATCTTCTCCCTATCAGAAGCAACCACTATTCTGATTTCTTTTCTCATAGACACATTTCTGCATGTTTTTGAACTTGATGTAAATGGAATCATACTCAATGTACATTTTTGTGTTTGGCTTCTTTCACTCAAAATGTTTTTGGGTGCAACTAATGTATTTATTTGCCAGTAGTTCATTTCTCTTTGTTGCTGACCAGGATTTAACCAGGATATGACTATGCCACAACTTGTCTTTCCAATTTCTTGCTGATGGATATTTGGGTTGCTTTGGCGTTCAAATTAGATTTAACTGTTCTTGTGTAATGTTTCTCCACCACTTTGGTGGGAGGGGAGATATGTGAAAACATGTACTGAATTTTGGAATATTTTTTAATCTTGCCATTTGCTTAAGAAAGGTTTGTGGGGTTTCTTATTTTCTTCTTTTGATAATTTCATTAAAATTTAATTAAATTAATTTATTTTTAAGATGTTATTATTTATTTGATAGAGAGAGCACCAGAAGTAGGGGGGAAGAGCAGAGAGGGAGGGAGAAGCAGGCTCTCCGCTGAGCAGGGAGCCCAAATGCTGCTCGATCCCAGGACCTGAGATCATGATCTGAGCCTAAGGCCGACACTTAATCAACTGAGCCACCCAGATGCCCCTAAAATTTAACTGTAAAAAGTGATAGAGAATCTTCAGAAAATTCCCTTACTCTGTCATCTTAGCTGAACCAGTAGGGTCCTAGGAATCAAATATATCTTAAGTAAGTACTAAGGGCTTTAGAACTTAGACCTTTTAAATGTAATCCTAGCTAAGCATAATTGAAATAAAACTGCAGAGGGGTGACTGGGTGGTTCACTCAGTTGAGTGTCCGACTCTTGGTTTGGCTCAGGTCATGATCTCTTGGTTGTGGGATCAAGACCCAGCCCCCATGTAGGGCTCCACACTCAGTGTGCAGAGTCTGCCTTGGATTTGCTCTCCCTCTCCCCTCTTCTCCTCTGCCTACTTTCATGCATGCACTCTCTTTCTTTCTCTCTCTCGCTATAAAATAAATGAAATAAGTGAATAAATAAAGCCCTAAAAAAAGAAATAAAATTGCAGAATTAGCTACATACAGGTATTATTTGGACTATTTTTCACTTTCACTGAGATATAATTTAGAGCCAATAAAACTCACTGACTTGAGTGCACAGTCTAGTGAATTTTGGTAAGTGTATAGAGGTATATAACCCTTGCCCAAATCAAAATATAAAATAGATTCCTCAACCTAAAAAGTTTCCCTCTGCTTCTTTGTAGTCCACCTCATTCCTCGACCTCCAGCCTCAGGCATCCACTGATAGGCCTTCTGTAAGTACAGTTCAGCTTTTTCTAGGCTTTCATATAAATGGAATCACATAGTATGTAGTTATATTGTGTTTGTTATCATTAATTTGGCATAAAGTTTTTAAAAAAACTTTATAGAGATGTATTTTATACATCATAAAACTCATCTATTTCAAGTGTACTATTCAGTGATTTTTAATATATTTACCAACTTGTACAACCATCACCCTAAATCAGTTGAAGATTATTTTCATCATGCCAATGAGATCCTTTATGCCCATTTACTGTTCATCCAATTTCCACCATCTGCACCAAGGAACCACTAATCTACCGGTTGACTCTATGCATTTGTCTTTTGTGGACATTTCATATAAATGAAATCATACAATATGGGGTCTCATGTCTAACTCCTTTCTCTTTGGACACTATTTTTAAGATTCACCATGTTGTTGATTGTATTAATATTTTGCTTCTTTTTCTCACTCATTTTATCAAAATGCACAGTATTACTTAATTTGCTTTTCATTCAACTTTTGATAATCATTTCCAAGTTTGAGGCTATTATGAATAATGCGTTCATAAACACTTTCAATCCTGCATGTGAAATATGTTTTCATATTTGGAGGTAAATAAATAGGAGTGTGATTGCTGGGTCCTACAATAAGTATATGTATAGCTTCATAATACACTGTCCTACTGGTTTCAAAAGTGGCTGTACGATTTTACATTCCTTAAGCAATGTATAATAGCTACAGTTGTCCCATATCTTCACCAACACTTACTGTAGTCAGTCTTTTACATTTTAGTAATGGGATCTCTCTCTCTATATATATCTAAATGTCAATACAATCTCAATCAAAATCCTAGATGGCCTTTTAAGGAACTTAACAAGCTGATTATAAAATTTATATATAAAGGCACTGGAACTAGAAAAGCCAAAACAATCTTGGAAAAGGAAGACAACATTGAAGGACTTACAGTATCTGATTTCAAGACTTACTATACAGATTTACCACAAGACATTGTGCTGTTGGCCTAAGGACACACATAGATTAATGAAGCTGAATAGAAAGCCAAGAAATAGACCCACACTTATGTGGTCATTGATTTTCAACATTCAAGGTATTTGAATATTCATTCATTCATTCAATAAATACTTATTGGTCATCTTCTAAATACCAGGCAGTGTAATAGGCACTGGAGGTATGACCATTAACAAAGCACTAAAAAATCTCTATTTTCATGTAGCTTAGATTTTGGTAGGGGAAGAAAAAATTACAAAAATAAAAACTTAAAAGTAATTAATATGTTAAATAATCAGAAGTCCTTTGGGAAAAATAAAGCAGTAAAGAGAGAGAGGAAGCTATAGGGATATGTTTGAAATGCTGCAGCCAGGAGTGAAAGCTACCTACGTAACATTCTTGGGAGAGGAAGCAGCATGTGCAGAGTCCCCTACATGACATTTTAAGGAGAGAAAGCAGCTTGTGTGAGTTCTCAGAGGTAGGCTTTGAAGGAGTGAGTGCACCGTCAACGACTCTGCATAGAGTCAGGAGCTTCGGCTTAGGGAAACAGTCTGACCCAGCTCACAAGGAGTTTAGTTTTGACTTCCTGAGACAGGAAACTACTGAATGTTGGGACTGGAGAGGTGTCATCATACAGTTAAATGCTTTCATTGACTATGGCCTATATAGTGGGAATGGAAGTCCAAGAAGAGAAGAAGGGAGGGCCAGAGGGAAGTGAGAAGTATAGCGTAATCAAAGATTAATCCGGCAGTCACAGGACCTACCACAGAGAGAGCGTAGAGTGTTAGAAAAAAAGAAGATAAAAGATACAGATAAACAGGTGCTAAAGTGAGAGGTCAACTGATCACAGCATAAAAGGAAAGAAAGAAGCTAAAATAGGTTAAGGGAGGAAAAAAGCAGAGCAGGATCCTGTCAAATGCTTCGGAGAGGACAAGCAGTACAAGGCTGGAGAAAGATCTGTTAATTTTAAGCATATTGTGTTATATGATGAAATTCCATAGCATAGTCTCAGTACCATGGTGGGATTTTAGTGGCTTTGAACAAACAGAGGCAGGGGTACAAACCACTTGCTTAAGAAATTTGCCAGTGAAAAAACGGACAGGAGCACAAGCTAGAAGACAGTGGGGAGAAATCAATGTCGATTTCAGGATAGGCTAGACCACAAGGGCTTACAGGCTGAGAAGAAAGATCCGGTGAGCTGAGAGTAACTGAGGATGACACAGAGAAAGCAGAAGATTGGAACAGGACTGGAAGGGGTGGTGGGGAGGAATGGTTAGGGAGTGAGCTTCCTAGAATCTCCTAGCCAATTCCAGAAATCGCCTTGGAGGTGCTGTTTCTTTTTACATTTTGCAGCGTTTGTTGTATCCTCCTCAAGTACTGCATTCAGAAATGCACCATTCCCACCCACATTTCTCCCAGGGCACAGAACAGTCACCTCGACTAGGTTATCCCCATCCGCTCTACTCTTAGCTGAGCTCTCCTTCTGCTTGGAAATCTAAACAGGATGCACATATTCCAGGAAGATACCCATCAGTCTTGTAGAATGTGTCTGCTAGGTGCCGCCTGGCTGAGATTTGCTCTGCACTGGGCACTGTACCTTAGCACTGTGAATAGTCTCCGCCTGGCACTGCGTGAACACCGCATCTGTGAGCCAAGGGAGGTGGTGTTCTGCTCTCTGATACACAACATCTGGGCCTCGCCTCGCAGGGCAGCCTGGTTTCTAAGTAGGAGGTAGGCAGGAACAGCTGAGAAAGACTTGGGGATTTCGCCCCCCACATACACATCCTTCTTTAATTTTTCCTTGAAAGGCTCACACCCAGTTTCATTTTCACACACAAAGAGGTCCTTTGTATTTCATTACGACCAAGTCACAAAAGTAAATGTTTTCCTTTGAAAAGAAAGTGGGTGTGGATGATGGTCGCTTGGGTGGAATGTGAACAAGGACTTTTCCCCCAGCAAGCTGAACGCCAAAGGAAAATGAAATACTGAGCTCCCAATTTGGTGACAATGCTTTCATTTTAATTTTTTGTTTGTTATTTTGTTTCTTCTTGATCTGTAAGGAATTTTGGAAATATTTTAAATTTAACCATGTTGGCTAGAAGGAATTCTTAAGCCTCTGAAATGAGTTACACTGCTGTACAGAAGCAAAGACTTCTCCATTCTCCTCTCTTTCACAAGTGGATGCTCAACTGAAATTTTCAAATATGTCTGAATATCACTGTAATATGTGGAATGCATTTTCTGAGATCACACGAGACCGGGCGCGTTCAGGGAGGTATGGCCGTAGACTGTGGAATGCATTTTCTACATGGCGACTCAAAGCAAGTGATCAAACAATGAAAACAAAACAAAACAAAACAAAACAAAACAAAACAAAACAAAACAAAATAAAATAAAATAAAATAAAATAAAATAAAATGTGACCTAACCAGATACAGCTCAATAGGACTAGAGCAGATCGGTTCCTATAATTAAAACACACACTTTGGTTTCCTTTCCACCACTACCCTTTTCTGGCTGACCACACAAACCATGAGGACCCTGATTTTGCAGATTGTGAAGTAGACGAATACTTGGAGTGAGCTAACTCCATGTGTGCTTTTTACATTCTTCAAGCCTGCTGACAACATGCCCCTGTTCCCTTGTTCCTATGTTCCCTGAAGCCCGCACGCCCTCCCCTCAAGCTTTCCTTCCATCTAAACCTCCTTTGAGAAAGGATCTTAAGAATATTAACTTATACGTAATCAGTAAATCCTTAATGTTGCATGTCACAGCAACTTTTACACTCAACATGGAAATGACATAGCGAGGGAAGCCAAAGAGCAAAGATTTAAGCAATTTCGGATGGAACCAGCACAAGCTTTCATTTCTTGAGGACAGAGACTTTCTAGTACCTTTGAAAAGACAAATCAGCATCTTCCTACTCTGAACAGTCTGCTGCATGGGAAGGCTTGTAGACAGGCATTTCCATTTGAAGAATGAAAGCCACTAATTCAACAAATGTTTTTGAACATGCTTTCCTATGGCTTTGACTTTTTTCCCTGAGGCTCACATTTTACATCATGATGTACTGCGTGGGTGCGCGTGCACCGGCGCGCGCACACACACATACACACCTCTATTCTGACCTTGGAAACTGTATTTTCATTAAAAAGTACTTATCTCACCCTGTACAACGCCCTCTGATATTTTCTATTCTACTAAGTTTATTTCACGCTCATCACATCTCACAAATACTGATATCATAACCTACTTTTAAAAAGCAGTGTTAGACTCTTGGGACCCTGTATCAGGCACTGAGGACACACGCCTACCTTCAATCTTCAGTGTGGCTGCGGTCCGGAGTGGGAGTTATTCGAGAAGTAAAGAACAATAATTTGTGATACATTCTCTGGAAGTAACCAAAATGGAACTCTGATAAAATTAGGAAATCTATCTTGGAAAGAATGATCAGAGAAGACCTCTTTGAAGAGGAAAGTAAGCTGAGACCCAAAGGACAAAAAAAGAGACAGACATACCAAGGGCAGGGGGAACAGCATTCCAGGGAGAGGCGACCACATTCCAGGAGGCTGGAAGGAGCCTTTTGAAGAACTGGCAGGAGGCCAGTGTGTCTCCCTGTAGTGAGAGAGAAGAGGGGGTTAGGAAATGAGGTTGGAAAGAGGCAGGGGCAGTCATAGCACAGAAGGATTTGAAGGTGATGGTGAAGAGTTTGGATTTAATTCTAAGTGGAGTGGGTAGCTCCTGAAAGATTTTTGAACTGAATCGGGTTATGCAGCTGAAGTTACTGTAAATCATTCTGTGTTTTGACCTCCATTGTTAAAAATTCCATACTGCATTTACAGAAGTCTGCCAAGTTGCAGAAGAACTCACTGGCTCTCCAATGATTTTTGGAGGCAGCATGTATGAGTTGAGCTCATGTAGCCAATGAATAAATGGAAGCATTCCCTTTGGGAATGGAAATGTCAATAGTGGCAAAATATATATATTGTCTCCACTCAAATTCAAATGCACTTGAGATATTCCTATTCAAAGGCACAGTTTTTTTTAATAGCTGCATAAAATTGTTCATATTGAATCTTTCCAAAGTGGCACACAGTTTGCAACTCACAAATTTCCATCTCCCCAACCTTTATCTGGACAGCTGTGCCTAGAAAAATAGGTGAAAGATTACATTTGCCAGTTCTCTTGGTATTCCCATTTTATGGCTTTTGTGGGAATGCAGTTCAAGCTTGCCTGCTATTTTATTTAATACGCCT
This sequence comes from Potos flavus, assembly GCA_028534135.1. Classification (NCBI taxonomy): domain Eukaryota; kingdom Metazoa; phylum Chordata; class Mammalia; order Carnivora; family Procyonidae; genus Potos; species Potos flavus. The sequence goes on along the minus strand of CM052895.1, from coordinate 16,175,503 downwards.
CCTTGTAAATTCCAGCTCTTGACCATGTAATTAATCCCTGTATGGAAAAAATATTGGCATTTGTTCCTGCAATACCTGAGCTGCATCCCAACAGAATTACATTCATCACAACCCTCGCCATTACTCTATAGTTGTTCCTTACAACAGTTTTATGTACTACACAATTAATATACACCAGGACCCTGCTCCCAAGTTCGATGTAGTTACTCGACCATGACTTTCATTTATTCTTCTTGGTCTCTAGTCACTGAAATCTAGGATCTTAAATAACAGGCATTTTTTATGTAACTCCTAATAAAGGTTACTACTTAACTTTTTAACTTATAACAGAGAGCGGCCACTAGAGTAAATACTATGGTTAGATTCTGACAGCTATACTGATACAAGACCTAGTCTCTGACAGTTATCTGTGACCACCAGACTCTCTTGCTAAGTTCTTTGTAGCTTCCCGTGCTACACGTCATCTTGTTTAGTCATTCAGTCTTAGTGGTTACTTCTTTTCATAGATGTATGGAAACTTGTTTTCCTTTACTACACGGAAATCCAAACGGCTGGGAATTTTAAGCACCACCTTCATAGGAGTATTTGCCTCTTCATACTCACAGGAGTATTTGCCTCCCTTCAAAAGGAAGAACTTTTTTTTATTAACATATAATGCATTATTTGCCCCAGGGTACATGTCTGTGGATCATCAGGCTTACACGTTTCACAGCACTTACCATACCACATACCCTCCCCAATGTCCATAACCCAGCCACCCTATCCATACCCCCCTACCCCCCAGCAACCCTCAGTTTGTTTTGTGAGTTTAGGAGTCTCTTATGGTTTGTCTCCTTCCTGATCCCATCTTGTTTCATTCCTCCCCCACACCCCCCACGAACTCCCACCCTGCCTCTCAAATTCTTCATATCAGAGAGATAATATGATAACTGTCTTTCTCTGGTTGACTTATTGCGCTTAGCATAATACCCTCTAGCTTCATCCACGTGGTTGCAAATGGCAAGATTTTGTTTCTTTTGATGGCTGCATAGTATTCCATTGTATATATATACCACATCTTCTTTATCCATTGATCTGCTGATGGACATCGTGGTTCTTTTCATAGTTTGGCTATTGTGGATATTGCTGCTATAAACATTCGGGTGCACATGCCCCTTCGGATCACTATATTTGTATCTTTAGGGTAAATACCCAGTAGTGCGATTGCTGGGTCATAGGGTAGCTCTATTTTCAACTTTTTGAGGAACCTCTACACTGTTTTCCAGAGTGGCTGTACCAGCTTGCATTCCCACCAACAGTGTAGGAGGGTTCCCAAAAGGGAGAACTTTTTAAGGTAAAAAGAAAATCCACCTCCTTTTTGTCCAAAAGGTGACTGGACATAGCTCTATAAAGTCTGCCTGTCCGTGACAAGTCCTCTTGTAATGAGATCTTTACTATGCATATATAAGGCCAACTCTGCTCATTAAAACATGGTATCTGGAATGAGGATAATCCCTACACTATTGGTATTGATTTGATGGCAAAATAAATTGTCAAACATTTTCAAAAATTCACATTTGTATAAGGAAATTGATGAAAGATGATCGGCTTCACAATAATGTCTGGAAATCAGTTTTGTTTTGTTTTGTTTTGTTTCTTATAAAAGGCCAAAGAAGAAAGGACTTTTTTAATTATTACTATCTGGAAGTTTACGCTGGGATCTGGCAAATATATACACTAATGAAGAACAGCTGTATTTGGGGCAAAATTATGAAAGTAAATCACAGATTTGACTGGTTATGTTTTTTTTAGGATAGAGATCAAGAAGATACATTGCCAACCCAAATGTGGATGGATTTTAATATGTTTTTGTAATATATAAAGTTAAAGGATGCTTTGTAAAAGCTTACAATTATTTATCAAATTAAATCTATTTGTCAAATGGGAAAGAATTTGGAGTGAATATATTTTCTTGATTCAAAGAGAGAGTAGAAAATTCTATGAAGTACACCTGAGTGCAAAATTTTAAGAGGAAAAATGGTGATGAAAATTTCTTAAGGATTTTCTAGTTTGTCATTTCCTGTAGGGTATTTTAAGGTCTGGAGAATGGCTCTGTTAGCCATAACACAAACATTTAAAAGGAAGCAGGTATCGGTGTAAGGATACACTTACTTCTTCAACTAATATTATTTGATCATTTACTATATTTAAAGTAACTGGAGGTATAAAGTAAATTTGACATAGAATGTGTCTTAAAAGAGTCTTTTTTGTAGGAAAGAAAATATAAATAAATATGAAAGAGTTAATCAAAGATGATGAGTTTATTACATCTATACACCACAGTGCATTTATTATGGATAAAAGAAAATTATCATCATTGAAAGATTCCCTTATTAGTTTTAGAGAATTATCAGAAATATACATGTCAAAATGGCTAAATGTTAAAAACTATTTTTCTGGACACTATTACAGGATCTATGTGCTTTTGTATTGCGAATTGTTTTACATTTTTCAGATTGGAATAAGACTAAATTTTTATAAATGTTTCCCTTCAAAATATAAGAATATAAAATTATAATCCTTTTAATATATTTTAAACCCTGTAAACAAGTTAGAGCAGGTTTAAAAATTGGACATCTGGAGGACAGCTTTAGAACAAAGTCTATCCCAAATGTTATCTCATCTATATAGAAACTCATCAACATTCTTGCCAGAGTGAAGGCATGGCCCATGAGGCAGGCAGCCAGCTTAAGCAAGGATTTGGTGTATAAGGCTTTTCAAAGCTTATCCAACCAAGATGTATGTGCATGTGCATATAAAATTATTAATGTTAAATATGGCTACTGCACACTGCTGCTGATTCAATATTCTCCCTAAATCTCTTCCTAAGTGTTCCATAAACTGCATTCTCCCCTTCCATGAACAAACAGTAGGAAGAGAATCCACTTTTGCAGGCTGGCTCTTATTCTACAATATTCCTCATTTTATAGCATCTGGGTTGAGAATTACTTTATAGAAGCTTATCTACCTTTATGTAATACAGGGAAAAAGTCTCTTATAAAAAAAACCTAGAAAATTAATTTCCTCACTGCAAATTAATAAATTGCTAGTATCAGGGGTTTTCTCCCTCACTCTGGACCCTCACCTTCTTACTGGGCCAGTTCAATCCTTTACTGACCCACCCATGAGCATCAGCTCCAGGACTAACGATCCCAAGAATTGGGCAGAAGGAAGAAATGAGCATCTGGATGACCTCTAGAACACTACCATCTGCTCACCTTCTCTACACCAGTCATTGTTCTCTTTGCTGGTAAGGAATCTTCCAAGAAGGGGAAGATATATTCCTCTTCTTCCAAATTAGAATGCTTTGCCATGAAAAGAATGTTTCACTGGGTGGTTGGTAGAAGTTGAAACCCTTTTTTAAAAAGTGGAACTATAATTACATACATTAAATTGCATTATGGTTTGTGGTAAAATGCTTTCGGAGTAACAAACAGCTAATTCACAGTGGAATTTCTGGAATACAATTCAAAATAATAGCCATGAAAATGCTTTTCTTCAGCCATCAAAGAGCCTGTGTTAGATTGCCTATGATCTGATTATCCTCAAGTGAGATGACAACTACAGGGTTTTGTAGTTTGGTCCCCTTCAATGCCATGGCAATCACCAAGAACTCATCTTCCAGTGAGACACACCGAAGGCGATCTGCTCCCCCCAGACCCAACCTGCACCTCCCCCTTCTGGGAAGCGGGTACTGTACGGGCAAGACATTTCACCACTTTACATTCTTCCTTTTATTTCAATCTGCTTCTCTAAGACCAACTGTCACTACTGGGGCCAAATCTTCTAATTTTATATTATTAGAAGTGGGTTGAGCCTGAGGCAGTTACATATTGATGAAATCTTAGTCATTACCCGCATGTGTACATACTATCTGTCTCCGTTCAATTTTCTGCTGTCAAGAACATGGAGAAGTAACGTTAAAATTCTCATTTTCCTGAAAGTAAAGCAGATATGGACTTTTGCTTTTTCTGTGGTAGAATTTTGATCTGATGAAACCATAAAAGCCAAAAACTTGTGGGGACAGTATGGGCATAATCGTGCTCTGACTTTAATACCATTATTTTCTTGATTCTATGTCCACCTCAAGAAATCCCTGCTGGCACTTTGTGACTCCCATTTATTTTTCTTGCTGTAGCTGAACCTATGTCATTCCAACCTCATAGCCCTTTGATTGTCTGTTAAGAGACATTTCTCAATCATCATTAATATTTTTCCACATATGATTGAGTTCTTGGGCCCCAAAATATAGTAAACAAAAAAATCTTTCAAAATGAGAAAACTTAGTGAAATTGGTTAAATACATATAACCAAAAGAAAGCATTCAAAAGTGGAGGAGAGAAATGATAATGGAAGGCACAGAATGTGAACCCAAGGGTTTGGACTATGCATTTTTAGAAGATGGTCATTCAAAAGATGTGTACAGGCAGGTTTGGTAAGGCAAAAAAGAAGGCAAAGATAGCAAGACTCTTTCTCACTTGGAAATTCTAAAGAAATAACAGGAAAAGCATTAGAAATTCTGGAAATTTGGAGGAATTCTTCACTTACACAGTCAAGGGATGAGGTTGGGGGATGGAAAGGGAACTGAGAAGTGAGAGTCCTCAGGGGTTCAGGCTTTCCAGTCTCTCTGTGTTTTCATCTGGAATACATCATTCCGAGATCCTTCCACACTAAATCCAGAATCTCCTTTCTGAGCTTTAAACTATATCTGCTTTATACCAAGAAAACTACTGTAAAGTTTTCAATTAATTTTAAAGAACTGCAGTTTTATGTTACTCGGAGAAATTGTTTTTTATTGAAGACAGACTAGTAGAAAGTCTAGAATATATCTAAAATATACATATATAGAAATCATGTATGAACGCTAAAAAGAATGTGAAAAAACTGGATGAAATGCCAAGATCAGGAAAGACATTTTCAGTTCTATTAGTGTTATTCCAGAGATTTTAGGCAATAAATCAGAATTTAAAAAAAATAATTCTCTAATATATTATTTCCACGCCACTATGGTCGCTTTGTTAATTCAAGTCTTTAAATAGACATTAAGAAATGTCTACTTTTTTCTCCACAGGCTACCTGGGGTCTAGCCACCTTCCTTAATTTCTTGGAGAAGTCACCACCATCCATCCTATTCCTTTCTTGTCCATACTTGAACCAGAATGAATTTTTCAAAAACAAAATAAAACAAGAACAACAAAAATGTTATCCTGTTGTCAGTAATATCCTACTGATCTTCATAGAGCAGAATTCTTCAGGAGGCCTCACACATCATCCCACTCTGGCCTCATCTCCTGTACCTCACCCCCTTCTTCCATACACTGCTGTAACCACTGACCTCTTCTTCCTTCCTCCCTGGTCAGACCTCCCCAACAGTCTGAGGAACACTCTTCACCAATGCCCCTCCTCATGACATTAACTATGACTCATTAGTCAGATCGCAATTCAAATACCACTTTCCCTCAGGGAAACACTTTCTCAGCGCCTCTCACACCAGATCAGAAACCCTTGCAGTACCTCATTACCTCCCTGTTTTTCTCCTTCAAATTAATTCCAGTTGATCCTTGTAAGTGACATAAGAAGAAGGTGAGTTCTTACACTGTTGGTGCCACAGAGACAGAGGAGCCTCTTTAAAGCCTTCTCCAACTTTGCCTCTTTTCATTGCCTTATCCCTGCCTTGATTCTAGGTATTCTTTAAGGATATTTTTATACTTTTTTTAAAGATTTTATTTATTTATTTGACAGAGAGACACAGCAAGAGAGGGAACAGAAACAGGGGGAGTGGGAGAGGGAGAAGCAGGCCTCCCACCAAGCAGAGAGCCCGATGCAGGGCTTGATCCCAGGACCCTGGGATCATGACCTGAGCCGAAGGCAGACGCTCAATGACTGAGCCACCCAGGCACCCCGATATTTTTAGACTTTGATTGAAATAAATAAAAGTATTTTAAAGCATTCTAATGGTCTTTTCTTATAAACAAAGAAAATGCACAATGAAAAGGCAAAATATTTATAGAATTATAAATCATAAATTAGAAAAATCCAAAAAAATAATTTAGATAAGAAAACTCTCTTCTCCCTGTACCCATTAGACCTTCTATAGTTATATTTCCATTAATCACTTCATCCTAACAATTATCTAAGCAAGAAACAGAAATATCTTACTTACTCTCGACTCAACCATATCGAGTCCATCAAAATGTGATATTTATCTCTCTACTCTC